>JAZDUA010000068.1:3970000-4570000 GCA_038098605.1 Gryllus longicercus
AGGGAAACACCGATGTTCTGTTTTCGTCTGACTGAAGCTGTAACTTCATTTTATGAGTTTCGCGTATTATTGAAAGAAAACAAATTCAGACAATTATTGAAGGCATTCAATGCGTTGTTTGTGATTTTGGAGAATTTGTTTTCATTTTATATTAGGTTTGTTGATTTAAAATATACATTTGTTGATTTCTTTGTGTAAATGTGGCCGTTTTGGATGGAAGGTCTTTAGGGTCTTGCGGAAGACAGTCTGCCTGCAGCTTGCAGCAGCTGGCTAGCAGTTTGGAGCGTTGTGAATACAAATGAGTGTAGAATACCTTTCATTGTTGCAATGTATACCAGGGTAGTGTTGTTTACGAAATAAAATAATTTTATTTGTATAAAACGTGTCCGAACAATAGTGCTTGTGCAACACTGGAAATCAAAGCAATAACTACGTGCGCGGGACATGCACCCTACGTATGAAAATGTGTGAGTAATACTCCAACACTGCTCTGAATTTTGGAAATTACATTTCCGTTATTCGATGGAGCGGCAAGCTTCAGTTCGTTCGGCACCAGCCGCCACTGCTCAAAGTGAGAACTTGCCTGCCTGGGCAAGCATGTATTTCCCTGACTTCGCTTTCAA
Source organism: Gryllus longicercus (assembly GCA_038098605.1). Classification (NCBI taxonomy): domain Eukaryota; kingdom Metazoa; phylum Arthropoda; class Insecta; order Orthoptera; family Gryllidae; genus Gryllus; species Gryllus longicercus. The sequence goes on from JAZDUA010000068.1 coordinate 3,970,624, forward strand.
TTCCCCTCCAACGCACGCAAGCGCGGATGGTAAGTGTGCTCAAAATATCACGACAAATGGTTGCTTCTTGCAAAAACAGCCGGACGTTTTCTATCAAACAACTGCGACTTGAATTTATGTTTTTATACTTTATTACTTATTACTTTGATTTGTAGAGATCTCGACTCGGCACAGGACAACGCCATAAATAACTGGCCGACATGGAGACCTCACGATTGGAAACGAGTTCACATTAGGAAAGAGGTGGAACTGCTCTGATTGGTAATTTCTTGTGGTTCCTCCGATCAACACCAGGTGAATGCAGGAGCAGTACCCTAACAAACTAGTCACGGATTGCGCGAACTTTCATTCATCCTTGTCCTAACTTCATCCCATACATACTCACACACACACACATGACTGCACTACCCCAAACCAACCACGTCAGGGCGAGAGGGTAGGTGACGCGCTGGGACTGGATTCTTGAAAGATGGGGATTGACCGTTTGGAGGCAAAGTACATCATAGCCGGACAGCTATACAGGCCGAGGTGAGCAGTAAAACTCGAGTTATTTTTGGAATCCTCTAACGCGAGGATGGATAGGACACCAAGCTTGTAGATTGGGGCACCAGGCTCAAGTGTAATTTTGCCAAGGGAAAGGAATATGTTTAGATTCACATTTCTTGGCCCGTTGTCATTTTGTGCCACATTTTTAAAATGATTATTTTGTTGTAACAATGTGATATTAATTAAGTGTCTATAATATCTATTTACCCCGCAATTGATAAGTCCAAAATTTCATTTATAACAATAATTTATTTGATGTATTAGAGGAAATGAATATTACTATTCCTACATTTGTACAACCCATACTTTTTAAACTTCATGTCGGATTCTCTGGGCTCACTGCCTGCAAACTCTCGTAAGCTAGTTACTTATTACGCAACCTTGACATGCCTGCTCTAAAGCATCTACTTTAACATACGTTATGATGAACCAGTGGGAAGAGATTCCTTAACTCTTCCAACTCCATAACTCACCAAACTTTTTTCATTTTCTTTCGGTAAGTTGCCAAAATTTTTCATATTTTTGAAATATTTTGCGTAAATGCATCAGAATGATAAACACGTAACCTAACACAATATGTAAAGAAGAGAAAAGATGGAAAAACATTACAAGTCATTAGGAAGCGTACGAGTCATTTTAAGGTTTTACAAGAAGTCCCTAAGTGAGTCGTTACATACGATGAGGTGAAAAGGTTTCGGGCAAAACTTGGCATTGTATTTTGCATGTCGACCGAGCAGCAAGCAACACTTGAGGTCAGAAGCGATCGGAAACAGCGAGGGAAGGGCGGCGGAGGCGGGGCGGCGAGGTGAGGTGAGAGAGGTCTTCCCGAGGGAGAGAGCCCAGCTTCGAAGCGGCCTCCGTCGGCTGCGGAGGGCCCTAAGCCCACGCCCACCTAACGACCTGCAGCGCAGCGGAGGCGAGGGCGGCGGCCTGGGGATGGGGCACGACAACGAGGACTTGGTGCACGGAGACAAAATGATCGGGTTTGGGGAAAGGAAAGGACGAGCGTGACGGTGGGGACGCGAGTGACAATAGGGATGACTGTAGACAGGGGGAAGTAGAAAAAACAATGAGATATGCACAAAAATTGTAAAGAGGAGTGAAGAGTGAGGAGGCAGAGAGAGAGAGAGAGAGAGAGAGAGAGAGAGAGAGAGAGAGAGAGAGGGTGAGGAGATGAAGGAAAGTGAGGAGATGAAGGAAAGTGAGGAGATGAAGGAAAGGTGAAAGACGAATTAGAGAAATTATGAAACAGAACGGGACCCTAAAAGGGAAGGTGGGCCAGGCTCCAGAACGAGCCGGGGAGCGAAAGAGGAGAGTTGAATGATGTTCGTCGCATAGCAGGGCGAGGGAGGCGGAGGGGGAGGAGGCGAGGGTGCATTTGCGAGCATGGTGCGCCATACACCAGAGATGCTAAGCGGGTATTTCTGCTCCGGCGGCGGCGGCGGAGACCGGCGGCGCGCACCTCGGGGATTCCCGCGGGGGTGTTAGGGCGAATTTAAAACGCCCCGGGAAGCCCTTCGCAAACGGCGATAGTCTCCTTGCGGGCCTTATAGCACGCGCACATTGCACGCTCAGTGCTGGGAGCGAGGTCAAACCCTCAGGCGCGTACGTTATTTTCGTTCTGTATCACAGTTCATGTTTCAGATGGATATCGTACAACGCTCTAAAACTAGAATATTAAATTTAAGAAAAGCTGGCAAAAATGACTGAACAATTTCAATATGTTAGCTAATACTAAAAGTAATTATTTTTCTAAAACATAATTAACATTGATTAATTTTGCATAATAGATTACCCATAATCTTTCATTTTCCTCTTTGAAGAAACCAATAAAATTTATTTTTAAAATCATTGTCACAGAATATTTAAAATCATTACCAAAGAAGAAACAATTGTAAATTTTTGTAGTTAGTGTAATATTAGCATCTATCTAATGGAAATATTTTGCTGATAAAATGAAGAAGACATACTTTAAAATGAAATGGGTGGTGTGCAATTAGTACATTCTGTTCGTTTTCTTACAACATTGTTATTTTATAATAATCCGTCTTAACAATAATAGTTGCAGTACAGAAACAAGATAACAAGGAGAAAATGATTTTATTTTTACGATTGATTTAAATCATCATTGAAAACAAATCATTTGTTAAAAATCATTGATTTCAACATTTTTTCAACTGTTCTTTAATGTTTTTCACATTCTTCCTATTATACGCACTTTTATAATTTTCATTCACAAAACTTACAAACTAATTATTCACAAATGTGTAGTATATAAATGTAGAATTCTAAGTGAACATATAAAAACTAAGTATCTTGGTTAAATTTTTTACGGGTGACTAATAAGTATCTTGCAACGAGTTTCCTTCATTAACGAGTTTACTAAATGGGGAATAAAGTATACTGGAAAGTATTTTAATTACAGACGTATTTAAGCATGTGAAAGTTACTTTGTAAGCATACAAATATGAATATTTTTAAAAGATCGTAACATTTAAGTTTACTTCAATTTTCAATTAAATAAAAATTGAATAGGGTATCTGAATACAATACGCTAGAGGAAGCTGAAGGTTTTGTATTGTTTATAAGAAAACATGAACGATATTTCCTTCGCGATATCGGACACTGAGCATCTAAAAACGCAGACTATAACTTATGCATACATTATCATTTCCGAATTTACGCATGTTATTACGAACAATGCATTCTATTTGAAGACTGTGTTAAATACAGTCTAACTATTATTATTACGAGTATACTTTTTTGATATTCTTAAAATAATTAATTTATTATTTCTTTTCGCAGAAATGCTATAACCTTGGATAACAAGAGCCCTTCTCGCTGGTCCGAAAGGAATGTTGAATTATACTTAAAAGCTAACAAAATATTAACTTTTTATTTTTTCGTATACGTACACAAGTAAGGATTAATATATGTAGTGCAGAGAATGTCACGTAATGCTGAGGAAAATCGACTTCGAGATTTACCGCAAATACGCATTTTGGTGTCCCCTGATACAGAAGTTTTTTCTTTAAAACCTCCGTCCGTCAGACCGTCTACGAACAACACTAGTGTCTAAAACTCCAAAGTTAATATTTCTTCCTCAATATGGTCAGATTCAAAGTCTTGCGATTTTTAAAGAATTTTTTAAATTTTGGAGGTACATTTCGTGAAGCCTCTGGGTAATTTTCAAACTTTCCTAAAAAATGGGCCCATTTCTTCTTTAGATAGACCTCTTAAGAAATTTTTATGAAAATAAAATTTGTTGTCTACAATTAGTTTTTTAATTAATATACTGTACTTTTCTGAAAATGCTGGTAGTTTTCGCATAATTTTGTACGAAATAAGAGCAACATTTTAAATTATAAAAAGTATGATTTTCTCACAAATGGCTCAAAATCGGTTTTTCGTTATGTTTGTACCGGTAATATTACATGCACTGTACAAGATGACATTAAAGCTATTTTACTTTTTTCTTTTCCAAAACTACACATATGTAATTTTTTGTATATGTCTTTCACGTCGTTAAACGTTACACTACTGGCGATTTGTATCAATTATTGCATTTTAGAGTACATGACCTTCAAACGATTTCTTGTGAAGTTTTTCGAAAACGCAAAACTTTTCTATGAAAATGATCGCGGAGTTGCGTATTTTCAGAAACGCCCAAACGTCTTTATCTCAAAAGGGATCCAAGTTGTTTGTTTTGAACTTTTGGTAAGAATAAGGCTAAAATTACGAAATAACATGCCATAAACGTTATATGGATGTATTCTTTTCAATATTCAAAAATTATACAGAAATATTATTTTAAAAATCTCTTATGCCGTTAATATTTTCATTACAGGCGTGTTTAAAATACATTATTCAATTTGAGGGGACAGATTGTTTAAATGATTTTTTATGAAGGTTCTTGAAACTCGAAACGATATTTTTAATTTTCAAACTCGCTCAAAGTTTTCAGAAAAAAGCCCAAGTTATTGAATGAAAATGTAAATATAGGATCAGGTTATACTCCTCTAAAATATTCTTAAAGAGATATTTTAATTCTACTATTATGTAATTTTACGTTTATGTTAAAAGAAGGCAAAGGGAAAAAATCCTATTACGCATCAAAAGAAGACACCTGGAATGATGGTGGGGGGCAAAACCCAAAATATCTATCTGATCGCTTTTTTAACATTTCGCCATGTTTCCTAACCACATTCCTGAATGATTTATCATATGACATTTTTGGAGGTTCCTTTTATTACAACGGATGAAATAAAGAGCGATTTAATCTCCAAATACACTAAATATAGCAAAGAAAGGCGATCGCAAAAGTTCTCCCAAAAATAAGTAATATTTAAATGAAAAATAAAATTGTTATTAAAAAACATACGAATTTTCCAATTTAGAAGTTCGTGAATATTCCAGACTATAAATATGCATTTGTGGTGCTTACCCGCAGGTTCCAGTTTCTAAACTTAACACTGTCGCTTCGGGGGACACAGATGCTGCAGCTAGGAATATCTGACGGATGTCCAGCAACACATTTTCACGAACCGTCCCAGTATTAAACAATGAGCGAGATATTTTAATCTTGACGAGTAATATTAAAAACACGAGGCTCTTTAAAAAGAAGCACCAATATTTCCAGGGAGTCGGCGCTTCACAAGGGCGAGCAATTTGAAAACGCAGCCGCGGGCGGCGTGAAGACGAGGGCGCGGAAGAGGTGGAGGGAGGGAAAGGGTGGAGGATAAGGGGAGTACAGGGGCAGCGAGGGAGTAGAGAGAATAGGCGCAAGCAAGGCTCGGGAATGCATCGGGGGGGGGGGGGGGCTAGCGGGAAGGGAAGAAGAGGGGGGGTGAGTAGGTTTCACCCGGGAGCTGCGGGGGTTCACGGAAGAAGGGCGGGATGAGAGAAGCAATGAAAGTCGGTGGCGCAGAGGAGATTGGGAGGTGTCGGGAGAACAGCAGGAGCTGGGGTCGGAAGGCGCGAGGATACGGGAAGTGACGGCGCATGTCGGGGGCCGCATGAAATGCGGGGGTACGTGGGGCCGAGGGTAGGTGTGGAGTGGGGAAACCGGGACACGAGTGCGCGGGGGTGGCGACTGGGGTGGCGACGTGGCGGGGCGGGACGCAACGTTGACGGAAGGAGGCAGACGTCCTTAAGTAATAATCAAGTTCCCAGAGTTGTCGGGGTCGCGCTCTCGCGGGACGGAGGGGCGTTGCGTTGGAAGCCGTGAGAGATTCTGCATTGGCCACGCTGAGCCTTCCTGTCGCCTCATGGCACCAACCCTTTAAATCCCCATTGGAAGGACAGATAGAGAACTACTACAACATGAAATCTGTGATTAGAGAAAAGGAGCCAATAATTCTCCAAAGTCATTCATCATCTCGGTTTTTAAATGAAAACATTACAAATTCAATGGAAGAGAAATTACGGAATGTTGTATGTTTCATATGACAATGTCCAGCTCTAAAATAATTTTTTTTACGTATTCCTGACAAATGCCATCCTTGAAGAGCCCAGGGCGGCATGTAAATCCCATAACGAACCGTATTACTTGGAGCGATATTTCATTCTTTCATCATTTCAGTCTAGCCAGGTAAAATAAGGCATTAATTGAATTCAATTCTTTTCAGGTGTATACTTCTTCCCGTCATTTTGGTGTACTATTTATTCGATTACATGCAATTTCAAAAAACTGACACGTGATTGTGAATAGAGCTTAATTAAAGGCTTGGCTCCAAACCCACATACTGTAAACGGAAGTCTGGGAGGAGATTAGAAATTAACCCGCCAGATGACTCACATTTGCGACGGCACTCACGTTAGCGTCAAAATGGTGAGGAGACGGATTTGGGACTCAACGCCGTCAGTGCTTTGGCTCGAGTGGCGCCAAGTTGGACTTTTCTTCGCCGTGGTAGTGTCCGACACTTAAGGGAATTAAGTTGTGTTTTCTTCCGGCGCATTGTGAGTGGCTCTTAATTCGACTACGGAGCCAACCTGGAAAGCTAGTAGCTTTAAACCAGCAGGGTGACCCTTCCCAGACTTAACTGAGGAAGAGTTGTTCTGGGCCCGCAGTATGCCGGCATATTCGGCTGCCTGTCTGACGGAGCACTGGTGCTACCTGAGGGGTGAGTGAATAGAGCCGAAAGTCCAAGGTATCTGTTCTGAGGTGTGTCACATACCTGCTGGTATAAAACTAAGTTCGTACTTGGGGAGATTTAATCAGCTTGATCGCAAAAATATGACAATACATTATCCTCTCGTTAAGGTAAGCTGACTGATTGTTTCCGTTTATAAGAAAATCACGGATATAAAAACCTTTAAGTGTATTACTACTGCTTAGGGAATTTCTCCACGCCCCGTGCAAGGGGTGCGTGAAAGAGATTTGCGACGAAAAACACAGAATTTCCAGGAAAACCTATTGTTTCTACACGTAGAGGTCAAGTAAGCAGAGTTTGTACGCAATGTTTTTTCCTCCCCGTGTTACCGCAGCCCTTTCTCTCTCCTCGCGCGGAGTGGCAACGTTTGATGCACAAACGTGCGTTCTACTCGAGCGATCGGACGTGGGTTCACGTTACTGCCTCCTCAGTACTCAAGACTGTGTTGGACACAATGTCCAAATTAGTTATTAGGGTTTGCAGTGACAGTGCGTTTTATTTCTTTTTCTGGTGGTATACCAGTGTATAAAATAATGATGTGTGTATTAAACCAGTGTAAAAATGTGATTAATGATATACCCTACAACTCAGTAATGTATGTCTTGTCTCTAAATGTTACTAGTTCATATATCTCTAATATTGGTTACTATCGACGGAATACTAGTGTTTGTGTGATGCATCTTCTTCATATACAAGCATCCCCTGGCTCTTCATTATGTATCGGAATGCAGTTCGTGGCAGTTACGAAAATCCTGTCGGTGTATCGTTTAGCACCGTACCCTGCAACCGACGGGCAGCGCTTGTTGCTGGGTTACGCAGATTCTGAGGATCATAAAGGTGACTGCATCACTGCCGAAAAATGAGGGAAAGCAACGGTGTTTGTGACGGTCGAGCAGAAACTAAGCGAAGTAAAGAGGCAGTGACATGAAACAAAGAAGTGGAAAAAGAAAGAAGAAGAGAAAAGGTTAAGGAAGAGGCGGGAAAGGGGTATCCGCGTGAGCGGTCGCCATAGAGAGGGGACAGGGCGACCGGGGACCGGACGGTGGACGGGTGTGGTTGGGTGAGTGGAGGCCTAGATGCCCCGTGCCATAAACTGCGTTTTATGTGAACGAGAGGGCGGCCTGTATTTATAGGCCGCGGAGACGAGGGCCGCCGAGCGCGGGATATTTATGGGGGCCGCTCTGACCCGGCAGCGCGGAGCGCGGACGGGCACAGGGACCTGGTTGGGAGAGGCAAACGGGATGGGCAGGGGAAGGGAGGGAGGAAGAGTGGCAACGAGCAGGACGGACACTTCTGAGGACGAGCGATTGGCAGGACGGGCGATTGACAGGACGAGCGGTCGGCAGGACGGGCGATTGGCAGGACGAGAGGTTGGCAGGACGAGAGGTTGGCAGGACGAGCGATTGGCAGGACGAGAGGTTGGCAGGACGGGAGGTTGGCAGGACGAGCGTTTGGCAGGACGAGCGGTTGGCAAGACGAGCGGTTGGCAGGACGAGCGGTTGGCAGGACGAGCGGTTGGCAGGACGAGCGGTTGGCAGGACGAGCGGTTGGCAGGACGAGCGGTTGGCAGGACGAGCGGTTGGCAGGACGAGCGGTTGGCAGGACGAGCGGTTGGCAGGACGAGCGGTTGGCAGGTCGAGCGGTTGGCAGGACGAGCGGTTGGCAGAACAGGCGGCAGCATGATGGCGACAGACGTAGTGGGATACATCGCAATGATAAAGCGGGGTAGATCGCAATGATAAATGTGAGAAGAGAGCACAGGCGATGTGTAGTAATAGGCAAAGACTGTCCTGGGTGTAAATATTTGTCTTTCTTTAGTGCGTGAATTACTGTGGGGGTGCCAATGTATTCAAATAATACCAGTTTTGATGAGTCCGTATGTCTGCTAGAAACTGTTTCTCTTTAGGAAATAGAAGGTAACCGATCTCCCATTGAAAAAAGTTCTACCAAATAACAAAAAATTGATGGTTACGAGGCGTAATGATGATAAAACATGAGGAACACGATTTGTTGCAAGAGAAGTAAAGTAGGCAGAAAGAAAAGGTTGAAAGATGCAATGGGTGTAAATAATGAGGACGTACGTGACACTGCGGGGGACCAAATAAAACAGACTCACTGAGCGAACGGAGAAATCGCTCCGGAGTCCCCTCAGTGAGGGGGCTCCCGCCAATACGCTAAAAACGCAGAGGCAACCCAAAAAAACCGCAAATGGAAAATAGAAAGAGAGAAGCAGTGGAAATGGCTATCAAATATTGCTTATTCTCTTATTCACGCCCTCGAGAAAAAAGCGATTCGAAACTGGTGGCCAGTTTCCTACGCACCCTAACGTTCGGAGTCTGACTTCCCAGAGATCCGCAAACGGATCGTCTTATACTGTTCGTCGGGCTTCACTGAACATATTAATGAAGGGTTTCTTCGTTCGAGTCACATTTGACCTGGCATCCGAGCAAAGCTTCGTGACTGGCGGTATTGAGTTTAGATTCATCAAATTTCTCGAAAGAGGTTTTGTCCTTACTACTTTCCTTTGTCCTTACTACTTTCCTTTCTCCTTACTACTTTCCTTTCTCCTTACTACTTTCCTTTCTCCTTACTACTTTCCTTTCTCCTTACTACTTTCCTTTCTCCTTACTACTTTCCTTTGTCCTTACTAATTTCCTTTGTCCTTACTACGTAAGAAACAATCCCGGCGCGGAAACGTCGTCAAAGTATCATTGGCACTCCTTCTGTTTCTCTTGCTGGATCAGTTTGCTTGACAATCACCGGCAAGATTTGGGTAAGACTGGAGACCGATCTATTTCTCGACCTCTCCGCTTGATGGCCCACAAGAGGAGTAAATACGGGCTTTTGATGTCCCATCGCTAGGAAATTCTATCACTTCTGCCACCACTTCCTCCTAACGCAGTGAGTCCATCTTGCCAAAACTTGATTGCCGCGATAAAGTTAGTGGAGAGAGAGTTAACGTTATTGGCGCTTTGAACGTTAATTCCGATGCAATTAGACGGTTTTAACCAATATAGCAGTTTATTTTAAGTATTTGGAATATACAGCGTTGACGTTAAAAATGTACTCAGTCAACATGTCACACCCAATAGTGAAAGAATCATGCAGCCCTTAGAATTCAATAAAGCGGGTTCCAAAATCGGCCGTTTAGAAAAGAACCGAAAATACAGATTTTCTCGCGCAATGAAAGAATAATAAGTATTTTAAGATACTGAAAATAATAGGTACTCTTACCAAAAAATAAATAACCCAGGGTTTCTGGAAGTGAGTGTTCATTTGTGTTCATTCGGCCTCTACTGAAACATAACACAGCATGGACAAAGCCAGAACCAATTTTGGCGTTTAATAAATAAATTCAATAAACTAAATAATAATAATACGCTTCACGAAATTTTCAATAGAGATGTACTTCCATAATCTTTGTGGAAATAAAGACAATGTTGACTTCGATTGTAAAATTAGCTACAATGAAGTAAAAAACACACCCAGAATTGTAGCTACTCAGGAAAAACCAAATTTTCCTTTGAAGAGCCACGTGTAATGAAAACGAGCAAAATGACATAGTAAAAGATACTGATATTGACTTTATGAAAAAATTATTACCATAATGTAAACGTGACCGAATTATTTAGAAAGCGGTTTCCCGCTACATCTGGAGTAACCGCACACACTCATATACACACACATACCCACACACTCATATATACATTGGGTGGTTCAGTCCTTGTTGCTAAACACCGGGTCCTTATCTCATTTGTAATGTACAAATTGAATTTACCAATATTGGATACATTTCGCCGTATAGTTCTGTAAATAAATAATGGGAAACTTTGGACTATTGTGCTTGTGCTCGTGTAACACGGGCTATGGCAAGTTAGCGTTAGAGCTTGCCACTTCTCTGGAAGACTCAGTTATTAATACTATCTAATAAGCCCTGGAAGCGAGCGCACGGCAAATAGTAAGCGAGATCAACGCAAGCTACTCTCACTTGTCGAACAACTCATACGAAGAGATTACGACCTTTACATTTCTAGCGGATTCAGAATTTGCGCAATACCAACTTACAAAGTCGTTCTGAATTCTCGATACATTTCCTGCAAATTCAAGGAAACCAGGAATTTCTAAAACCGTTCTTTGGCTGAAGAAACGTGTTTTAAAAGAACTGTAACAATTAATGTGCAGAATTTGCTTGTGTGGCCTGAGGGAAATATACATGTTGCACGTAGCGTAGCTCATCGAGAGTGATTCTCTGTAATAGTGTGATTGGCATTGTGATTTTATCATAGGTCCTACCTCCTTATCCGAGTGTTTGAGTGTGAATATGCGGGCACAGAAGTGGTACCAGCAAGATAGCGAAGCACTATATAATTATCGCGGAGTTCGGGAATACCTAAATAAGCAATTTTCAGATAGGTAGATCGGACGAGGGGGCGCAATAGTATGGCCACCCGGATTTGAATGAGCTGGGCTTTTTTTCCTCGAGGTTAATGAACGATGACGTTTACCGAAGTGGTGGATGGCGATGGCCTTCTTCAGCGCATTAAAAGCATGGCGGCAGAAATTAAATACCAACCTGACAGAGTTGTACGCGTCACGGAGGCCGTGTGGCACAGATTCGTATCTTGCGTTCACGTGCATTTCTTATATTGCGTATCTTGCGTCCTTTTGAACAGAGCCCCTGTTACACGAAGGGAAAATGCGAAGTTTTGGCTCTAGACGCCAATAAAAAAATGAATCCTAAATAACACTTGAATATTTTCTCTCTCCTTTCATATTAATTAGATAAGAGAGTAATAATAACAACAGGGAACAAAATTTAATGTAATATTTTGGCTACCTTTATACCAAAAATGACCAATGACAAAAAACCTATTTTGTTCCTGATTTTGAAAAGGGTTCACAATATTTTCTTTTGCACAAATGAATAACTCAATGTATAAAAATGTAAAAACTATCTGAGGATCTTCAAAGAGCAATGATGACTGAATCATCCTGTATAATGTGAAATAACTTATTTGGTATTTTGTCTACTCTCTAAAATGGGTAAATTCTAAACTAGTATTTTGGAAACTTCTAGTTTAGGGTTAAGTTTATGTATAATGTCTGTACGAAAATTTGCACGTGAACAATGTACCGTGTGAAACGGCCTTAATGAAATACTGGTCTTTTTAAAACAACCAGTTTGGAAGCAGCAGTGTCAAAATACATTCAAAATAAGCAGTAGAAATTTCAAATGTAGAACATCACCTAGTAAATATAAACTCTCACGTCTATTTTTGATTATCTCTACACTATTTTATAAATATCTGCCTGCGGACTGTACGCTAGACCTCGATGCCACCTTTTGTGAGTCTTAGCCTAAAACAAAGTTTGTACTCCCTTTGTCTAATGGAATACGGTTTATCACGTTGACTATGAAAATTTATTGTATATCTTCCGATGGAAACGTTCACCAAAGAAGTCAGGAAGCAAATTAAAGCTCGACTCAATCTTTTCAGAACTATATAATAACACGTCCTAAGACTTAATTGATGCGTATGGGAATATTTCATTCACTCCTTCACTAACCCCAATTCATTTCTCTCATTTGGTTGCTCATATATGTGCCCAAAAATAATCTTCTTACACTTTTTGATACAAAACGTAAAAAAATTGCAGAAAATATTTTTAACATCAAATAATGCCAATTTTCACATTCAGTATGGTAATATCGCACTTATAAGTCTACCTGTAGGTTTGTCAAATTGTAAGGATAAAAATGGGAGATTCAATGCCTCATGTTCTGCACAAAAATAGCACTTTCTTCGAATAAACCTTTCTCCTTTTATTGCTAAAGAAACTTTATTTAAACTTAAGGTCTGATGGGGTTGTCTAACTTTATTTAATGTAGGTGAAACTTTGAGAATCTAATTTTTGTGCCAATTGGCAACTATTTAGACTTTCTGGCAAAGGAATTTCGGAGGTCGATTTCTTTCAACCACTTAAATGTAAACCGTTAAACTAAAGTAGGATGCAGCACAACCTCAATAGCCAGTTAATCGTGAACACCAGAGGTGGTAAGCAGACATCTTAAATCTTGGGCTTAATTTTTTCTCATACGATTTCATATTTAGCCTTATAACTCAGGCATATCTTCTTACTCAAATTCAAAGTTGGGATTATAAAAGTGCGATAGATGTTGTATCTACTTCTCTCAGGAGAGAAAAAGTGATTTCTCAATCAACCAAATAATTAACAATTAAAAATTCAAGTTAAAATACTCACTTTTATTGGAGCGCCAATTTAAATAATCTTGGTGAAGAGCACAATATTTGACCTAAACACAGCTCAAGATGTTTGTTGTCAAAATGCCTCGTTCGGCGAAGACAACTGCAGTTGACGTTTGGGAGAACTTTAAGCACTCTGGAATTGAAAATATTACGATGGAATTAGAAATTTTTAAGATACCTACTTGAAAAAAAAGAATAATTCAGCAAAATAAATACGTTTCCCTTCTTGCAATCATCCAATACGTGACTTTTTGCCCCTGCGCAACAAGTTAAGACACGAAAACATTATTCACTCGCATTCCACCTGCATAACACAAACCCACACACATCGCGGTATCATTTTCTTCCGGAGGCATTGCAGTCAATAATATAACTCAGTGAAAATCTATAGTACTAATTTCCAACCTCCGCAGAAATTGAAAGAAAATTAAGCGGCCATCAACTATACAAGAGATGCCCGGGTCCATACGGAAAGGGCCTGTATTAGAAACTCAGGAACTCGAAAACTTCCGCAAACAATGTAACAATATCCATTTTAATGAAAATGTGGAAATATTTTTGTGTTAATCCGCCTATTCACACATTGATCAATCCGACTAAATTCTCATACCCGCTTTTTACAACAAAGCGTACGTCATGCGACTGAAAAACTCCAAGAAAGAGGTCGCCCGCCATTTAAAAATTGCTATTCTCAAATTGTGTTATCTGACAGCAACATTTTTTTATATTCTTGATATGATATGGAAAGAACCATTGTACTGTAAATCTGTGTATTCTGGACTATATTTTACAGTATTCGTAAAGGTTGTTTTTGGTAAAATATTTTATTTAAATCAATGTTATGCGAGAGCATTTTATTTGACGTTCTTGAGCAGTATGCTCCCTACCTTCCTATTTGGCCTGTGCGTGTCCTTTTGAGTCTTTTCTTTCAACAGAATTTGTACTGTTCCACATCGCTAGAGTTAGGGTAAATATCATATTATTTTAGTGATTTTACACAACTATTCCTTTTTATTTCCCCTTTTTAATATATTGAATTTGCAAGTATTTACGTTTTTTTCTAAAGCGTTCCAAAAGACTCATATTCCACCACGATCTTCATGCAAGCCAAAGACAAACTCGACCGAGCGGTTGCCAGAAGACTACGGAAGCTTGACAGTCGTGAACATCGATACATTAGCCTATACTCACTCACTAGCACTCTTGGTTAAAGCATTCATATACTCGTATACCACTTATATACTCTCTAAGCAGATCAGCTCTTCAAGAAAATTAAGAAATAATGGTAACCAATGAAACATTTGGCGAAAGTAATATCACTTCGTAACTGAACCATTCTTATGTCGTAATTTTGTTTCTAATACATTAATTCTTTTTAATATTAACTATCAACTTCCAAAAGCACCTGTTACGACCCAATCCTTGCACTCCACCACGACTTACTTTCAGCTCAAACCAAGGGTCGGCCGAGGGCGGCGCTCTAGTAATCGCGTTCACCAAAGCTCCGTTCCTTGGTCACTCTCGAAGATAACGCAGTCCCGGGTAATGCAAAATCGTTATCAGAATATTTTAATCTGACAACGGGAGTCCGCAAAAAACAACTAATTAGCTACTACCACATTACAATAGTGCTTTAAACAGGTATTTCTTTCTCTATCTCATACACATTACACGTTTATATTGCATTTAATGTTATCATTTCCTGTTCATTTTCCAAATGCGCTTCCATCGACCCAACCCCTGCCCTCCACCACGACCTCGTTCCAACGCAAGGCAAGTGTCGGCTGAGGCCGCCGGCCCGGCAATCGTGTACACCAAAGCTCCGTGCCCTGGCTGCACTCCGGGATAACGCAGAGCCCCGGATACAGTGGAATCGCTGTCTTCAAGAATGTTGCAATATTGCTCTAGCGGCGGTGCCCCCGTCGCCGCCGCCGCCGCCTGCGTGCTATTTTACACCCGCGCAGCGCTACTTTACGGGCTGCGCGCGAGTTACGGGCGTCCGTAAAATGAAGTTGCGTCTGAGCGCTCGGCACTCCCCGCGCGGGAACTCTCCGCTGTAAAAGCGCGCGGCTACACTTGCATCTGAGTTAGGGGCTCGCGTCAGGAGTACAACTGGGGAGGAAGCAATTTTTCATACTATCAGACGGTATGCAGGGTTTGACTAGTCATATTCCCGACCCGCAGTTCTGGCTACCGTTTAGTTTTTTAATGATCGTTTTTTAATGGTTCGAAGGGAGCTCCGTTAGTATACGGGAGCATGGAAGAAAATATCGTTAACGGATCACACAAATCATCACATCAAATTCCGATTGATTCATTATTTCGTGTTTGCGGACGCACTGTGTCCTGTAAGTGTAGTAAATGTTTTATTACGGTTGCGGTTACGTGCGGTTCGTTGCCCGTTTCGTAGGCTGCTCTCCAGACATGCGCCGTAATGTATGTGCAAGTAAGTGTATGTGTGTGTAAATAAAGAGAGAGGAGGGGGCGAGGAAGGGAAAGGAAATACCCCGCGTAGTCCGTGGCCCGTTTATTATGGTACTGCTCCGGCATTCGGTTGGTGCGGATTGGAGAAACCACGGAAAACTCAAAAACTCGAAAACTGCGTGCTTCTTACCGGCTTTAATCCTTGAACCTCTCGGTCAGGGGATCTGAAGTGACATCAGTTGATGCGTTGACTCACCTCAGCCGGCAAAAATCACGCGCAATGTTACTGTTATTCGAGTGTCATAAAATCCATACTACTACTATGTTCTGCACGTAAGGTTTGTGAATAGGGAATAAATGGATGTTTATACTGCTTTTTGACTCAAATCTAAATGTAGTTTACATGGTACGTCATTTTCTGTTATGCTGTGCCCGTTTCACGTACCCTCCTACGTCTACGTTCCCATAGCTAACTCCAGTTTGTAATTTACTGAACTCGATTCAACCTCCTTTATAACGCATCTGGGAACTGAATATGATGAAATAGAATGAACGTGTTTATTCGAAGAAAAAATACTGAAATTGAGGTCAGTGATCTCATCTTTTAACGTTGAATAACATCTCTTACGAGTATAAGGAGTAATCTATCTTCTTGCAATACTACTGACGTTTTGACATTCTACATCTCGAGGTATATACTTGATCTTGGGTGGGCATTTCCTCAATTGGCAATTCGACAATTAATTTGGAAATGGACAAAACATATCCGAAAAGTTTTTTCCCGCGACATCACTTCGGGTCCCGCATCGATTTTTCAGGTCGAAACTTCCTTGTTGATGTGAGTGGAAGGATGAATCTTCCGATTGCCATCACGATCACAATAGTACCGGGTAGACCAAAAACATTTCCATGATTGGCAAGCTTTAACAATTTTACAATGTTTGAGTAAAATTAGTGTATAAAGACTTTTAGGTCCATTTCATGTTGTTATTAAATTAAGAGTAAGAATGCAAGAAGAATATAACAATAAAAATTTGAACTTCGGTACAAAAACTGACAGGAAAGAGATATGTTACGAGTATCATTATCGTAGGTAATGTTCCAAACTTATTGCCATCATAGTGGTATTTAATAAGACTCTTTTACAAAATATATTTTGTCCAACAGTGCTTCAACATGCTCCTAACAGCAAAGCACGTTTTCAATGAACTCAGCCTCCTGTGTTGTAAAACATAGGGCTTAAAATGCACCTTATTATAGTGTCTTTGCTTCATTTAAACCAACTATTTATTCCAATACCTATGCAATGCAGTACCCACCCAATCAATTGAAACAATACACATAATATCCATATATTCACACTTCGAAGGTTTTATGATTTAGGATTTTAGTGCATTCGAATTCCAAATAAAATAATATATTTAAAACTAGGAATGAAATGGCAAACCCCTTAAGAATGGTTTTCATCTATAATATCAATCTACGAAGCACAACGCTCACCGTACAGGTTCAGGGCGCAGTAGTCCACTACTTCTCCATCGCCCTGTACCTCCCAGGCGCCCGCCACCCACTCCCAGACAGCGCAGCCTCCCTCCGGGGACGACGCCCTTCAAACGCCGCCGCTCCCCGAGCGACTCTCCCGCGTCACAGGGCGGACGCCTCACGTCGCGGCGGCGGCGCCACCCACGCTGCTCCTTCCACTGCTTCACCACCTGGTTTCCCGCCTCCGTCTCCGTCCTCGCCGCCTCCGTCCCCGTCCTCGCCGCCTCCGTCTCCGTCCTCGCCGCCTCCGTCTCCGTCCTCGCCGCCTCCGTCTCCGTCCTCGCCGCCTCCGTCTCCGTCCTCGCCGCCTCCGTCTCCGTCCTCGCCGCCTCCGTCTCCGTCCTCGCCGCCTCCGTCTCCGTCTCCGTCCCCGTCCACGCCGCCTCCGTCTCCGTTCACGCCGCCACCGTCCCCGTCCTCGCCGCCTCCGTCCCCTCATCGTCCTCTTAGCCTCCCCAAGCCTTTACCACCTTATCCACCGTCGCCCCCATCACACCTGTCGTGGTTACCACTTCCAACGGTCGGCGTGTGGGCTGTTCTGCCATCTCTCCTTGACATCCCTAGTCTTTCCTCCTCCCCTAACCGTAACCACCATTGCCATCCTACTGCTGCTGCCGCTGCGCGTTCCCACCGCTGTTCTCTCCCCCACGCCATCAACCAGCACTCGGTGTCATCTCACTTCGCCCTGCTCCCCGACCCGTCTGCCTGGCGCTCCCTTCGCCTCGCGGCGTCGCACCTCGCCTGTCCGCCGCCGCCGCCGCCGCCACGTGTCGCGTCGCCCTCCCCCGCTCCGCCGCCGCGGCGCGGCGCTTCGTCATGTTCGGAACGGCTTCGTGGCACTCCCGCGTCTCGTCGCGACAGACTCGTCAAACTGTTTGCGCCGGCTTCCTATTCCTGATTAGATTACGTTCCGGGATTGACTTGCTTTGTCTCCCTGTTCTTCACCCCTCACATAAGTTTGCTTTTGCTATTTCCTGAAATCTTTTCTCCTGCAGTTCCCTATTGCTATTCTACGGCTACTCTCTCCGCCTGTACAGACGTATTCATTTCGATTAAAAATTTATGCATATGCTCGTAAAAGTTTTAATCTTTCTTTTATCTATAAGTCTTAGCCGCCTCAGTCGTCCTGCCAACTGGACATATTTTGGAAGCCTAGAGAACAGATTTTCGGAACGAGTCTATCAACACACCAAACAGCATTCTAAACATCTGACTAATGTTTTAAACTTTTTTACTAATAATATACGATTGTAAAGGTTTACTTCTACCCATAAATTTAAGCTCAGATCTTGTAATGTTGTCAAAAAAGAGAAAATGTATAATTTATTTGTATTAAATATATAGAAAATATATTGAAATTTGTGTATTTTTATACGTATTGTGATATGATTCACCTTTATTTTAGTGTATAAAAAGTTATGAAATTTCTTGCTCATCTGGACATTAGGATTCAACTTACAAAATTTCATATGCAAACGTATTTTCTAAAAAGCAATAAAACGCATTTTAACAGAATTTTCTTTGCCATCTCACCAAGTATTATATTTAATTACTATTATTTTAAAGTTTGCGAGTTTATTTATGTGTAAACCTTAATTTTTGGAATTTTTGGTAACATGAAACTAACAAAAGGTTTGTAAGAAATAATGAAAATACTTAATGGCAAACAGTAATTTTGCAGCAATACCAAGCTATACAATTACTTGAACCAATCAAAAACTGCAAATAATGACCCATTAAATACCAATATATTACAATTTTAATAAAAAATTAATGAAACAATGCAAAATTGCAAAGGTCGCCAAGGAATTTCAAATTGTATGTAATAATGGACTACTTATTGAAGGAGGTGACTTATTAAATCACGGCAGAATACTTTTTAAAATTTGCACTCCTTTTCCAATTCTACTAATGTATTTCCAGTTAGTATGTTCCCTAAATAACAGGGCCTAAAGGGATCCCCCTGACTACTATAAGCAGATATGAAGGCGGGTGTACTGATTTGAAGGCGCTTAATCAGATGACAAAGATACAAATTTACTTCAATGCAGTTAAGAAAGTGAAGAACATACAATCCTTATAAAGTGATAATTTGTTTATTTATGATTTTCTTATATTAATTCCTCTATTTGAAGTAGGAAATTTATAGTATTTTACAAATGATTGTTCATATTTTAATCCTACAATCGATGTCACATGTATGTTTTAATATTGACAAAGTGTAAGAAGATAGTGTAAAATATGGCATTTCCAAGGAAACCAAGGAAATACGCTGGACAGACCATTGCTGCCAAAAAATGTCGAAAAATATTTCAGGTCTTCAAAATACTTGTAATTGTCGAGGAAAAAATGTGAATCAATGAATATTGCAGGGGTAAATTCTCATGTTAACAATGAAAAGAGATAATCTTCCCGGAAATAGCTTTCTCGTATGAACAAAGAAGGGAGAAAACAGCAAAGAGCAAGAATAATGCACAAATACTGGACGAAAGAAAGGATAGCAAAAGAAAAAAAACTGATTTCACGCGGTTTTTCAATCCTTCGTCGACCGTCG
Organism: Gryllus longicercus; assembly: GCA_038098605.1. Classification (NCBI taxonomy): domain Eukaryota; kingdom Metazoa; phylum Arthropoda; class Insecta; order Orthoptera; family Gryllidae; genus Gryllus; species Gryllus longicercus. The sequence continues at coordinate 3,990,111 of JAZDUA010000068.1, forward strand.
CACAGCGCACATAGCTCGGCAGTGTTATCAGCTGATGTTATCGACCTGTGATGTGGATCTTTACCAGTGGACATAAAACTTTTCTTCGATGTTCTTCAGTGTTTAGTGCAACAAATACGGTATTTTAACATAGTAATCCGCTTAAAAATATAGGTCTAACGTATGACAATAGGTCCATGTTGGCCCACGGCAGTGCTCTGTGATCGCTCAGCAAGGTCAACTCATCAGTCCATTCTTCCTTGTCCCTGTTATTGGAGGCGGTCCCCTCCGCTCTTCACCCTCAATGGTACACAATAATAGAGGCCACTACAACATGAACAATTTTATCTACAGCAGAAGCAACAAAATCAACAGTAGCAGCTTCAACAGAACTTTTATATACAACAACGACAGCATTATCAGCAGCAACAGCAGCAACAACAACAACAACAACAACAACAACAACAACAACCTGTACCTTTTCTACATTTGCAATTTTCATCAACAAATAACTACCGTCAAAAGGGGCGAGACTGTGCCAGGTTCCATTGCTTGAGATATTTGCATCCTATAGACTGGTGTAAGAACTGCTGTTATTTGAACTAAGAACTATTTGTGCAAGTTAGAAACAGCGAACTTCTTACAACTGTCGATAGGATGCGAATATCTCAAGGAATGGGGCCTGGCACAATCTCACCACATGTGGCACAATCTTTCTCCCTTTCCAATAGATCCGTCAACAGTCCAATAGATCCCAGTCATCTATCATTGCTCTTCTCTCCCCCACCTCACCCAAAGTCATTTACGATTGAATTGCCAAGCATACATCCTGCTGCTAGCGAACAGCCTCCCCTAATGGCACTCGGCTGATCATATTGTAACATTAATCAAATGTATCAGAACTTTCAAATCATTACCATTTCAATAGACTGATTAATGATTCTGGATACGTTCAACTGCTAAGGTCATCAGTTCCGTAAGCGTAGTGAGTGTTTTTCTTAGAAGGTATGCGTGATCTTTCCCCGATGGATGGTAAGGTCAGGCGCCGACCTACCCGTCAGATAGGTTTTCCCAACCAGATATCTTCCACCAGGAAGGCCACGCCGCAGTTGGGACAAACTAAGCTCTCGACCGGTCTCCCGGCGTGAGTGGAAGTATACTGCGTATAAACGCAAGTGTGTGTAAGTAAGGGGTGAGGAAGGGACGAGGAAGACGAAAGAAATATCGCGCGTAGAATATGACCCATTTGTTAGGGTATTTCTCCGGCATTCACCTGGTATTGATCAGAGAAAAAAACGAAAACTACCGATCAGAGCAGTCCGCTGCTAGAATTCTCCTCTAGCGACTGAATTCGACTTAACTACGAGTGTGTAACTAGTGACGAAAATCCTGCCACTGTCGGAGCTCGAATGCTAAGATCTCCCGTTCAGAGGCACCGCATGACATCAGATGATGCCCTGAGCCACCTCTCCCTGGCACCCCACCTATTCAGTAGTATCATTCCTCCTGGCGTATTAGACATTCATCTCTTTAAGTCCTTCACGAAACCAATTATCTAACAGCCAATCTCAGAATCTTAAATTAGGTCACTCCTCCAAAACCACTTCTAGTCTCCCTCCACGCACTTCCCCTCCTTACAATTCATCCACTCACACTCCTGCAAACTGGAATATGTTCATTAATCATGTCGACACTTACCTACCTTCGCCATCATTGTATAAATCCCCTTCCGAAATAGATACTGCCATCAACATCCTCAATTTTTCCATCCAAAGTGCCTTTCGATCTGCATTTTGCCGAGCATTTTATACACCAAAAATTCCTTATCAACTTTTGCTCCCTAAGTATATACAAAAATAAGTATATACTTAGTATGTACAATAACCGCATAGCACGAAGTAATTGGCAAGAGTTCCGGCTGCCGTCCATCAGGTCAATTCTAAATAAAAAAATCCGCCAAGTCCACGACGGTTTCGACGGAACAAACAAAAATACTGGCCTTCTGGTTCAACAAGGAAATTACCTCTCAAATATGAAAGCCAGTGGTAAATAACAAAACCCATATCCCACACTAATTCTCTGATTCTCGTTTTGAAAACTACTACTCGCTTTGAAAGCGACATCAACAAAATTATTTTGAGGAAATCTCACCCCTAGCTCATTATTTTGCAGAAATATTGTGAAATACTCAAATCATTCTGATATATAATAAATACTACAATAAATCTTGATAAATCTTTCTAACTAATTCTGTAAACTATCACGAAAGAATGAATTTCTCTTCTTTTATTGATATTATTTATATATTTTATATCCCTCCTATGCTCACAAATTTGCTCAGTATTTAAAGGTTATTATCTTGATTCTACTTCTGTTTTTCTTACGGGTTTCGACATACTAAAACAATTTTAAACATTATTTGCTTTACTTGTAAATGTTAGAAGTTCACAACTGTGACCTACTCATAATCAAAAACTGAAAGAAAAAAACTTTTTTTATATACAGGATCGTGGATATTTTTTTAGTCTTAGAAAATGAATTATGCAAGAAGAAAATTTCCTAACCCAAATACATATATTCTTAAACAACAAAACAAAAATTACCCTTTGTACAATAACAAATCAATCCAGCATACATTTTCTCTCGAAAAATAAAATGACAATTTAACAAATTCAAATACAATGATGCATTTTTTAACACTTTGACAAAGAATATACAGGGAGCATCAAGCACAGTTACGTACAGTTCAAGTTAGATGCACTTTCTAAGCACTCATTACAACATTCACTTAAATGCAGGGTTGTTGCTCTCTGCATTTACTTTTTACTTATGCATGGTCTAATAACCGCTATTTACCATGGAGGATATCATGACACGCAACCACTGAACATTAAACCACGCATTAAAGGGGTGGCTTGGGGCACTACGGAAATACTGTCAAGAATCGCCTACGTCTTACCGAACTGGGCGAACTTGATGCTTCTCGCAGTCTTGACAAGTTCAAAAGATAAAGAGAAAAAATAGGAAAGACGAATATTACTGGCCTTTTCTCGGGGCCTTGCCCCCCACCCAACAGTGCGAAGCTTGCGACGGTCAGTGGGCTGGTGACACCCAATATACGTCTCCGCGCAGATCCGGGTTCTTACACGACAATATATTGTAAGAAATTTACACCGAAAAACAGGCGCAGCAGATTCAGTGTTCGTTTCTCTTCTTCGTCTTGGCACCACTCCCCAATAACACACTATTCGACCTTCCTCTCTCGCGTCTCAAAGCCTTCTCCTTCCGTTGCTCCCTACCGGAAGGTCTGCACGGACACTACACAATTATCTAAGAATATATATAAATAGGGTTTTCCAGCCTCTTGCAGAGGGTATTGCCCGCGCGATTTGAATGTATAATGTGAACCCATTTCTGAAACCCGAATCATAAATTAAATTTTATTATTTTCAAAGTTTCTGTCACATCTGTTTCTGTCCACAAGGAGATATTGCCACCCTAAAATCATGCTATTATACGCGCACGTTTCCTTGAGCACCAGTATACCTGCTGCCCTTTACTATCGTCAATGGATTCAGAATAAATTATAGCAACGAAAGTTGTTGATAAATTCTGATGACGGATATATTCGCTCCCGTGAAATAGAAACTATTTTGCATAAAAAGATGAGCTACAGATTTGATACAAGAGTCAACGACAAAATAAACACACATACACACAGTACTCTCGAATCTAGCAAAACGAGGGCTCACGAAAACGTTCCGATTTCATCACTTCGCACTCGGTGCCTCCATTTGAGCGAGCGTGTGTGACGAGCAGCCTTCTCACCTGGATTTGAGAGCACTTGCCAGCGGCGCGACACCGCCCCCAACGCTCTTATCCGCGCGCAGAGGGAAAGTTTTGAGAGGCAGCGCTCCGTGCGTTGGCGCGGGCGAACCCGGAGCCTGCGGCGTCGCGACGCGGTGAAGTAAAGTGCGGGGAAAAGTGAGCGGGTGACGGAAGACGAGAGGTGGAAATTAGGCAAATGGAGGAAGCGACGGAGATGGCAGGGCAGTGGAGATGTAGAAAATTGCAATGAGATGTTGGAAATTACGAAGAAGGAACAGAATGCATGAGAGGATGGCTGCTACACATGTGACGACTTAGTGAGTGGCCAGGGTAGGGAGCTAATGCTGATAGTACTTGCAGGATTCCAAATTTTTGGAAGTAGAAGATTGGGATAATAGCGAGAAATTGCCGGAAAACTCTCACACTAGGTCGGGATAATGAAAAGTATCTGAGTCACTGGAAACGACAGAGAGTAATCAACTGGAGGCAGCATAACGACTGACCCGGACAGTAGTTTTATCAGGAGCGTCCAATTGACACCAGGAGAGAGTGAAGTGAAGATGACGGCGTAGCTTCGTTTGAAAAAAAAGGAGAAAGACCGGATTAATAGAGGAGGTGTGATAACGTGAAGGATGAATGAGGAGGGAGACACGAGGTGGCGAAGTGAAATGTCGAGATTGCAAACAAACTATAAACGGAACAGCAAAGGGCCACGGAAAACGAATAAGCAAGAAGACAAAGCGGCGGAGAAACGTTGGTTGCTGGGAGAGAGTGGGGGAAAACGGGGATGGCGGGCAAAAGAAGCGTCGGGAGGACGGAGATGGCAGGGTTAACGCAAGATGTGTGATGAGGGTGGCGGGGAGACGAGGGTGGGGGGGAGACGAGGGTGGCGGGGAGACGAGGGTGGCGGGGAGACGAGGGTGGCGGGGAGACGAGGGTGGCGGGGAGACGAGGGTGGCGGGGAGACGAGGGTGGCGGGGAGATCAGGGAGGGGGAAAAGAAATAGCGGGTATATGAAGATAAGGGTAGCGGAGATACGGGGTAGAGGAGAGATAAGGGAAGTGCGAAGATGGGAGACAGGACAGCGGGGAGACAGGACAGCGGGGAGGTGATGGGAACAGGGGTGCGGGGACGGAGAAGGCAACGGGAGCGGGCACCGAGCCGGGTTCGCTGGCGAGGCGTACAAATTATCCCGGAGCCGCGCGACACTCGGTAAGTAATTACGCCACTAGGGGCGCTGTGGCTCCTCGCCTGTCGCGACACCTCGTCGTAATTACGACTGCGCCGGGCTAACGACCCGCGCCCTGTCAGCGGCGCCCGCCCTCCGCCTACCGCCCGCGCCCGCTGCGGCCCCCTCCCAACTCGCTACGCCCGCTCTCGTAAAAACTGGCGCTTCGTTTCTCTTATCACTCACATTCCCCTCTCGTGGCGCACTCTTGGAGCCGACCTTCCCACTATGCTGGAGCAAGTGAAGAAGTTCTATCTAGTCCTTAAAGCTCCGCATTTCGTTGATTCTCTCCTCTAAGATACGAACCCAGGCGTTCAAGCGTTCGGAACCAAATTGAAGATGTTCATTTTTAAATGAATTACAATCAGCACGATGTTTTTACTTTTGGAATAGAGATCTTTAAAACATTGTTTCGATCTTGAAACAACCCGCCATATTCTGTTAAAGTAGTTAACATTTAAAATTACGACTTCACTTTAGAAACCTATTCCGAGTAATATCTATGCATTAAAAACATTTAAAAAATCAAGCACGTTTATCGAGGGTTTTTGTTTATCAATTAATATACGGTATGTTTTGTCTTAATAGATATGTTAAATGTACGGAGAATTCAGTAATGTGTTATATTGAGAATGATTTGTATTCATATAATAGAACATTAGTAGGCATTGGTGGATTTCTGCTTCTAATGGACTTCCAGCTTCTAATGGACTTCGAGAAGTAAACACGTGACCGGATAAATTGTGTTATTATAGATAGAATGTGGAGAATTTCTTCTGTGTATCTCTGCGGTTACTATATCTTGTGTATTAGAGATTTTACATCACGTGCGTAAAGATGAGAGATTGTAGAAATATACATTAACTATTGTGATGGATTAGTCATTGGAATCGGGTAGAAAAAAACAAGGACACTAATGAAGGCAACACAGTGATGCGCACTCCCAAATAAAAACAAATTGCAGAAACCTTGTTTTACTGTGACTTTTCAGAATATAACAGTTTTGTAAATTAGTCCAATTACCTCTTAATTGCAACTGCATGACCTGCTTTGAAGTTTATTTTTTTATTTAATAGGTAATTATTACAAACAATTTGGCTTACTTGATTCTATGTGGCTAGGCCGAAGGCCTTTAAGCCATTACAATACCTACATCCTTTCGCGTTCTAATCTTTCGAATTCTGGTATTCACCCCAAATGGTCTCTCCATCGCATCAAAGCCGCGGAAAAGAGACCATACGGTACGGCTCAGGAAAAAACCCCTGAAGGGGGAAAAACCTGCCGTCAGAAGCCGAATACATACTAATCTATCCGACGTTTATTTTAACTATTTATTTTCTGGCGTGGGTGTCCCGCCGTCTTCTTCCAGTGCTTGGCCTCCTCAGCTCCTGAAATCAAACAGCGCCACAGAAGATCGTCCGCACTAGCGCCTCTGCCCTTATATTTTCGATCCCCCCTTACCTTCCCCCCCTAATGTGCTTATTACTATGCAAGTTTTATTTTATTTATTATATTGACCTGTTACTTACCAATTGACTACGATTTATGACTTATTTCTTAACTGTTTACTAACTTAACATAAAATTACTGATTAACTTACATATTGTTAGCTTATTGACTTATTTATTTCTCTCCAGTCTAGGCTCCGCTCATGCTAACCGGTGCTGTTTTCCCACTCCCTAATTTCAGTTTCTCTAATGGTCCGAACCTTTCCTAAAAATGTTCCTAATTCTTTCATGAATTTAGACCTTTTATCTCCTAAAATGTTTTGGGCGAGCGTTACGTTCCTGTTTAGGAAGTAGTAATTTCCCATTCCCATCCATTTTTTCTCCATGATTCGGTTGCACAGCAAATTAAGAGGATGTGGATCCAGTCTTCCCTATCACCGCAAAGCACACAAATGCCATTACCACTTGCGTCCTTTAGTCTACGCTGCATCCATCCCCCAACCCTGAACCAAGCGTATCCCCCTCTTGCGTCCTTTCCGAGAGTATGAACGTAACTTTCGCAACCCCATAACGGACTCGCATGGATTTGAGCTATTAGCGAACGTTTTTCAGCCGTTGCTGCCCAGATCTCTTGCCTTTTAATATCCGCAAGTCTATTGGAAATCAGCCGCTTTGAAGTTACTTCAGTGTACATTTTTTCCAACTAACATGGAATGTGAACCTATCTGCGAACACAACAACTAGTTCGCTATTTTGACGAAAATTGTCTTTCATTTTCGCGAAAATATTTTCTACTCATTTTCGAACATTTTTTCGAAAGAGTAAAGTTTAAATTTTTAGATTTTTCCCACAGACAGCAATTATATAAGAATATTCGCTTCCAGCTCTCATTGATTAATTCACAGATTAGACTTGAATTCCAGATAAGATTATTGAACGTAGATCTTATGAACCCTAGATATTATTTTATTTTTCCCCGCAGCTAAAATGCGGTGTTTCGAGGGATACTTATTTACATGTCTTTTAAAGATAATGTTGACTACTAGTATAATAGCTTGAGATCTGTGGTTAGGAACATAGTATTGAAGGAAAACAAAACGGAACTGCAGCGTAATTGCAAAACTCTCTAAACGTCAGTCGTTTGCGTAGACGAGAAAAAAATCGACCTATATAAAGGAAGTCTAACAAACTAAAGTGAGTAACATTCTCTAAACAGTTCACGATATATAATGCAGTTTTCATACACCAATGCGGAATATTGAGGCAAGCAAAATTATGTAGAGATATTGCTTGAAATATTTTTAGTTTTCAAGAAATTTAATCATCTTTGGTTTTTAAGTGGAACCGGTTATTTTTCTCAGTTGCAATTGACAGATCATAAAAAGAGGAATGCAGTGTTGTAACATACTGTATGGTAATGTTTTGATAATATTTTGAATATAAAATTATAATTTCTGGCATCTGATTTGACATTAAACGCACAATATTTCCTGTAGAGGCCATTGCAACGGTCGGTTTTCGAGAAGGTGGCCTTGGCGGCCTCTCCCCTCAACAGTGCCAGTGTCGCGAAGATCGCCTTCCACAAAGATGACAGTAGTAAGGGCTCCTCCAGGAAGCATTGTCCGTTTAATGTAAAATCACACATCATACATTTTAATTTTACACTCAAATGACTATCAAAATATTAACATATGATACGTCATTGTGTTCCTCTTTTTATGATTAATCAGTTGCTGTCGAGGAAAATATATAATTCCATTTAAAAACACATAATTAAATGCATCAAAATCTAAAAATATTTCGTACAATATTCTACAGCATATTACTTGCCCCATAATTCCGCATTGTTGAGCGAAAACTGCATTTCGATATCATAAACCGTTTAGAAGTTATGGAAGTGGACCACAGTAGTTGGGTCATATCACTCCTCACCCGTTATAGCAATACCCAAGGACTGAGTGCTGTTCTCACAGCAGAGCTGGCATGCAATGCAGCTCCTTTCCTGAATTCCCTTGCAAGAAACTTTAAATGCAATCCTTTAAACGCGAACGTATTTGTATTAATGTTTTAGGTGAAAGCAATGTATTGTACTGCTGTTTCAGCGCATCTTAAGGAAAATTAAATTAAATGCCATGTTACATCTACAGCACGATCTGTCTCAAGAGGATCAAATGGAGTAGCGAGTTTGTAATCTGTAAGAAAATCCCGTACTAAAAATATTTCGTAGCTTTAATTTATATTACATTTTATATTTCCTTTACTTGTGTAAGTGTAATGAATAAACAATTTCAATAATTTTCATTTTATAAACGAATTTTAGAGTGTTTTAATATCTTCCTCACACGCGTAGGTATCATTCTATTTATTAACCACTCTATTCGAACACATTCATTTTTATTGCAAATGCATTTATTAGGCCAATCGTTTTAATATTCCTGCCAAGTATGAGCCACTAATTTAAAGCACCAAAGTTTTCTCTTGTTATTTGTATTTCGTCTGCTCTGACGCGCAAGCCTTAGAAGTCATGGAGAGCTAAGGAAAATACAAATTTCGGATCTCGCCAATAAAGAGAGGAAAGAATCCAGAGCTTCCGGTATCTTTGGAGATAAAAGAAGCTACGTCTTGAGGTGCGTTTCAGCACGCAACTGGCGGGCCCGGGAGGAATTTCTATAAAGGAAAGGAATGAATTGCCAGCAATATAACGTTAATGAAGCTGCAAAGCGGATTCGAAAAAAAAGTGTTGAATATTAAGAGAGCAATTGTACGGTGGTATTCGGTCACGCGTGACGTTTCTGCCCGGAAGCCAAGTCACGCTTACTCTTACACGTGTCACTGGTAAAGCACTAGCTAGAGCGTTCGCCTCTGTTTGTATTAGGCAGGCTAAATTTGTTTTTTAATAACATATACTAGATCACCGCACACAGTCACTGATTCTGTGTGCATGTAGAGGATACAAATTCTTACCACATACTACGTACACTGTATTATCTTAAAACACACTATACGGTTATACATTTAAAAACACAGAGAACGTAAAATGCTGTTTTATTTTGCAGGTTTTTTCCTCTTATTCATGAGTAGTTAATGAATCGACTCCCGACGCTATGAGATTGAAAACCGAAAGCAATGAACGACAAACGGATGACCTCCAGGAAGAAGGGCGAATATACGTGGTTGAATTTGCATGCTGTGTTTTATTACCGGGCAATAGACACTTAGAATTTCGTTCGCTTTTGCGAAGTTTTGTTTTGTTTTGTTTAGTTTTTTTGCTATTTAAGGTCGCATCAACATCTACGTCATTAGCGAGCACTATTACATTTCAACGATGTGGTAACTATGAAGATGACACAATATTGTAATGATAGGGGGTGAAAAGACGAACACAATTTGAACCTGCCATCTCTTGGTCCGAGATGGCTATGGCACTAGTGCCTTAACAATCTCGGCCATCCGGACCGGATTTTGCGAAGTTGTTACCAGAGAAGAAAGAAGTTTAAGGTAGCCAATCCGGGTGGCTGAAATCGCTAAGCAGTAGTGTGAGGGCGATTTCTGGACGAAGGATCGTGGGTTCGAGTGCCGCCTCGCTCATGGTTGTATTTCTATTGGTGCATTCACCCTTCACCATAACCACATCTCTTTATTCAGTATATACAGTTACCCCTAACATTAATCAATAATGGCCGCTAACGACCTCGTAGTTTATGCGACCTAAAATAAACAAAACCAGGTTAAGGTGTCTTCAAGAACACACTATTTTGTTGGAAGAAAGCGTGAGAACAACTATGCCATTAATATTAGTTTGGGCAGGAAATATTTGGGTGAATTTTAGATTTACAAGAGACGTTGTTTATACATTTCAAACTGGCATAGTAGCAATCTTTATATAAATGTCTTCTCGGTAATTTCATTGTAAGTCAGTTTCTTCTTTAAATTATCTGCGCTCGTATTTTGTTTTCTTGCATTACGCGTTGCTCAAGGTTAATCGGGTAGTTCGAGGGCTAGAGCCTTGCCACCTCCTTGAGAACATACAGTGATGCGAGAACTGCCCTAAAAGGATGGTTAAAAGATGCCGGTTCTAATGCGAGTTCGAGGTGTCGTTCATTTCTCGTAGATGTGAGTCGATTCCCTTAATATTGCGCACACAGTATGCGCGTTGCGTTCGCTTTGGGGCCAAGGCGCCATTTTTCGTTGAAAGTATCGTTTAGATCGTGATTTTTATGTGTCATATATACACAGTGAAAGTGATATGATCAGTGTTGCCAGATGTGTTTAGAGGGATTCCGCGAAGTTCGTTGCAGTTTCCGCCGAAAATCCGCTGAACTGGTTTTAAATTTCCCGTTTAAATCCGCTAAACGTAAAATAAATTCTTTTTCCATTTTAAATGTTGTATTAATTCATTCTATTAAAACAAAAATATGATTGCGAAATATAGTGGCTTTATTGAACCCGCAACTCAATTTTTAGATAATATAAATGCATTACTAGGGTGAAAATTTGCAAAATAATAACAATTGATTTCAGGTATTATATAATTTATTATATAAGTATTATATTATTTATTCTTGCTAGCAACATGGATTTAGAAATTTTAAAAATATACATCTGTGCAAAACAACTTATTAATAAAGGTTAACGAAAACTGATGCTTTACTAATTTTAACGCTTTTTGTCATGCTTTACTAATTTTACTGCTTTACTAACTTTATTAATTTCCGCCGTTTATTCCGCTGTCCACGCAACTATTTTTTTTTCCGCCGCACGAGTTCAAAATCCGCTGAAAACGGCGGGAATTCCGCCGATATGGCAACACTGGATATGGTCGTAAACATCCTTTTTTTTTTGAATTAAGGAACAACGTTTGGAAGTTTATTATATTTTTCAGGGTAAAATTTAACAAAAAAAAAGTTGGCAATACCATCGGTTAATAAAGAAAAAAGACGTCTTCGGCCGCGAATTAAATGCCTCCTATCCAGATAAAACGTTCTCCTGCCCAATGCCAATTTTGAAAACAAGTTGCTTTTCTTAACGATATGTAGACTCATTTATTTGAAGCATAGTAGTTTAATCTTTCTTAAAATGAAACGTATTTGGAAACAAATGAGTCTTTATTTCCGTAAGTTTCAAACAATGCTCTGCATTTCTTCTCTACATTTCCAGTTACATAACAACTAAGGTATTGTTCATTTATTTTTGTTATGCGTATTCCCAACAAGTAGCTCTTTAAACGAAAATACTAAGTAACTTCTTCTGTTCTAGAAACGTTCCTCCCCCAGACTATTCGCCGCGTGACCTACTAGACGAGGTCTCCAGCGCTTCCACGAGTGGAATTCTCTGGAGGCCGTCTCCTCTGCGCATTGTGTGCGTTCTGCGCTTGAACCGAGGGAAGCGGTGCAGTTTGCAGGATCTCTGACTCCCCTCTGCTCTGTGAAAATAGGCTCCGAGTTCGAGGTTGCAATTTCTATATCAATTTTTTTATAAATTTATAATATTTTAATATTTTCAGGAATCCGTGCATTTACGCAAGGATGGTTATCCAGGTGGTTGTGGATGGCTAATAGAACCATCGTAGTGGCTCAAGAATAAAGTTATCCTCACAGTTGTTACAACTTTCTTGGGGATATGTTGGAAGTGTTTATATATTAGAAAATAACAAACTTAAATTGCATACTACTTTATTAAAACATTTAGTGTTATTTATACTTGTTTAAAACTGTTTCATTAATTAATGAAAAGCATAAATGTACAGTATAGTGTACAAACAAAAGCACGCGAAAATAAGAAAATACTCATCGCCGCTGCACAAGAAAACTGAGCTAGTATCTCGATTTGTGCTATGATTCCGATAACATTCTGTGTTAAGGGAAAACTGTATTACGTGCTTTATACTGAGCGGAGCCGTTTATTTACGGACGAAGGCTGTGTTTTACTCTGAAAGGCAGGACTTATGAAATATGGTTTCTTAACTAAAAAATGACGGTCTTGAGAGGTCTCGTCTTTTTCGGTACAGATTTATTAACAAATTACGAACGGAATTTGAATATATACGAATATAAAATCATTAATTTTCATATAAAACGTAATATTCTTTATTTCCTTCTTAGCAGACCGACGTAGCATTTGTGAAGTAAACACAAAGAGCATTTCTTAGTCTGACGGAACGGGGAGACATTAGAATTAATAAAATATTTCGCGTTGTGTTTTTTTAAAATTGTAATTTTACACTGACCTCGTTATCCTCGCGCTGTACAAGTAGGGCAAAGAAAAAAAAACTAAAAGAAATTTAATAACGTACAGTTTTAATCTGGCACAATCTCACAATAAGACATATTTCTACAAAGTGATTGATTCTATCGAATCATCCCTGCCTTTATTGATTTCGTAAATACTGCCTCCAGTGTATCTACTAGAAAACCGACTAATAAAACGAAGAACTCAAAGTAGGAAGTCAGAGAATATTTTTTAAATAACTAAGGGATTATATGTAGTATATCCCAAAAACTAAATGTTTTCTTAAAATAATTTCAATATTTATTTCTGAAGAAATTCCGATTAATTTGTTTTTTATTTCAATTGCTTCTGCTTGAGAATTACAAATATATCCCTGAAGACATTTGAAGTACATTGATACTCAGTTTCTCTCTTATGGTATGCAGTGAAGTACTATTTACAAAAATTGTAATTATACCAACAAAATAGTTAAGATAATAAAGTGAAAAACTATCCGTATTTTCACACTTAATCTCTCTTAATCTCTTTCACACACTATATCTACATCTGAAGTATGAGATGGCTGCAAAGTGTATTGCAGGTATACACCAACTGAAGACTTCTGTCCTTGCTTAAATTTCACATGGTATTCACTCATGTCACAGCACTGCATTCATAGTTTAGAGTGAAATTCAAAGTAACAGTCACTACCTTGTTAGCTTGTTGGATTTGCAAATCCATCGAAAATATGTTCCGACCACTTCCACACTGTATTCTTATTAACACTTCTTTAAATCTAAACATTTAATGTATTGAAAAAATATGTCATTTGAATGTCACCCACGTTGCATAAATTAGACGGAATATTGAACGCACATTAATAACTTATCCACCAATGGCAAAAGACTACTTGCAGCAACCACTTGAGAGGCAAAGCTTGGAACAAATGTCCCCAGCTTTCGCTTCGACGGAAAATTATTTTTCTGGACGTTCTAGATCACGTGACTCCAGAGCATGTACTCGACTCAAACTGCTTCCGTTCAAAATTATCCCGAGTCAGCAGAACTATTAAGAATCAAAACTAACAATTTTATTAAACTATACTATAATCTATAGTATTAAACTAAAGTATTTTACAAGTCTGCTCAAAGAATTATTCGAATTATTTGGAAAAAATTTAACAACAAAAATTGCTGGTACTGTTTTTTTCTTGAAATTACATTGCTTAATTGTTCTTTCAATGTAACTTATAATCCACAGAGAATATCTGGACTTTATTATTTAGGATGGTTACATACTTACTGCGCTATTATAAAATCATTCACTTTTATTGTTGACAATCACTACATTAGAAAAGACTTTTCAGAAATTTTAGTTTTTGCTGTCTTCAAGCTGTATAAATTATAGAAACGTGTACAATAAAATGTAATATACCAAAAGTTACGATTACGTATCAAAAAATCGTCAATGGCTCACATTATTTTTAAAAAAAATGATAGATAACACAAATACATGAAAAGAGGTTGATTCAGAGTAAAACATAGGTTTTGTGTCAACGTAACAAGTTGAGAAGTCAAGATACACTACGTTTCTAGCCTCCAGCCGGCGCTCTGATTTGGGGCTGGTATGGAACTAGAAAAAAAAAAAAAATTGTATTTCATCAGAGAGGAGAGGTGAGGGACAAAGGGGGAATGGAACCAAAACAAGGGAAGCATGGATGAGAGTACGATATCGACTGTCATTACTGTATTTTATGATCAATATTCTTAAGGAGAATATTATTAGACTTAATAAGATATGCAGGCCACCACCAAACACAATTTTACAGAGTCTTGCAATTGACTCTTGCTTTTTTACTTTTTCTCCTGGCGGAGGTGATATGCAGCAGCAGACTGAATTGTCAGGTGTGACCTTTTTGCATATCAATCTCCATCATCCTTCCCTAACTCTTATTTTCTTACCCCAGTTCGAGCTCGGCTCCCGTCGGGGTAAGACCTCCGCGAGAGTCGCTCCTCACGATAAGCTTTCCACTACTACCAGTGAGTTTACTGTGTTATCGACGCGCTGATAGGAATTGTGAAAGTGCATACTAATAAAACCAGTGTAGGTTTTAGTTATTCTTCGTTTATTTATTTTTTACTTTTTGTTTAAAGTGTATATAACAAGCCATTATCACTAGGTCAGTGATATGTGTGAAAACGGCTGCCCCGGCACGGGGCAGCATATAAAAATGGCAATGGACGCTACAAACGGTGTTATTTCAACTATTGGTGAGACCTCTCACACAAGCGCAATGGAAAATAACATGTTCGCATTTCAAAATGGTCAAATGTTGCAGCAATATCAGGCTGGATACATTCCACTCCAGCCACAAATGAGTGTAAACTTGCCACCGCAGGGCGTAATGCAAAACATGGTTCAAACTCATCAGCTAAGTTTAACACAACCAGTATCAGTTCAACCGCCACAATTACATCATGTCACTACCGGGGAGCAGCCTTCTCCTTCAGTTCTGCAAAACCTTGACGAGGAATCACCACACGCCAAAAAGAACTTGGAGCAGCGCGGACAGACCGCAATTCAACGTACTCCCAACACGTCAACCAATAAAGGTAGATATATACTCAAAAGAAACTGTGATTCTAGTGAAGTGTTAAATGATAAGAGACAAAAACGTTCGCAAGCAGAAGTAAATCAAACGGTATATAACGTAACTGTAAGAAATAGATTTGAATATTTAGATAACATTGAGGAAAATGATGATAATGTATTTAAATCAGTAAAAATCCCCCCAATTATTATTCAAAATTATAATAAAAGAGAAGATGAACTACTAAACTATAAACTACTTAAAGAGGACATTATGAAAAATGAAATTGAAAATTTTGAAGTCAAATACAGTAACAATAAATTTAAAGTACAATTTAGTAACATTGATGACTTCAGGAAATTCAGAAAATTCTGTGAAAATAACGAGATAGAGTTCTACTCCTTCAAAGACCCATCTGTAAGGGCATTTGAAGTAGTTATAAAAGATGTACCGGAGTGTCTCGATGTTAACGATATTAAAAATGAACTTAATGATAAATTCCCTGTATTAAAAGTAACAAGACTTTATGGCAAAAATAGAAAACCCCTGCAGATTGTAGCTGTAGATGTCGAGAATAGTGTGGCTGGTAGAGCCATTTTAAAGCTAAATAAGTTAGACTACTGCATAGTTAGAGTTTTTGTACGCACTAAAACCAAACTTCCCATCCAATGTAAAAAATGTCAACGCTTTGGGCATACGCAAGCTAACTGTTATAACAACCCGAGATGCGTGAAATGCCTCAATAACCACCACTATTCTGAATGCACACTCCCTAAATCGGGAGCAAAACCTTCCTGTACGAATTGCAAACAAAATCACACAGCAAATTATCGTGGCTGCCCTTTTTACAAAGCAGAATTAAATAAAAAACTTAATAAACCCTCAACTGGAGAGAGACATAACGCAGGCCAAGCCAAGGCACAGTATAGCTCACAAGGTCAAGAGATAAATTATGATAACAGGCAAGCCGGATGCAGCCAACCTCCAATTTATAACAATACCCAATTCCCTCCCCTGCCCGAAAGACCACGCCCTTGGACAAGACCGATAAATAACTTTCAGGAGAGCGTTAAAAATACGACGCCGTTCACAAATCAAAACATCGATAGGATTAAATTAATCGAATCGATCACAAATACGGTAATTACTCAAATTATGAACTTTCTTTTACCACAAATACAAGTTATGATTCAGACCGCGTTACAAAAATGAATTGTAGCCAGCTCAAGAACCTAAAACTTTTAAACTGGAACGCAAATGGACTAAGTAAACAAGAAAATATTTTTAGAAACTTCTTATTCTTCCACGAGATACAAATTGCTTGCGTTACGGAAACGCACCTTCGCCCATCTGATAAATTCAAAATACCCGGCTTTAATATTTACAGAAATGATAGACCTTCTTATAAAGCTGCGGGCGGGGTAGCGATTATAGTGCGTAAAGAGATTAATCACTCTCAAATTGAGTGCCCCACCTCCGACTGCCTGGAGACGATAGCAATAAATGTAAAAACAGCTGATTCACAAATAATAATAATAACCGCTTATAAACCACCCAACAAAAAATTCCCAGCAAAGACCTTGAATAAAATTTTTAACTCCAATAATAACTTGATGTACAATAATAAGCAGAAAATAATTATCATAGGCGACTTAAATAGCAAAAACAAAGCATGGAACTGCAATACCACATCTGAAGCAGGTCGCAAACTCTTACAGTTCGCACAAAACCATAATATATTAATCCACGCCCCCTCTACACCCACACGATATCCATTTAACAATAAAGGCGCCCCGGACATACTTGACATAAGTCTATCCAAAAACATAAATTCCCCCTTTTTTCACTCGGTAATACCTGAACTCGATTCGGATCATAACCCCATAATAATAGCATTTCAGAACACGGTACAAGTTAACATTTCAAAGAAACTAATAAATGGTAAAGTAAACTGGGATATCTTTAGACAAAAAATAAGCACGCAATTTTCGTTCCCTAAAGCTCTTAAAAACGGTACTGATATCGACCTACAAACCAATAATCTAATTGAAGCAATAAACATCGCAGTTAAAGAATCATGTCAACCAGCGCAATACAACAAACATTCATCTTACTGGCTACCGAAAAACATCGTAGACTTGATAAAAGATAAACACAGGATTAGAAGTCTATGGCAATTGAGTAGAAGGCCACACTTAAAAAGAAAATGGAACTCCTTAAGCAAAAAAGTAAAATTCCTAATCGACGAACACAGATACAGCTCATTCAAACAATATCTAGCGCAAATCACCCCCGGCTCATCCTCACTATGGAATACTATCAAAAAGATCACCAAAGAACAATCTAGAATACCACCATTAAAATCAAGTACGAATATGCTCTACAAAGACGACGAAAAAGTGGAAGCGTTTGCTGTTCATTTTTCAAATTCTTTTAAACCCAACCCAATAATAAACCATGAATTCAACGAGGAAATTTTAAACAGTATGAAGCAACGTATACACTCCGCAGATGTAAGAATAAAATTCATATCCCCCGCAGAACTTAAACGCACAATAAATAAACTTAAAAACAGAAAAGCAGCTGGGAATGACCTAATAACTAGTCAGATATTAAAAGAATTACCGAATTCCACAATTGCAGCAATAACAGCTATATTAAACGCAGCCTTAAGACTGGGTTATTACCCAAGCAATTGGAAAAACGCAATAATCATTCCAATTAACAAACCAAATAAATGTCCACAGCTGCTAGATAACTACAGGCCAATTAGTCTTTTACCCTCATTAGCTAAAGTATTTGACAGACTGATTTTAGCAAGGCTAAATAAATACTTACACGCTACGAACGCCATACCTGATGTCCAGTTCGGCTTTAGAACAAATCACTCAACTGAACACCAAATTTTAAGAGTGACGGATTTGATAGCGAAGGGTTTTCATGAGAAAAAGTACACGGCAGCTCTGTTCTTAGACATCACTAAAGCATTCGACCGCGTTTGGCATACAGGATTAAAATACAAATTTCGCCTCCTAGGCATCCCCAAATATCTTCAAGATATTTTAGAAAGTTTCTTACTTAACAGATCATTTAATATTAAAATACATAACACAACGTCGGCGAAATATAGAATCTCAGCCGGAGTTCCTCAAGGTTCCCCACTCTCACCGACCTTATTCAAAATATACATTAGCGATTTCCCGAAAGTAATGGATACTGAAATAGCCTTGTTCGCAGACGATACCGCCATCCTCTCACAACATGAAGAACTGGTTATCGCCCTAGAAAACCTACAAAGAGACTTAAATACCTTAATTAAATGGACTGATAAATGGAGAATCCAGATAAACCCAAACAAATCACAAGCAAAAATTTTCTCACTTAAAAGATTCATAATCCCCCCTATGTTAACAATCAATAACAATCCTGTTCTCTGGCTAAACAAGAACCAACCCGTAAAATACTTAGGAGTTAAATTAGATAGAAAATTAACATGGAAAGACCACATAACTGATACGGCTAACAAAACCCATACTAAAATAGTCAAACTTTACCCACTAATAAATAAAAACACTGCATTAAGATTAGAAAATGGTATAACAATCTTTAAATCTATAATTCGTCCTTCGCTCACCTATGCATGCTCAGTGTGGGGAGGTGCCGCAAACACGCATATTAACAAATTGGAGATTATTCAAAACAAATTTCTTCGAATGATCTCCAAAGCTCCCTGGTTTATTCCTAACGCTCAAATCCAAAGAGAATTAAACATAAGCTGCATTAAAGAGTACATATACAAACTATCAAATAAGTTTTATTTAAGGCTTGAAGCTTGTCCTAGCAAAAGAACTTTCAACCTTGGCCGTACTGCCTATGCTCCATCCAGGATACTGTCACGCTTTCCAAAAGATCGCCTAAAGCCACCATAAATTGCGAGCACTATTGCTGTAAACAAGTTTGGGTTGTTAAAACGTAATTAAGTGTTATTCACAAGTGTAACTTGCTGTGTCCACTTAAGACATATGTCTGTATATCTTTGTATATTAGTATATTTTGTATAATTCTGTATAGTTTTTATTTAGTAGTTATATTTGAGTTAGTTTTCATTTAGCTTTGAATATTGGTTAATTAGTTGGTTTTATATATTATTGTTTATATAAAGGTAAACACGAACAATATATAATTTGTAAAAACTCAGCCCAAGTAAATATACTTGCGCCCTGTTATGAAGAGCTGAGATTGTTATATACTTATGTAATGTATGTATCTTATTAAAAACTCCCGAAAGGCCGTAGGGCCGAACGGGCAAGAAATAAATTAAAAAAAAAAAAAAAATTTTCTTACCTGAATGAAGGACCACTCACAGACGGAGCTATGAGAATCTGTAACCCTCGCACGTACATTCAGGAATGCAGTGCGTCCACGTTTCGTCAGCAGTCACACGCTCGGAAAGTATTTTGCCAGTGTTGTCGTGTTTCGCAAGCCCTGTAAGGAGTGAAAGTACATATATATATATATATATATATATATATATATATATATATATATATATATATATATATATATATATATATATATCTGAACTCGATGAAACACATAACTGATAACATATACTGTTCAATACGCAATCACTATTTACGATCTGGAGCAAATGCAGTTAGTGTATTCTGTGAATACTGTTATCAGAACCACCGTTTCACACATTGCACAGTTGTACGTAGTTAACATAAGTCGAACTAGTTCTGACACACACACACACACACACATGACAGGCTTGGGAAGTCATTATATTAACAAAATAAATTAAGTACATAAATGAACGTACGTAGATTGTCCACAATAAGATCACATTGATCACGTTGCACTAAGAACTGCAACTGATTGCAACAAGAACTGATCACATTGATCACTGCTTTGTAAAGGCGTTGGGCGTGAATACATGTTGCAAATTAACGGAATAGTGAGGCGTGAAGTAGACCTCCTGTCTTCACGACGAGCTCACGACAACTGAACCGAGGCAGATCGGCGGCGGCACGTCGCCGCGTCGTGCCTTTCCGCCCTTTTAGGCACTGCAGCTAATAGGAAGGCTACGACATCATTTAACACGCGTTATTATGTGATATTAGAAGCTTTTGACCACAAACATGGGAGATACATCAAGAGCAAGATCTCGTTGGGCCTTTACGGAAATAGTTTTCATATTTTAATATACGGGAATATTTTACATGAAGCTCCATTGACATCTTCAAAATGTTTGAAAAATGGATACACCTTTTTTTCTTTAAATTACGTACTCCAACAGAAGAAAGTGCATTTATAATTATCATATTTTCGTTAACACCTCTAATATTTTGAAAATTACAAAAATCATTATATTTCAAACCCGAAGAGTTTCCCATCGAGTTTTGTTCAGAAAGAAGATTGAACTGTATATTCAAGCAAGTTTCGGGATTTTTGCTTTAAATGAAATGTAATGGGACCCAGATATGTAACAGCAAACTATTATTAACCGGTTTTATAGTACTTCATGTAAACATGTGCTTTTTCCCTATGAATTAATTGCTCATGTTGCCCTTGTTTATTAACAGGTAATTTAATTTAACAAATGATTTCATAAAATTTCAGCGCTGAAATTTATATTTTTCAGAACTGAATCTTAGATGATGTGGTGTCATAGTGTTTAAAATTAATACAAAATGTGCGATAAAATCACAAATCAACAGTTATTATTTAATGCACATGTATTAATAAATATAATGGGAACATATTAGAGTAAAATACATTTATATAGGTGGCAGAGGTCCGATTTTCATGTTGTACTGAATTTTAGAAAATTCTAAAATTGTTCAGGCGTCTCCTTACAACTACAAAATTGAAGATAAATACTTTTATTTCAAAGAAAATTTGTGCTTCATAGTGAATTACTTCATTAAGATCAGGTACATTTAAAAAAATGTAGTTTTTGCGCAAATTGCAAGCAATATGTACAATTAAAAAAATTTCTCAAACATGGCTCCAAATTTTTGCTTGAAACGTTTTGTAGGTATACTGCTAAATGTACTCTATAAGATGACATAGACTTCATTGCTCTGCGCCTAGCTGTCGTGCTAGTGTCGAAGATTCCGCCACCGTCAGGATTCAAATCTAAACGTAGTAACACGCGGTCAGAGGCACTGCAGTAACAATAGATGATACCCTGAGCTATCCCTCCCGGTTTTGCGACTGGCAATTGTCGCATCTTTTTTCTTACACCGTGAGTCTTCCTCAATAGCAGCTCGAACTAGATTAATCGGTAAGTAGGGAGCGATTTCCCCCAATATGATTGGAATCACATTATCCTGCGGTATGAAACTCAACTCTCAACCCCATGGTCCACGTTCCAAACATATTCTGCATTAAATACATTAATATTTCAGCAGTCTGTTACCATTTTTCTACTAAGGCAAGTAGCCAAACTTTACTTGTTTTGTTTTTCATAATAAACAAATAGAGAATCTCCATTGCACAAACTCAAAAACATTACACATCAATCGAAAATGCCAAAATAGGAATGTAGGAAGTCGGATTAATGTAGTTATTCGAACCTCGTACACTAATTTTCTTATTTTAGATTTTACAACTCAATACTTTTTTATAATATTTAAGAATCTGTTATGCATTGAAACGCAATAAAATTCACAATATTGAATTTTATTTTGTGAGATACTGGAACTCAATTATATCAAAATAAATATTATTCTTGTGTGTTTAAGGTCGACCTGTATATTGTTCCTTCTATTTTTACTCTGTTTTCTTTCGATAAACTTGTGTTGATTTTGTAAAGATCTTCACTTTTTAACTGGTGTGCGAGTGCGAATGTTGTTTCGTAGTAATAAAAACACTTGACTCTCATCTGAGGTACATAGAGAAAATAGGAAAATACAGATTCATCTTTCCGTGGTAGAAGATAAACAATGATAGGAGTTACCGATAATATTGAGAGCGTAATACATAAAAAACGATTACGATAATCGTTTTTGTAGTATTCCTGATATAAGATACATCGAAAGGTGTAACAGAAGTATTAGCTTTCGGAAAATATGCTGGCAGTAACATTACATAACATTATAACAGAGGATAAACCACACAAATTATATTCAATATAAAATACAAGCGTCTAATACACACACAAAATTACCAGCAAGTTTGAACACTTTCAGCAAATATTTTTTTATTAGTTTTGTAGCGATATTGTAAATATTTTT
This sequence comes from Gryllus longicercus, assembly GCA_038098605.1. NCBI lineage: Eukaryota > Metazoa > Arthropoda > Insecta > Orthoptera > Gryllidae > Gryllus > Gryllus longicercus. Next base: position 4,012,635 of record JAZDUA010000068.1, read on the forward strand.
AAAATTATAATATTTATATTTCTCAAATGTTATTATATCTTTAGCAAGTTTACACTTATCAACTTATGATCAATTGTACTTCTAAATTGTTTGTAAAGAAACACCGCTTGTTGGTTTTGAAGAAGAGATCTGGGCAGGTTGGTACTTGTCGATAGTTTTTAATGCCTGACGCAACTCCATCTTACTTTTCACGAGTTTGATTGCATCGAACTACATTTATTAGGCTACTTTAATATACTTTTTATTTTTGAATGTTTGACTCTTGAACTTTTAAAGTCATTAAAGAACATCAGTTGCAGGTTTACCTACCAACCACACTCACAAAATTATACTTGTTGACATTTGATTTTAAATTAAATGGTCCATATATGCTGTGGCAGCCCTTACAACTGTCGGATTTGGGGAGGTGTCCTTTGCGCGCCGTGACTGTTAGGGGGAGAGTGGAGACTGAGAGGGGTGACAATGAGGGAAAGATGCTTAACTACAGCCATTCATGGTCTTGCCATGACTAAAATGGGAACAAATATCAATATTAACGATCAGAATGAAATTTTTTTTCATCGAATCATCAGAATAGAGCTTTTCTTCTACTGATTGAAATTCCAAAGCATTGGTTTATAGCTCCATAAAACACTGCAGACAGTTCGTGAGTCTTTGCATTCACAACTGAAAATGTGCATAGCTGTCAATGAAGGCATAGTGTATAAGTAAATAATTTACGTGCATACTATTTGTATTATGTTTTTATAGTTATCTACATATTATTTTAGTTCTTGGTAATTTGCAGTGAGACGTTCAATAATAGTAATTATTGAACTATTGAATATTTGAACTATATTGAACTATTGAATTATTGAAATAGTATTTCTACCCATCTATAATGTAATGAATATCAGGAGATATTTTTGTGAAAATATTCAATCTGTCATGTGGCTTAAGAGACTGGAAAACCGTGACGCAGTTTTCATTCACTGCCGTGCACTGGCTCAAATAATTCCTCCTTATTACTGTTTTCTTCGCCTTTCAAAACATCAATACGTTTTTCTCCATCCTCCTCCTGTATCATTGATATTTCAATCTTTCACTCTCATTGGATGGCCAATGCCAACTAGCCGCGAACTGGAGAACCAGCACATCGCACAGAAACCTCTTACAACACCCGAAATCCACGGAGTCGCGGTCGTCTTCCTCGGTCAGAAACGGTAGCGCGAGGGGTCGCTTGGACTATTGTGGTTCAAGCTCTATTTACAGCTTATCGCAAGCGAAGTAATTTTAGTTTCAGTCCAGAGAGTATATTACAGAGTCGGCAGTCAATGTTAAACGGAAAGCCCTTATTTTCGTGGAGGGGAGAAATTCGAACCTCCCACCCCAACAGAAACAACGAATGAGAAAGAGGCAGCCATATTGTGTCCCCGCCAGCCAATAAGCGTCGAAAGGCAGTAAACCAATTGAAATGGAGGACGGACGTGAACCGGGCTATTTGAAATTACATTATTTAGTAAATTTTCAATATGGCGGACATGGTTATGTACTAAATAAAATGTATTTGACATAAAAATGAATGCCCACGGTAATGTAGAAGTCAGTAATTCTTAAAGGATATGTAATTGTGAGGAAGTGAAGTAAATTGTAATGATAGGAAGTGAAAATTAAAAAAGGTATTTTACATAAATAATATTTATTTGTAAAATTGGTACATATACAAAAAAATAACAATGTGCATGAAAAAATCCATTTATGTGAAACAAAGGAACAAATCATGGCCAAACATCATTTGTGATACTATCATTATACTAAATATCACTGCTGCTAAACAAAACAAAAATAAAAATAAATTTGGCACAAATACAACATACGCCCATGCATGCCCATGCACGCCCATATATATATATATATATATATATATATATATATATATATATATATATATATATATGAGCATACAATACACAATAGAGATATTTCTAAAAATTGAATATAAGACATAAATTAAATTTAAAATTCAATTCTTGTATTAAATACAATATCATGGAAAGGTAATTAATTTTATACATGGTAGTGTAAGAAGACTTAATTTAAATATCAATAATAATAATAATAATAATAATAATAATAATAATAAAAGAAATTCTTCATAGATTCGTGCCTAGGCTGGGTCAGTCCTTTATATCCAACAACCAGTTTAGGGGGTTTGAAAATGTGCAACAGAAAATGCAAAAATTATTAGTACTAGTTTATATTGATGTAGATACATGTTATATAACTAAATATAAAAATACAAAAACCTACTTAAAATTATACGATTCCTAAAACAAATCTCAAAAATAGTCATGTTGCATTTGTGAAAATGTATAGAAAGTAATATAAATTTCCTAGTAACAATCCCAAACTATTATCCAATGAGCTATGTATATAGTACACAAGGCAAACATGTAAGAAAAATAGTAAGAATTAAAAATTAACAGCCATAACATGAGACAGTTATCCTGCAAAATGATCTTTTTATTATATAAAACACAAAAACATCTTCAATTTTGGACATATCGTGTGTAGGAAAGTGAAGCTCACCAAGTTGATTCAAGTATGTTTCTGATTTATTTACATTGCTATGAAAAATTTCTTCTATTCTTTTGATTAATGAAATACTGGAGTCCTGCAGTTTGGATGTATTCAATTAGTGATAATGCACAAGAAAAAATTCATCATAGAATGTGTTCGAAAAAGAGATATATCACACATATGTCACACATGTTTGTGTTATATATATGCATAATTCAGTGTTAGAAATATTGTTATATGAAAAGCGTTTAATGAAAGTAAACTACCTGGACTCTTCAAAATTCGGTATTTATGGCTGTCTGTTTATATCAGTTACATCCATTACTTAACTCACATATTATCATCTCCATTTAAATATGACTTATATAAATTATTAAAATGTTGTTTTTAGGGATGACATTGGAGTAATGTAAATCACTTATGAAAACTACCCTTCAACTGCAAGCGCACTGTATACTCTCTGAACCGCACCTACTGAACCAACACTTTGTGAGATTAAAAGTTGGCGTTCCAGCTCATGTAGCTGATAGAAAAATGTATTATACCACGCAAAAGTGAAGTATTTTAGAATCTGTCAAAAAATCATCTATTGATCTGAACAGGCCATAATGTAGTTCTGAGTTGATAAACAACACTGTACATATTATGGTGTCACTTGAAATCCAAATTTATTGCACTGCAATACCAAGTGATTATCAAAATTGACAGTATTATATTTCATGTCATCAGTGTTTTTTTCCTCATATATGCAACATAGAGCAAGCACACATTTTCTTGGAAACATAGTGTAGAGAAATTAATATAATGCTGCCAAAATGCAGCTGATTAATAAAAATAAACAAAAGAAATCTTCAAAATTTCGACACTATCTGAATTGAACTTGTAGTCTAATAGTATTTCTCATTCACCTAATATATTGAATTGAATTAATACATTATGTTACGTGGCAAGACTCAGGCCACCAGGCCCGCTCTTCCATCTGACCATACTAATTTTGCTACACTCCTTTCACCAACTAACAGAGAAAAAGGAGGTATACATATTGTACACGTGATGTAGAGGAAGCTATGTAATATATTTTCTTAGACACGTAGTTTCAAGAAAGAAATGAAATGCTGCAAAAATTTGATATCTGAATAATAATAATAATAATAATAATAATAATAATAATAATAAATAGAAACAAAGAAAAGAGACAAAATACAACTCAATATATACATACAGTTAAGAAGAATAGAATGAAAATAAATGAAAATATGTAAAAATAAATATACTAATATATACATACATTAAACCATCAATATATACAAAATACTTTAGAATAAAAATAATACATTTAGACCATAAATTCATAAATATATACAATGCAGGTTAAAAAAATAGACTTCTAGAAAGCGTGAGGTTCATCAATAAGAGTGCAGTTCACTCTCCGGCAGTGAGCTCTTATTATCAAGCGGGTCAAAGTAAGTATCATGACCACATTCATGTCACTTGCATGATCTGGAGCAGATGTCGGATGGTCGGAGAAGCAAATTCCCCTTCCACAGGTTGTGTTCTCTCCCCTCCAGCCGGAGGGGAAGAGTCTGTAATACCAAACAATATGTTATTGACTTAAAAAAGGAATCGTGCATTCACTAAAAATGTGAAAAAAATGTTTTTGTACTCACCAGCACATGGGAAGGGGTGAGAAGCAAATTCCCCTTCCACAGGTTGTGTTCTCTCCCCTCCAGCCGGAGGGGAAGAGTCTGTAATACCAAACAATGTGTTATTGACTTAAAAAAGGAATCGTGCATTCACTAAAAATGTGAAAAAAATGTTTTTGTACTCACCAGGAAATGCGACGACATTGGAAGAAATGTTGACTGTCACATTCAGAGAAGGTGGAGATGGCCCTGCAAATCAAAGAGACATGGGTCTTTGATATGAGTACAAACTGTAATTGGAAAAATGTCTTATTTCTTTTAATAGAGGCTAAAAACGTAACTTACGCCTGCCTGGTGGTAAGCCTTCTAAGAATGTTCTGAGTGCTTCTTCTTGCAATTCAGGGCGCACATCACTGAATAGGACAGGCACTGCATTCCACCCTGCTCTTCCTGCAGCAGTCAACATTCTAGGCGTGAAATGTTCCACGCATACAAACGTACTGCTTATCAATGTTTGCAATGGGCAAACAGCCAATGTTGGGTCTCCAATTGCCATCAACCAATTCATACACCTATATTATATAATAATGTTTGTATTACATAATAAGAAACAAGATAAGTATGAGATTTAAGGTTGTTGGTATAAAAATGACTACAAAAAAATTAGGGGAATAATATTACATTAATAGAGAAGAAGAGAGGTATAAGGTTAATAGAGAATTAACTTTGGTTAGAGTTTTGCTTGCATTTTAGTAGTTAGTAGTAGTTAAATAATAATAAATTGTTTGTTAACAATTGTTAAAACTAGGCAGTTAGGTTATGTTAGCAAAATTAGATGTTTTTTATATAATAGCCACAGCTTATTTGTAAATATACAAAAAATATACATTATTCGAATAATGTTAAACCATTCGTAAGAATCATGCCATATATTTAATTTCACTTACCGTCCAGGATCACTTGGAAAAGAAAATAATTTTGACTTTTCCGCATTTGCCCGTTTGGTGTTGTGGCAATTGGGTACCCAACAACGCCTATATTTCGGCATTTTTTTGGCAAAAAATGTCTCTAACAACCAAAAATGTCTCTATTCGACAATCGTGCAGAGAACGCGAATGGCACAAACAGAAACCGTTGTTCAACGAACAAATCCACAAAATCACACTTTGTTTTTAAAATTAGTTCGCAAAAGCCCCTGTACAGCGCTACTTGCCAGGGTGGCAGACAATGGCGGACTTACCTCCCCTCTCACCGTCTCCCCCGCCACTCTCCTGTCCCTCCCACCACTACTTTCAAATAAGGACGTTTTACCACCTATAAAGTAACACCCCCCTGTTTCAGTCATGCTTTGCAATGAGTCGCGAGGTGAGACCTTACACCAAAGGCACTGAAAAATCAATACCAAATGGTCATCAACTCTAGCTTTAAACGCCCAATGAATAGGTCTGGATGATAGTAGTAATACACACGGCCACTGAAGGGTTAAAGAATAAAATGAAATAATCTTATTAATATTGATATTGCAATGATGTAATATATAAGGTAGTTTTTGGATTAATTTTGTCTCACACAAGTTCAGAGGGTTGAAAATCGATTGACTACTAATTACTAAGATGAGTATCTGACCAAATCAAAGCGGTCACTGCAGAAACAAATCGGGGAGTGGAAAATATAATTTATATAATAAAAATATAATATTATAAAAACAATAAAATAACCATTTTCGGCAAGAAATCTATTCAAAAAAGGTACGCATTGCCCACTGAGTTTTGTGTAACGAATTCAGAACTCAAAAGAACGAAAAGCAAATTATTTTCTTCAAACTATTACAGAAGACAATGAATAAACTACGAAAATATTACTCTCTAAGCTCTTAAAACACATTTAAGATTAGGATTATAAAATCGTTCCACTGATCATACTGATACATCTGTGGGAAGTTCGTAAGGTCGTAAAGGTCACAGGTGTCACAAAGTTTAGGCTTATGGTTATAACGTGTATATATAATGTTATAGCCAGTTATAATTAACGGTGAGCCCCCTTCATCTAGCTGTGTCCTAGATCACAGCATTGCAGGAGCCATGCCAACTCTGTACGGCTGCGAGAGTACTATGGACAGTACCTCCAGCAGCCCAGAGATTCACCAACATCATATCATATTCCGTGGTCCATTCACAGGATAAATTTTCTCTCTAAACTTTATTCTATTCTACTACTCTTTTATAACTTATTTGCCAAGTAAACAAAATTAATATTATTTTTCTCATCTCCAAAGTATTTCAGAGTACTCTGTAGTGATTTGTCTGCAATGTACAGCTTTGGGTATGAATCCTCCTAAAAATTATTAGAAGATTTTTGTGATTTTTCCTTTTAATATGTTGCCAAGCGCATTCTCGCTATACTATACATTGGGACCATACACGTTTTTCCCACACTATGTCTCCATACGATTGGTAATTTACGTACTTCATACATTCTAGAACATTAATTGTGGTAATAAAACACTCATGTAATATTATATAGAATTAATTTTATTCATAAAAATATATGTCCTAATAAACTCACCCACCTAGGGAGTACAGGACCTTGACGTGGTGGTGGAGCTTGTATGCCCCCGTGAACCTGAGAGCTATGCCGGCGGTAGCATAGCTACTGGTAGGGCCTCCCTTGCCGGACAGGTCGAAGGGGAGGAGTCAGACGAAGAAGTACTCCAGAAGAGGACACCGGCGTTAGAAGAGGCCCCAAAGAAGAGGACCTGAACGAAGAAGAAGTTCCAACGTAGATTTTCGGCTTCGACATGGCGAGACTGTCCTCGAAAGGGTACGCGGAACTCCAGCAAAGGCAATCCGCCTAGGGTCGGTGGCCCAAAATACCACCCAGCTTGTTTGGAAGCTGTGAGGTGGCAGCCCCATTACCAAACATAACATGCGCAGCGCTCGTAACGCGGCCAGGAGATTCAATAACTACTGGCTCTCTTCACAATGCACAACTGGATGGATCATGGAAACGACTTAAGGATAAACGCCATGCCAAGGATAAACGATTCGGTATTACGGGACGACTAAAACTAGCTACCTGGAATGTCAGAGGGCTAGGTAATAAAGAAGAAGAACTAGATGAAGAAGAACTAAACGAAAAAGGAATAGATATAGCTGTCATAACGGAAACCAAAAAAAGCTGAAATGTACAAAAGATATGAAACATTATACGATGATCTACTGTGGAGTAACTCAAAATAGACGGGCAAGTAGTGGGGTAGCAATTATGGTTATCAAGAGGTGGAAAAATAGGATAGTGGAATATTCCTTTGTAAATGAGCGAATTGCGACGTGCAAATTCAAAATAGAGAGGGGCCACTTAATACTTATAGGCGTGTATGCCCCAGAAGAAGGAAGGAAAGAGGACACACGGACGTTCTATGACAATCTTCAAAAACAAATAAGCAAAATAAACAAAAATAATCATGTCCTCGTCTTTAGCGACCTAAACGCCAGGGTTGGTAACATTCCGATTCCGGGAGTTGTCGGGGTATTTGGAGAACAGCACTTAAATAAAAACGGAGAAGAACTTAGACAGTTTGCAGCCTTCAATAAGTTGAAAATTGCTAATACTTTTTTCAGGAAAAAAGAAATACACAAGTTCACCTGGAGTGCCAGAGGCCTCAGATCACTGATATATTATGTAATAGCAAATGATAAAATTAGTAACCAAATAGAAAATGTACAAGTACACCGAGGATGTGATATATATTCAGACCACTACCTAGTGATTGCAACAATAGCAATGGTAGCAAATTGGAAGAAAATTAGACCAAGGAAAGAGACAAGTCAGGAAATTTTCAAAGTGTACTTACTTAAACAAGAAAGCATAAAAAGACTATATCAAATTCGATTACAACAATTTCTGTCAAGTGTTCCAACTGTTGATGATGTGGATAAGGAATGGCAGAATATAAAGGAATGCATAGAGAGGGCAGCATATGAAACTTTAGGAAAGAAAAAAAAGCATAAGAAAAGAAAGGGACTGAGAGTATGGAACGATTGTATAGCTAAAGCCATAAAAGATAAAGATATATCATACAAAAAATTCCTTCAAAACAAAACCCAAGAAGCTAAAGAAGAATATAAACAAAAAAGGAATAACGCTAAACAAATAATAAGATCTGCACATAATGACTCATGGGATAGATTTATAAGTACCATCGAACATGATATACATGGAAGACAAATGTTCGCGTACAAAGCGTTCAGACATTTAAATCACACGGAGAAAGATGTTGCAGATATACGCGTAATCAATGAAGAACAATGGAAGGAACACTATATAAACCTTTGGTGTACTGGAACTGTTGAACCTAAAGAGGAAGAGCTTCGCTACAACAATACTGTGGATTCCATCTCCTTGGATGAAATTAAAGCAAGCCTTGAACAGTATAAAAAACAGGAAGGCATGTGGTCCTGATGGAGTTAACATGGAACTCATAAAATATGCAGGCCCCCTAAGCGAATTTAGACTGCTTCATCTGTTCAACGAATGCTGGAAATCTTATAAGACACCCAATAGCTGGAAAATAACAGAGGTCATATCTATCTTTAAAAAAGGTAAAAGAAATGAATGTGGAAACTACAGGGGTATCAGCCTCATGAATGCCGCTTATAAAGTATTTGCAAAAATTATCAACGCTCGATTGAAAATTATAGCAGAGGCTAAATTACAAGAAGAACAATCGGGATTTCGGAAAGGACGCTCTTGTAACGACAACATTTTTAGTCTTAAAAGAATGTCAGAAAAACGACGAGAAGTAAATAAGGAAACCCATATAGCCTTTATTGACTTCGAGAAAGCTTTTGATAGCGTGGACAGACACAAGCTATGGAAAATAATGAACGAAAGTGGCTATCCTGAACACCTCATAAAAACCATCAAAAATATGTATAACGAGACAAAAATTATAATAAATATTGGCATAAAGAAGACTGAAGATATATTAATATTATTATTTATTATTAATATTATTATTAATTAATTGTAAATAGGGGACTTAAACAAGGATGTAGTTTATCTCCAACACAATTCAATATATATATATATATATATATATATATATATATATATATATATATATATATTGATGACCTTATTAAAAAATGGAGATGCATAGCTAGTTCTGGAATACAGTTGAAGCAGAATAAACACCTAAATGTTCTACTTTATGCGGATGACGTAACAATACTGCAAGAAAGTGAAGATGATCTGCAAAAAGCTGTATACACACTGCATCAACTGGGAAGAAAAGAGTATAATCTCCGAATTTCTAAAACGAAGACTAAAGTTATGGCCCATTGCGGTAAATACCCCATACGCTCAAAAATAGTTATTGACAACACAGTGATCGACCAGACTTCAAATTTTAATTACCTTGGTTGTGACATCAGTTATGACACAGATAAAGACATAGAAAATAAAACTAATAAATTTCAATCAATATGTGGAATAATAAACAGAACACTACAGAACAAAGCAAGGAAAGACACAAAAATTAAGTTCTATAAGACAATGGCTGCTCCAGTTCTCCTGTATGGAAGTGAATCGTGGATAATGAAAAAAAGAGACCAAAGTAAGCTCCAAGCAGCAGAAATGAGATTCCTTAGTAAAGTTAAAGGCTGCATTAAACAAGACCAGATAAGAAATGAGGATATCCGTAAATAACTAGATATATACAACATAAATGAAAGGATCTTAGAAAACAGGAAAGAATGGCGGCGCCATATCGAAAGAATGGAGGAAGATCGTATTCCACAATTAGTGATGAACTACCAACCGAAGGGAAGAAGAGATATCGGCCGACCCAGAAAGAGATGGTCCTGAAGTGCAAAGTGAAGACGGAACAGGCATTTCTGCCTAATCCTTGAAATGGAGAAGAAGAAAACACTCATGTAATATTATATAGAATTAATTTTATTCATAAAAATATATGTCCTAATAAACTCACGGGAACGTTTCGCAGCTGTTAGCAATATAATGAGACTAGTTTCCATAAGGTCTCGTGCTAAAAAAATTGAATGTCCCTATGAGACAATATGGTCTTGCATGGCAGTATGATATATAACATATATCGTACTCAGAGAGAAGAACCACTTTCACCTTCATTATTTCGCTCCATATCTATTCATTATCAACTGCATTCCAAGACAGGTTCTTACAAGTTTCCCGAAGCCACGCCTTTCTGACAAGGCTGACAAATGGTAGAGTGCAATGGAAAACTCATTACAAAGTAAAGAATAGCATTCAGTGCTGAACAGCCGTGGCGACAATATCGCTCGCTCCGACCTAGCCAGTGCAGTTACCTAGTGAACTTCCTAAGCGTGCGCCATAAACCAACAGTCGCTTATCAGTTATAATTAACGGTGAGCCCCTTCATCTAGCTGTGTCCTAGATCACAGCATTGCAGGAGCCATGAAAACTCTGTACGGCTGAGAGAGTACTATGGACAGTACCTCCAGCAGCCCAGAAATTCACAAACACCATCATATCATATTCCGTGCCCACCAGAGCTGCAAAAACCTACAGTTTGCCTCAAATATGCAGAATAGACAGTTTGTAAATGTTCAAGGTGGCGATTGCAGCTCGCAACAGATCACCGTGGCCGGAAACCCCCAGGTTGGTAACCTCGTCTCAGCAAAAGACGCAGCTGGTAGCCAAGCAGAGATTTCCGACAGTAACAATGAGTCGCTACCAATTATTAACAGTGCTAAAATAACTTATAACTCAGGAGAAATAGACCTTCCCCAAAATAAGAAACCAACCACGTCAGAATCAACTCAATATAATATACCAGTGAGAAACAGATTTGCCGCGCTAGAGAAACTATCTGATTAAGATAAAAAAAAATGAATTTGTCAACATCACTTCGCCCCAAGAAGACGAAAATCTAAGAATTCCTCTCATTTTCGTAAATAACATCCATAATTCCTCAGAATTTAATAAAGAGGTTAAAACAAACCAACCAATTCACAACAGATTATAACGGAAACAGAATTAAAATAATGTTTAAATCATTAGCAGACTTCAGAACAGCCATCAAATACCTCATTGAAATCAAGAGACCGTTCCAAAGACTCAGCCAATACGAAATTTTCTGTCGTCTTCAAAAATATTCACCCAACAATTACACTAGAGGAAATAATTGAAGACCTTCAACACAAATACCCGTCGATCATCAGTGTAACAAGACTTTTTAAAAATAACGGGCCCATTCCAGTAATTGACGCCGAATTTAACGGAAGTCAAAGTAGAGAACAAGTGCTACAAATTAGTCAGATCTGTAACATTAGTGTTAAGCCAGAGAGAAGAAGAAAGCCAAAAGGTCCAGTACAGTGTATTCGGTGCTTGGAATTTGGACACACGAAGAATAACTGTAACAATTCAGTCGCATGCATTTGCTATGCCAAGGATCATTATTCTGTTATTTGCCTTCAAAAAGACCTACTTGAAATCTATAAAAATTGCAATGGATTGCACAGAGCTGATTTAAGATCAATAGAATGTCCATATTATAAAAAAAATAGACACCCCTCAAATAACCCCAAATCAGACAATAATAAAACTGGATTAAGAAACTATCCCCCTCCAAGACTTTCCTCACAAAACGTCCCGTTTCTATCGACTGCTAACAACATTCCAAACTTCACATATGCTAAAACCATCCCAAAAAACAAATCAAAATCACCAATCTAACAATAACCCATCCACACAACCTCCTCTAATGAATAATTCTAATAATAACTCTTTTATACATTCCATTATTAACTAAATTACCTATTCCTTAGTCAATATTATTAATAATATCGTTCCAAAAATAGTCAGCAATTTACAAGCTTTTTTCTTAGCCTATTTTAACAACAATAATGCAACAGTACCATAAAAATAATATAAATCTGTTCAACTGGAATGTGAATGGCATCAACAAAAAAATAAAACTAATCTATTTTCTAAAAGATAAAAAAATCTAGTTTGCATAACGGAAACGCATTTAAAATCAGATATTACATTTAACATAACAGGTTATAGTGTAATATGAATCGACAGATCAATTGCAAACGGAGGTGAAGTACTATTAGAAAACTCCATACCGTATATTAAAATCAACCTTCCACACACAGGTCTCGAAACTATAGTCATTAAATTCCCTTTAAACAATAGATTAATAACCCTAATAGCGGCATAGAAGACTTCGAAAATAAAAAATTTCTGACTCGAATATTTCTTCGCAATGAATCCGCAGATCTTCTGATTGGAGATCCTAATGCTAAAAATACCATCTGGGGATGCAGAAATACCAATACTGTAGGACACCAACTCAAAAAAATAATTACAGACCCCACACTTCCGTTAATTATACCAGCAGAACCCACTCACTACCGACAGATCATAACAAACACCCAGATTTATTAGACATTGCAATTTCTAACACAGAGACCATTTTTCACTCATTTGTCTTTTTTGAACTAGACTCAGATCATCTGCCAACCATCATCTCAGCTCAACAAATCCCCCCTCTTCACACACTAACTCTCACAATAAACACATAAAACATCCACCGGAAAGAATTTAAGACCATAATTCAAAAACAAACACACCATTTTATCATATTAAAAACCCCCGTAGAAATAGAACAAGCTATAGCCCACATAAGCAATATGATAAATATGATAAACACAATCAACATTCTTAATAATGTCTCCCCCACCATTAAGCATTTCAATTAAAACGTCCAAAAAGCATTCTTACAATTATTAACACTAGAAACAAAAGAAGAAGACTTTGGCGCATCACGAGAAACCCACAGCTTAATAAAGAGCTAAATTACTTGAGCAACATCGTCAAAAAACACCAAGGGAACATAAAAAACAACTTACATTGATTTAATTCAATCTCTAAGCACAAACAACAACGGGTTGTGGCAATTTACCAAAAATATCATGAAAAAGAAAGCAATAATATCCCCACTAACAACTCCAACTGGCAAGAAATTCTCTCCTTATGAGAAGGCTGAAGCACTAGCCGATCACTTTGCTAATCATTCACTTTCAGTACCACCCCAACTCATCCCTTGCATTCAAACATACTCGAAAGAGCATTAGCTCCCAACTATAACGTACCACACAAAATCAACTTCATCTCCCCAAATGAAGTCACTAATATAATTAAGAACTTGTGCGAAAAAAGCCCCTGGACGCGACAAAATAAGTAAATTTTGTAAAAACTTACCTAGTCCCACAATAGCATATATCACCAATATTTACAACTCAATAATTACAACTATTTCCCCGTTATTAGGAAAAATTCAAATGTAATATCCATCCCTAAGTCATTCAAGCATCTCACTAGCACTGACAACTACAGATCCATAAGCCTTCTTCCCACTCTATCAAAATTCCTAGAATACTAAATTCTTAAAATACTAAATTCCCATCTGAACAAAACTCAAACAATACCAATGCACCAGTTTGGCTTCACTAATAACGTTTCCCATCAATTATTAAGAATCACAGTGCACATACACACTACATTCCAAAAAAAACTTTGAACAATAGTTATGTTCTTAGACTTTTCAAAAGCATTTGACAAAGTCTGGCTTAACATTCTAACTTAAAGAAATAGGTACTCCCAACAATCTAATTAATATCCTTAATAGCTCTTTCCAAGATAGAACATTTTCAGTCACAGTAAACAAACACATATCCAATCCCCTCAGACTTACAGCTGGAAAACCTCAAGGCGCAGCACTGACCCCCACGCTTTTAAACACACACACAGCCGACATTCGTATAGCATCACATACGGACATCGCCAAATTCGCCGATGACACCGCAATTTTCATGTCCAATCATTCAAGTTACTTAATCTGTAAACAAATTCAAACACATCTAAATAAAATTGAAGAATGGTCAAATGGAAAATCTAACTCAATCCTACAAATTCATCCGCCAAAATATTCTCATTACGAACATTTTCGCCTCCAAATCCACACCAAATAAACAATTACCCAATTCCGGGGACCCCACAAATCAATCTGTCAAATACTTAGGGCTGAATCTTGATCCCAGACTAAATTGGAAAAATCACATAGCAGTAAAAGCACAGCAAGCCAAAATAAAACTAATTCAACAGAAGCTTCTCTTAAATCGCAATAGTAAGCTCTCATTAAACAACGCCTTCACAATCTGTAAATCAATCATCAGACCCCTAATGCTTTATGCGTGCCCTATTTGGATCAACGTCTCTAAAACTAACATCCATAAATTTCAGATCATCCAAATTAATTTCCGCAAACTTGCCACTCATGCCCGTGATTTATTTCAATCATTCAACTGCACAAGGAATTGAATTTCCCTCCTATAGTTCACCATATTGCGCTCCTATCTAACAATTTCTTCTCCAAAATAAGCACAATAACCCAAGCCACTCATTACGACCTAGCCATCACCTACCAGCTCCCAACTAGAATAAAAAATAGATACCCATTAGATTCATTCCTCAGCATATTTTCAGAACTGGATTAATCCCATAGGTGCTCTGTGAGTTTTCTATTCATATGTAGTTGAATGTATTGTAAGATAAGAATTTAAATTAAATATTAAGTCAGAAAATACACATGATGTAGAATAAATAATACTGAACTATGTATATTCGTTCATTAATTAATATATTAAAAACAAACCAAAGTAAAGAATGAAGTCTTGGTAGTGTCAATTCTAAAGTAAGTTGAAAACAGAGCAGTAGTAAGTGTCTTCAGGCAGTAAATAATTCATCAATTAATACTCAGTGACAAATAATTCAATACCCTCTACACGATAGTAATACCAAATAAACCCGACTTGAAACACTTTTTCTTTGATTGATTAGTGGTTCCGGGCTAGAGCTGGAGAGTTCAACTGCTAAGATCATCAGTTCCGTAAGTGTAACGCATGTTTTTATCGTGGGAGGTGACTGTGATCTTATCCCGCTGGATGTTGAGATCCGAGGCCGACCTGTCCGTTAGCTAGCGGGGATTCCCCAAATCAGGTATCTTCGACCAGCGTGGTACCGCCCCAGTCGGTCTAAGCTCCCGACTGGTGTTCTCCTATCGTGTGTGGTAGGGTAATGCACGTAAGTGTAGTCAGTGTGATCAAGGTTGATGCTTCCAGCAGGAGTTCGCGGCACGGGTAGCACGAAAAAATCACTCCTACACGGAAATGATCACCTCGCCAAAAGATAGCAGTAGGTAGTCAAAGTCGTCCTGAACGCATCATTTTACAATTAACACATTAAATACGATTAGACGGGGTTTAGATTAATGCATTTTAGAAAGATATTTTTTATTTATAATTATTCTTCAATTTGTCTGTTCATATTCTCATTTTTGTCCCCACAGGCATGTCAGTGGTCAGCAAGCTCGCTCTCCATGATGTAACCACGGCTTCGATTCCCGACCGGTGCAGATTATAGTGTGTGCTTCCCTTACAATGCCTCAGTATCTATTGCTGGGTGGCGATGAGAAATCTCCCTTCTCAGGTTGAGAAGACCAGAATACGTCGTAGGATTGTCTTAGTGCTAACCACACGTCCCCCGTAACCCGTGGCCGCGAGGCCGAGACGCTGCTGGTAACCTTGGCCTCGTCGGAGGCTGTTGTGCCAGTACTGACAGGCAGATCCTATATTTTACACGCGATTCCACCAAGATGGAAATCGGCGGGAATACTATAGATAGTTCCTTTTCCCGACGCAGGTAGCGCTGAGACGCTCGTGGCATGCCATGGTACCGCGAAACGTGCCACTGTCACCAGTGGAACATCTTGATATCAGTTTTTGAATAAGACCTTTTCACTCCAAGCGGTAGTTCCTAACCAACAGGCCCTCCTGAAAACAGCGCAAGTCAGAAGCTCCTCGAGGACGAAACTCTTCGTAGGGAAGCAAACGTGCAAGCCGGCGTCGATTCGACTGGTGCTGCCGGCGCGGTGGCGCAGGCGGCCGGGGCGGTCGAGGGGGCGGGGCAGCGACGTCCGGCGGCAGAGGTAATGAAGACGACGGGCGGCGGGGGCGGGGCGGGGGGCGTGGGCGGATGAGGCGGAACGACGCCGCCCCGCGCGGCGGCGGAGGGGGGAGGGGGGGGGCTCGCGGACTGCATAATTAAGCGCGCGATGGGGGCGAGCGCCGCAATAAAAGCGACGCGGCTACGTGCCCCGTAAACTGGAGCCCCCCCCCCGCGCCGCCTTTTCCCCTACCCTCCCTCACCCCACCCCGCCCTGCCTCTTCCGGCGGCCGCCCCGCCGCGCGGCCGTGCTCGTTTGACTTGGAAATCCTCTGCGGGGCGCCTCCACCTGGGCCCGCGGCCCGGCCTCCCCGCCACGCCACGCCACGCCGTCCCGCCCCGCCCGCCCCCGAGCTGTGCGTTACTTAAGTGGAGCGAGTGGCACGCTAGGAATGGTGGAGGAGGCGGCGACGAAAGAGACGGTATGTACGCTTATGCGGGACGGGATGAGGAAGGTGGAGGAGAAAGTGGTGGATGCGCCGCTTTCACGGGCTAATATGCTTTAGGGCAAGTTGTTACCATTTGACGGTTCGAGTCCCGACGGTAGCTTTATCGGTAGATCTAATCCTATAGGTGTCTGGAGGAGAATTCAAGCGGCCGGCTGTTCTGAGTGGTAGTTTTCCGTTGTTCCTCCGATGAGTGCCAGGCGTATAGAAGAGCAGTAACTGAACAAACGAGCCGCGTGCGATCCTTCATTCAATCCTTTCGTTAGTGCCTGGATGGGCGCTCGCAGACCTTTGGACAGGATAGGCCTAGGGACTCGACCCAGGTGCCCATTGGACGGGATCCAAGAAACCTCCTGTCAGATTGTCTAAATTCCGGCATGACTCACTTCGATAGCTTCAAGATGGAGGCAGAGAGAAAACGGTTTTGAGGTCCCGCGCCAATCGGGCTTTGGTCCGGGCGACCCCCAATTGGGCACTTGGCTTCGTTATGGCAGTGGTCGATCGTCATGGGTTATTGAGTAGAGATTGGTCCCAGCGTAATGTGAGTAGCGTCAAATTAGACTCCGGGGCTAGCACGGACAGCTCTGAGCTGGCAGAGTGGCCCTACCTATCCTCCATTGGAGAGGTGCCCCGGTGGAGTGATGCGTAATGCCAAAGGTGTTCTTGTGCGCCCGCGGTGGCTGCGTATAGCGCTTTAGTGTCCACCTCGAGGAAAAATCTCTCTGGTAGAACAAGAAAGTGCGGGTATTGATGCACAGAATATTCATAGGATTTTTTCATCCCTTCTTACCCTTGTCCCCTCCTTCCCTTTTACACCCACCCATTCACACACACACACACACTTATGTGCTGCTACAACATCCCACAAGTCGGAAGCTTAGACTTTATCTTGGTAGGTTTGGTGCCCTGCTGGCGGACTTAACTGGACGGAGACAGCCCTCAGTGCAGATCGGCGCTGGATCCAACGGTCCAGCGTGAGTTGACCACCTCCGAGGATATAACATGCACTACAATAACGGAACAAATTACCATAGCATTTGAAGCACCCGGAGAGACAAATTAATCACTCAAGCATCTGTTGCAGTCTGATATTCTCCATGAGACATGATACAGGAATGCTGAAGAGAGTAAGGGTCTAGAATAGAATACTATATTCACATTCGAAATGTGTACCAGTTTTACACGTTCGTGTTCTCACTATCGTGTTTAATTGTAGACAAAACCGTAGACCATCCACGGGGTAATGTCAGACACCTCGCATTTCCTCTCTAATTATTCGGGGTCAAATTCTCGACTATTCTTGCGAAACTTAAGGTAAGAAATGCGAGTTTTTAGCGTGTTTTCTCCTGGTTCTCCTATATTATTTGCCTCTCATTCCGCCATGGACCACTGCTCTGTAGTAATCCTTCAAATTAAACGCCATCATTCCTCTTCGATCAAAACTACTCTTTTCTAAGCATGATAGAAAATGCTAGGTACAGAGAATAATAATAAAGTTGTTAATAAATGTAGTTACTGCTGCATAGTTTTAACCGTTCCAGTAGGTCGTACCAGCTCCCAG
This sequence comes from Gryllus longicercus, assembly GCA_038098605.1. Taxonomy (NCBI): domain Eukaryota; kingdom Metazoa; phylum Arthropoda; class Insecta; order Orthoptera; family Gryllidae; genus Gryllus; species Gryllus longicercus. The sequence continues at coordinate 4,030,916 of JAZDUA010000068.1, forward strand.
CTCGGCGACAGTCTGATAGCCCCGCCTCCTTTCCGGCCTTTGATGGTCCGCTTTGTCTCGGCGAGAGCGTAGCACTACCTACCCTGTAGAGGTTGAACAAAACCGTACCCGTTGCAGGTTTTCGAGTACAGACGTTCTGGATACGGTCAAACGCGAACCGTTCCTTTAAGAAAAACATTAATGAAAAATAATGATTGGAAAATCAAAAAAAAAATATTCAAATATTCATTTTATTTTAATACACTGTGTAATTTTTCAGTAATGAAAAACATCGTTTTTGTAACATTTATTTAAAGTGTTTTTAGTTAGAATCAATATCATGATTATTCTTTGTTTCCTTTGTACTACGGCGGTAGTATACGAGAAAGTAAAACGGCAGGTATATGTAATAATGACTTTTGTTTCTCTTACATATGCCTCTGTTCTTCAATTCAGAAACGTACGCACAAAATTTTAATGAATTTAAATGCTCAGCAGTTTGAAATACAAAAATGTAAATAATGTAATACCCAGATACATGCAAATAGTGTAAACCTTTTTTTTTAAACAAAATCCGACCAGAAGAATAACGAATGTCAAGTTAAAAAAATAATAGAAATAATAATCTACGCGAGAGATTGTAATAGGGACAAAGTTATTAGCAATAACTAGAATAAAGTATATGTTCATTAATCAGCCACGTAATGAAAAAGAAAATCATTCTAACGATGAAAATATTTTGGTACGGACGTGATGAGGTTTCAGGTCCGTCATATATAAAAGACAAAGCTGTAAATGAGAAACTTCAAGAAAGACATAAACTGGGACGCAAGGGCAAGATGGCTGGTGCTGGGTGTCTGCATGAGAAGACAGTTGAACATCACAGGGGATTACACGACGTCTGCAAGGGGTCATGATTAAGTGCAAAGGGAAAACAACGGCAAAGGAGGGTGGAGGTGAGTGAGCGACGACAGATGTATGCAATAAGAAGGACAACAAACGCGACGGCGGTAAAGCGTACGGCGAAAAGGGCATTGCAGTTGAAGATGGCGGAAAGAGTGCCAATTATAGGAGAACAGTCCTCGGAATGACGAAAGTATAAACAAAGTAATAGGAAAAGATAAGACAGAAGAAATACAGGGAGAGAAAAGAATCGGAGACAAAGGCGTGCGCGCAAGGGAGCCACTAGGTTCAGGGGAGGGGAGCTAACAATTTCGAAACGGGCCCACAGCCCTATTTAATAAATCATTTTATTTGCATAAATACGAAAAATTCCTTATATTCTCTTTTCAAGCGGACAGTTTTGAGTATTGATACGCGACATTTTGAGAAGAGGTTTTTTCAAACCATATGGCAACCCACCATATGGTTGAACATAAAATAAATTGTATTGATTCATAATTGTATCATGTATGTTATAATTTCCTTCTCCGTGTGGTACGCATAAATTATTTCTTAGCAGAATATGTCACATGAAAATGTTTTTTAAAATTGAAGAAAAATGGACCTTGAGATGTCCTGAAAAATAATTGCCCCCCTTTTGTTCCCAGCTGCGCATGTCTACGATCTGAGACGAAGGTGGGAACGACTACAACAACAGTGAAGATGTAGGCGCGAAAACAACGAGGAAGAAGAAAATGATAACGACCCTTAAACGGCAGTTACGAAGCAACTGAACATGCATGACGCAGCATGCATGAAGACGCGAGTGTCGGTTGGAAAACTGGAAGACGATGGGGAAAACGCGGCACGGCGGAGTCAGCAATGCATAAAGAGAGCTGGACGAATTCTCTAAAAATGAGATCGAGAACGTGAAAGGTGACAATGAATGCGAGGAGGGGAGGCTGAAAACGACGCCAGTGTGTTGGCGGATATGTGAAGTGTGGAGGCAAGAGTGCTGTGTGGTAGTAATCGTGGTGACGGGAGTGGCTGGGCTTAAGAGGGTGGTGGACAGGGGGCAGGCGGGAGGCAGGGTGGCGGCGGTTAGGGCCCAAGTAAGGGCAGAGCGGGGCAGGATGAGAGTGGCGATAACGAGGCCGGGTGGATTGATTTATTAGTGAATCCGGGCGCGTCAAATGCTACTTTTTCCTCATCCAGGTATCTCCACCATCGAGACACCTCCCCAGCCGGATCAAGCTCTAAGCTTCGACCGGTATGTATGATAGTGTAGTGTGTGTAAGTAAAAGTGTGTGTACGTAAGGGGCGAGGAAAGGAAAAGGAAGTACAGATCGCGCGCGGTCAATGACCCGTTTGTTAGGGTATTACTTCGGTATTTGCCAAGCGAAGATCTGAGAAACCATAGAAAACTACCGACCAGAGCAGCCGGCAGCTAGAATATCCTCTAGATAGCCGCTGAATTCGACACAGCTATATAGCTAGTCGAAAATACTGCTACCGTCGGGACTTCATCCCTCGAACCGTCCGTCCTGTCAAAGGCACTGAAATCACATAATTTGCTGCTCCATCTCCTGATTCCATCTTCACTAGCTGTGCACTTAAAGCTCCTTCATTTTACATTTAAATTAACTAAATTCATTAAATATGTTCGTTGTAATACAACCCAATTTCTCTTCGCTATGTACTTGCTCCTAACTAAAACCAGATGACTGACGTCTTTACATCTCCCTAAGACGACATCACTTCCACAATGAAATTGGATCCCTAAGGTTTCTCTGAACGCTGTAGTAATCATGGCAGGGTCGATAGTACTCAAGCTCCTTTGAAATTGCGATTTTAATCCAAGCGAGTCCAAGAGCAATTAGCGTTGGGCTCTGAAGGTCCGTGCCAGATTTTCTGGATCTCCCGTTTCATTGCTTCTCATCGCAGTTCACGTTACCGGATAACATAGCAACGCGTTTGAGAATAACGTAAACATGGAAAACGTATTCTGTAACGTATTAGTATCGAAACGAACAACAAATTGTTTTCATGTTGATCTATATCGGCAGATGTAGGAACTATTGAAATACAAAATAAAAGGTATGAGAGGAAAACAAACATTTTTTTATCGATACGGGAAATATAGGGAAATAAAGGGAAATAATATCCCTTAGTTATTTACGTGTATGTGTCAGAAGAATTTGCCGCATCGCAACATGTCGACAAACCTAAAAAGGGCTAGAATTTCCAGGAAACTCAGTGACAATTAAGAGGTTGAAATGATGTAAGAGGAAAAAAACAAACAAAATTCATAACATGAGAAAGTGTACTGAGGGTAAACAAATTAAACTATTATTGAAATTAATCTAATAAACAAAACAAATAGATCAATATACTGCTACAAAAAATATAAGAGTATTTTCCAATATCGTGGAGGCAACAAAACAAAGACAAAAAATATCCAACCTCTGGCATTTCGCTACCCATTAAAGAGCGATGATGGGAGAACGGAAAAAACCTTCATACCTAATATTTGCACCTAAAAATAGTCATAATAGAAACATATTTATCACAGTGTAAACGATAATGATACGTTTTTCTATCAAACACTAATGACTGATTCCTACGATTGAACGCAACATGCACATTATTTATATAACCACGAATGCACCGCTTCCAACACCAGTGCTTCCGTCCGCTCCCTCACCCCACGTACTCTCGAAAAGTCGGGAACGCTAAATCCTCCTTCGCCGCCATCACGCTGAGAAGTCCAAAATGCAGCGTTGTGCTTAGAAAAATAGTTTTAAAGGATGTGGAAATTACTAAACCGTACTCGTCAAGGATAGTACTGTGTCGACGACCGCTGGCGCCACTACGCTTGTGATACACTGCTCTATTGACTACATTTCTTCTATACCATCGCTGCTACTGGAGCTGCTGCTGCTATTACTGCAGACGCCGCCGCACACCTAATTTTTTTTAACGGCAAGAGCATTCTGTTAAAAACTGTATGAAGTACTACGGATAAAGTGTATTTTGTACACTTTTTTTAAATTCTGAGATGCCTACCCTAACCCCTATGGTAAAGTTAATTCATCTATGGTTCAGGTCTATTCACCCCTATGGTTAAAGTCAATTCAGGTGGAAACAGATGTTTTTGTTAAGAATTGATAAGAAAATATTCGCTTCTATATATTCAAAACTATTTTTGCAGGCACATAAGCTACACATTTGGGCTATTATTTCTTATCGGCCCCTTTCGTAAAGGAATCGATGATTTTTGAATAAATATTCTCCATTGAAAGGTAGAATACGTTCACAGATAGTGCAATTACGTGTATGCTCAGAAGGAAAATAGGGATCTATTCAACATTCGCTCAAAGGATCAGGAAAGCTGAAAAAGAAACCTGATCGAGATGCGGTTCATTGACTCTGAAGTTGGAGTACACTATTTCTTACAGGCATATTTAGTCATTTAAAATTGAACAGTCATAGCGGAAACATACATTAAATATCCTTGTTAAAATTAATATTACATTATTTTTGGATATCCGGCATAGTCTCTAATTGTATATAAACAGTTGTGCTACTGAAAATATTTTACTTGGTACTTAACATTTTATATTGATTTTATCTATCTCTTCCACCACTGTCGACTCCGCATTTCGATCGCTAACTTTGTCGCCTTGAAGGCCGCAAAGCTTCCAAGAGCCCACAACGTTAACAAAAAATAGTTACAGAGAAAACCTCGAATTACCACACTGTACAGGAGACGGATGCGTCTCCTTTAACGTCATTGCGTCCTAGCTTCTCTTCCCATTCTCTGTGCCATCAGCTTTACTTCTTACACCGACACCACCGACACCACCGACACCGACATCGACCCCCTCTCCACTAGCAATGCTGTCTCTGTCCCAGAAGATAGCGACCTCTACCAGTGCCGCTACTGTCATTTTCGTCGATAAGTCAGCGTTGAGTTAACAAAAACTGTTCAATGAGAATGCAGAATTTCCACACTGCACACAGGAAACATAATGTGTACTCGTATTTCTTTTATAGACCAGTAGGTTCCGGCTCTTATGATTTACTGCACCATCGCATTTATTTCTACCACTGCCGCCGTTCTCGCCTTCAATGAAATCCCCACCTTGTCAGAAGGTCGCGCCCGCCACCTGCGTATCCCCGCCGCCACACGTCCTCTGTCACCATTCCTCCTCGCTCCTGTCCTCTCCAAATTCACTGCACCATCGGATTTATTAGCATCACCGTCATCGCCTTCCCCTGCTCCACCAATGCCGTCCTGAACTCAGAAGATTGCGACCGCTACTGGTGCCTTCGCTACAGCCACTCCCGTCCACAAGGCAGCGTTGTGGTACCAACAACTACTCGTATTAAATGAGAATGCAGAATTACCGCACTGTACACAGAAAACATAATACCGTTCGTGGGCTGCAATAGTGGCACAACTCAAAACATCAGATGTTGAGAAAAATGAGTTTGTAGTTTTCACCTTGTATTGAAATGTATCATTCTTGCATTCACACCCCCGCCATTTGTTGGTGGAATACTGTACTGTAAGATATGTTGCTGTTGCTGCTGGAAGGTTGGCCATACCGCAGTTCTGGAAGAGTGCATTAAATGAAAATTCGTATTTTTTGAGTTACAACTATGGCACTATTGCAGCGCACGAGCCATATGTCTTTCTATTGTAGACCAGTGGTTTCCAGCCCTGCTGATTTACTGCACCATCGCATTTATTTCTACAACCACCACCACGCCGCCGTCCTCTCCTTCAATGAAATCCCCGCCCCTTCAGAAGGCCGCGCCCGCCACCTGCGTCGCACCGCCGCCACTTGCCCCGCGGCCACCGGGAAGCGCTCGAGGCGATGCCCCGGGGCTTACAGGCGTCTCGGGCCTTACAGGCGCTGCGGCGCCCTTGGAGCAGGCAGCGGAGGGTCAAACTTTGCAGTCGGACGCCAGAGTGCGCCGGGGCGGGCGAGGGCTGGAGTGGGCGGCCCTCGACGCGGGCGTCGCCGAGTGAGAACAGCATGGGGAGACCAAACCGCGCACGGGACCTCTTGTGCAGATGAGTTGGACTAAGAAGGGTCCTATTGTCTAGACCTTTAGTCGCCAAACTTACGACTCTTTAGAGCAAACGTACAGTTTTTAAATCCAACTGTGAGCTACCAAAATAAACCTCGACAGAAATCGAAAGTCTTTTTTATCTTACATTTATTTATTATAGCTAAACTTATGATGCTTCTGAGTTAACGTACACTTAAATCCTGAGTTAAATCCTACTGTGCGCTACCAAAAGAAATCAGGACCGAAATAATTTTTTTCTTTCAAATCTTACATTTATTTATTATTGCTAAACTTTTAATGCTTCTGATCAAATGTGTAGTTTTTAAATACTACTGTTAGCTACTGAAAGAGACCAGGACAGAAATAAAAAGCTTTTCTTTCAAATCTTACATTTATTTATTTATTACTGCCTATGAAAATGTATTTCTAGTAAATATGAATTCAATTTTAATAAAACTGTATTTAAGAAAAGGAAATTGAAATATTACTGCATGTAAGATAAATATTGAAGCATCGTTAATAACAAGTTAGAAATGTCAAAACAGATATCTCAGATATCTTACCAGATTTAACAATTTTAATGAGACGGTTGGCATTTTTTTATCATCAACAATTTTTATAATGTTGAGAGAATTTGAAGTGATAGTAGTGGTTACCATTTCATTTCAGTTGTAGATATGTTCATCCGTCAGATGTTTCTGTATTTGTTTTTAATAAATTCCATATGTGATAAATAAATTTCACACAAATATGTTAAGTTGAACATTATGTTGACATGATAAATAAATAAAGATATTGTCTGGTATCAATACTTTTTATTCAGCTTAAGATCGTTTCGATCGCGTAGCGATCATCCTCAGAGCTTGCAGCTTCTGGGCCGAAAACAAAGTTCTGCAGAATTTTATTTTGCTTGTAGGAATACGCCTCCCGACTCATCGACACCGCTTTGCAACCTTTAATATTAGCAAAATAAAATGTCACTTTTACCACTGGCTTCATAAATAACTAATATAGTTATTATTATTTTTGTCACCAGTGTAATGAATATTTTAAAAGTGAATCTTGAACGTGGTGTGAGTACGTTCACGTAATTCATGATCACCAATGACGTGTATAAGGAAGCTATCAAAAAACTTGGTTTAACGAACAGGTGTGACTAAACATGCGTTGAAACAGAGGGTTATTTCTTTGAAGTAAATACGATGATCACTTGTTTTCCAATCTGTCACCTTAATCCTTTCTTACGATAACTTCTCTGTAGGACGGGCTGCGGGCAAGGGCACGGAACTGCTGGAACTTCTCGCTCTCCCGGGTTTGCCGGAATTACTCATAAATCTAAGATTTGGTAATAAAGCTTTTGGAAGAAAACAATTCAATTAAAGATATGAAACTTAATCAATTCTTTTTTAAAACAATACGTAACATACGATTGAAATATAAGATTTAATAAACTGTTGTACGAAAATTAAATTATATCAGAAATGGGTATAATTTAAATAGATGGACATAAATTATTGCTTGCAACATACAATGCAGCGGAGGTTTTAGTTTTAGATAAGCAGCCATCAGCAAACTTTAACAGCCGGTCTTGATATCCAAGGTTGCTTAGAGCTACCCTGATTTCGAAACGTTTTTAATGGCACGTATCCACTTATGTCAATGCGGTAATAACGAATATTGGAAAAAAATCCATTGTACTTAAAGGACATACAGCTTTCTATCATTATTTGACCTACATTTAAATTACAAGGGACATGCACAAGAGAGAGGACAATGATAAAAGGGAATAGGCGTCAGCGGTTTACTCCCGGGCATCCAATCCGCAAGCATTCAGTTCGAATCGAACGCCAGTCGCCCCCTCTTACCTCCCGCTTTCCTCCCCCAACTCCCATTTCCCGCCTCCCTCCACCTTCACCCCAGCCCCCTTCGCCAGCGCCGTTCTACAGCCGGTTATTAGTTTCCATCTGGCAAAATATTTTCAACGAATTGAAAAAGAAATCGCGTTTTCCACCGCGTGAGCTGGAAAATGATTTCTCGCGTCATTGTCCCCGACCGCGAGCGTCTTACTTGCAAATTGCGCCGCAGCCGCGCCGTGGCGCCCCTGTCGCGCCTTCTTGCCGGCGTGGCCCCGGCGCGCCTCCAGTAGAAGAGTAGGACACGGAGGAAAATGAAGGAGAAGACGGAAAAATAGGGGGGAAGTGGGATTGCAACATTCCGGAAGTAAGGGGCCTCGCGTGAGGTCAACGTAAATCTTTTGTTACACTTATCGATCTCACGTCGTTAGGACGGCGTGGTTGAAGTCGAAGGCTTCGCGCTAGTGCTGGTTAATGGAAGAATGTGCTTCGCTGAAGACTGAGTAAGCCGTTTTTAAGTTTCTAGCTATCTAATTTTAAGTGTAGGGATATTTTCTCGAACAAACTAAAAGCTACCAAGAAAACTTTCTTTTAATAGAAAGTGAAGGGAAAAATATGTAGTGGCAATTAAAGTTTTGATTTGACGTACAAGTGTTTATTTCAAATCATATGATCAGCTATTCTCAACAGTTCAAGACTTTCATCGTGAAACTTTGTTTCTTGTTGGGTCTGTTAAATTTACTGGAACAGAAATGCGTATACTAAAATAATCATTAATGATATGAATGATAATAATAATCCTGTCAAATGAATGAATCATGATAAAATCATAAATATGATAATAATATAAATTTTATATTTTGTATAAGTGGAAAATCCACTTATAACTATTAGGGTCAAACAACAAGTACAAACTATATTCTTATGATCTGTCACTAGTTATCAATCTTCTATCATCTGGTTTAGCTTGAACGTTATTTGCTTTTTTAAAAATTCAATACAATTTTTGTGGCACGAGTCTATTTTGAACGTAAGGATTCAGATATTTGAGAGTAGAGTCCAGGGACAATGTCATATTCTCCAACGAATTTTCCACGCACAAGGTTTTTTCATTTTGAACTTTAAAAACGACTTAAAAATACTTCATTCCTTCACAGACCAATGAGCATCAAAGATTCAGAAGGTGACATGTCCATTTGGCATGTGTTGTGTTGTTTCTTTTGTTCTTCGGTTGTTTTTATCTAGAATTTTATTTCCAAAATAAAACGTGAGATGTCTTACAGTACGTTAAGTAGTACTCTATTCGTTAAGAGAGTCGAAAAGTGTAAAATTTGTGCTACATTTTTTATTATTATTGGAAGACAGTGAAGTGAACGTGTCACGTTTTGAATGTTTGCTCTTAGAATATTTTATGTTGCAGGCTTTATATTTATTAACAGTTATACACAACAGTAAGGAACTAAATTTCCCATAAATTATTTTTATCTTCTTGGCCAGAAAATAATTCTTAATGTGTGCGAGCAACTTTACCCCTTGGCAGTTTTGTATTATTCCTTGCATACTTCATAAACTATTGTTTTAATTCACTGAATTAAATACATATTTAACAAAAATGCCAACATTTTAACCGGCGTGCAATGGTGTCTACAGCATGTCGATGGAAACGGAAACAGTAGTCATACTAACACGTCGTCTTCGAGTCAGCAAAGCTCACACGAAACCGGGCAGCCGCTGCTTTGGTCGAGACTTCATCTTCGCAGTTTACGCGTAATGTTAGGAGGCCTTTGGCTTCGCCACGTGATCGCGTGCTGCGAACTCCGGACGATCCAAAACGTTCGAACGCCGGGGTGGTGGCGCCTGGTTTCCGAGAACCGGAGGAGACGCCACGCCGAGCTTCGCCGAGCGTTCAGCTGGAGGGCTTCGCACGGGTGAGGCTCGCTCCGGGGGAGAAGGAACATATCCGTCAGCGGAATAAGAAGCAATAAAGAAGACACCTCTGGCAGCACCATCCCTGCGCCCGGCGCCTCATCCAGGTGGAAGTAGGGACGAATGAGGACATACAGTGGGTCGGATCGATTGATCGTCTACACGTTTACACACGGTTATCGTATTCTTATGGTTGAAATGACAAATGTCCAGAAAATAAAAATAAAATGGAACCATAAATATCAGTTAACATCATACCTTACATTATTATTTACTCCAAAACAAATTGAAAATGTAATAAAATATTGGAAATATTGTAAAATACCGTTTTGGATGTTTTCCTGGTAAATCATACTGTCATGGATATTCTGATTCCGAGCTAAGACTTACTGCAATGAGTTCGATTACAGAACCAATTATATACTATACCTTTCAATTGTTTATTTAAATTTACAATATTTAAAGATAAATGTTACTGTTACTTTTGCGCCCATTGCAATCAGCCAATAATTTTGTTAAAAGAATTTTTGATCAAATTAGGTAATGAAAGTTTAATTGGTATATATAAAGTGAAAATTCGGTTATAAAGTATTTCTTCTTTATTCTGAAGAAATGGTACCGTAAAAATTTGTAGGCACTTTCACAAATAATTTATCGTCTCTTACAAACATTTGTGAGCAAATAACAGTTATTTTCAGAATTCCAAGGATAAAAATTGGTCAGAAAAATATTTATATTTCTAACATCGACAAAAATACATTTCGAAACGATTTATACGAATTTTTTCTATACTGTAATATGGAAATGTGTTCAATATACATTTTATATTCACACATATCAGAACACTCTAATTTGGTACAAAAATACAACGTAAATCGATTAGATGTAATATTACTAAGTAACTCTTCCTCGCTTAGTAACAACTCAATATTTCAAAAACTCTTACCCTGAGACAAATGTAATACATTACACATTTCTGAGTTAAATCAAAGTATTTTAAATAAATTTTGCGAGATATTATCGTGCTTAATACATTTTTAAAAGTAAAAGAGGTGTGTTTTTATTAATCGGAACATTTACTTATAGTTTAATATTAATAATAGTACAAATTTTACGAAATTTAAAGTTCAATTGAATTTTAATAAAAAATAATTTTAAACGAAAGAAAATCTTCAATTATATACAAAGCAACTAGCAATACAATAATATTGCAAGCTCATTTTTCATAAACTCTCTCTCCTCCGTCATTCATTTTCAAATCAGTTACTAGAATTTAATAACCCCAAGATAGTAGAAGAACGCACACGAACGTTGTGTTCATGCGTATTATGACGCGCGTCGTAGAATAACACTGTATCTTATGCAAAACGGGACCCGAGCGTAATATATCGTGTTAATCAATGACGTGTGTTAGTTATTGCGTGTCGTTGAGAGACACTCAAGAGACGCAGACCTTAGCAAACAAAGGAATAATGCCTTCTGTGGTTTCCATACTCTCCACTAAGCGGTGGCGCAGGCGCCCATGAAAGTGTGCTGTGGCATTCGGGAGCAATCGTATCTTTTGAATAACCCTCCCACGATATTAAACGAATTTGTAAAAGAATAATATACCTCATTTACGATACAAAGAAACAACGCTTTCTGTGATTTCTTTACTCTCCACCAAGTGTAGACTCATACTGTACACTGCCCGTTAAGGTGCGCAAGGGCATCGGGGTGCAAACGTATATTTTGAATAAACTCCCAAGGTATTAAACAAATGTATACGAGAATAAAATACCTTATTCACGAAACAAAGGAACAACGCCTTCTGTGATTACCATACTTTCCACCAAGCGTAGTCGCAGGCGGCCCACTGCCCGTCAAGGTGCGCGAGGGCGTCGGGGTGCGAACGACCGGGACGCGTCGCGCAGGGCGCTCTGGACGGCTCCATCTCTGGGGCGTCGCGACGGCCGCGACGCCGGAAGAGTGATGTGCGCCCCCTCTGACGGCGGCGGCGGCGGCGCATGCTTTATGGGCGTTCGCGGCACAAGCCGGGGGCGAACGACCGGGCCGCGACGGACGAACGCGTGAAAAACGCGCCGACGAGGCGAGACCAGGCGACACGAGCGAAGGGCAGGGCGACGGGGTGACAAGGTGACGAACACGTGGGGGTGCCGTTGGGCTGTGGGAGCGAGCGGGGAGGAAGGGGTGTTATTTATTATGCGTACGGGTGTCTTAGGTTTTTGAGGTGGAATATCGTAATGACGATGGTGGATGACAGAAGTGCACTCAAATTGGGGGCTCATGGGGCATTATAAAAAATATTACTTTTACTAATTTTTGAACTAACGAACAACCGTTAAACACATCAGTTCTTTAGGTTATAAATATTAACTATAAGTAAAAAAATAAAAATTAATTTTATATTCAGCATCAATGAACAATTCTTTGCAAGAATACACCAATTTGGCTGCGCATAACACCATTTAACACCCCTACAAAAAATTCCTAGTCGAGCCTCTATGAAAAATGATTAATGATTGAGCATAGTGAATTGAGGGGCAGGAGTCTTCCGAGACAATATCCAGCAATCACGGTTCCTCTACCACGAATTCCACACAAGGACATGAATACATTCGTTGTCAGCGGTAAGTTGCTACTAATGTTGCTATGTCGCTGATCGTTCTGAAAGAACGTGATAGAGCGAGAGTCTTAAATATTATTTAACTACCGTTAGAATATATAAGCGAAACAAGCTTGGTTGCCTGTCCTCAGCAGGAATTTTGCAATGTGGGATACGGAGGTTTCGAGTGCCTAATTCGTAGAAATGCATTAGGACAATACACCATCCCTGGTGGCATTAGTTCAGGTCGTTCATTTTAGTAACTGGCCCCAAACATATCTATCTACATACGGGGCCGGAGATTCTTCAATGAACCATGTTTCTCACTCTGTTTTTTTCTTCTGATATCCCGTACGTCTTAAATGGACTTCTAGCAAGAACATAAGTTGTATTTAGTGGGCTAACAAGTATATTTTTGTACGTAAATTATTGAATATCATTTTCAAAATACGTGATCACTGCCTGTGTGTAGATCACACATTTTCACTTAGGTTTTGTCAAGTGTAAAGAGAATTGTACCAAAAGCTTGAGACATGTGGATGGAATTTAAATAATATTAAATGCTAAACGATTCCCCAAAAACAATTTAGGTCCTCATTATATGTAGACTTGAATATAATTATATTTGGAAGATTCTTTAATAAAAATATATTTGTTTACGAAAATACTGAGACTGAAGCTGAATAATTACATGAAATAAACATGATACCTACGTTGAAATAGCATTAATTTAAATCATAATCATACTGCAATTATTTATAATTAGTAATTATACAGAAAATGTATGCAAACCCTAATTATTCAATTATTTGTTTTATATTCACCATTGCAATTATTTATACTCTGGTATGAATTTTAACTACCAGCCTCGAGATTTTCTCCCCCCCCCCAAATTGTCAGTAATTAAGAGGTATGAAGAAAGATCTTTGGGATTTCGAAAGAAATAGAAATGCACTTGACTATTCCGAGTACGTTCCCGCATTCGCATTGTACAGTGTGGATGAATTTTGAAGTGCTTACAGTTACACAACAATAACGCATTTATTTTTAAACGTTTTGGATTTATTAGTTAAATTTTGCATGCTTGGTGTTTAATATATGTTGTGTTTGGCATGCTCAAAGCAGTATTTAATTAACATTCCCTCAATTCGCAGTATATAATTAATATTCTCTATTGATAAATGAAAGACTGTCCATAACGTATATCCGTAGAACTAATGCCCGACAATTACTGCGAGGGCGGCGAGGGCAGCAGGTGCTGGAGCGACGTGTGGCGAGCGTAGCCAGGGGGAGGGACCGCGCGTGCAGGGCTGCACTCGTAGGCCGCCTGGTAATTCGGCGGCGACATTTGTCTCCGCGCGGCGGCCGCTGGGCCCCGTTGCCGCTTCATCGCACCTGAAAAATGCCTCCCTCACCCCAGCGCTGCGCTGGAGCGCGGGGCGAGCTCGGGCAGTACGTCTCGTCAGCGGGGCATTGCGAAGGTGGGAGGGGGGTGAGCGATTTGCAGAGCGGGAGAACGCGTAGCATATTGAGTTTTCGTTCGGTGCATTAGCGCAAAAAGAGTGTTTTTCGCAACTGGGCTTTAGAAAAGTAGAGCGGTGAAGAACGGAATTTCTCGTAAAGAATTAAATAGTCAGATAAAAATTGTAGTGAATTAATATTTTTGACTGATTAAACAGTACATACTTCACATATCTGAATTTATTCTCTTTTCGAAATTATTCTCAAACACTGAAATGAATAATTCCTTGTAGAATAATGGGCAAAAAAGACATGACACTATTAACGAAATCTGAGGTGAATTGTCATGTCATAAAAATTAAAGTCAATGTTACAACCCAAACGGGACTTCGAGTTTAATTAAAATGTTAAAACAGACAATGTGTGAAACTGCCAAAACATGCTACATGAGGTCATATTAAAGGACAAATGGTGTATATTCAAATGCTATGAAGGTAAATGAACCTTCCACCCTTAGGAAAATATTTATAGTACGGCACAGTGTGCTTCCAATAGATCGATCACGAGGAAATCTCACGGGAAGCCATCATCTTGAATGAGGAGTGGGGAAGGTAAGCCGATAAGGGGATTAAACTCCCACAGAAACTGCTGGCGACACAGACACTGTCTTGCTCTATCCTCGCGCCTCCCTCCAAGAAAAAAAAAAAAAGCATATTGCTGCCATGGAGATGGCGCTCGAGTCAGGCGTTGACTCCCGGGACTAAAGTAGGCGCACCCGCTACAGAAGACAGCGCTGACGTTCGCATGTTATACAGCCACTGTTTTTCGTCTAGGTATCACCATTATTAGTACTGGATTCCCACGTATTTCGTATTTCCCAAAAAAGTGTCAAATTTGGTCCTGTAAAGTTGGCGAACGTTCCGCAAAGCGGCATCAAGCGACACTAGCGCCCCTGCTCCTGCACAGTATCGTTTTCTCCACGGTTCTAACGGGGAATTGAAAAGCTCTCGAGGCAACGCCCCAGAGAATCGGATCGTGCACCGCTCGTCAAAAGACTACTCTTCACTTCGTGCGGCGCCCTACCATCGCGGAAGCGTTAAACCATGGGAAGAGCGATTGATTGAATGATTTGTGATTCCCGGTATGTCAACTGCTAAGGTCTTTAGTCCTGTAAATGTAGTGCCTGCGATCGACATCGTCACCACCTTAGTTGAATTGGAGTGTCGGGACGTGTTGTGAAGTGTACTGCAATAGTGAAGTAGAAAGAGAAGTGAAGTGCAAGTGTCGTGAAGTGTAGAAAGTAAAGTGAAGTGAAGTGAAGTGAAGTGGATGCACTGTGTTTAAAAAGTGTATTTATTTGTTAAAATATCTGTGCAGGACAGTCATAAATGTAGAGTTAATACTGTTGTTATTATTGTCTTTATTATTATCATATTATTATTATTACTATTATTGTTTTAAATGATTTAAAATTACATTTATCAATATTCCTAATTGTAATATGTTAATTCTAGTGTTCTGCCACCAGATTGTACAAACCTACCTGCAGAAATATCGCTAATTGGCGGATTACTTGATTAGTGATTTCTGGCAAGTCAACTGCACAGGTTATTAAACCCGTAAGTGTAATGTAAGTTTTTATCGCGGGAGTTGATGTTCACCTTCCCCGATTGATGGTGATATCCGGCGCCGGCCTACACGTCGCATTGCGGGGTTTTCCCCAACCAGGTATCTCCCAGCAGAGGGGCATCCCCCCCCCCCAACAAGGACAATCTCTAAGTTCTCGGCGTTCTGGTAGAGTGGTAGGGTAGTGCATATAAGTGAAAGTGTGTCCAAGTAAGCGGTGAGAATAGAACAAAGAAGACGAAGGCATGATCCGCGCAGTCCATGGCCCGTTACGGTACTGCTCCGGCATTCGTTTGGTGTTGACTGGAGAAACTACGGGAAACTTGCGATCAGATCAGACGGTCGCTGGAATTCTATTCTAGACAGAAGCTGAATTCGACCTAGCAATTAAGTTAGTGTCGAAAATCCTGTCACCATCTGGATTTAAACCCTAGGTCCTCTCGGTCAGAAGCACTGAATTGACACAATTGATGCCATGAGCCACCTAAGCGAGTGGAAAGTGCGAGAACGAGTCTTCTCGGACTCACCGTCGGTTGCGCTGCTTGTGGGAGTTATGTTAGCATGCCGTAGTAGATTTTCTGTTGGAGGCAAGAAGTATTCAAACTTAAATTATATTTATAATATTATTTAAATAAACATTTTTACATTTAATATTTTCAATAAAACCTATTTTTTGGGGACATTTTATTTTCTAGATAAATTGTGTGTGTTTATCTCATTACCAATTTATACAATGGGGTGGTAGAGGGGCTGTAAGTGTGCAGACATACCCTACCTGGGCTGCAGCCATGAAGTGAAGGACAAACACAGGAAGGCCTTGTGGTCGCGAGAGATTCGAAGTGAAATATCGTACAGTCGAGTAACAAAAAAAACGAGACCTGCGTACACGAATTTGTCTAAAGAAACATTAAGTACATCAGTTGGCGGTGGATCATTGCGTACCTTACTTTGTTATTATCCGCCATCTTAATTTTTCCTTAACTTTACTTGTATTTTACGCAGGCTGAAACGAGTTCATATATTTCGTGATTCTTGTTTGTTAATTAGTTGAAATGTTATCGG
Organism: Gryllus longicercus; assembly: GCA_038098605.1. Lineage (NCBI taxonomy): Eukaryota > Metazoa > Arthropoda > Insecta > Orthoptera > Gryllidae > Gryllus > Gryllus longicercus. The sequence goes on from JAZDUA010000068.1 coordinate 4,047,392, forward strand.
GGTGGAAAAAACACATGTAATGGAAAAGATAACGTTTCTTTCTTAAGGAAATCAGACAAATGTAGCCAAAGCAATAATGAGAAGGACAGCGGAAAGAGGAGGGCGAAGATTGTTTCAGAGATTAAGAGGAGAACCGACGGACGAAAAAGTTACGGATTTGTCAGTAAATATGGAAGAGAGAAAATGAAAATAAGCACTAACAGTTCTGAACAAAAAGTTGTTGAGTCTGCGGTGAGTGGACGTTATTTTAAATAAAGTAATGTAGTATTCAATGAACTTTACCACTGTTCTATAGATCATATTGCTATATCTATCCAATTATTAATTATTTGTTGTACGCCATGGGAGAGTTACAGGCAATTAGTGGCGCAATTATATTAATTAAACAAATGAAAGTTAGGATATTCTTAAAAATTAATTGGATACGCTGCGCCCTTGTAATTTAACGAGATGTGATTTACATATATGGACGCTACTGTATAACTTTTTATTTCAGCATTCGAGCAATATTTTTATCGAAGGAAATAATGAAATAAATAACTTCCGACAGGTGGATGTCAGGGCAGTATTCTAAACAAAGATTCCCTCCATTTTTTCCTTCCCCAACCACTTCTCATTTATATCCTTGAAGAGTCGAGGGATGAGCCGATACCCCATCCTCAGATCTCCCAGTCCTCATTCATCTAGAAAATCTATAAGCTTCCAAGATTCGGGATTCAGTCACCTGCAGTATACCCCTCGAGACACGTATCTCAAAACACACAGACGTACTAACAATGTTACATACTAAAAAATTACAACACTCTCCACACAGAATGTCCGCCTTCTTCCACTTATTGTTCTAAAACAGACTTTAGGTCCTTCTGGGTCTGCCAATTTAACTTTAATTCAAATAGTTGGCTAAACTAAAGTAAAAGAAAGTATTGAGGCTCCTTCTTTAAGCTACCTTAGACACCACCTTACATTAAGTTTCTGGAACAGTGCGCTGGAAAACGGTTTCATATTTTGACCCGCTTCATGGGATTCTTATTTCACAGGACTCTGCAGCCCGAATACACCACGATCTCATCCCCCCTTTACCTTGTAGTTGCTCCGTCCAATTGTCCACCATACGTTTCCTGTGTTCCCAACTCCCACCAAACGGTTGGAATGCAGAACGCTGTAAGTCAAACTTCCTGCAGCGCCTGAACCTGTGATCGAGAGGCAACGCAACGAGTCAGCCACTGGAGCCACATTTATGGCTCTCATTGTAACGTACGGCTCGATACAGCTCCCTTCGTATGTTATATTACCTAGGGGGGAATTATCTATATCGTCCCTGCTATGTAAACGCAACATTAAAATATAACATTTAGGCTTTATAGCCGCTCCAGGTCTGCATGCGACGGTTTGAATAACCTATCGCGTAAGCGTGACTGCTGCGTTCTGTGATACGGGAGTACACACGCACGCGTTGTCTGCCTTCTGGTGATTCACGCGCTATTTAATCGTCACACAATGTCCCGTCCAAATAGTCGAAAACTACGTTAGTCTTTGGTGTTATCTGGGAACTATGCGTGTGGTAGCTATACTTGCCCTGCAAACATAGGATCGGTACAGAACAATCAGCGTTTCTGCAATCAAATGGATGTCACTGGATCAAAATGGCTATAATGTCTTATCCCAGTTTCCAATCGATGACAAACGTCGCGCGTTCTGGTCGTGGCATTGTAGAACTACTTAATGTCCTCTTAGTGTGTGATGTTTCACAAATTTGAGGTTGGATCCCTGCTCCTCAATGATGTTGCCGTATTGGCGAAGGCTAACAGGGAGGGTATATGATTAAGGCGGTGAGATCACTAACTTTACTTTGACCAATCAAACTCCATCGTACTATGCTAACAATAAACACATCGAACGGAGCACAGGAAAACTGCCCGATTATTGTCACTCGTGTCACTTAATAGAATAAATAACCATTAAAAATTAATGTTATACTACCACTTGACATTGAAAAATGTGGCAACAAAATAGTTGAAATCATGCACACATGATAGTATTCTTATGTATTGTATGGATCTAGAGACGCTTTAAATTTAAACAATATTTTTACAGATTCTGAAATTCAAAATTACACTTTCCTAACCTTTTAAAGAATGAATGAAAATTTGTAGCGTCACCCCGCAAAGTATTGTTCAAAACTAAACCCTGAGAATGTACGAATTCGAAGTTATTATTACAATTTGTGGAATAGTCTCATTTTTAATATATATATATATTAAAATCAAATAAGCTTAATATTATTTTTTGTTCTTAAGTTGACTGAGGAAAAGTAGGTACTTTTACCCTCGCTTAGAATGGTCTAGTGGTGGGAAAGAGGCCATTTACTGGTTGCATTTTTAGCAGGGATTCCCGAACTTTTTCTTGTATGAACTCCTTTTCAAAGATTTATATGCCTCACGGACACCCTTACATTTTGGTGTAATATCGACCTCCAGTTAATCTACATTGACTACAATTTCATCGATTCGATGATATCGACAAGGGATCGATACCAAGCCCATCCGGAGCATTCACATTCTGAATGTAAAATCAACACATTTAAAGAATACTTCTACTCTTAGACGTTAATAAACTAGTGGTTCTTAAAAATCACCTACTTTCTCGCCTGTATTTCCCGTATTTTCCCGCAAAATTACGCGAAAAGGTCTCAAATTTTCGAACAATTGTACATTACCATATTTCAAATTCTTTATTTAAAGAACATATTTTATTTTAAAAAACCTATATTTAATATTTTAGTTGTAGGAAGACTACGAAACAATTTTGATCTTTTGCAATTTTTGAAAAATCGTTGTTTTTAACAAACATAAAACCTGCCATATTCTCTTAAACGCCCATCACACTATCCAACAATATTTAATCACAAACGATAGACCCATTTTTTCTAATTTTGTAAATATCCCGGGGTGTCATATAAAGAACCCCCCAAAATTAAATTATCGGTTTCAAATTCAAGGAGTCATGATATCAGCGAGATCAATCAGGGACTATCGATTTGGGAGCAAATGGCTAAATGGTTTAGCCACTAGCGTTTTTCACAGGCAGGCAGATAGGGGGAGGGAGGGACGGACAGACAGACGTTTTGCTGTAATTTGATTTTTCGATATCAAGGATAGTGTTTTATTAAACAAGAATTAGAACAAAATATAAAGTAGGAAAGCTCTAACAAAATGATCTGCAAAATTCGATTTTTCTATAAACAATCGCTAGCCAGAATCGAATTTTTGATTCCACTCGAAAACTTGACTCCACTAGAAAACTTGCAAAGTTGTATGTTGCCCTTGAAAGAAAGTCGTATTGAGTATATTTATTGTTTTGTAGTCATGACTCTTGATTGAAATCAAATGACCTTAGTATTACAATTTCGATATGATAAAATCTACATTGGTTAGAAATGAACGTCAACTTCGCTAGATTTTGTTTAATTTTATCAAGAAATCGAGTTACAAATGTGGAAGGTGTAAGCCTAAGCACCAATAATAATGAAACAGTTTAATGTTGAGAGAATTACAATGTAGAATGAGGATAATCACATCAATAGAAAACCACAAATGAAGCAATTACATTCATGCGATTGTTAGAATACTAGATCGGATTTAATGAGGATAATCGAAGTACATTCAATACAAAAGAGGTTTAGAATGTCTTTAAATAAACATAACTTGCACTTCAGTTAAATTCCGAGGCGAATGACAGTATTATTAGCCTCTAAAGAATTTTTTAGCGACGATGATGACTATTAATTATCATAATTATTTTCCGAGTACGATTCATATTTTAATAACGGTATAAATTTATATCCAGTATATATCCATATTCAATTATAATTTCAGAAATACTGAAAAGATAACTTATAGATTTGTAAAAAATCCGATAGGAATAGAAATTTCAATCCGAAACATTTTAACACAATCGATTTAAAAATATGAGGAACATTGCATTTATATAAGGAATATGTAAGAAATTACATAAGGAATTATACATGGGATTCTATAATTATATTAATCAGATTTTTTTCGCTGAATTAGAAATTGCAGACAGTGTTCTTGTAAGCTGAAATACGGGTAGTAAAAAGAATCCGTTGACAGTGTAAGAATTTGTTACACGGGTGCAGATTACGTTTCCCTCAAATCCTCGGCATGCGGACATACCTAAAATAAAAGTATTGAATAATCTCAAAATCGATCATTTGTCCCGTAAAAAGTAATGCCATTTAGAGCCCTTTCTATGATAAGGGAATATTGAGGCCAAGATTAACTTTGTTGTTTTCATTTCTAACTTTGTGAGTTTTAGTATACTGGCAGGTTTGCTATGCGTCTGTACCCTGATAATATGCTTCCTCTGCTCCGTAAAATGCACACATACATTTGGGTTGGGAAAATACACGTTTCGTCCGCGGCAGAAAACCCCGAACTCGCATACGGTTTACATAATATATAAGTCTCATGACATGTGTATAGCTTCAAACTTTCGAGTTTCTGTCACGGCCATAATCCTGACGTCGCATCCTCAAAACTCGTGCGCTGTCAAACTCGACTCATCTCCACTACCATGTATGTAACTCGTGTGCAACTCGCCCCTTCACGTATTTTCTAATGTCTACACTACGAACGTGTGTACCTTTGTTTCAAATTTACCTGCAAATCAATTTTTTGAAGGACTAGTACAATGACAAATCCAACAATTGAAACAATTTAATACATGAGCATTGTTTACTTGTAGTTTGAAATGTAGTAATAATATTACTTTTTGTCATCAGAAGGGATACGGGATTGTGATGCTACTTTTCCGGGAGAGCTTGTGGCAGACTTGCATACACATTTACCTCTAATTATAATTTATTTAGTTGGCAATGAACGTTCAAATGAAGCAGCTCAAATATTAACATCATCAACATCGCAATCTGGGAGAGTGTGATTGCATTGGAAGTGCAGTCGCAGTAAATACAACAGACGTTTCAGTGTCAAACGTTACAAAAAATAATAATAAAAGCAGTTGAGAAATTGTAAAGAAAAAAATTAATGTGGAGAAATTGAAAAGAAGAATACAAAAGGTATATTATTATTAATAATATTATTCAATATTTTTTTCTATTAATGAAATAAATTATACAAAAGTGAGCTGCGAATAAAAGTTAAAGAATAAAATGTAAGTGGAGAAATAGTAAAAAAGAAAACGAAGATGGAGAAAAGTTAAAGAAGTAAACATTCAAATTGTATAAATTTAAAGAACTGCACTCACCGCGCTTACATCCTCTGATCTATTTCTGATCCAATTCTTAGCCAACCAGAAATCGTAATGAAAAGTATACGCGTGAGCTATTAAATTGGAGCAAATTTCTAATTTCGCTAGAGACACAATACCAGGACCCAGCATGATTCTTCCTCCAATTAGAGGATCTGTTCCTGAGGAATGAATAGCACAACTGAATCCGGGAAAAGTATTAATTATTTTGAAATACTTTTTCCCACATCTCGATATTCACTTCTGATATTTTTTTGAAGAAAGAATTATTCACTTTACATCATCACTAAACTCGCTCCACTCAGTCATCTACCTCATAATTCTTTCTATTTCAGCACTTTTCCACCACACCCTCCATTCCATTTTTAGCTTATTTACCATCTTGTCATACCCATCTTCCATCTTCCTTTTCATGTTTAATCATCCTTTCGATCTTTCATCTCCTTTTCATCAACCCATATCTCGTCGTGCCTCCTTTTCCACAACTTCCGCACGTCTTTGTGACTGTCATTTCATCTAGTCCTTCCTTCCCCCCTCATTCCTTCCTCAACGTCATTTTTCCTCCTTCCCTCTGATCCCCCATCTCTTTTTACCTCAGACCGTACTCCCCAACACTTTCTGACCGAGAGTTTCTCCTCACTCTGCCTGTTCCAGTCACACACTCTTTAGCCATTTCGCTTTCTCTACCTCTCACGTCCACACTCTCCTCCCTCTTACTCCCCCTCCTTCCTCCTCACCCCTTCGTGCCCGCCCTGGCCCGCCCCCGCGGGGGGCTCGGGTTCCCGCCGAAGCACCCTGGGGCGTTGGCTCTCGCCCTATTGTGCGGCGCCCATTACAGCCCATAGAAATCCCGACCTCTGCTAAACAGCGAAACACGTGTTTGCGCGAGCGAAAGCCGCCGCTCGTGTGTTCCCATGGAGACGCGCAAACAATGCGACGACGCGTCGCGCAAATGGGGGCGGCGGCGGCGGCGGCATCGGTTTCAGGGGCGGCAGGGGATACGGTAGCTGCGGCGGTGGCGGAGTAAGCAGTGGCAATGCCATTAGTAACGGTGCGGAAAGTGCACAAGCTCGGATGTGGGGAATGATAATGGCAATTATTTTCAATCACGAGAGCAAAATTGATCTAGATAGATTGCTTTTCCGTTTAGTCATTCGGTTAAAAATTGTTAGGCAGTTGGAATCTGCTTACACATTTTTTGCGGCGGCGGCGGTTTCAGAAACGGCAGGGGATGTGGTACCACTGGCGGAGACGGTGCTGGTATCAGAGTGTTACCTGGCGGGAAGTGTGGAAGCTCTGATCTTGGTAATGGTTTTCAATCACGAGAGTGAAGGTGATGTCGATAGACTTCACTTCCTTTAGTTATTCGGCTACATATTGTTAGGCAATAGGAACCTTCATACAAAATTTGTACAATAATGTTGTCGTACAGAGACCTTTAATAATATCGGAAGAAGAAGTCTTCTCACAAGGTGCCTGATGTAAGTTATTCTATGCAATTCACTTCAACTTCACTACGCTACCATTATAAAATCGTAACTTTTTTGCACACACACCTAAAAAATTTGATTTAAAGTACCATTTATAATACACAACCTTTACATTTCTGGGACTAGGCAGCAAAAACAGTGTGTAATAAGCACACACTTCATTCTCTATTTTGATTATTTACTTTAGAATTTCTCTACCTTCATTGTCATATTCAAAGATTGTATTTCTTCATTTTTTTAATTTTCCAGATTCATTTCACTTGCATTTTTTAATTAATATATTCTTGTGGGCGAGTCCGCTCAAAATGTCAGTTTTGGCTACATTCAAATAATTCATCCATTTAAAGAATTTGATTACAGGTTGGGCCAATTCAAGCGTTTTTGAAATCTTAATTCCTGTCACCTCTTGGTTATGTAATATAATTAGAATGCGTCGTGCATAATACTATTTATATTCAATTTAACATACTTAAAGGAAGAGGGAAGAGATCATCCGTAAATAACATAACGCAAATTTGGAGTCCTTTTTATACTTCCCTCCCCAGTTACGCATTAGTAACACCAGCTGTAACCCTCTAAATAGTTACGTGATAACGTATTTACGTAAATTATTTCTTGATGTGTTATGTTTATGTTCTTCTATCAATCAACAGCAATAACGTCTGCAGGGAGGAACGATAGATTGATTCTTTGTTTGGTGATTCCGGGCACTTAAACTACCAGGGTCAATAGTCCCGTATGTGTAATGTATGATTTTCTGCTCGGGAGGAGGCGGTGATCTTTCCTCCGTTGCATTGCGAGATCCGGCGCAGACCTACCGTCGGCTATCAGGGTTTTCCTAAGCCAGCGCCCTGCAGGGACAAGCTCTTAGCTCCTGACGAGTCTCCCACCATGTGTGATAGTGTAGTGCATGTTAGTGCAAGTATGTGTGTAAGGGTGAGGATAAGACAAGGAAGAGGAAGGGGAGATCGCGAGCGTTCCTTAGCGCCTGTTTGTTAGGGTACTACTCCGACATTCGCTTGTTGTTTATCGGAGAAACCTCGGAAACTACCGATCAGGCCGTTAGAATTCTCCTCCAGACAGCGGCTGAACTCGACCTAGCTGTCTGGCTAGTGTCGAAAATCCTGCCACCGTCAGGACTTGAACATAGGACCTCCCCGTCAGAGGCTGCAGTCACATCAGGTTAACGAGGCTAGCATCAGTGAGTTATTTTTAAATTTTTCCTCGGGATTCCTCCTTCTTGGCACAAGCCTTGGTTATAGGCTGGCACTGACGCGGCAAAGATGACACCACTTCCGTGAGAGTGGGAAATAATCACTTTCAAAGAAATGATTTTTCCAAGTTTTATTTGAAGAAATGTATAAAAATTCATCACATTTCAGTGTTACACATCGACAACTACCGCAATTTCAGTAAATTGAAAATTAAGTACTTAAATTCATTATTTTCTTACAAAAATATTTTTTTTAACATTGAATACTTAAATTAAATTGTTAAAACTTACTAGCTACGAAGACCTTTAACGTACGACCGGAGAACAGGGCAAAACTTGCAACTTCAAGCTACAAACTAAAATAAATAAATGTTTAAAAATATAAATTAACAATAACTAAATAATAAAGTAAAGCCGTCTGTTGGTAGGAAAAAGTTATAATCCTTTCATGCCCTTTCAATACAAGTAACCTTAACGTTGGAGTAACTCATTGTCTTGAAAACAAGAATCATGAGGACTATATTTCACCCTTTTTCGGTCAACCTTATCATTTCCTCTTACGTACTTACGTAGTAAAGAGGATTATTGTAATGCGGCTGAAATCGGCGATTTTATCATAAAAGCTTGTAATGTCAGATTCTGGTGACGACAAGTGGAAAAGTTTTTTTCCTATATGTAGTAAATTACTCCTAAAACGTTATTTAATCGGAATTCACGTTTGTGAGCGCTTTAATGCCGAAAAATTGACGATAAAACGTCTGTCAGCCTGTTCACTTTCTTCCATTGATAGAGCAATGTTCGTTTAAGATATGGCGTATAAGTTTTCTTCGTTGAACTCTTTGAGTTTTCAAAAATTGTTGTTGATGTAGTATCACTAGTTTCCATAATAATACGAAAAGCATCGTCATTATCAAATCGAGTGGTTCTTTGAGGGTATTGCACCTAATTGTATGTGATATCCCAAGACTTACTAACTCGAAATGACATGAAAGGGTAAGTAATTTTTGAATAGACATGTTTATACTTTTAAAAGATATGATAGAAATGGCCCGAAAGTGTATTTTCTGGAAATGAGAGGTAATAAATGTGAACAAAAATTACAAAAGTAATTGTTTCTTTTTGTAGAGAATGTTGGCACACAGGAGGAAATGTGGCAACCTCCCCCAAGGCGATTTTTATTAAAGATGGCCTCAGGGATGTCGTTGACTCAAAAACCAGTACAAGAATATCAAGATCTAGATTTAAGACCTCAGCTGGAAACAGAGAAGCATAATCTACCTTTCCCAATATCACAATACTATGGAAAATATTTCATTCCAAACTCTAAAGCACATTTCAGATCACGGTTTCACCATGCACTGAGACATCTGTGGGATTTTGGTTAGATCGTGATGGTCACGTGACACAAAGGTTGTGCTTATGGAAGTTATGTAATCGATGTTGAAACCGGAGAGCCAATAAGTCCCTTCTGTCAACCATTTCTCGTCATCCATAAACAGGATTTTCTTCTAGATATTGTTTGAACGAGGGACTTTAAAAAGATCTTTGATGTTTTATCGTACTCTACATGAAATATGTAGGCCTTTTCCAAAATATTCTCCAAAATGATCCTAACTTTTTCATAAATTTTGGAAAATTTGAATATTTTTTAACGTACCTTTATTATTGTGGATAAAGATTTTCCCATTATTGCAATCCATTCTTAATTGAAAGATTTAAAAATGCCAAGTTCGATTTTTCAAAATATTAAGCGTTTGGTTGTAATTTTGAATTTCATCATGCCAATTTTACGAAAATACGTTAGATATATTTTTTCAAAAAAGGTTCCAGTTCTTTTCTTTGCTGAATTGCACTGATACAGCATTATAAATGCCAGAGGCGGCTCTTTGCGGATGTAGCACGTTTACGGCACAATAATCAAGTTTCGCTATTTGTATTTTTTAGCTAGGTACATGTATTAATATTTTGGTTGCCCCTATTACTATCCTGAATCATAAGATCACTATGTTTTTCTTGCACTAACTACAAATAAGTAACGAGATAATCATCCACACGAGTACTGCGAGGCTGGTGGCTTAATTGATTGATTGTTAATTATTCCAGGCACGACAACTGCTATGGCCATTAATCCCATACGTATAGTGCATGTGTTTCCCTCAAGAGGTGGCGGTGATCTTCTCCCGATGAATAGGGAGATCCGGCCCTGCCGTCGGCGAGAGAGGATTTCCCCAACAAGGTGTCTCCCACCAGCGGGGCACCACTAAAGCCGGGACAAGCTCTAAGCTTCCGACCGCTCTCCCGGCTGAGTGGTAGTGTAATGAATGTTAGTGTAAGTGTGTGTAAGTAAGAGGATGAGGATATAACAATGAAGAGCAAGGAAAGATCGCGCTCGGTCCGTGGCCCATTTGTCTGGGTACTGCTCCGCCATTCGCCGTGTGTTGATCGGAGAAACCATGGAAAACTAGCAATCAGCTAAGCCTGCTTCCAGAATTATCCTCCTATACAGCGACTGAATTCGACTTAGCTGTCTAGCTTGTGTCGAAAATCCTGCCACCGTCGGAACTCGATCCTAGGGCTTCTCGATCAAAGGCATTGCAGTGTCATCAGTCGGATCTGGTGGCTTATATCGCGATGCAGCCAGGGAGGAACAATTCTAATGCATAGGCAATGACAAACCAATGGGTGCAAGCGAAGGGTGGTCCCCGGGGCTTTGCGAGGAATAGTACAGTCATGTATATTACGCAATTAATCAGAGCGGAGATGGATCACTGTCTCCATCCTTTCGACGTTGACGCGGGAGCCGCCAGATCCGACAAGGTTGATTCCGAATTTCGCCACAAATCGCATTAGCGATAGTTACCGAAATGCTACTTGTCAGTCTCAGGTTACATCGATTGTGTATATATGCAAGTTCGCAGATCCTGCAGTGTATCACGTGTGAGGTAGAACGTTAAGAAAAGGAAAACATTTTCCATGCAATAAAAATGAAAAGAAAGAAGATATTACAAATTATCTTCTGATAATTATCAGCTCTTGCAATTTTCTCCATTGCTAATTAAAGATCTCTTATATTTTGTAAGTTTCAGGAAAAAATATATTGAGAAATTTCTTCATTAATGAATACAAGGATAAAAATATATTATACTTTTAAAATGAGCTTTAGAAGATATTCGAAAATAGACGTAGCCAAACAATTTAAAAAACCTTTCAGGCGGTGCAGCCTAGCCATGAGAGTGCCACGCCCACTTCTTTAGTGCATTTACTACTCTCGTTATTTGTAATGATATACGGCAAGTAATATTCTTGCTGAATTTCTCATCCTCGCAAAGTTTGAACGACTATATTCTCATAGTCTCAAAACACCGTAGATGGCAGCACTCTGCAGGCACTGGAAAGAAATGTAAACAATAAACAGAAGAGCAACTGTGAGTTGGCTGTGAGTCCTATTGAAAGACATGAAAAATAAATATTTGTCAGATGGGAAAACACTAGGGGGAAAAGGACGTTTGACAGGAAAAACAATTGACTCTTTGCAAGTGTATATGGAAAAGCCATTAGAGAAAATTGTGACAGTGTGGAAAAAATGAAAAGAGCAGTGTGGGCAATTTTTTTCCACAAAATCTCCACTAATGCAAATCCTATTCATTCGTTGTGTCCTGAAGAGAATGTATCATGGTGTGGGTATAGGAGACAAGAAGCCACAGATGAAAGTTACAATCATAAGAATTCCCTACCAGTTTCTGTGATGAATGCAATGAAACCAATTTTTAAGTCCCTTGCAGATCCTGAACTCCTCAAAAAGCGTGTCCATGGTAATACTCAAAATCCCAATGAGAGTTTTAATAGTTTGGTATGGCGTCGATGCAGAAAAACTCAATTTGTTGGCTTTACTGTAATTAAAATAGCCACATATGATGCAGTTTTGTGTTTTAATTCAGGGAACTCTATTAGAAATTCTGTAATAGAAAAAATGAACATTGTGCCAGGGTTTTACATGAAGACCATACTCAATGGCATAGACAGAAAAAGAGTTCAAAAAGCAGAAAATGCCATTAATAAGCTAATCAAAGAAAAAGAACAAAAAAGAGGGCCTTGAACAAAGAAGAAGATGATGAAAATGAAGAATTTTATGGATATGGAGCACATTAATTATGTATTTAATGCAAAACATTTGTAATAAAACTTTGTTGTCCATTTCCCGAAAACTACATTTTTAACTACAGAGTGACATTTTCCTAAGAAACTACTTATCCTATTACCACAAAATTTGGCAGGTATGTACAAATATGTGTTATGAAAGTACTGAACCAGAAGATTTCCTCTAACTTAAATATTTTTTTGTTGGTATGCAAATAAGGGCCATATTTTTACCCCATATTTTGAGTACAAAATTAAAATATTAATAAAAAATCAGCGGAGTGGTAAAAATAATTAATGCTGGTTCAGTAAATAGTTTATTGTGTTGCTATGTGACTGTCCCAATTTCAAAATGGTTGAATTAAAAGTTTATGAAATAAGTGTACTTTCAACAATTGAAAAGTTGATAAATATGTTTATTAATAATTTGCTAAATATTCATTAGGGAGCATTGGATTTTTTTATATGCACATTAACTTGTGTGACAACCGTGTGCCAAATTTCAAAATTTTACTGCCAACAGTTTATGAGAAAAAAATATTTTAAATTAGTTATGCAAAATCGTTGACATCCCCCCTTGATGAGTTTTTTGCCCACGATATGCTAAAATATTAGAAGTACAGTACATAATTTGCTACAGAATTATCATCATTTTACTTCACCGTTATAACTAATACCAGAACGCCGGTGAAATATTGCAGCCACTAAATTATGAACAGAATGTGGCAAGAATGACTAGGAGATTGAGGAAGAAAAATCGCTTCGGAATAAGATAAAGAGATAGATAAGGGGGCCGTAGAAAAGTAATAATTAACATTACCAAGAAAAAACAATTCTCAAAAATTTGAAATATGGAAAATAATGTCGGTGAATAATTTAATAATGTAATCAATTACTGTATAAAAGAAAATAAATCATAGTAATTATAACCCCTCGAAACGAGATGCATTATGAGACATACCGGATTATATCAACATGATTTCGAAAAGAAATGCGTTTAAAATGGAGGAGTACAATCATTTGACTGTACGGTCTCTTCCATTTGGAAAATTCTTTGAGAAATTCATTATACGGACATAGTTTAAATGCTTTATTTGAATTTTAGTGAACGTCCACTCCCGTATGAAGAATGTAATCTATGTTAATCCAATTCTAAAAATAACTGACGTTTATTCTTCTCAGCCACCACAAAGTCCACTGCACATGAAAGAGAACCCTCGGACCACAGGAGTCGGATGGTGAAACCACATCGGCAACGAAAATGTAAAGAGACGGCACGCGCCACGCGGACGGGGACCGCAGCGAACGTTGTGATGCAGCGGAAATCCAGTGGCGACGTGTGTGTGTGAGCGCGCGCAAGGGAATTCGGTGGGTGAAGAGTGGTGACGACAGTAAGCGACGACAAGGGGATCGCGGGGGTGCGGGGAAGATGAGCAAGGGAGGAGTTGGGTGGAGGAGTATATGGAAAAGAAAGCAGGTGAGCGTGAGGGTAGGGGGGACAGAAGGAAATCCCAGGGTGAGGGAGAGTTGGAGCGGTGTGGTAGCGTACGGCAGGAAGAGGGACTTGGAGGGAGGGGGTTGTGAACGGTCCGCGTAGAGAGGGAAACTTGAAGGATTGGGAGAGGCGTGAGTCGAGGACATGAAGGAGCAGCGAGAGGTAGAGGTGTGAGGGAAAGGGTGAGAAGACTCGAGAGCGTGAAGGAGGGAGGAGCGTGAAGAAGAGGTTGTGATGGGGTGAGGAAGGCATGAAGGGGCGTGAGGGGTTGTTTAGGGGACGTAAGAGAGCTTGGGGGGGGGGGCGTGAGGGGTGCCCTAGGGGGCGTAAGGGGGGCGTGAGGGAGAGTGGAGGGGGAGTGCGGTGGCGTAAGGAAGGCGTGAGGAGTGGTTAGGGGGCGTGGGGGAGTGAGGAGGGCGTGAGGGAAGCGTGAGGGGAGCGTGAGGAAGGCGTGAGGGGAGGCGTGAGGGGGTGAGGGGGCGTAAAGAGGGGGCGTGACAGGACGTGACGGGGGCGTGAGGGAGGCGTGAGGAAAGCAAAAGGGGGCACGAGGAGAGCGTGAGGGGAACGTGAAGGGCATGGAAAGGTGAGAGGGGACGTGAGGGAGCATGTGGTGGCGCGAGGAAGATGCTGGAGCAAATGTTGCGATGTATGGTGTGATGGAAGGAGTGAGTTACGGCGGGGCGGGGCAAAGGAGTGGGGACGAAAGGGAGGGGCATGGGAGAGGGGCCTGAACGGAGGCAGGCATATGAGGTAAGTGCAGGGCAGGGCGGGCATCCTGTCGTGGGACACAGCTGGGGAAGGGGGAGAAGAAGCGGCAGTGGGAGTAAATCCAACCGCGCAAGAACGAAAAGGCGAGAGGGTGAATCGCGGAGAGAGAGCTCAGGCGGTCAGGAGCGGCACGTAGAGGGGGGGAGGCGTTGCCACAATTCACGTGGGCGGCGAGAGAAGGGAATGGAGGGCAATGGAAATTTGCGCGGGGGCGTCACAGAGACAGAGCGAGAGCGAACGGCGAGAGGCCTCAAATCGAATCCCAGCGCAAATCCCAAGGCTCTGATCAAATTTCTGCCTAATTTCTGGCAGAGTTTGTTATTAATGCTGAGCTTCGGCGCGGCTTACGGCGGACAAATGAAATTGAATTTTTTTTCACGAGAACGGTCGCAAAAAGTACGTCGCCAAGTCGATGCCGTGGGTGTGCGCCACGTATGTGACTGCCCATCGCCGCGGCTCAGTTAGCACCCGCCGAATTCTGTACCTTCCCCGCCGCGATCGTTGCCACTGCGACCTTGGCGGGTGGAAACCGACTCGAATGATCAAATGATCCGTGGAACTCCTGCGCTAATTAGAACTATCGTGTTTAATCGTCCACTAATTGAGTGCCGTGCCAGTCCGCCGAACTTAGCTTGTTGACTAGTTTCCTTCCCTCGCCTCAACTCATCATTATCTCAATGAGAGGTTCTCTTGGTGATTTTATGTTTTTTATTCGTCAGTTGTCGGGATCCATTAATTTTATCGTTGTTTTTCGTAGATATTTCTTCCCTTATTAGTTCAATTCTCATGGGTAATATTGATTACCAATAATACTTCATTAATATCTGTACTCACATGTGCGATGACAGACACGTTCGCATTTTATAATTTATTCATATTCCTAAACTGAGTGATACTAATCATTTTTTTTAGAATCAGTCATTTTTCTCAGTTCTTCAAGAGATTCGTGATCCAGGTTTCGGAAATTAAGGTTGACCTAATATATTTGTTTCATCTCCATCACATTCATTTTGTTATATTATCTCTCATTTACCGGAAATTGGTACATTTAAAGGAAGGGTGATGGCACCTACACCGTTGGTATTTTACTCTTTATTACTTGAATTACTACTGGTGATCATTACCCGCTCTTATTGGATTTCATTGTTCATTTAATCTTATTACTGATAGACTTTTAATTGTATCCCCGTACGTTGTTTTCGTGTCACGCAATGTGCATTGTAAATCAAAATCTTGTTCCAACATGCATCACCAAAATTCTTCGAATATGTTTTACTTTGCCTCTAAAAGTTAATTATGCACCAACTTCATCCCTCTTTTGTTCATTTTTTAATGCTATTTACTATACGCTTTGCCTCTCTTCAATGCTGTCTTTCATACTATTCTTAATTTTTGCAAGGGACATGTGTCAATATTCATACCCGCGTCCATAATTTTGTGGCGTGATTTTACATCGTATAGATAGTTTATTTTTATTTGTTTTCAACACTTTTTTATTGATTGTAGGAAGACTTGAAGTAAAAATGAATGATTATTATTACTGAAAGATTAATTTACATAATAGATTAATTTACATAAAGATTAATTTGCATAACATTCTATATTTCGTCTCCTTCAAACACTCTTTTGAATGCGAGCAACAAACACGTGTAGAAATGTAATCAGAAAAAATAATGGCAGTTCTGTACCTACTTCTTGTTTGAAGTTTAATTCAATGGTAACCGTTCGACCGCCCAACTTTTGTGAAGCAATTTGGAGTGTGGCGCGAGTCTTCCTCTAACGAGATCACGCCTCAGCCCCCTCTCCGCTGCGTCCTTCCCTCGCCAGTTATGCCGTCGTCACGCCCCTCTCCCTCTCCCTCCGCAGCTCCCCTAATCGCCCGCAATCGCACCGCCCACAAATACAGCGAAGCTACAACAGTTTACGCGGCGGAGGGCTGATATTCATACCGCTGTTTGCTATCAAAATGGACGCGTTGCGAGGCTTCGCGTCGCTATTTGCCCTCATTTCACATGTAGTTGGGCCGGAAAATTAAACACGAGGCGACGTTTGTTTTCGGGGGATAATCGAATTCCCCCACCACCACCACCTCCGGCCACCGCGCAGGCCGCGCCACCCCCGCCCTTCCTCCGGTTCGGAGAGAACGCTCCCCCGCCTTGCACGCAATTTTGAGAACGCGCCCGCCCCTCCCCCAACCGACCTCTCCGCCGACAGAGCGCCTCTGTCAACAAGCGGCCGACTCCTCCAAGATATAAATGCCCGCGCCCGATATGCAAAATACGACCGTGGGTCAGCGCTCATCCCCTCGGCCTGAGTGCAACAAATGCGGGAGGGGGGGGGGGTAGAGCAGTAGTCTTCCACCCGTGGCCCAGGGGCTACATGCGTGGGTGGTCCGTAGCTTAATTTTTGGTAGCTCGCAAATACTCATTTTCACTACCATACGGTCTGTGGCAACAGCCTCACGTCGCATTTGAATAATAAGTTTATTAGTTACAGTCGACACCACGCTACCTCATGTTGTGACAATCAGTTGTTTGAAGAGAGTTTATATAAATATGAAGGCATGCGAACATAAAAGGAATCTGAAAAACTTCCTTCTCTCACGAGCTATGTAGAAATCGAAAATACTGTGGATGCTTACACATATGTTAATATACTTTATTCATATCGAATCCATGAAATAAATATATTACTGTTATTTAATTTTATTGTTATTCCTAGGGCTTTTTCTATCTTCAGCGATGCCGAGTTCGGCCAACCGCGCCGGGTACTCACTACGTCCCTCATGGGGACACATATTAATCTTTACACTAGGCGTACATGTGGGCTCCTCAGTTTGTGGTCAGCAGAATTATAAGGCCTTCCGCGACAACACGCATACATGAAAGACAAGAGACAAACCACAATGCTGACGGCGGGACTGGACCCTGCGACCCTTCCGACCAAGACACTGTGTCGGCACACGCTCTAGCCACCTCGGTTATCCAGGTCGGTGTTCCTGATATTTAATATTAATATGTTTCAGAGGAATTTTCATAATACTACATATTGAAGAGGAATTTCCAAAATTCACGGCTGGTGGTGATTTCAGACGTACAGATGTGTCGAGACCTACGGAATTTCAGTTCTCCAGAATCTCGCCCACGTAAATAATTACATCACGAAACTCACACAAACATTTCTCCTCAAGATCTCAACGTGACTTCTGTAAATTCTGAACATTAAACGTCCTCCTTTCTAGGTAAACGGTTCTACTCTTTGGTTTGCGTAGGCTGATGCGCAACTTGGAGTACGACGTACCTCTTGCGATTCATGTACATTTGTACCCATGTACTTTTGTGTACTTTCAAACTTCGAATTTCGTTTTGCACAAAAAATGGAAGACTTTTCAAAAACCAACCATTTTCCTTATGAAATTCCAAATACAATATATTAAACCGCATTTGTAAATGGCTGATAGAACGCAAATTGTAATATTATATATCAATGTTTCATTACATATCGACTTAGATAAGGATTTTACTTAAAAATTACTTATTTCCGAGAGCGCCAATATTCGGAGATATAATAGGGTAAAAACGCCATAATAGGGACTGATTTTCTTCTTCCATCGTTTGTGAAAATGGTTAGAAAAAGATCCGGTAAAATGAAGAATATTCTTATTAACACTTATATCTTGTGAACAAAATGAATGTCGAATACCCGCGCAAAATTTTGCCTTTTTTCAAAAAGACCTATACACTCTTGCCTCTAGTGCATAGCGTCTCACTTTCGAAACGATTTTTCCTTTCTCGTTTTACTACGTATGTAGTTATTTACATACTTAGTAAAGAGAAGGTCATGCGGTGAAAACAGGCAATTAATCGACAGAAAATCCCTTTTAACTTTGATACCAAAAACGCGTTGTGTAGACAGAACACACGCTTTATAGGCCATTCATACTGAATAATCGGTTGATGGGCAACGTGTCTCTCCGTCTGTTCGTGGTCTATACTAGCTTCTAAATCGTTGAGACGATTTCTCTAAAAATATTTTTTTCTGATCGATCTAAACGAACTCAAGCCGCAAGTTTGAAACGAATATATTGATTTTGGGGAGTACTTTTCATGAATCCTCAACGTTTTAAAACTTTTCTCAAAAATTACTCAATAATGTTTTAAAGCTTTGTCCACGGATAAACACTTAAAAGAAATAGCGTTTGCCTCGTTTTCATTGAAATCCCAAATATTTTGAAACCTGCAAACGTTCAAATTTTTAGGTGTCTTCCTTCATCTACAATATTGCAGTGAGAAATTAGAGTGAAATAGAATCAATTATGAAACAATTATTTTCTCAAAACCAGTTCCAAATATTTTTCTTTGTTTTCCGTGCGTACCTGTATCTAAGTGCTCCGGTTCTATTTTCGTGAAACTCTCTTTATTTTTTAAAATTGAAAACAAATTATTGATAAGTGAAAAAGTGCAATACTGATAACGATTTGTTTCTTAAATGAAATCTTTTCTAAAAAGTCTTTAGAATCTTAAAAGTTCTTTAAGTAATATCATGTGTATTGACTAACGAGTTATTGAAACAAAAAATAGTTTTCGCATTATTTCTGCTTTAAGTTTATGCAACTTATTTTTATTCTCAAAATCGCTCTACTGTTTTCTTTAATTTGTTTTTCGACTTAGTAAAGACGCTTAAATATCGCGCAGGTGTCATTTTCGTTGAATTTTCTGAATTTTGTTTCAAAATTGAAAATTAATGGGAGGTAGTATGTGCTTCTGTATCACCACTTGTTACTTTTTCGCAAACTATTTACGTAGAGAGTTTGCGCTTCAGTGGAGAAAAGCCATTTTTTTAGAGAAAAGCTTTCATTGTCGAGTCCCTGATACCTAAAAATATATAATGCTCCTGAATGTTTGAAATAATTTCTTCTACATTTCTGTGTAGTCAGAATCCAGTTTTGTGGGTTATTGATACACAAAAATTGGTACGTTTGCCTGTCCTTTCGTCCGACAGTACGGCCGTCCGTCCGTCCATTTGAGAACAACACTCGCGGCTAAACCTCATTTTCATAAAAGTTTATATTTGTCGACCAATCTGACTAACGTCACATACTCTTCAGTTTGAAACGCACATATACCTTTTAGGGGTTCTTTACTCGAAGCTTCAAGAACATTTCGTTAGTTTTCTCAAAAAATGGCTTTTATTTTTTTCTTTAATTTTTTCAGATAGAGTGCAGAGCACTTATAAAGATACCGCTGATCCTGTTATCGTTAAATTCATTAAATTTTAGAAAACTGCAAAGGATTAACTTTTTCGGCATCTTTCTACCACTACAATATTGTAGATGAATCGCGCAATCCATTCTTCAAAATTAGATGACGCTGCGGAAAAAACGGCGATTTTTGGACAGGAAAATTCTCATTGCCGGGGACTAAGGAAATAGTGGATAAATCTTGTTCCTATATATAGAAAATTATTTCTTCTAACATGTTGCGTAGCCAGAATTCACGTTTTGTGGGTAATTGATACCGAAAATTGGATACCTACAAAACGTCCGTTGTCCGTCCATCGTTTGTCTGTCGGTCCGTCTGTGATTAACGCTAACAGCCAAACTGCAAGCTGAATTTTCACCAAAATTGATGTTCCCCAATAAATCTAACGCGGCCCCTTGAATTTAAAACAGGTAAACTGTTTTTTTATGGTACTTTACATGAAGATGTGCATGAAATATGTTCTTCCAAGATATATTTATGAATTAGATCATGTACAATTTGTTTAATATATGAGTATTTTTTGCGTAAATTTGAAAGAAATTAAGGCAATTTTAACAACACTTTTTTAAAAGACCCCTTTGTTTCTTTACATTTTTTCTTCGGATAAAACAAAGGACACAAGAAATGAAGCAAGTTTTATCCTCGTTGAAATCAGTAAATTTTCGAAGATTGCAACAGTTACTATTATTACAAGAAAGTTTGTGCTGTTGCAGCATCACTAGTTCTGTTTATTAGAAGTTTTTTTAACTTAACGATTTCATAAAGTACTGCAATAGAAAGCGAGGAGAGAGAGAGGGAGGAAGCGGGGAGAGGAGAGCAGAGAGAGAGAGAGAGGGTGGGAGGCAGGGAGAGGAGAGCAGAGAGATGAGTGCAGGGAGATATGAGAGCGAGATGGGTTGAAAGGAAGAGAGAGAGAGAGAGTTATAAGTAAAATTAACAGTCTTAAGATCAAATATTTGCAATAGAAGTTACATTTAAGTAAGTACATATTTTATAAAAATCGTATGATCAATATAAAAGATAGCATTAACAAGTTTCTCTAACAGCCCTGGTTTACAATCCACTGTTACCATATGATAATTAATATTTCAGATTCATAAAATCTTTCAATGAAATAATAGTACCTTTTCATTAAGAGTTTGACGAGTATTACAAAGGTCTTAACATTAACTCTATGGTGTACAAATGAAACCAATAGAATCGACTGATGAATCTGTCTTCAACACTAAATATTTCCAACACGGTACTAAATTCTCTATGCTTAGAATAATGGCGGAAATGGGATGTGGATGTGTCGTACGCGTTTTGTTCGACAATAAAATAAAGATTAATATAAAATCAAAATTTTAATTTTTACGGTTATCAATTTTATGCCATTCTTGCAGAAAAAAGAGCTTTGCTAAGTAAACACTCCGTGGTTCATAATTGTTCCAGAAATATTTTTTAGTCATTAATTTTATTATTTATTTCCCAACTTTTAAACTAAATGAGATCACTAAGCTATTCATATCAAACTGAGTCACACAAAGCAGCTACCAGTAAAATAATCTTACTACACAATTTAATTTTAAATTCATTAGATCCGGAGTTTAGGGTGGCACAGTTCCTTTGATTCACTGATTCGGTTTATTGGAGAGGTATCGATACTATGAACTGAATCCTTGTTTACTATTTGCGTGTGGTAATGTTCATGATGTTAACACAATAAATATAATTCCTATTTCACAAGGACATGCTACTTTAAACTTTAATTACTACTTTTGCCCTACATTTTATTACTAAAAAAACAACTCCGTTTTGTTAACGAAATACTACTTAATACGTTTTCTATGGTCTGGAAGCTGCAGTATATTAATTCAAATATCAACTCATATGTTCGTTGATATTAAAAATTTCCAAATTTATTGAAAGAAAGTTTTTAGCAATTTATTAACTAACAATTAATATTTATTATTTATTATATCTCACTCAAATTGTCATCACTTTGAGAATTTTCTTCGTATATCTAAAAAAATACTTTTTATGAAATGAAGCTTATAAAATTAATAAAAAATATATAATAATAACTTAATTCTTAATATAATATAATATAATATAATATAATATTAAACATACAAATTTAAGGTTTCTTATTTCTAAAATAATTTAATTTTAATTTTTACGATGTATATAAGATAATTTATACAATTAAATTAATAAATATATAAAAATAACCCACCTCTTGATCAACATTTCGAATTTTTCATTTCTAGAGTTTCTTCGCCAAACATATCCTATCAAATACTTAGCAAAATAGTTCTCGACTTTGTGGCGTAGAATTGCTCGTTTTATCGCTCTCCAAGTCCCTTCAATAGAATTTGTATGTGCACCAGTTTCAGGATATTTGAAATAATGGAAGGTGGCTAAAACCTATATCTTTTAGGCAATCATCAACCTTCCAGAAATACGATATGAAAATAGAAATCGGCTTGATGTAATTCTTGATACCCGAGAGTACCTCCTTGCTACGACGTTCAACGACCTTGAAAACCTCTTTCAATACCACCAAACACCCATTTTCCTTCCACTCTTTTGCCTCTATTATACTTCCTGTTGTCAAACTTGCTCTTGTCAACTTCAACACCCTCTTCACCCAGTGCTTGACGTTCGTATTTAATCCCTACGAAACATATCTCAGATACCTCACATCACCCGAAAACTCAGCCAATCCGTAACAGTACTCTCACATACACCAGAATCCAAACGTTTGAGTTCAACCTTTGCTTCCAACACCCACTAGTGGATAATGAGAAGTACCTTCCATACCTCCAAGTGACTCCTCTCAAACCAAGAATCCTATCGCACAGACATTTCACGCTATGACCATCATCACCTCTGCAAATCTACTCACAATAATATGTTCTATTCTTTCTCTCAGTAAATTTCATATCACCCTTGCAAAAATTACATACAGGTCGACATGGTAGCAAACTCACTTTCTGACACCACTGGATCACATTCAAAGTGCCATCTCAACCCAAATTATAAAGAAAACCTGTATTCATACCTTCCATCTCAGTAGACAGACAAACCTACTAGAGGAAGACTTGAATTGTGAATAACACGGAAATTCACGCCACAAAATTCTTCAGAAACTTGACGTAATATCTCATTAGTTTTTAAAGTAAATAATTTAGTTTTTACATTAACAACGAAATTAATTAATAGAAGGCTGTTTAATTATTAACCCTTGACAATATTTATATTTCAGTACAAGCAGCAAGCAAATCCACATTTTGACAATTATTTTAAAAAAAAGTATTATGAAGTGTTATTTTACATGTGAATTTATATTTTAAATGTATCGTGATGAAGAATAAATATTTCATAGTAGCAAAATGTATAGCTTTATATGGCTTTGACCCGTACTCATATTGTATGTATTTATACTTTGACCTTAGAAAATTACGAGTAATCAATTCCAACTAAATTATTCTCGAGCACTCAACCAGTGATTCAAGTGAATTGCGCCAATAAAAACTTGGGAATCATGAGAAATGATGAATCATGAAAGGAACCAAAGGTACCGTGCTAACCTAAAACCTGGACCAATCTTAAAATAATTTATCATTTTATGTATGCGATAATTCACGGTGCATTATCGATTTTCTTTTTCCGCCAAAGCATGTGTACATATCAAAAAGTATTGAACTTCTATAATAGCGTCTTGTTAGCACTTCCACAAAGAGTATAGGTGCATTTATCTCGCAAAAATATGTATTCCTTGGCCGCCCAGGATATGATTTTTTCGTGTGCGCATGAGCAAGTAAATGGAGTATTCATAATGGAAATAGTGCCGTCAGCTTCAACGGGGAGATCCGCGGGGTCCAGATCCTTCAGTGGATTGTCGTCCAAATCCAGCATAAAAAATTTGGAATGCGGAGAGAAACTGCTCACCTGCAAATAAAAGAATCATTAGGTGCCTAAGACCAAAATTAGATACTTCGATTTTTGCTCATTACATTTCTGTACACATTACAGAATACCGTAAGCCATAAAAGCCTCCCACGTTAATATAAAGACTTGAAAATATTACGTTATAGTACTTTATTTGGACAGACGGAGGAAATATAGAAAACATGGACGGGTTGCTATTGTGGCAGGTATAAATAAACAATAGCCGCGGAGAATGAACGCATAGAATACGCATACCTTAGTCCGTATTGAGGGGAAAGCAAAGCGCCTTGTAGAAAAACTGTAACGATGTACATGAGAGGCGTACTCGTAATCCGAGTGGAGAGAACCTCCCCTTTTAGCCGTCCGTCGCCTGGCTGACTTCGTTTTAGAAGGGAGCGCGTTGTCAGATATTGGCACAGAGCAGAGCAACAGTAGCGGAGAAAATATATATTTATTTTACATAAAAGAATTAACTTTTATATTAGTATTGATAATAGTTATGTGTTCATGTTAGTATTAAATAAGTTTTATGAACAGATTAAATTAAATAATTAAATAGATATTGAGGTTCATTAAAAATGGCGTGCCCAACGTGGGGCACACGGTAGTAATAAATATTGTGAATTTAAGATCATTACAATACGTTAATAGAAGGATTATCTTTTTCGGAGGACAATAGGATAATTCAATACTTCACGTTTCTCTTTCAAAAGTCGTTGAGGAAAAGATTCATGAGGTACCTAATGTGATAAGTTATCACAAGAGTGTGTAAATAGGAACCATAAATTCAGATAAATATATAAATGGGACGATAGCAACAATGGGGGACAGAAGAGAATCTAAGGATCGAATAGTAACTAATAAGAATACAAGAGAATGGTGACGTAATTGACAGCTGGAAAAATTAAGAATGTATTGGTAAATAAAACAGAGAGAGAACACATGAGACATTTTACGTGAGTGAGAAAGTAAATGAGGAACATTGTTACGAAGAGATAACCAAAGAATAAACAAATTAAGTGCTAGAGTGTTAGTGACGAACAAGTAAATGTGTGTGAGAAAGGGAATGGTCTGACACTAGGACGAAGAAGAAACGTTTTTCGGTACGATCTTGCGCAGGGTTGGAGACAGATGAAGAGCGCAAAAGACATACGGGCAACAAAATACAAAAGTAGGGCTTTGCTTTGCTTTTTTTTGATATTACGATACGGCGAGGTGCGGAAGGAGATAATATTTTGAGGCGGTGAGGTGCGGATGCAGATGATGTTCTGATACGGTAGAATTCGAATGCAAAGGCGTGTTTAGTGAGCAGGAAATGCTTTACTAACAAGAAACTAGTAGGGGAAAGTTCCAAATAGACGTAGAATTATAATCGCGTGTGTGGAGGAAGCAGATGTCATTGGTCTGGATCAAATTCAACAAAAATGGATCTCGGAATGGATACAGGACGACGTTCAAAAGAGCCGAGGCTACACAAACGGAAAGTGACATAAGGAGGACATATTAAATTATCTATTGTAGGAAGACCAAGTTTTGGAGTAAATTAAGAATGTTAGATTAAGAAGGTGTGGTGGAGGCTAGTGAAGGCTTGCGCAATGAAATTATTATTATTATTATTATTATTATTATTATTATTATTATTACTAATATTGTTAATATTAATTTAAAGAACATTGTTTTTATTTGGGGCAAGGATCAGGCAATAAGGCCTTTTGTAATGTCTAACCACTTTAATGAATTTACATTTACAAAATGTTCAGTTGTGTTCGGGCGTAATAATATCAACTGGAATTTCACATTACAAAGGAAAATGCAGTATGATAATATCTACATGAAATAACTTGTGCATGCAATAACAGATCCCCATCACCTTCCATGATTTAAAAAATACACTACACTTATGGAACTATTGACCTAGTCTGTTGAGGCGCCAGGAATTATAAATCTTTTTATATATATATATATATATATATATATATATATATATATATAATGTAACTGGTATTATTATTATTATTATTATTATTATTATTATTATTATTACTATTTATAACCAGTGTTGTTATGAAGTAGGATGAATGGAATGTGGAAAAAAGGCACCACAATTCATCTTAGTGCAATGCAATGAGGTGAAGTGAAAAGACGAAGGATTGTGCGGTGAAATTATGTATTATTTATTATTAGTTATTATTTAAAATTAACGATTTTTTTGTAGAGTATTGTATTGTTGGCCGATGTAAGCTTAATGAAGGTACACGTAAGATATTCTGACAGGAAGTTCTCACTCTTTATTGCAGAATAATAATAAATCGAATCGAATCTAACTTCCGAGTGAATTTTATTGATTTTTGTTTTCTATTCACGAAATCTCTTGCAATATAAAGATATCAATGATGTAAAAAATAAAATTAAACACTTTTGTAAAGTATTTTAGATCGTAAAATGAAGATATGTTACCAACTACTCACACTATTACATAATTAATAAAAATTTTAAACCGAAACCAAAAGATTAGGTGAATTTTTTTTCGCGTTTTATTGTGCATGTAATGAGAAATTGTCGCGAAAGTATGAACGCAAAATCAAGCTATTTGCATAAACCAGTGGCAAATGATAAATGAGTTATGATAGCGATAATGAATGGCGTTGAACTGAAATGTGCTTAAGCAATAGAATATTGATTGCTGATAAAGGAAGCAACAAATCTACATAAAAACACACTTCCTAACCAACAAATGGTGTTCATAACAAGTTCCGTAGGGAAATTATTTAATAATACTTCATTCACTATATTACACTCTTCGACTATGATTAATAACTATGAAATTCGGTGTATATTCGGTGTTCGGTTTTCCCATAACTTTTTAAGGGTAAAGGTTAATAATTTTAATTTTCAGTCGTCACAAAAAGGCTGGAATTTATTGGTTACTAAAGCCAGTGAACAACCATAGAATACTGGAGGTAATTTATCAGATAACAACTTGAAGAAACATCAGTATCTAACCCAACTTACCTTTACTTCAGAAATGCTGTTGTTCTTAAGATGTAGGTAAGTGAGAGATCCGAGAGAAGCAAAAGCTTTCGTTATATCGTGTACTTTTGAATTCGACAATGTGAGTTCAGTAAGCGATGGAAGTTCTGAAAACGTCTTCTCAGACAACAAACTTGCATCAATGTTTGCCAAATAAAGAAGCTTCAGACTTGAACTGGAGAGAAATGGTAGATTCGCTGGAAGCTGCAAAGGATTCCTTGAAAGACATATCATCTTCAAGTTCGGACAATTTTCAAAGACATTGTTGCTGATGTATTCTAGTCGATTGCCAGTTAGATCTATGTATCCGAGTTTTTCCACTACCGTTTCGGAAGGAATGATAGTAGTGATTTCATTCCTACTCAACACAACAACTAGATCCTGTGAAACTTCGTTGAACCCAGCAAATGCCTCGAGAACCAATACAGGTATTTTGTTACCCATCATACTTAAATCAGTAAGCTTCGGAAATCGCATAGATAAGTCCTTGGGTATTTTTGTGAATCCGTTGTTGTCTACAACTAACTGTTGTACAGACATTATGGGGCTACTAGGAAATTCTATAATATCAGTTTCTGTACAAATGACACTAAACATATCACAGGTGCACAGAGAGGGACACCACTTTGAAGTGGTGTTTTTGTTGTCCAAGTGAATCGTCGAGTCATGGAGGATCGTAGAATCGGTTGGGTCTCTTCGCAAGGTCAAGTACAGCACTATCTGCGCGATGGCAACACTGAGCACCAGCACCTGAAAATTCGGGAATTTGAAAATACCTCACCAACATTTAAATATTGGTTATAAAATAGTTGCTGTAGAATTTACCTTAACAATAACAATTTACCACTAATAATATTATCATTATTATCGGTTATAGTTATTAACATCATTATGCCGATAGACATCAAATAATAGACGCTTGTGAAGTTTAAAATTTGAAGCTTGGAGTGTGTAAACCGAGGCGATAACCGAGGTTTACAGGCAACCAAGTTTGTTATATGCGTTAACGGCCATGTGTCCTTCAATATTGTTCGTAATACCATATTCTTGCAAGAAAATAATATAAACAAGAAATAAAAACGATTCTTCGATGCATCAGACGCGATAGTCTTTCAGTTTGATTCAAATCGTTGCGTGTGTCGCGGTAGTTTTGTTTCTACACAGACGCAGAATGGCTAATCGAGCACAGTCTGTGTCTGTGCGGCGTTCCAACGTGGTCGGTGGATTTCTGTTCTTTGTGGGAAATTATATACTGGGGAATTATAAATACAAATGACAAAGAACTGTATGTATCTTCTGTGGCCAAAAACCGCCGTACCGTCAAACCAAGTCTCTTACCGAAATCAATTCTTTTCCACTTTCCTTGCTTTTTGATTGCGTGAGATATTTCCTAATAAAAAATTCAAATTCTTCTGAAGTTACGAAGTTTTTGTACATGACTACATTATCGTTTATAATATTATTTTTTATTACATCCTTTAATAAATTAAAACTTCAAATTACGGATCAATTGTAAACATTTGTTATATAAAACCATAATTAGGTCTTCTCTTTTATATGCCTGCCCTAGGTGTAATGCCTCTTCCACCAAAATTAAAAAAATTCAAATAATTCAAAATAATCTTTTTCGCAACATTTTACATCTTTCCTAGTTTATATCATAACACAAATTTACCGAGAAGTTAAAATTGATTCTTTCAAATCGTTTATACTTAACTTCTCTAAAAGTTTCTATAACAAATTATCAACTTCACCCACTTTTCAAACCTTTACATTAGGTCAAAACTATTTTCCTCATCCTGGACTCCGACCACATTTTCCAAAAAATATTTTTAATCGTCCGTAAATTAAAACTTGTTTCATTTTATTTTCTCTGAACAAATGTAATGCAATTGAACAGGTAGCAAATAAATATTTTTTTAAAAAAATCCTCTTCTTGCAATTCTGCCATCAAAGTTTTATAAACTCAGTTCTTCTTTTCTCAAGAAAACAAAATCACTCACACTTTTCTCTTTCTTTTCCTCTGCTTCTTCAAAATTGTGAAAGTGGCACAGGCAGCTGAAACAGTTGTCACATTCTAACCTCAAACTGCTCGCCGCTACTTATTCAAGATGGCTGCGTCGGAGAACATCGAGAGACATTTGTATCAAGTGTAAACAGCAAGGTGATACTTTTCCGGAGATATCTCAGGAACCAACTCTCCCGCGTGTTAGGAGACTCGCGTTTCGAGAGATATTTCGAACCGTGTAAAGGTGCGTTTACACGAAGAGACAACGTCTCCAAACTTCATGACGTCACGGAGATAAACTCTCTCTGACGGCTTTACTTTCTTACTGAACTTCTCTTTTTTCATGGCTTCAGTTATTGTCATGTTCCACGTTCTTCTCGGTATCTTCCCTGTATCCCCGGTTCCCTGTTCTTCCCCGGTTCCCTGTATCTTCTTCGATTTGGTATCCACTCCCAAACTTTTTGTGGAAGTCTATCCGATATCAACCTTCTCATATGTCCATACCATTTTAGTTGTTTCATTTCGATCGTCTCGTTCATGGTTGTTTGCACTTTCATTTTATTTTTCATTTCATCATTTCTTATTTTGTCTAACAGAGAAAGTTTACAACATCTACGCCAGAACCTCATTTCTGTTGATTGAAGTTTGTCTTTCAAATTTATTGTTGGTGTCCAGACGTCTGCAATATTTGTAACTAATATAAATATATATTATATAATAATATAATTATCAGTTTGTGGTGAAATACTTTAAAAAGTCTCAAAAGTTACTCTCACCAAACAAATGGTTGTGATTTTTTTTTTCAGATTTTGCTGGTCTGTAATGAAAACAATAAAAACCATTTTTACCACTTTCCCGCCTTTAAATCACCCCGACTTTAAATACACTTTGAAAATGACTGCACCAGTTGGAAGCATTTATTTTAATGTTTATTTTACATCGGTATACATTGTTGTAGCTCCCACAAATATTTTGACTTGTGAACGATTTACGTTTTGAGAGAAACTTTTGAGCATTTTTCAAGCCTGTTCCTGGGTCTAAGACACAGTAAAATTATATTTTGCATTTTTTTCAAAAATATTTTTGCATTTAAATTTGGTGCTACGAAAATAAAAAAATACTGTTTTTTCTGATAGTATAAGTTAATTTCTTATTTTTATGTTTTCAATAAGTTAAAAGTGTTAAGTTGTCGAAAAAATATAAAACACGCGTTCTTAGGATGTAGTGGTGTGGGTAGTCGAATGGGGGTATGAACTTTACATATACTATACGTACTATACGTATTACTATATAAAAATACGATTTTTAAAAGGAGTTGTAGTGTAACTAAGAATATGCCATTTGGTTTAGGCGAACCATCTTATCCTTTGGGAGCCACATCGTAGCCTCTAAAAGGTTTCTTGTTTCTTCCTTTTTCATTTCATTTTACTTAAAATCTAGAACACCGAAAATCGTAATTGGAAAAACAGTTTTTGCCATGGAAACTCACGATCTAGCCCAGAGTTTGGCCAACAATACCCGAACGAAAGGTTGACTTATGTTTCCATAGCTGCTGGAATGCCTCAACATGTTAAAAACAAGTTCAGTATACTGATAGTCAATAGTAGAGTCATGGCTCTAGGAGAAACTCCAAGGAGGAGAAGAAAAAGTGTGAAGTTATAAAAAATAGAAGAAAAAGACGAAGGGATAAAGGCGAAGAACAAACAATAAAGAGAGGAAGAAACTTGAGAAAGAAGGAAGGGAAAACCTATTAACATAAGAAAAAGAAGTGAAGAAGAAGGAACAGAAGAAAAAATAATACAAGAAAGGAAAATGGGGTAAAGGAGAAGAAGGAAAATAAAAAGGAGATGATGTAAGAGAAGGAGAAGGAAGAAATACAAAAAACAGAAAAAGGAAGAGCAGACATTTTCACTAAAATCTCAATATCATGCGCTCTATATTCACTTAATGTAATGTAATTTCCATGTAATCTTATCTTCTGCATATTGCCTCATAACACGCAGGTACATCGGGACGCCTACAGATAATATCAACAATAACAATAATAATAACAATAATTTGACTCTTTATATTGGTAGTTCACAGGAAGACATGCCTCTTACATATAACATACTTGCTAATGTGATTTGCTTCTTTGAATTAGATGTCTTATTAGATGAATAGGGGATGCACGGTAGAACAAATAAGTGCCTATTTCCTTTTTACGCCTTCTAAATGTATAGTTTTCGTCATTGTTGCAGAGAGGCGTGCGTAATGATATCAACGTACTGCGTTCTTTCTCGGGCAAAATCTGTACCACGTGGTCGTATGTCAGCACTTGAAGTGCCATCTCTGGGATACCAGCTGTACTCCGTTGGTCACAATTCACAAGTACTAAGATTACTTTGTCGATTTCGAACTTATTACGTACATCTTACTTCATGTACAGATGTCTACATCTCAACAAATAAGAACAATCTTTTTTTCGCGTATTGCAGTTTTCTGCATTATGGTCAGTCACTATTTCTAAAATCGAGGGTCTGTTGAATTACGATATTAGGTTTTGAGAAATATCCAAAGACAAAATAATAAGAAATCTCAAATTGACCTTCTTCAGAAAACGATAGAGTAAAATGTTCACACAACAGTAAATACTTATATTCATATTATTATAATTAAATAGAGAATGAAGTCTCATTGTATAGAATTCAATTTGTGTACTTACCCATGTTAATGAGCACATCTGTATGACTTCTCTCTTCTGCGTGTCTTCAATGTAGTGTGCTATGAGATTGTTTCTGTCTGGTATTCCGGAGATAAGGGAGCAGCATTCACGAGATAAATGCGGTAAAACCACAAATGTTTTTATCTTTGTCAAATGATAAGATTGTAAAGGTCAATGAAAAAAGGGGCTGTCCATTTCATTACACCACGTTTATTCAACAGTTTTCGATGTTAATAGTCGACCATCAATAAGGTATTCTTACCCAATTATATTTAAATTCCTCTCGTATTGAAGAAACTTGCCTCGCTTATGTACAGTTCCAGTATATAATATTCTCTGAAATGATGCTAAAGGGAATGGAAATTTTGAAGTTTCAAGTAATCTAAAACACACTTTTTTAACTTTACCATTCGTATGTATGTAAAATTATACAAATACAATATCTTCACATGATTGAGCATTAAAACCCATTTCATGGAAATAGTAACGATTGCAAAGCATTTGGTTAAATAAACTCCCTGTACCCTTATATCATGGTTTATAAACAACGAAAATTTATTCCAGATAACAGGATTAAAAAAAGACCGATACCCGTACGGTAAACAAGGATAACAGTATGCGTCGCAGTCCAAAGGTGATCTGTCATTTCCCTACTTCCAGGCGATCTCATGTGTAAGAATAACAGTGCCCATGCAGCGTCCCCGATCCCGTCCAAGTATCCGCTCACCCCCTCTCGCAGCTCTCGTCCTAATATCGCCTGGCTCTTCTGCGGCCATGTCCTCTCGGTTAGAGAACGCAAACGATTGGGGGCCGGACGTTCAGAAACAACACCCGGAGAACAACAAATGGGGGCTTGTCACAACACAGAGCGCGCGCTTGCACCCTCCACGAGAACTATTGAGGCGAGAGTCCACTCAGAGGAGGCGGGGAGTGAGCGAGTGCATATTGATTCCTGTCGCCTCAATTGATGGAGTTATTGATTTATTAGTGATTCCGGGCGCATCAACTTGATAAAATCGTTAGCCGCGAAGGTGTAATGCACGTTTTTATCTCGGAAGAAGGAGGTATTTCTCCGTTGGATGGTGAGATCAGGCGCCGACCTACCGGTCGGTTTTCCCCAACTAGGTATCTCCCACCAGTGGGGCACCGCCCCAGCCGAGACAAGCTCTAAGCTCTCGACTGGTCTCCCGGCATGTGTGGTAATGAAGAAGTGGTAAGGAGTGAGGATAGTAGAAGGAAGAGAAAGGAAAGATCGCGCGCGATCCCCGGTCCGTTTGTTTGGGGACTGCCTCGACATGCGCCTGATGTTCATCGGAGAAACTATGGAGAACTACCGATCAGAGCAGCCGGCCGCTAGAATTCTCATCCAAACAGCGGCTAAATTCTCAGTCATAGAGAAGTGACGAAATGTACTTTTCTGAAATGCAAGGAATGTACTGCTTTCTGTCTTGACGATCTGCATCCCTAGTTGCAACTTCTACAGCTTTTCGTTAGTGAGATGCTAACTTAGTATGTCTGTGTGAAGAGCGAAATTTCGTAGCGATACTGGTAGACTCTTCCGGTACTGCTTTTGTAGCGTAGACGTGGAGCGATATAACATTTCTTTTCTCGATTCGGAATAGATTGCGTGCTGCAGTAAATGCGCGAACTGGAAAATTCACCAGTAAAATATCCGATATATTTAGAATGAGTACAAATAAAAATTTAAACATAAACTTAAAGAAAATATATAGTATTCAATTACTTTTCCCCACTCATCGGTCGTGAAATTGTTGTATTTTTGTGTGAATTGAATTTTGTAATCATGCTTGGAGTAAGTCTCGGTTTGCGTGCTGGTCTTTGGCTGATTAGGCCTTCTTCAGCCAATCATCACTGAATTGTTCTTTATGATACTAGAATGCATGCTCCAGAAACTTCTTTTGCTTGGAATTTGAAAGGCAGTTTTCGATTTTTAACGCAAACATCTCGGATTTTTCTGTCACTTTTCTCAGATATTATTCAACGACGACCACATGCCCCTTCGCATTTAGCTTTTAAATCATCACCAAAATCCATTTTTATTTTTATATTTTTACTGAACTACGTGAAACTCCTAATTGTCAGCTATTCGATGTCGAGTCACGTTCTTAGCTTTCAACAAGCCTGCACTTCGACCAACTTTTATTGGTGACATATCACACCTTTTCCAAATTTTGAAAATTGTATCTTATTCACAAATCTCTTCTTATATACAACAATTTCTTATATACATCCAAAACTGCACAACTCTTGGCAAAGAATTTACCTTGAGCAATTTGCATACCCTTGAACTTGTATAATTACGACAAACTCTGGGGTTTTACGATGTAATTATGACGCTGCCTTTTAGGCTTTTAGGCATTTACTAACTGAACAGTGTCCCCAACCAACAAAAATATATAATCAGTGTTACAAGCTCTAAGACAGTATCTATAAAATTCAAAATTACAACTACATAGTCTCTAATGTACAATAATTTAATCATCATAAAAAGGAAAAGGTGAAAAATGTGATTATTCAGCTTATCTCTAATAATATAGCACGGTACTGTAATGGAACTCAAACTCTTTTGCAATTTTCCACTTTCTCTGAATAAAATTATAGAACATTTTGATTGATTTTTTTAGGTATTTGAGGGGTTATTTTTTCAGAAATTTCTGTTGAAAGAAAAGCCTTTCGTATTTAAAGAAATGCCTGATTTAAAATAAAGCATAGAAGCGAAGTACGTGTCAGTAACATAATAAATTTCATTACTTTAAAAAAGTGATTTATAACGCTTAAATTAAGGCTTAAAACATCCAGATATACACATGCAACAAATAACTTTTTAAAAAAATAATCAATATTTTCGAAGGGAAATACACATGTGCTCTAGCATCAGATCTAGAATCAAATTGCAGAGTGCAAGCCAAATTGCGTGGGCAGGGTTCAATTTGAACTATTAGTGGAACCCATTTTTAATAACATACTCCAATTTCCAGCAGAAAATATGAAACTATTTTTTAGCTTTTTTATTACATCACCCCATCATCATACAGAACCATTGATCACTCTAAAAAAGGAAAGATTTTAAGGTTTTATTTTATAAAAAGTCTTCAAAACAATGTCTTTATCAATGCTTTTATTAACTTTTCAAACTTAATACACGGTCTGATTGATGATATAGTGACTATAAAATATGAAATTGGTCGCGAAAAGTAGTGATGCTAGCTTTACAATGTATTTACATCCAGAATAAGAAATGACCTATTGCCTAATGACGTCTTTCATAAATACGAAAAGGGGAACTTACAGGAACTAAAATACGAACTGCTGCCAACGATACTTAAAATGTGCGTGGCTGCTGCGTGGGTTCGTGAGGCGCAAGCAGACTCATAATGTTACAAAAGATGTTGTTGTTGATGTTTGTGCTTTCTCCAGAGGTTTCGTATATGTATATATTATGAATAATTGAACATTTAGAAGATACTTTTCGTATTTCTCACAAATTTGCCAATTTTTATGTGCGGAAGTTGGCGAGCCTAATCTGCAGGTGTACCCGGCAACACCAGCGCCACCTATCGTAGCACCCTCCAGCTTTGTCCCTGGGTTTGATGGACAGTTGCAAGGCCCTGATTCGCCTCGTGAAGATTGGAGAAGCCACTGCAAACTACCGATCAGAACATCCGGCGCCTCTAATTTTCCTCCAAATTGTGACTGCATTCGACCTATTTGGAGACCAGACTCGAAACCTAGTTCTTTCAGTTCGAGGCTCTGCAGAGACATCAGATGGCGCCCTGAGCTACCTCAGCCAATCAATGCAGCCAATATGTTTATACTTATCGACTGTTTAACTTATGGCGCGGCGCTGGTCCCCACTCACGCTCAACTTAGCGAACGAACAACAAGTGTCCTCCTGGCACCATCTACGAATTTGAATTGGTTTCTGGATTTAATGTGGCATATAAAATAGGGGATTTGGCTTCATATTTGTAGTCAGTTATTTTATTTTCCATATAGTAAATTGAATAAACTCATTAATTCCACTCAAAATGGTTGATTATTCATATATTAATTGCACGAAAAAAATTAAAACGCCACAACCACCAATCAGAACTAAAGAAAAGTGTAAAGACTTGCAATTAAGACACTATGAACGCAATAAAAAATGCACATTGTAGATTACGTAGAACTTCAATCAGCAAAATTTAGGAATACGTATTATGTACTTTATATATTAATGCCTCTAAGAAGGTATCTTAAAGGTATTAATATGTAAAGTATAATTACTTCCATTGCAGCATGAAACAATAATTTGCCGTTAGTCAATATTACACTATGTGTTTATATCATACCGGCATATTGGCATTTATTATTCTTGCGTTCGTCGACAGTGCAGTCACTGCAGACAGCCAACGAGCGGCTGGTGCGCAAGGTGGATTACCTTGAAAACCAATCGCGTCGTAACAATATCATTGTTACTGGCATCCCAGAGCAGCGGAACGAGTCATGGGCTGATTCGGAAAAATGCATTCTGGGTTTAGCTGAGCAGCTAGGTGTCAGGCTGGAGCTTCACGACATCGAGCGCGCGCACCGGACCGGGCGGCGGCGTGAATTTGGAGAGATTTTAAAATGAAACCTATTAAACTCTGGATTAAATTAGCAGATGAACAGGCTGACACACTTATACATAGGTGCTTTAGAGTGCAATGGCAGGGAAGCGACCATCGCTACTGGGCGTACAAAATTAAACGGCTACTTGACCGTGCAGGGTTGGGAGACGTCTCTCCGGAAATGGTGGGAGATAGGGGAACCCGTGAGATAGAAAGGCTGATTTCCGATAGACTTGCGGATATAAAAAGGCAAGAGATCTGGGCAGCAACGGCTGAAAAACGTTCGCTGGTAGCTCAAATCCATGCGAGTCCATTATGGGGTTGCGAAAGTTACGTAAATACTCTCGGAAAGGACGCAAGAGGGGGATACGCTTGGTTCAGGGTTGGGGGGTGGATGCAGCGTAGACTAAAGGATGCACGTGGTAATGGCATCTGTGTGCTTTGCGGTGATAGGGAAGACTGGATCCACATCCTCTTAATTTGCTTTGCAACCAAAACATGGAGAAAAAATGGATGGGAATGGGAAATTACTACTTCCTAAACAGGAACGTAACGCTCGCCCAAAACATTTTAGGTGACAAAAGATCTAAATTTATGAAAGAATTAAGAACATTTTTAGGAAAGGTCCGGACCATTAGGGAAACTGAAATTAGGGAGTGGGAAAACAGCACTGGTTAGCTTGAGCGGAGCCTAGACTGGAGAGAAATTAATAAGTCAATAAGCTAACAATAAGTAAGTTAATCAGTAATTTTATGTTAAGTTAGTAAACAGTTAAGAAATAAGTCATAAGTCGTAGTCAATTTGTAAATAACAGGTCAATATAATAAATAAAATAAAACTGGCATAGTAATAAGCACATTAGGGGGTGAAGGGAAGGGGGGATCGATAATGTAAGGGCAGAGGCGTTGGTGCGGACGATCTTCTGTGACGCCGTTGGATTTCAGGTGCTGAGGATGCCAAGCACTGGAAGGAGACGGCGGGACGCCCGCGCCAGAAAATAAATAGTTAAAATAAACGTCGGTTAGATTAGAATGTACTCGGCTTCTGACGGCAGGTTTTTCCCCCTTCAGGGTTTTTTTCCTGAGCCGTACCTTATGGTCTCTTTTCCGCGGCTTTGATGCGATAGAGGGACCATTTGGGGTGAATACCAGAATTCGAAAGATTAGAACGCGAAAGGATGTAGGTATTGCAATGGCTTAAAGGCCTTCGGCCTAGCCACATAGGATCAAGTAATCTATTTTGTTTGTAATAATTACCTATTAAATAAATAAAATAAAATATTTGCGTTCGTAAGAAGATATTTGTCTTTTTTGGTATCTACATCAAAAATATATTTTGTTATTTTCTCTCAAAGAAGTGTTATTGTTGGGAGTAACTTCTAGGTTTTTTGCTTTTCGAAAATCTCTTAGATTGTTGTATTATGAAATAACATTTGTCTCTCACACGCAACTGCTCCGCGACTTCGTCAGCGTGGTTAAGTACAAACATTAGTACATTGTTTTGACACTCGCAAATAGAACAACATAAACTATTTAATATGAATAAATTCAATGTTTACATGAAAAACATATTTGTTAAAGCACATTACAAATGTGAAAGTATACAAACATTGCATTGAAAAAATAAGTATACGAGTACAAGTAAAAAAATGTAATGTTTCCATTACTCTCTTTTCTTTTAATAGTTGACGTAGAATATTATCAGAATTTTCCATTGTACAATTATTTCGTTATCCTGGAAGTCACTAGATAATTATAAATACACAGTGCAAGGTCCACTAAGATGGAAATTGTTCAGAACGAGTATGACGCCATCTAAAAAGTTAAAATTGTTCTTAAATGTAATCGAAAAAATATTGAAAGTAACAGTGGATAAAGGGGCCTAATTGTACTCGCTATAAATAAGAAAACTGGTAATTACTATTATGTGAATGATTTATGTTTTGCTTTACGCATTATTCTATTTTACTAGTATTTTTATATTTTACATACGTTTAGATCAGAGGATCGATTGCAATATAATAAATTAATATTGTACTTGTTCGTGATTGCTGTTGTGCAATACGTCAAAGCTGGTAGCGGAGACGATGGCAAAAGAAATGGCAACGGTAAATCGATAATAGTGGGTTGGGCCCTTGCGTTCTTCCAGAATTGAACCTTCATTTTCGGTTCGACATAAAAATTTTACGAGAAAAGCACGCAGAGTGGCTGAAGTTTATGCGCGCCGCTTGAAATGGAGATGAAAACGAGTTCGTTCATTGCAGCTACCCCTTCAGTACACGATTTCTCCTGGAGCTGTGAATACACGCGATGGCTCTGGGATCAGAAGCTCCAAAGATTGATTGATTGATTGATTGATTGATTGATTGGCGATTTCGGGCACATCAACTTTTAAGGTCATTAGTCACGTAAGTGTAGTGCGCGAGTTTATGGCGAAAGGTGGCGGTGATATTCTGCATCTAGATCGCGAGATCCGGCACCGACCAATATCGGCCTGCGGGGATTTTGTCCTACCAGATATCTCCCACCAGCGTGGCACTGCCCCTGCCAGGACAAGCTCTAAGCTTCCAATAGAGTATGATCTACAAAGGATTAGAACGCTTTGAAAACATGATAATTTGTAACTACATTCTAAAGTCAAAATAATAGGTGCTACAACTGTATATACAAATGTATAATAAACTCTACAATAAATGTACAGAACTGTTGCAGACATTTTCTAAGTATATTAAAAGTCAAGGAGATTTAAAGGCGGGAAAATAGTAAAAATGGTTTTTATTTTTTTAACTGCAGCCCAGCAATCGAAAAAATCTTAAATAAATCCACAAGAATTTATGTTTTGAGAGAAACTTTCGAGAGAGAAAGATATTTTTTCGCACCTGTTCCAGGGTTTTAAGACACTAATTCTTTTCGCTACTTGTTTTAAAAAAAGTTTGCGTTTAATTTCGCGTTTAGAAAATGTCAAAAATTGTTTTTCTGATATAATGAATTATTATCTTATTTTTCATATTTTTAATCAGATACAATGGAGTTAAGTTAACGAAAAAATTAAAATTGAGTTGAGGAGCGTGGGCATAAATATTAATTTTATGTTACAGTAAGAGTGTAACTACTCATTTGGCATTGGTTTGAGAGGAACTTTTTCCATCTTATCCGGGGGTACACTTAATTAAGGACTTGTGACAGTAACAAGATGAAACGCTCTTCAACGAAAATAGAGATACATTAACCACTGGGAACAGAAACCCTACGTTACCTTCAACATTCTTGTCAACACAAGGGGGATTTTACTCCCCAGGATGTGCACCTGAGCTATGGTACTTTCCTTCACCACAGCGGGTGTACAACTATACAGTTGCGTTGGTGACCGGACACACCGGTATGCGATATCGAAGCGCGAGAATAGAGATAGGCATCTATATCCTGAGTAAGGGCGTCTCGCAAGCTCGTATCTATCAAATTTCCGGTTGGTGTCGCTTCTGTTTATGTAGCTTACTGCGTTCGGAACATGCCCTTCCTCAATACCCGCGAGTATCGGACACGCTCATGACCAGCCCAACTTGCATTCGGGTGGTATGGACACCCCCCTCCCCTCAAATCGTCTTCTTACTGCGGACTACCTTTGCTAATGTTTCACTGGGAATCTTCGCACCCACGTGAGATTTACATTCCCCGCTAGTTCTTCTACAAGTGAGATCACAACCCAAAGCCGTGACCCCAACCCTGCCCGCGAGGAATTTTTAGAAACAGCGGACGCACTGCGTGGGTGACAATCCCACACATTCTTGTCTTACCAGGAGGTTGTTACTCCCCAGAGTGAGCAACTAGCCGTTAGCCTATATCCACTACCCTCTCCCTCGCGGGCGTACAAGTATGCCTTTCAACAGGCATGTGGATACGCCAAAACAGAGCACCCCATCTGGGCGCCTCCCCAATTAAGCCTGGGTAGGGCCACAGATGGAGTCAAGATGGGACGAGGTATCAATATTAGGAGGAAAGAAGATGGGATCAATTCGTCCCGAAACACATGTATGGCTGTGTATTCTTCATATTAAAATTTATATTGTAATATTCTTTGTAGTTGATTCCTCCTCAATCCTGAATTAATAACAGGCACACAAAAAAATTGCCGTTTTCCGGCGCACGTTTACATAACTTTCTCTTCTTACGAAGTTTCTTCGAAAGGTGAGAAAGTAAAAATTTGTCAGATCCAAAGACTGGACACATGTTTATCTATGTATTTTGACGGGGTGAATCCGAATCTGAAGCTAGCGAAAATCGACCGCAAAATGGCTGTACAATTTCAAGGTATTTGTTGACGTTGTTGTTGTTGTTGTTGTTTTGCGATTTAAAGAGAACTGGAGGGTAGTGGTGCAACTCTGGTTTTAGTTTCGGATGCAGTGCATCAACATACATTGATAAACACGAGTTTAGTCTTCAGGTCTGACAACAACCTCTGAAAACAAAAGAAATACCATTTCAGGGTGGTTTTTCGCGATTTTTTAAAAAAAATTGGAGGTTGGTGGCGCAATCAGATTCGGATTAAGAGCGTCGAAATACTACACAGAGAAGTATGTGTCAAGTCTTTGGGTTTGACAACTGTTTCTGTTTGCCTGTCACTACATGTTTGCATGGATTACTACAATATCTACGCTCTCACCATAGAATTTATTCACTACGCAGATCGAGCGAATGCAACAAAAATCTACGCCAACTTATGAAGAAAATTCTGTACAGTAAATCGTAGCGTTAGGTTAATCACAGTTGCTTCTTTACGTGTTCATTCATATGCTAATTAAATTTGTTCGTTCATTTAGCTCTTTGTAGAGCCACTGAAGATGTTATAAATTAGTTCTAAATCATTTTCGGCTGTATATTCTTTATATTAGAATTTATATTGTGTTATGCCCAGAAAAACACGCAAAGAAATAAACAGTTAACAAATGTTTATCGCGTGCTTGATACAATTCAGAGTTCTAGTTCTTAC
Source organism: Gryllus longicercus (assembly GCA_038098605.1). Classification (NCBI taxonomy): domain Eukaryota; kingdom Metazoa; phylum Arthropoda; class Insecta; order Orthoptera; family Gryllidae; genus Gryllus; species Gryllus longicercus. The sequence continues at coordinate 4,088,319 of JAZDUA010000068.1, forward strand.
CCTCAACAATGATGCGCTCCATATAATCAGAATATGTACAACAATCATAGCACTTTCGTCAGCGCCAGGAGAATTACCAGTTCAGTGCCGAAGTCAGCCAAGTCCAAATAGAGTAACCAAATAGCGTTTGTCGGCGTCGATGGTGTTGCGGTTGGCGTATCGGTTACGTTATACCCAAGTTGGCGGCTTCGAACCCGATCGAAGCCGTGGATTTTTAAGGGCGAAAAATTCCTTCGTACGCCTTCCTTCGGAGGGGAAGTATAGCCGGTCCCATGTTAGTAGATTTACTTGCATGTAAAATATCCTCAAGCCTAATTGACGCCTTTGAGCTAAATTCAAATCGCTTGTTTCGTCGCCCAAGAAATACTTCCTTTCTCCTCTAGTGGCTGAAAGAGCGTAGCGAAATTAGCGCGGTCAAACTGAAGAGCGGGCCTGATGACCCGAGTCTCGCCACATAAAATAAGGCATCAATTCAATTCAATAGCGGGCAGGCGATGTAGGCAGCCTTAAGATAACTACTATCAGTACTTTGGAGCGCACACGCAAAACAATCCTGCTCGCTCCGTCGCCCGCAGCTCCTCATATCCCCCCTCTGGCGACGTCATCATCAGTGGCTCACCTAAAACTCAGGATACAATGGCTGCATCCTCTGCCCAGTTAGCCTCAACAGCGCGCACAGCCCAGCTGTCAACTTTAAATTTATTTTATGAATCCATAACATTTTGCAATATACTTTGTGGTTGATACCCCCTCAATACTGAATTAATAATATTTACATTGTTATTTAATGCCCAATTTACCTCATGATTCTACTTCATAAGTAAGGATTAAAATTGAAGACCTTGGGGCCATAACATGCTAGGCCACATTTCTGATGAAATTGACATATTAGTGTATTTTGATGTCCCGTAGATATCTCTCGATGTTGGTGTTTTATTTTAAATATTCGCCGCAAGATGGCAGTGTGATTCATAAACTAATGTTCTTTATCCCAATATGAAAAATGAATTGTTTATACCTTTACTTTGCATATTTCAAAATTTCGTATGTTATTGCCTCGTATGTAACACCGTAAAGTGCTTCGTATGATATGCATAACATGTATTTGTCCGGTGGTCTGAAATTCATGAATTTGAAAAAATGACACAATATAGGGACGTTCAGCCCTCTTTTACGTAAAAGTACCTTCTAAAAATTCTTCCTAACATATTTCATTAAAATGAAATTGTTTGTAAACTTCCAAACATTTATTTCATTATTAATTCAACACATACAATGCCCCAAATGTGGTATACTGTTTACAAAAATAGTAGAATTCAATAAAAATGTCAGAGTTTATTATTTTATAATTCATTCAATGTTCAAGTAATAACATTGAAATTTAACTTACTGTTAATATAGACAAAATTGTTAGTGATTTCATTGAACAGAGAAAACAATGTTGTACAATTAAACCCAGTTTCATTTGTTTACCAATAAAGGACAGAGAAAAAATGTATTGCAAAATGCTGAATATCTTATAAACTCCGATTTAAACATAGAGGCACTTCAAGGTCACGAGCTGGTCGGAGAGGGGGGACATCGTCGTCCAAACGGGAGCTTCGTTACGATAAAGTTTTGGTATTGGAGCTCGGAATTGGATGTCAATGTCTCCCTCTCCTTCCAGCTTGTGACATTGAGGTGCCACTATGTATAAATCGGAGTACAGTTGTACTGTACAACAACGTTGATCGGGGTTAAACAAACCGATTATCTCACAAACTATTCTACCTATGAAGCCACACCTTCACAAATGTTTCTTTGAGAAATGAGGTTCGGCATACAATATTTCAGCCAAATCCAAGATAGTCGCGCGAGGAGCTCTAGACCAATTAATAAGGAATGACTCATATCGTCTCATATATTATTTCAGTAGTATAGTAGAGTTTTGCGGCTCTCACGCGCAACCAATCTTTATAAATGAGATCTATAAAGAAGGAGACTTTCACAGAGATGTGACGAATTGCTCTACGAGTTTAAAAACTAGCGGCACTACAGAATGGCACAGTTTCTTGTACTACTTAATTTTCTAATTTCTTCGTTCTGGTCTAGTTGTAAAGCTAGCCCTTAAGGTGCTTGTAAAGGAGCCCGTAAGCATTTTGAAAAAGAGGCGAAAATGTCCCTGGGATTTCATGTAAAGAGCCCCCTAATTTTAAAGAATGATTTTCAAAATCTTAAAGCTGCAACTCGAGCCAGATCGAACGCGGAATATCCATTTTGAAAAAATCGTACGTATGGTTTAGGCGCATGTTGTGTTCAGAAACGGACGGACGGACGGACGGACGGAAAGTTGACGGACGAACGTTTTGCAATCAATTAATTTTTCGCTATCAAGGATCCACAAAATAAGGATTCTGTCTACAACACGTGTTAGAGGATTTTTTCCAGAAATTTAGCAACTGGATTTACCCACTTTTTCGTTATTAGAGCCCAGCAATGAGAACTTTTCTGCCCCAAATTCGCCTTTTTTCGCGCAGCGTTAGATAAGTTTCTCTATACTACGTATATTACTCTGTATGGTACGTAAATGAAAAATAAAACTGACGGATTTGTTGAAAAAGCGCATCAAAATACTCACGTCAAATGCTATCCGGAACACTCGGGCAGCATTATTAAAATCTATATAGTTAAATAACTCCTAAACAAAGTGTTATAGGGCCTTAAAACCTGAAATGTTGAGACAAATAGCCAAATGCTTAAAACAATCCGCACACAGTAAACGACAGGATATCTTCTTGGATATTCTCTTGTTTTTTCAGGTCCAGCGATTCTCATCTGATTAGAGACGTGCAGAATCTACAACTAAATGTGAAATAAAACGAGTAACGTGATATTCTAAGCGATTGAAATGCACGGATATACTTCTCTGTTCGGTAATAAAGTTAATTATTCCTGATATTGCCAAGAGTAGGGTTGATTTTTCCCGATCCTGTATTTTCGCAAGGATAACTTTACTTAGCTTTATCTTAATTAATAGTTTCGTAAACTCGGTGGTTTTCGCAGAATATTGTGGAACTTCATTATTGTAATACAACGCGAGGAAAAAGCTGTAACTAGCAAATAGGTGGTTAATAAATTCTGTTTGAGGAAGATCATTTCTTTTTCCTCCTGTTGTATCACAACTAATATTTTTGTGACTAACAAGGAAAGCCAAAAGCTAACTGTGAAGGATGATGGTACAATTTCTTCAAATGTTTTTATGAACTCCTCGCACGGGCAGGCTAGTATATGTATACATTTGTCGCGATACTTCATCGAACTATCCCTGCTGTGGTCTCGGAAAGCTTCCGCGATTCTCCACCGCAGCGCGGCCAGTTCCCTCGTCCTCTTGCCACCCGCCGCGCCGACTGGATTTGCGACCGCCGGCATTTTGTATTTCAAACCACCGCCACTGCCGTTGCCGCGCCGCGCGGAATATTTGCGGCCCCGTTCCATTACTACGCATAATTAAATATAGTGCCTTTCGCGGGCACGACCCTGCAGCGGCACTATCGTAAAACGAGGGGTCGGGACGCGTAGCCCGTGAGAGGAGTGCTGCCAAGTACGACCGTTCAGAGTGTGCCACTGAAGCGCTATCGCCCAGCACCCGGCGCACGTGGGGCTTCGCTACGGGCTTAACTGGAAATTCTGGGAGGATTGTAACATGTGTTTTTATCCCGCATTTGGAGGGGGGAGATTTCCCGTTTGTGGTGAAGTATAGAGAGATATTTGTGTAGAATTTAATGTGTTTTTGTAAGACCTATTTTAAACGAAAAATCGCTGATATCCGTAGCTTGATTACAATTCTCTCTCTTCTTACGTAGTAAGGTGAGAAAGTAAAAACGAAATTAAAATATCTTATCGTATCCTAAATGGCACATCAAGATCCTTCTATTTACTTATTTAGCAATTTTCAGCTTGAAAGCTTCTAATATCGCTGTTTTGCTTGCCGTATACTTTCATCCATCCACCCATCAGTTCATCGATCTAGTTATCCCGGTTTTCGAGTACAAAGTTGCATGTATCCCCTCTTCTCGTGCACCGGACTTAGCCATCATTGAAACAGCACTAACATACCATAATTCTGATGTGTGTTCTAGTTACAACGAAAAAGAACTTTAATCACGGATTCTACGGATTGTAGGCCAGCAATTGTAGATCGTATTGTTGCGGAGATATTAACACTTTTCCTCCCTTTCACGAGTAATTTAGTTCAGGGAGGAAAAGTAAGATAGTTTCAATGTTCCAGTAGCATATTCCAGACTGCTTTATAGTGGTTTTCGAAGCGCTATCGGGAGAAGGATGTTTGACACCCACTTGTGACATTCATACTCTTCTTTATATATAGGCCTAGTCGCTGCAAGAAGATACGGTGTCTCACGGTCGTGAAAGACTAAAAATGTGTATTTCGTGATTTTTTGCTGAGGGGTGTACTATATGATGCAAAATCGTAGGATGGATTTGCTTCTAATATTATCAGATGTGCTTCAGTATTGAACAACATGAATTTGAGTGGTTATGTTTTCGGATTTGAAAACAAGAAAAAGACACAAAAGTAACATCTACACTGTTATCTACTTCATGAGAATTATTTTCGCATTAATTTTTTTGATTATTAAGAACTTGAGAGAATTCGTTATGTGAATCGCCAATCCTTCAGGTTCATTTGATCGTAAAGAAACGGGTCTCCTGTATGCTTCGAACATTGCATTTTTATAATGATAATGAAATGTAATTCATGGAATCATCAAATAATCAAGATTTATGAAAATAAACCTTCAACTTTTTATGAAGAAAAATCGTTTTGGATGTTAAAATGAGAGGTGAAAGAATATACAATGACTTCTTCAAATAGTGCTAATAAAATTTGATTTTATTTAGTAGTTTTGACATCTAGCTCGGGGAAACTTTCGGCATTTAATCTGCAGTGAAAAAGCCCCATGCAATTTCAATTTAAGTTGCGTACTCTGTGAAGTCAGATAAATCACTCTCTCCCCCTCCCCCTCCCTCCCCCCTCCCTCTCCCTCCCTCCCCCTCCCTCTCCCTCCCTCTCCCTCTCCCTCCCTCTCCCCCTCCATCTCCCTCCCTCCCCCTCCCTCCCTCTCCCTCCCTCTCCCCCTCCCTCCCTCTCCCTCCCTCCCCCTCCCTCTCCCCCCCTCTCCCTCTCCATCTCTCTCTCTTTCTTTCTTTCTTCGCGACAAGTTAGAAATAATTTCGGTAATGAATTTCTATTCAGCTATTCTGTTGCAGACATTTCATTAAAAGTCAATCTTTATTTATTAATATTTCGACTATTTATGTTTGTTTGGTAGCATTTCAAACGAAGAAATTAATTATCTTTTAGAAAACGATTAAAGAGGGCAAGAATAAAATTGTTTCTCTAGTCGATTTAGAAGTAGTCAAACTCTGTCGTTACTCGAGTAGGTGGGTGTTAATTTACAATCCTGTAAAATAAGGATGAAGTGTTTTCCCGACGAATAACATTAAGAAGACTATCTCAATCCTCATGTCACGAACAGACACAATGTAACACGATCACGCAATAAAAACTCGAATAGCGCAATACAACTCAAAACATCACTTTGATCTCAGTTGGAAGATGACAGCTTATTCAAACTCTCAGCGGTCGAATCAAGTGATATAGAGAACAAAAAGCTACATCTCTTTAGAACTTAAAATGCTACTTGAAGTTTCAATGAAAGCTTTCTAAAATGAACTCTCTCATTTTAAGTGTGATTCATATACTTAATCACATGATTTGGCTATTGGGTTGAAATTTGAATATTGATGAAAACTTTCTAATAGAACAAAAATAATTTTCAATGTTTATGATGATCTAAGTACAACAAGCGGTTCAATGAATGTTTGACACAATATTTCGCAAAAAATACTCATGTTTTTGAAAAATTGGATCTGACTTTATTTCTAAAGATCTGTTATTAATAAACACATTCCACGAAGAAAAAACGTTATTTTTCATAATTGTAGTTGTAGGAAGAATCAGAAAATATTTAGTATTTTTTCAATTTTCGAAAAATCAGGTTTTTAAGCAATGTGAAACCTGCGTCATTCTTATAAACGTTCTTCAGAATATGCATCAACAAAATTTCAAAAAAAATTATTGAGTTGTTTTTGAGAAAAAAAATTGTTTAAACAAAAATTAAAAATTGCCTATATTTCACGAAAATAACGCAAAAAACACTCAAATTTTCGAAAATTTGTTCATGATCTTATTTCAAAATCTATCTATAAAGAAGAGTTTCTATTAAGGGAAAAAATCTCCATCTTTAATATCTTAGTTGTAGGACGACGCCAAAATGTTTTTTTTCGATTTTCGAAAAACCAGGGCTTTCAACCAACATAAGACCTACGTCATTCTCTTAAACTTCTCCCAAGCAAACAAAATTTAATCAAAATTGATGCCGCCATTTTTTGAAAATGTCCCAGGGACTTCATGTAAAGTACTTCCCAAATTAAAATATCAATTTCAAATTCAAGGGGCCACGATATCAGCCAGATTTATCGGAAAATATAAATTTTGGAAAAAATCGGCTGAACATTTTAGCCGGTTAGCGTATTTTACGGGCGGACAGAGGGACAGACGAATAGACAAACAGAAGTTTGGCCGTCAATCGCCTTTTTGGTATCAAGGACCCACAATCATGGATTCTGTCTACACCACATGTTAAAGGATTTTTTTCTAAATTTAACAACTGGATTAATCCACTTTTTCGTAACGAGGGCCCTGTAATAAGAATTTTTTGCCGAAAATTCGTTGTTTTTTCGCGCAGCATTACACAACTTTCTCTTCCTAAGAAGCACCTTCCTATCAGCGAGAAAGTAAAATTAAATGTTCATGTCAAACGAAATGCGATTTTATTATCCTTATGTATCCCAGTTTTATAGTAAGAAATTCAGTTAACTTGGAATTCGAAAGAGTTGAAAGTAGCTAAAAATGACCTACCACAAATTATTATCAAGTCGAAATGGGCAATGTATGAATATAACGGTATGTACGTAATAAACAAGTATTTAAAATTTGTACACAGTATATTTCATTTCAGGCGGATAAAAGCACTCCAGTACTTTGTTTCTGTTTGCCAACATTTTTCAGTTAGCTAACCGTATTTTCTTTACCTTCTTGGCTTCAAAAGCATAGACTCTCAGTCAAAATATGTGTGCATGTTTCTTGGGCATTTTCAAGATATGAAGAGCTCGCCTGGGGGGCTAAAGTATAAACGCCCTAATAATGGGCGAGATAAGGACTGTCAAATTTTGCACCTTAATTCCGTCAATCCACACATTTCCTTTTTTCTAAGTTTATATTAGAAAAAAGTAGTTTTTTCTTCGGCATTAGAAAGTTCATCATAGCTTCAAATCACTATAAGCACAACTTTCTGGGTGTCATAAGAGACGAGAAATCGTCATGAAACTGTTGTGCAGAAACAAACGTTTTTCAGCAAAATGGCATTAGGAACATTTGTTTCTTGAGAAGACTTGAATTTTTCTCCAGATATGACTCTTTTCGTATGCGGAAAATGTATACCAGTTTCTGGCATAAAAATTAACTATTATTATGCATCCCTATCATCACATTTGTGAATTATGATTGTCACATACTAAATTTCATTAAACATATATCCAATGTGATGGATTTATTTATGTCAAAAACAGTTAAAAACAGTGTGACGTACTATGCGGACAAGTTAATTTGAAGTTACATTCATGTCCAGAAGCAAAACAAGGGTCCATCTCAGCATTTGCTCGAGGATCAGGGAAACGGGACGAGATGGGGGTCATTGAACCAGAAGCTGAAGTACAATATTTGTTACAGGTTCTTTAGAATTATACAATCCAAATGTCATATAATACATTAAATGTCACTGTTAAAATTAATATTACTTTTCTTTTGGATGCTCGGTATAGTCTCTAATTGTATAGAAACAGTTGTGCAGCAGAAAAGATTTTACTTGGGACACTTTGGTATCGAATTTAGACGCTTAATATCATCTGTCAAGGTGTTGTAAAATAACGTACATGTATTATATGTGAATTTTTTTGTAGTGAGCTCTTGTTACTGTCACCTGATACTGTCCTGATCCTCAATGAGTACAAGCTGCTGATACAAGAACCTCGTACATGGGTATGCATAATTAATCTGAGCACAGATACATTGCGAAAAAGGAGAAACGTCATCTCCTCCGTCAACAGGTCGATAACCAAAAGTCGATGGTTCAGAACTCGAAGGGTAGCTAATCTATTTCCGCTGTCGACTGTCTGTTCCCACGCAAAGGCTCCCAAAACATCCATTCCCTAGCTAGCGCTCTCTCTGTCTACGACTGTGGTTATTAAATTCGGAGACGGCAAATTACAGCAGCAGCACCGCGCCTCGACGCGCAAACACAGAAATCTTAATTAGCCTCATCAACTTCTGCAAATACGAGGCCGGCAGAGCCCCAGAAGAGCAAAAGGTACTTCGCCGTTTTTGGTGTCACCTAATTTTTGTATACTTTTTTATCATTGAGTTAATGGATGTTGGACTGAATTTCCTGAGATAAGTTTCAGGCTTGTGTAGATCAAAGTGACATATTACTCCATAGTCCTAATGTTAGAAGGGTGCTATACGAAGTTTGTACACTACTAAAACCTTTAAGTACGTGGTTGAACAATGTAATTGTTCTTCTATTTAACCAATCAAAGCAAAAATTGTCCGTGTCTCATACATACTGCAGTATATTAATGATCATGATTTAGAAATTTCACTTAATAGTTAATTGGTACTTCTGACCACCCGCCCGCTGCACCTTCTCAAGTGTGGCGTTTTCGTAAATGCCATTGTTAAAAAATATATGCAAGACTTCTGTCTTCGTATAAAATACATATTTTTATTCTTAAAATTGTGTTGATGTAGTTACTTTCAAAGTGTTTGTTTTCTAAAAACAAACTTTTTATTGTGCTCCAGTTTCACGAGAAACATTTAAAAGTCGTGAAAGAGGGGTTTGTAATGTAATTTCTATTCAATCAGAAAGCGCTAAATTGACTGACTGAGTGAGTGACTAATATGACTGAGTTTCAGCCATATTTAATTTGATTTCTTTTATTTTAAAAATTGTTGATGGCTTATTCTGGTTATATAATTCAAAAATTGAGAGGTTCTTCCTAAGTAATGGAAGCACTTCGTTGAGAAATTATCCTCACTTGTAAGTGTAAAGTGCCGAAAAATGTTACAGTAGTGATATTATCATGTTTGTTTGTTTGTTTTGTAGATGGTTAAGAAATGACATTTCCTCGCTGCCACAGTAATTACTGGTTGGAACTATTTGCATTTCGTTGGATCAGACGTATTTTCAAGCGATGCCTAAATTGTTAGAGCGACAGAAATTGCGTATTTATAATATTACGCACTACTACTTTTGGTTCATTTTTACTTCCTTGTATTCTGCATATATATATATATATATATATATATATATATATATATATATATATATATATATATATATATATATATATCGTATATTTAGAAATATTAGAAAATATTTGAGAAAGATGTGTCATGCAATGGTGGAAAGTACCGTCGAGAAACAATCTTCCTTCCTCTTCCCCGCCGTGCCCCGCCTGTGGGAGATACCTGAATGGGGAAAGCCCGGCGAGTCGACCTGTCGGTCGGCGCCGAATCTCCCCATCCAATTATGGAATAACACTATCATCTCTCATTGTAAAATCTGCACTTCACTTTTACAAGACTAACGACCATGTCAGTTAAGAGCCCGGAATCATCACGCCGTAAAAAGTCTGAACTTAACCTTTACCTCTTAAAATACTGCACAACACAGTTTTTTAGCTCTGTTTCCATTTCTCATTTGCACATGGTTTGGCTCATGACATGCGATTTATATTGTTTCGATGTCCTTAGATCATGATTATGATAATAAAAATGAAGTCGATTACCATTCTTTTTTTTTTTTTTTTTTTTTGTATTGACGACCAGTACGACATGTGCATAACTAACCGTCTCATTCTCTTCACTTTCAATTTTATAGCTTTGAAGTGATTTCATCTCTTTAACAAACTCATTCCTATCTTTGATGATAATAGAGTTTTTTTAGATCCGTAACTAGAAAAACTGAAAGATATGATGAAAAAGTAAAATATAAAATATAATATAAAATATAATATAAATATCAATTCTTGATCTTGTCATTTGTATATATCAACAACACAACAAAAAATGTCCTGCGGCGAAGATATGAGTTGAAAAACAATCAAATTTCTTTCAAAATACAATTTACTTCAAGCGAAACGTGTAACTAAATTATAATGTAGTACACATGTATTTTACTTTCGGAACTGATACATTTAGATTACTTCCGAGGAAACATCAAAACACAAATGCGGCAAACCCCTGCGTCAAATCCTGCAGCGCGGTGGCAATCGTCTTGCGCGTTGCTGTACCTGTTGACGTGGCCGCTCCGACCTGAGACGAAAAACTCTCGCGGCGACACAAAGGCTTCCGCGAGCTGCCAAATCCCCCGCCCCCACCCAACTGCCGTCGCCAGGCAAACCTCAGCGTATCGCCCGCGGCATCTGTCGGCGGTTGCGTCAACCGCTCCCTCCCGCCTCAGTGCACTGGGTCGGAATCAAAAAGCGTCCGCTAGAACAAAACGGCATCCATTAATAAATAATGGCATGAATATAAATAAATAAACATGCACAAATATAAACGAACTAAAAGTAAGAAAACAAACAAATTTGATTACGAAGTAAATTGGTACAACATGTTGCATTGAAAGGTGTTCCTTTTGGTATTACGCAATTTTAGTTAATGCTCTGCCAAATGGTATCGTTTATGTAAAGTATAAAATAGCTTAATTTCGAGCTACTTCTACTAAATTGATTATAAGAAGACTGTCACTCATTCTTAAAATTAAAATATTACTTCACAGACCTTGAATATTGAAAGTCTTTCACGTCGGAAATAAATGAAGTAAAACCAAACAAAATACCAAAATAGATAAAAATGGACTGTTCAGTTCATTGTTTTCTGACTTTATTAGTGCATCCGAGTCAAGAAATAAGGACTTAATGAGATCGCAATGTGTAAGGTACCTCCCGACCATTTTGAGACCGAGAAGTTTGCTCAGAACTCGTTCAAGTTTCTAAGCTAAGTGACTGGCTTATAGACGAAGAAAACGTTTTAAATACATATTCTATAGGTATTTTTATTGACAATTGAAACATGTTTATTAGTCTGTTAAAATTTCTTGCTTGCCATTATCAGTTGAGTACGGGAAATGTGAATGACGGACGATGTTAAATAGTAATAAACTTCACTAAAGCATTTCCTAATTTGAAAGTTGCACTATTTACAGTGACAACCGTTTCAAACAACAAAACAGACGTTTAATAAAATACATTTATAAAACCACTGTTTAATAATGAACAAACAGTTTTTAAATAAAACTTCCAATTATGTAATTTTATATCAATAATTTCGGTAGAAATCCCTTGAACAAGAGGGTGTGGATCCCCTCTTGTCACCCTCAAGTATTCCAATGTCAGTGAATTGCAGAAAAATATATTAATGGGAATACGGTATAATTCAATTTATTGAAATAACATGCATTTCAAAAAGTATTTATAATAGTTAATAAGGATGTTGCACCATCGTGAGAACTCTCAAATAATTCGTTTTATTAATACTAAAATGATGGAATATTGAAATAATAAGATTATTACCCATTTACCAGCTTTATGGATTGCACCTGTCAGTGCCTTCAGATCTTCCCCTTGGCTGAGACTCATTCCTCCAGGATCCCCCTCCATAGAACGCATTAGTCTGCCAACCCATCGCGGATATAAGTCATGATAATAATTAGCGCGTGGATCCACAGCGATTAGTCATGAAGGAAGGCAGCCAGGAAACAAGCCGCTTGGACACGTCGTCCACCCTACGCTCACACTAGTTTAGAGGGAAACGAAACGAAATTAGCTCTAGATTATAACGGCGTCTTGTATCAGACGACGCAACTAGTGCCAAACGTTTACCTCAACACCTTCCTCTCACTCCCCATTTCTCAAACACTCTGTACCTTTATTGTGTGACTAGCCAATGAAATATCGTATCGTTCTGCGCGTCCCTATTTGCACCCATTTACGAGCACGCGTCGTCCAGTAGACTACGCCTTTGTAGTTACATTAGTGATTTTTTGGCTCTAAATTAGCCAATATTGCAAATAATAAATAAACTCCTTGTCTTGTAGCATTTACATTTTGTTCTGAACATCTAGCTATCATAATGGGACGATGGTGACCATAACAATGGACGCAGGACGAGGTTCTTCTCAGGTCGCTGCTCAAAACCATGTGTGCACAGAACTAAGTGTCTACCGTGCAGGTCCAGTCATTTTGGTGTATCTATAAAAATCTTTAAAATTTATTCTGGTACTTCATATCATACATGTTCAATACATTACTTTAGTGTTTCATTGTTAAAATGTGTTTTACTATATTTCTATCCAAAGTAGTCTGTCAAACTACGTTTTTATAATTATGCATGTTACTGGCCGGCTTGTAATCTCGAGTTAAGAGGAAGATATTAGGTCAAGGATGATGTACGGTGTGCTAGGAACGTACACCTCACCAAAAGATAGCAAAGCATATACTTTTTGAGAGATTCCAATCCACAACGCGGATGTAAAGGGTATTTGCGTGCAAATACCTTTAGCCTCTGTACAACTCAGGACGTCGAAACGGGAAAAAATCATATTTTATTAATTAACCCTTGTTCGACCTAAGAGTCAGGCAAATACCTGAATACATACTACATAACTTTAACCCTAGATGCACAACCAATGTTTGAAAGAGCATATTCACAACGCGGAGTCAGTTTGACTCCCACATCAAACGAGACTACAAATATAATTTTTCAAGGAATTAAACAAAATGAAAACAATAGTGTATGAATCATGTATATTAAGCAACACAAAAACGTAGAATAGGTTAGGGTAATGGATAAAAACTACTACAATTGCTAACCACGCATTTCAACGTCACGTTCAAAGTTCATCTCCTCCAGATTTCAATTTAATCTGAGTCCGACAAAATTTCTTCCTCATCAACAACATCAACATCACAAAAGCCATATTCCAATAATTTAAAAATATTGTCTTCATCCTAGGATCTAGACATTTTTGCACAGCATTAAAAAATATTACGGTTTAACCAACACGGAATCAAAATTACTCCCAGGGTCTAGCATATAGCGTTATAAAAAATACGAGCATAGAAAATCACGTCTCTTTTTCACAACGACGCATGATTAACAATGGAAGCACAGCAGGTTCGTACTCACTACAGCGCAACAATGAGCAACGAACATTTCAATTACGACGGGAATCAAACTGACTCCTGTTTGTGAATCTAATGTTAATTGTAAACACTACTTAATTACTGAGGTTGGCCGTCGTAAGTGTCTTTAAAACACCTTACAAAATATACTTACAAAATAAAACGAAAATATAAAAATGTTTCAACCGCATTTATTTTCAGTGTCATTTCGACCCACTGCTCATCGCCGCCCCGCGTCGCCCCTTATCAGGCGCGGCTGTTGGCAAAAGCCGCCTCTTTTTTTCTCGCCGTCTCGTCCCCGTAATGCCGTTATCGGTGCTGTGCGCCTGAATTATTGATGCGGCCGAGGCAAGGCGTGGCGAGGGGAGTGGGGTAAGCGGGCGATGGCGAAAGGGGCCGCAGCAGCTGCTTATCGTGGAGCCAGGAGCGGGAAAGCTGCCTCTTCCGACGCGCCGGCGCGTAAGTCGCGCTTGAGGCCTTGCGCTGGTCAGGACCAAGGAGTAGGGAGTTTTGGCATGTATGGTTGGTTGAGGTATCAATGGCAATGTTGATATTAAGAGCGGGTAGAAGAGAGAGAGAAAAATAGAGAAAGAGAGAAAGAAAGAGAAAGAGAGAGAAAGAGAAAGAGAAAGAGAAAGAGAGAGAGAAAGAGAGAGAGAGAAAGAGAGAGAGAAAGAGAGAGAGAGAAAGAGAGAGAAAGAGAGAGAGAGAGAAAGAGAGAGAGAGAAAGAGAGAGAGAAAGAGAGAGAGAGAAAGAAAGAGAGAGAGAAAGAGAGAGAGAGAAAGAGAGAGAGAGAGAGAGAGAGAAAAAGAGAGAGAGAGAAAGAGAGAGAGGAGAGAGAGAGAGAGAGGGTTTTGCGTAAACGTTTAGGTCGAAATGTAAGAAGTTCCCAACTGTGATGACAGAGTGCGTGAATTCTCATAATGCCACATCTTGATTTGCATTTGTTCGACCAGAGCTGCCCAACAATCACAGATCTGACAAAAGGTTATAATTATGCAATTATTACATTATAAAATAAATATAAATAATACCATATGTATAAGTAATACACAAATAATATGCATACGGATAAGTAATATTAAAATGAATGCCATAATTAAATCATATAATAAATATAACTAATACCATGTGTATAGGAAACTATAAATATAAATTAATACCGCCAACTTCATGTTGCATAATGGGAATATACAGTTCGCAGTATGCACCCAGTCCATGATGGAAAGACATGGGTGAACTACTGCGCATCGTATCCGACTTCACCTAATGACTCCACGCACCAGTTTGCGTCACAATTTTAGTGGGAATTTTAAATGCAATCAGATACAAATGTTATCATAATGTTATATGACAATGAATCTAATATGAAGCATTTCTTTTAAGTATTGTATCTTGTACACCTTCATCGTGTTATTTTTGGTTGGTCATCGTTCAAAATTGTCACTTTACGCCACTTTCAAAATGTTTCTCAAAATTGCTCGCTCTCCATGCAACATGACGGCCAGCGTCTGGTCTGGCATGTCAAACGAAGTGCGTGGCCACGTGGTTCGTGGCGCAAACTGGTGGTGCACAGAACGAGCGAAAATCAGTGCGCCGAAGTACTCCACCAATCTCTTTCCACCATGGTTTTGCCCTGGTGAAGCGTTATAGCAATCGGTGCCAAGAACAGGTGAAGTCGAGAAAGCGATTATGCACAAACGTTTAGGTCGAATTGGAAGACATTCCGAACTGTGGTGACAGAGTGCGCTTAAGTCTCATAATACCACTTGATTCGCATATGATCGACCAGAGCTGCCCATCTATCACTGATCTGACATAAGAATATTATTAAATAAAAATAACTAATACTCTTCATAAGGAATATATTGCTTCAAAGTTAGAGGTTGATATAACTAATACTCGATGTATAGGTAATCATACATGCAATTTCATGACACCAATTTCACGTTGCATCGTGGGTATATACAGTTCGCAGCACACACTGCCGCCACAGTTGGGAACAAATTCGATTAAGCACCAACGAATGATGGATTAACATGCGATATAAGACGCCCGATAAATCAGGCGGAATAGCAGGCTCTATGATGGAAAGATGTAATGCTATCTTTGGTTACGTTGCTTGCTTGCTTGCTAGGCCTCGCTTGCACCCACAATGATATAGGCAGGCAGGAGCGTCGCAGTTAAAGCAGCAAACGCGTATTACATTACAAATTATTTAGATTTTATGGGTCCTTGGGAGCTAAGTCCCTTCAGAAGACTGCAGGATGGTGGATCAGCACAAGTGAAAATGAAAGACAGAATATGTTTTAGCAAATGTCGAAACAAAAGTCCTTTACTTACATAAAATGAAGTTATACAAAAAATGAAGTTACATCTAAGTTACGTGGAGACCTCCGCCCAACTGAACGATAGCTCGGAGAATCTCCCCGGGCAGGGCCCTTCCGCTTGTTTTATAGTAATCAGAGCTTTTTTTGTAATCATACGCTTTCACGTGGGCTGCATGTGGCTTCCCCCTCCCAAACCTGATGCGGCCAGAAGGCGCTGAATAGGCCCTCTGTGTTTGTGCCCGCGCTGGTCATATCGTCCGCCGTCCGTCACTTTAGACGCTGATGGGGGTCAGCTG
Organism: Gryllus longicercus; assembly: GCA_038098605.1. NCBI lineage: Eukaryota > Metazoa > Arthropoda > Insecta > Orthoptera > Gryllidae > Gryllus > Gryllus longicercus. The sequence continues at coordinate 4,104,314 of JAZDUA010000068.1, forward strand.
GGGTCACATGTCGCAAAGGCCATCGTGCTTAAACATTCATATTTATTGGTACTTCCCAGTTGACGGGTATTTCCCAATTGAATGCTTTATGATAAAAAGCTCCCATGAAGTATGATTATACTCATTACAGTTATATTACAATTACAATTACAATTACACTTATTACTATTACAATCATTACACCTTCAATCACAATTATTACAATTACACTTATTACACCTTCAATCCGTACAGTTACAATCATTACACCTTCAATCCGTACAGTTACAATCATTACACCTTCCCCCTTTTCAAAAGTGAACCACCATGTGGTTTACTTTTACTCAACGAACATATCGAGTGGACCGTCTGAGCCTCTTGGGCGTGTGATCTGGATCTATACTGGATGGCGTATGCTGTCCATCTACTGTTGCCTCTACGTCGGCAAAGGTTGGCTCACGGGTTATTGGGAGGGAACGTGTTGATAGGACAGGAGATACTTTGTCGAGATCCCTTTGGTAGGATACTACAGGTTGATAGGTATTTATTACCAAGCATCTCTCTCGTGCCTGTGCCCAACAGTCCCTGGGACTCCATTTGTCCCACAACCAAAAACCACATTCTCTGCAACATTTGCAACAGCAACAACTACAGCAAGTAATTATTATGAACAATACAAATACAATTAGTGATCCTAACCATGTTGCGCCTTGATACCAGACAGAAGGAAGAATACTTTCTTCTTGGTCTTTAATCAGCCCTTCTATTTCTGATACCTTGTAGCTCGCTATTTTTAAATCATCTGCAGAAGTTAGAATATTCTGCAGAGGAGTATCCAGATCTAAATTAGTTAATTTCTCCTTTGTCTCCTCATCAAAACAACAATCAAAATTTGGAGACATTACAGGTAATACGTCCAGCTCAGTTCGATTGACTTCTAGTTGACTACTAGCATATAAGGTCGCGGAAGCAGAATAACCTTTGCAACCTTTTGGGAGGTGTAGTTTACCTTGGTTTTCTAAGACAATGTTTCGTGTTCCTTGAAGAGGACACAAAATTGCAAATCTTTCGGGGCTCGGTGCAACGTATAACCACTCATTACTCAGATATAGCGAGATCAAGTGTGTTCTTGTTAATTTAACAATTCTTTTGTCACACACATCTGGAACTCTGTTATTAGATACATGTAGAAGCGTAGCTTCACAATCTACATCTGGAACATATGTATATACTGGTACTTTCTCTTTACAAACAAAATTAATTTCATTAGGATTAAAACAATTACTTAATTCATTGGAAGACATCTTTCCATATTTGTTATGCATAGTGTCCTTAAATATATATTCTCTATTAAAATTAAGATACATAAATGTATCGTCTTTCACTCTTGCTGGAAAAGGTAATACTTTATACAATTGATATTGAGTGTTTGAAATAAGAGGTATTTGGATTACATATACAAAATAGTTCTGAAAAGAATAGATGATAGGAATTATTAATCTACTTAGTTCACTAATAGGAAAAGGAGGATAGTCCAGGTCCTCCTTTGGTTTACCTTGATCCATATAACTTTTTATTTTATTTGGTGTGACCAGTTGAGGTTGTAACACACCATCTTGAGCATGAACAAATGCATCTACTAAAATATCAAACGTATACCGACTTTCCTCAATTCCTCTCTCTACTTGTTTCAATTGTTCATTCATCATTGATACTACAGTGGTTGATTCCTCTAATTTGTTAATTGCCATGGATGCTTTTTCTGCAAAGTTCTTAAATTTATCAGCTAACATTTTCTCATTCTTATCTATTTTATACATTGTAGAATTAAATGTGAGAATGGCTGATTTGATTACTGTCATCTGTTCTCCCGAAATTTTTAAAAATTTTCTTTGCTCTTTCTGAATTGTATCAATATGCTTTTGATAACTTTTAATTTCAGATTCTGTTGCTGTGCCAAACAAAATTTTGCTAACCTCTCCAATAAAATTTAAAACACCTCGCTTCTGCCGACCATAATTATTTTCATTTAAATAACCCGCAATTATATCTTTTAAAGAATCTACATAACGAATCTTTGATCGAGAATAAGTTGCGAATGCTGTACAATCCGTTAAATGATACCATGATTCATTTGAATATTTTTGACATACAGTTAATACTTGAGCCTGATGACTTTTAGTTTGTTTCCATAATTCTTTAATAGGGTTTAAATCTATGTAATTTACAAACTTCCATTGAGTTGGTGACGACAAAAGTGTACCTATTTCGTCGAAATATACTCCTGCTGACGACGATATTGGAGAATTTTGACTTTCCACCGTAGTCTGGTGTTGTAGTGCAATTAACAACAGTTAACAAATCGCGATCATCTTGCGAATTTTCCTCTGAAACAAAGTATGGTTTCAACCTATTTACATGAACTCTAAGTCGTTTACGTTTTCCTACTTCTTGTAGAACAACATCAGATCCCGCATTTAAAACTTCTTGTATTTCATATGGACCTTTCCATAGCGGTTCTAATTTATTTCTTTGCTCTACTTTTACTAAGACCTGGTCTCTGATTTTAAATTCCCTCTTTCTACTCCTTTTTTCATCATAATATTCTTTCTGCTTTTCTTTCTGTATTCTCAAATTTTCTCTAACCCTTTCATGACAAACTTGGAATTTAAATCTTATTTCCTGAACAATATCATCGTATGTATACAACGGAGTTGTATTCGCTTGCAATTTACCCGGTAAATTTGCTTTCCTTCCAAACAATACTTCATATGGGGTATACTTTGTACTCGTGTGGACTGTTGTATTATACGTAAAACTCGCAAATGGTAACCAATCATCCCAGTCGTTATGTGGCTGTTTACAAAAACATCTTAAATATTCCACTAACGTTCTGTGCGTTCTTTCGAGCGCACCATTACTTTCTGGATGATATGCACTAGTATTAATTTTCTTTATTTTAAGTAATTTACTTAAATTTTGGAATAAGCCACTCATAAAATTAGAACCTTGATCGGTTACTATCTCATTTGGTATACCGAAAATACAAACGATAAAATTATTAAATGCTTTTGCTGTTTCCTGTGCGGTTGAATCAGAAAGCGGGACCGCGATTAAGTATTTACTCAAATTGTCCTGACATGTTAAAATATATTTATTCCCTTTCATTGTCAACGGTAAAGGACATTGTAGGTCCTAAGTAAATCTTTTCCCAAGGTGCCTCTTTAATATCAGTCACAATAAGTGTTTGTTTCACTGGTAACTGAGTTACTTTATTTAATTGGCATGTCTTACAAGCTTTAATAAATTTCTCTACGTCATTTGACATGTTCGGCCATGAAGTATATAATTTAATTCTCTCTAGAGTTCTTTTGATTCCTTGATGACCTCCAATGGGACATTCATGCATTTCTTTAATAATTCTTTGCCTATTCTCTACACTAACCTGACAAGAGACTACTGGATATCTACTTAACGCATCTGCATTGACATTCATTTTTCCTGCTTTATGTATCACTTCATAATCGTATTCCTCTAACAATAATCTCCATCTCATCAATCGAGATCCTGGATCTGTTACATTCAAAATCCACGTTAAAGCTTTATGATCTGTCACGATTGTGAATTTTGTTCCTAATAAGTATGGACGGAAATGTTTACAAGCCCATACGATAGCTGCGAGTTCTTTTTCTGTAATAGAATAATTTAACTCTGCTTTGTTAAAAGTTCGAGATGCATAAGCAAGCGGCTTATCTTTTCCTATCTTTCCTTGACTAAGTATTGCTCCTATAGCATAATTACTCGCGTCCGTTGTTAGAATAAATGGTTGTTGAAAATCAGGATACTGAAGTACTGGCGCTTGTGTTAATTCTTTCTTTAAAGAGTCAAAACTACTCTGCTCCTCTTGTTCCCATTTCCATTTACTATCTTTCTTTAATAACTTTGTCAAAGGTATAGCAATTGTACTAAACTTGTCAATGAATCTACGATAATAACCTGCCAAACCGAGAAATGATTTTATGTCTTTGATATCTTTTGGTATTGGAAAATCTCTAACGGCTCGAATCTTTTCTGGATCTGGTTTTACACCATCTGGCGTTACCAGGTGTCCTAAATACTGTAATTCTGTTTTAATAAATTCGCATTTATCTGGTTCTATTTTCAAATTACATTCCCTTAAATTTTGAAAAACTTCAATCAGCTTCTGATTGTGTTCTTCCAAAGTTTCTCCGAATATTATTATATCATCTAAATAAACCAAACAACGACTACCTAACGTTCCTGATAATACGTTATTCATAAGCCTCTGGAAGGTACTGGGAGCGGATTTCAAACCAAACGGCATACGCTTAAATTCATAATGTCCGGTATTAGTGCTAAACGCAGTTTTACCTTGATCTTCTTCCGCTATTGGCACTTGCCAATATCCACTCGCGCAATCGAGAGCTGAAAAATATCTAGCCCTACCTAATTTGTCCAATATTTCTTGAATATTTGGAATTGGAAAACTGTCTCCTATAGAGGCGTCATTTAACTTTCTAAAATCTACACAGATTCTCCATTTTCTTTGGCCTGATGCGTCTATTTTCTTCGGAACGATTACTAAAGGAAAATTCCAAGGACTCTGACTTGGTGTAATTATATCTTGTTCGAGCATAGACTGAATTTGTTTTTCTACTTCAACTTTATGTTTTTCCGGTAATCTGTAATTCTTTAGAGTAATCGCTTTGCCTCTCGGAATTCCTGGTGTAGGAATCGTGTGTTCGACTCCTCTCGCACTCGTTAATTTGTCTCCTTCTAATTTAAAGATATCCTGGAATTGATGACAAATTGCCCGAATTTCTCTAGTACCCTCTTTAATGTGCGAAAATCTTAATTTCTCATCTAATTTACGAATTCTCTCAGGATCTTTCGAGTGATTAATCCATTCTCTTTTCGACGGTACTTTTCTTAATACAGGTTTCACATTAATTACCTGCTCTTCATTTGTAACATTTACGCATAAGCACTGAAACCTATTGTCTTTACATTTCACTAGTCCACACGCTATATAAACACCTTCTTTTAATGTTTGATTTTCAATTAATCTATCACCTACTTCTGTGGTTGGTAACGATACTATCGTTTCACTTTCAGCGGGTACTCTTATATCAAAAGGGATGTTTAATGATATTCCATACGTACTGAGACCATCTTGTCCTAATATCATATCGAGTTCGTGTGGCAAACTGTTTACCACATAAAATTCGTGTTTACGAGGTTCTGATGCGTTCTCCAAGACAAGTAGTATTTTACCAATTACTTTTAAATTATTCCCTGTAATTCCTTTTATTATTATTTGTTCATCTGCATGCTTTATTTCTCTTTTATTTCTTATTGCTTCTAACTTTACCAACGATACCTGGGACCCAGTGTCTATCAATGCTACACCCATTTCACCCTTCAATTGCTTACACAATACGTATATTTCGTATTCATTTAGCTCGTAATGTCGATCTAAATTTCTGCAACCTCTTTGTAACTCATTTACGTTTAAACCTCGAGAACTACAGACCCTTGCTATATTCTCGTCCGGAGATTCACCTGTCTCCGCGTCACTTCGAGTCGCGATCTCTTTAGTGACTTTTCGGCTACAACCTAATTGTTTGCCGTTCCCTCTTTCCTTATTCCACTCACTTTCTAACATACAATTGTTCGCGTCGCAATCCCTTTGCGCACCGCAACCTGCTTTTGCTTCGCAACCCTTTTGCGAACCGCAACCTGCTTGCCTAGGACTTATCTTCGGTTGCTCAGACAGCCCTGCTGTCCGTTTCCCTGCGTTCTGCAATTTCTAGCCTCGTGCCCTTTCTTATTGCACTTCGCACAGGTCGGTACTGGTATACCCGTACATTCTCGCGCCTTATGTCCTATTTTCTGACATCGGAAACATGTTATACTTGCCGAATTAACTTCTTTTCTTACAATCGAATGTTTCTTTGAATTGTTACGCTGATCATAACGTGGTAATTGCTTAAAATTCCCCTGATTTGGATTACTGAATTTGTGTCGTTGCGACAAAATAGAACTTTCCTCCTCTAATGCAATTTCAATTAACTGAGATATAGACTGATCTTCTCCTTTTGTTTTTACCATTGTTTTTATACGATCATCAACTATTCCTTGAACAAAACATATCTTAACTATTTCTTGCATGATAGCAATTCCTCCTTCTACGTAGGATGGTTCTATCTGCTCTAGTTTACGTCGCGTTTCCCTGTATAATTCAGCGGATAAATCATCAATGCGCGAACCCCACTGAATTATAGTTTCATTAAAATTTTGCCTACTATTAAATAGTTTACTTGCATGAAAGTCTAATGTCCTTCTTGTCGCGTAATGTTCCTCTAAAATGTCACGTACGTCTTCCCACGATGATCTTCTTTTAATCATTAATTTTGCTTTCGCATCTCCGCATATTTTTGCTTCAATAAATTTTAAAAATAACCCGTGTTTACTAGGATGAACGACTTCGTACGCGGCTTCTACACTTTCTATAAATTCTCGCAGTTCCCTCGGATTACCCTCAAAGCTTTTTGGTACTAATTTGATTGCTTCCGGCACGGATATGTAATCTTGCTCGGGAGGAGCACCTTGACTATCAGCCATCATCCTCAATTAGCTAACACAACTAGATAAACACAATACTCAAACTTCGACGTTTCCTACGCTCACGCGCGCTCTACAAAATACCTAACACACTTTGGATCAAGATAACCCAGAGGTTGGACTAACCTTTACAAGATGAAGAGTTCTTCTGAAGGCAACCAAATGGAGATCGCTGCTACGGTTACGTTGCCGGCTGCACGTACGGCTGAACACAGGATGGCACCTCGGTACACCAGGCTGCTGCTGTTGTAGTGCTCAGAAGAACCAAGGACTCCGCCAACTCCTCTCGGAAGGTTTCGCTGGCCAGGCTCCACCACGATCACGCTGGTGAATACGTGACTCCTTGAAGAATTGAAAGAAATGACTTTTGCTAAAACTGTGCTGAGCAGTGCGTCTGATTTTGAAGGATCCCACCGCTTCCACCATGTAATGCTATCTTTGGTTACGTTGCTTGCTTGCTTGCTAGGCCTCGCTTGCACCCACAATGATATAGGCAGGCAGGGGCGTCGCAGTTAAAGCAGCAAACGCGTATTACATTACAAATTATTTAGATTTTATGGGTCCTTGGGAGCTAAGTCCCTTCAGAAGACTGCAGGATGGTGGATCAGCACAAGTGAAAATGAAAGACAGAATATGTTTTAGCAAATGTCGAAACAAAAGTCCTTTACTTACATAAAATGAAGTTATACAAAAAATGAAGTTACATCTAAGTTACGTGGAGACCTCCGCCCAACTGAACGATAGCTCGGAGAATCTCCCCGGGCAGGGCCCTTCCGCTTGTTTTATAGTAATCAGAGCTTTTTTTGTAATCATACGCTTTCACGTGGGCTGCATGTGGCTTCCCCCTCCCAAACCTGATGCGGCCAGAAGGCGCTGAATAGGCCCTCTGTGTTTGTGCCCGCGCTGGTCATATCGTCCGCCGTCCGTCACTTTAGACGCTGATGGGGGTCAGCTGGGGTCACATGTCGCAAAGGCCATCGTGCTTAAACATTCATATTTATTGGTACTTCCCAGTTGACGGGTATTTCCCAATTGAATGCGTTATGATAAAAAGCTCCCATGAAGTATGATTATACTCATTACAGTTATATTACAATTACAATTACAATTACACTTATTACTATTACAATCATTACACCTTCAATCACAACTATTACAATTACACTTATTACACCTTCAATCCGTACAGTTACAATCATTACACCTTCAATCCGTACAGTTACAATCATTACAAAGACATGGGTGAGCTATTGCGAGGACAATTAGGCTTCATCCAACTTCATACTCCAGTTTACGTCACAATATTAGAGAAAATTTTAAATACAGACAGACATGTAAATCGTCACATAATTACAAGTCATTCACGCAGATATATGAAGTATTTTTAAATATTGCATCTTTTATTTCAATCATATTGTCAACGTTTTATTTTTGGTTGGGCGCCGATGAAAGTTGTCACTTAGTGCCACTTTTTAAAAGTTTCTCAATACTTCTTGCTTGCCATGCAGCATGGCAGCCAGCGTCCGCCTGACTTTTGAAATGAAGTGCCCGCATATTGTCACGTGGCTCGTAACGAATCTGGTGCTGCCCAGAACGAGCAAAAATCGGAGCTCCGGACCAGCTCACCCATGACTTTTCATTATGGCGGGTTCCACTGTCATTTCGAGTTCGATTTTGAACCATGCGTAGTCTTGAAAATGCAGTTAATTGCTGTACGGAATGTCGTACAACAACTCCCTAGTAACGTGACCCATGAGGAAATGTTAGACTGAAGAACTGACCTCGCAAAAAAACATTCCACTGATTATTCGCTATCATTGAATGAGAGTAGTACCCATGATAAAAAGACATGGGTGAGCGGCCCCGATGCACCGAGTTAGCTCGTTTTGCCCGTATCTCTTGACCACAACACTGGCAGTTACTTTGAAAAGACAGGCCAAACGCTGGTCGCCATGCTGCATTCAGAGCGAGAACTGTTGAGAAAATTTTTGAAAGTAGCACGAAGTAACAATTTTCAACTGTGACCCCCCCCCCAAAAAAAACACGATGAAGATATAATTGAAATTAAAGATGCAATATTTTTTAATGCTTCATATATCTATTTCAATGACTTGTAACAAGATCATTATTGCCGGTCCGGATGGCCGAGATCGTGAGGGAAGTAGAGCCGTATCGATCTCGGACCGAAGGATCTGAAGTTTTGTGTTCGTCCGTTCATCCCCTATCATCGCCAAATCATGTCATCTTCACATTTACCATACACTTAAATGAAACAGTGGTCGCTAGTGGTCTAGATGTTGATGGGACCTCAAATAACAAAAAAAAGGCATTATTATTTTGCTACCTGGTTGCACTTAATATTCCCGATAATATCGTGACACAAATTGGTGCAGAAAGGTCATTGACTGAAGCCGGGTAAGCTGCGCAGCGGCTCACCCAGGGTTGTTGCATCGTGAGTTGTACCCGTCCATGAACTTCGGCTCCCACCATGCAACTTCCCCTTCTGTTGTTCGAGAAGCAATGGCACGCGTTCGGTATCTGTGATATTTGTTCTTCTATATGGTTTTATCGTACGGATAAATTATATGGCTTCAATTTACCGTTGCATATTTCCAATCACTCTCAGAAGATTATGACTAATAAAGTTTTCCCGCTGCGTGGCAACTGCAGCTGCAACTGCACTATTTAGCAGTTGCTTATATACCTACTGTTGACACAGCTTAAGGTCGAAAAGTATGCTTTGCTTCCCCATATCTTTGTTTGAGCCTTGTTTGGATATATATTAGTTCAGTAATTCTCTTTAATTTAATTTGTACCTAATAGTGATGCAATACACCTATTATATAAGAAAACATCGATGTTCAAAATTAAAACATCGATTAAAAACAATTTGCGTAAGAAACAAAACTTAATTTTACAGTGCCAGGTATACTAATTTATAATTAAGATGTAACTCGAAACATAAAAATACCAGGACATCGTAAATACCAGGGCAATGGGGTCATCTCGGGCAAGGGTTAATTCCTTCTATACAGGTACTACAAACAGTGTTCGTTTGGTTTGAACACATATACGAATACTAACATGACATAATATGTTTTGAAAACATCTTTATCGATGTCGCACCCTAGTTCCTAATATAAATACAATAAAACGCCATTGTCCGTAACGTAAAAAGAGCCAATTCCCACAAAAATGCATTTAAGGATGTCGCCGTGTTTCAAGAGTTTAGGTAAATTAAAAATTGAGTATTGTAAATGGTTGACGTTTTCTAACCGCAAAACCCGCAGTCATCACAACATACGAGTACATACTTGCGCTTCTGATAAAACGAAATTTTTTATATCTTAAGTAAATCCAAGGTAACATGATTAGATTTTTCCCAGTTATGTGAAACGATTGTGATTGTCAGCTTCATTTTGCGTTCAAGACAAAATACGATAATTTATCCATAAATTTACTCTCCTTCGCATAGCTGTATACTATTTCCTAGAATTTTCGTGTGTGAAAAGAATGGAATACCAATAACAAATTTGTCTTTAATAATTCGTATTAAGAATAAATGTGATTTAATATGTCCGTAATATTAGTTTCAAACATTCTGGCTTCATTTGCAGCGAATGTTACTTCTAGTTCTCTACGAGATTTGAACTCCCAAATTACATTGCAATACAAAAGTTCACTTACTTCTTATTCAATTACAAGTATTGAAAGCACAGAAAGAGCTAGTATCAACACCGCCCCAAATGGGACAAGCTCTAAGCTCCTGACCGGTCTACCGACATGTGTGGTAGTATAGTGCATGCAAGTTTAAGTGTGTGTAAGTAAGGGGTGAGGACAAGGAAAAGAAAGAAAAGATGGCGCGTGGCCCGTTTGTAACGGTACTGCTCCGGCATTCGTCTGATTGTGTTCGGAGAATCCATGGAAAACTTCCGATCAGAGCAACTATCCGCTAGAATTCTCCTCCAGTCAGCAGCAGAATTCGACCTAGCTGCGAAGCTAGTGTCGAAAACTCTACCACCGTCTGGACTCGATTCCTAGGACCTCACGGTCAGAGTCACTGCAGTGACATCAACTGAATCCCATCAACTGAGCCATTTAAGCCAGCCTGTTTCATAATACCTATTCATACAGCACATCCCATCAACAGATACACACTTCCGTATGACGTTTTCGTAGAGGACATGTAACGCAGGGGGAGGGGGCAATGCCCAGGGGCAAAGAGCTGACGCATACGCGAGAGAAGGCTTCGCAGGGGAGGGAGTGCTGTCAATTTGGGGCGATGGCCAATAGGGTGCTCTCGCTAAGGGGAGGCCCCTTCCGAAATCGGCAATGAAATAGAATATTTAATTTTTTTGAAGTCGTCAGGGAATCTTAGTCAATCAGGGGTTCCCATTGTGCTGGCTGGACTTTCTCAAAGAATGAACACTTCGAGGTCATTTCACTGAAGTGTCCCGAGGTCGGCAGTCAACTAGTTAAGTGCTTTGTTTATTTATTACAGTCTGTGACATCCAATTAAATGCAAAGGTCGCATTTATTGATACAGGGATGCAAAGGTCGCAATATTGATACAGGGAACGTGATGTTACCTACAAAACATCATAATACTTGGAATGTATTCAACAAGGTCACCCTTATGAATATTTACTTCCATATACCACTAGTTTATGATCTTTCTATTGATTCTTCGTTCTTGTCCAGTTATCTACTCATCACTCTTCTGCTGTCTTTTGTTTTGCCCTCCAGCCTTGCTTCAATTTTCGACGTTTTTCTGTCCATTTCCAGACGTGTCCAATTGCAGACTCTCTTCCTGTCTCTCTCTTCCGGACTCTCTCTTCCGGACTCTCTCTTCCGGACTCTCTCTTCCGGACTCTCTCTTCCGGACTCTCTCTTCCGGACTCTCTCTTCCGGACTCTCTCTTCCGGACTCTCTCTTCCGGACTCTCTCTTCCGGACTCTCTCTTCCGGACTCTCTCTTCCGGACTCTCTCTTCCGGACTCTCTCTTCCGGACTCTCTCTTCCGGACTCTCTCTTCCGGACTCTCTCTTCCGGACTCTCTCTTCCGGACTCTCTCTTCCGGACTCTCTCTTCCGGACTCTCTCTTCCGGACTCTCTCTTCCGGACTCTCTCTTCCGGACTCTCTCTTCCGGACTCTCTCTTCCGGACTCTCTCTTCCGGACTCTCTCTTCCGGACTCTCTCTTCCGGACTCTCTCTTCCGGACTCTCTCTTCCGGACTCTCTCTTCCGGACTCTCTCTTCCGGACTCTCTCTTCCGGACTCTCTCTTCCGGACTCTCTCTTCCGGACTCTCTCTTCCGGACTCTCTCTTCCGGACTCTCTCTTCCGGACTCTCTCTTCCGGACTCTCTCTTCCGGACTCTCTCTTCCGGACTCTCTCTTCCGGACTCTCTCTTCCGGACTCTCTCTTCCGGACTCTCTCTTCCGGACTCTCTCTTCCGGACTCTCTCTTCCGGACTCTCTCTTCCGGACTCTCTCTTCCGGACTCTCTCTTCCGGACTCTCTCTTCCGGACTCTCTCTTCCGGACTCTCTCTTCCGGACTCTCTCTTCCGGACTCTCTCTTCCGGACTCTCTCTTCCGGACTCTCTCTTCCGGACTCTCTCTTCCGGACTCTCTCTTCCGGACTCTCTCTTCCGGACTCTCTCTTCCGGACTCTCTCTTCCGGACTCTCTCTTCCGGACTCTCTCTTCCGGACTCTCTCTTCCGGACTCTCTCTTCCGGACTGTCTCTGTCTCTCTGTTCGTTTCTCTCTCTGCGTCTGTTTCTGCCTCTGTATCTGTGTCTCCTAGGCGTAATTTAATAATCGCAAGGGCAGAATATGCAAAGAAGACGCTCTTAATAAGGGTGTTTCAGGGTGCGGCGAATTGCGTAGAGCGTCTTAGCGTCGAACGACCTATTCAGAGGCGCTTGAGCCAGAATAAATTAATTATCAACGCGCGTCTATGAGCGCAGTCTTATGCGTATTTCAATCGTCGTACTATACCTATATTCCCATACGTGTAAGCAAGAAGTTGCCAAAGTTTTATGGCAATCGGTTTTATGAACTGTTTGGCAGCGCAATACGTATGAACCAACCAACCAACCAACAAAAAAAGTTTTTATATATTCGATATGTGTATGTGTGTGTGTGTGTGTACGCGCCCGCGTAGAATCATGAGGGTAAGTGAATAAAAAACTGATTTTTTACAGTGCCAACATTTTGGCCATTATTAATTAATTTGTTTATTTAGTCAAAACCGTAAAAACTCTATGTGACGTGGGGGGGGGAGATTATCTGCACACGTTTTCTTGAGTTCCAGAATCCCTTCCCGTCATTTTAGCTATAAATAGTTGAAAGATGAGTAAAAGTTTAACATAAATAAAAAGAAATTTAAAAACGCAAGATTAGCAATATTTTAAAAATGGTCATTTTCGTTTCCGAGTTATAGAAAACTTATTTGCATCGGTAGACGAATTGCAAGTATGATTTTTCTGCATTGCGAACAAAATAGCAACTCGCCCTTACCTGTACTCTTACCATTACAAAAAAGGAGAGTTCAACAAAACGTGCGCATAGTGTAGCTACATTTACATCCAGAAGCAAAACAAGGGGCCATCTCAGCATTTGCTTGATGGATCAGAGAAACTGGACAAAAACCTGATCGAGATGGGGGTCATTGACCCGGAAGCTGAAGTACATTATTTGTTACAAACATATTAAGTCTTTTAAAAAAAATGTATACAATACAAATGGGAACTAATTCATTATTTATCACTGTTTTTTTAACATAAACATTAGTTTTCTTTTTGTTAATCTTATTTATTTCTCATTTATTATAAATATTATTCATTTATTTGGCCTGCTTCAAGACTATAAATATACAATAAATTTGCTGTACTCAAAGACAGATACAACACAATGGGAACATCAAAATTCTGTACATTCATGCATAAAATGTATAATTATATCAATTAATGTAACTACAGGTTATTGATTGTCTCTGTCTTGTAGTCTTGTAATAGTTGACACACCTGGAAGCAAGAAATAATCGACGAATCCCAGTAACGCGCCCTTTTGCATTTGGTATGCGAAATTTGCAGTATGGTCTTAGAAAATCAGGTGGTTAGAAACCCCTTGTGCGCTAATTTCTATTCAAACAATCGTGACTTTCCGTTACCAGTTCAAATAGATAAGAATTTTATTCCAACCTAGATCAAGCATATCTTATTTGCTTGTCGTTATTTTAAAGTCCGATTATATCTGTTAAACGTATTTAATCCAACATTCATCATATGTTTTGGCATGTGTTCGTGCAACTAGGAGGACAGTGTATGTACTTGGAGTGTGTTGCAGGTCCGCCAGTGGAGGAAACTGCAGACCCTAACGGGAATGCTTGAATCTGAACAGTGTTGGACACAGACGAGTTGAGACGATGTAATTAATTGTTTCTGCCTCTTTGTGATAAATGCAGCGCTTATCTTCATGGGAAATTTTGAGAACTGCTGCATCATGATATCGTGTTCTCAATGTGAGATCTCGGCAGCTAGCAACTACTTCCGTTTCGGGACTCATTTGTCTTCTTTTAAACCCCGTAAAAGATAAATATTCTTAATCTTATCTCACAAGATATTGGCTACGAAGTGGTTTATCTGCAAATTTTCTTTAAGTTTTTGCTGTCTCACATTTTATCTCAAGTAGCATCAGTCTCATTCTGTTTCATTCTGCATGGCTTGCACAGTTTTCAATGCAATGCTTCTTGCTACAAAGCATTTAATCCCTCCCTTTTGAACAGATTTGATTATGAACTTAATATCGGATCGACGGGTGACCGAGTCGCCTTGACTGATTGGTGTTTCTGCCCCGACAACTGCTAATGTCGGGGTTAGTACCGTAAGTGTAGCGCATTTTTTAATGCGGTATTAGCAGTGATCTCCAGCTAGTTGGGGAGATCAGGCGCCGACCTACACGCCTGCTTTCGTTTTCCTCAACCAGGTATCTCCCATCAGCGGGGCGCCGCACCAGCCTGAACAATTTCGAAGCTCCCGTCTGCATATATGTAGTAGTGTAGTGCGTGTAAGAGTGCAAGTAAGGGTGAGGATAGGACAAGGAAGAGGAAAGATCTCGCGCGCTCCATAGCCCGTCTCTTACGGTACTGATTCGGTATTCGCCTGGAATTTGTCGAAGAAGCCACTGAAAACCACCGATCCGAGCAGCCGACCGGCCTTGCGGCCACGTGTTAAGGGGTACGTGTGGTTAGCACATAGCCATCCCTACGCTGTATTTTCCATCTTGTCAACCTGAAAAGTGAGTTCTCTCATTGTCACACTGCAACCGATACTGGTACATTGCAAGGAAAGCGTACAATTAAGTTTTGTCTCTACCGGGAATCGAACCGGGAAGCGGGGTAGAGCTGTGGAAAGCGAGCACACTATCAACGAGCTACCGAGGCCATGATCAGATTTAGTAACCAACCTAATAAATGGCTAAATCTTTATGACAGACCACATACCATCTCAATATAACTATTGCACTGTGATAAGAGGCCGAGCTCACTCCCTCCTGCATGGATCACGAGTAAAGGCCAATCAAATGTTTTGGCCATGCAAATACATTGCAATGTTTTGTAATCTGTTTTCTGTTGTTGTTTTTTTCTGTTCATGGTTCGGATTTCTTGCTCAGTTTGGTACAAAACTTTACTTGGCTACAGGTAAGGCCAACATCTATTGAGGATAGTTGAGGCGCTCAGAAAGAAATGGCAGATCCCAACCGAATTACACAACATGACAAAAAATACTATTTCTCTTTTGGTTTACGCTCATTATCATTCTAAACAAACTCTTGGAGGTGGAAATTGAGGGTTTAGGCATATCCCATTCATTTGATATTTGAGAATATGGTAGGTATATAGCAAGTATATGAATATGAGAGTTCGATTGTGATCTTCCGTTATTATCCTGAGCATCTCATTTTATTCTTGGTGTTCAGATAAGATTAGAGTGGAATGCAGGTCGAGTCGTCTTCTTTTCAATTACACACTCTTCTTTAGGCCACGGCCTTCGCCAATGCTTGTCGGAGGTTTGCTATATCAGTGGGATCATACGGTGGGTCATTAACGCATCGCTCGGCCCTAGCGTTGGGTGTTCGTGCAAGGAACATGTCATGTTTTCCATTTTATGTCTGCTCTCGAACTGTTCCTAGCTTCAGGATTGTATAATTGTCCATAATGTAGTTTACTACAAAACTTTTTGTCCATTTTATTTTATTATTTATTTCTCATCATGCTTGTGTATTTCTGCGCAATGTTACTATGCTAAGTAAGGAGCCTCTGACCACCCCCTTAAGCCTTCCGCACCGTTTCTTATCGAGTCTCATTTTCCCTACTGCCACCGCTGCCCTAACCGAGCTGCTTCGCAAGAGTCATGCAGCCGCGCTGCCCTCTTTATGTTCCGATTAAAACAGAAAGTAAGTTCCTTCAAGGTCACGAGCTTGCAGGAGAGGGGGACTCTGCACTACAACGCGAGCTTCATTACGACTTGAATTTATGGTTTTGAAACTCCCGATTTGATGACAGTGTCACTTTTCAACTAGTGATATTGAAAGAACTTTGGTTTATATATTTCTTTAACGTGGCGTCTCAAGGTCACGCACGAAAAAGGGAGAGGGAAGGCATACTCCAATAGGGAGCAGTAATAGTGGGAGCTGTAGTGACGTTGTAACACCCTATTGGAGTCAGCCTTCCCACGAGTTTCCAAAAGAGGGGGACTCTGCATTCCAAGGCGAGCGTTACGACTTAAATTTGTCGTTTTGAAACTCCCGACTTGATGACAGTGTCTCTATTCAACTTGTGACGTTGAAAGAACATTGTTTTAAACGTTGACTTTATTAACGTGGCGTCTCAAGGTCATGCAGGAAGAAGGGAATGAGAAGGGGGAGCTGTAGTGACGTTGCAACTCTCTATTTGAGTCTTCCTTCCCCCTCCATTTTTTGTGCGTGACCTTGAGTCGCCGCGTTAAAAAAATGAAAGTATAATTCAAATGTACCAACAGGCGGCCGTCTGTGTACGGCGCCCCAGTCGCTAAAGTCACCAGAGACCGTCGAACTGACGTCTCACGCTTTGCTGTGTCAACTGACACACCTCCGCCACTGGCCTCTTTACCTTTTTGCAACCCAACTGGGGGGAGCTGCCACCTCTGCTCTCATCGCTGCTCATTCACTCGCTTGCTCGAAATCGCTCGTGTCTTCCTCCTTAAACCATGTGTTAAAACCCAGTGATAGACGTTTAATATGCTGATCAAACTGGGGTTTCTCCCCATGTCCACATGACCTGTTAAGTTGTGGGTGCGCTACAACTGACCAATTGGACAACTGTAACATTCATTCGCAGATAAGCTTCATTTCACTTTAAGTGCATTCTCGAGAACTACTTAAGCATTATCATTGTCTACAATCAATTATTTATATCATATCTCTGTCAAGTGAGAGTCGAACAAAATTGACGCACGAAAGTGGAAGCCTTATCAAAATGTATTTTAGGAGTTTTCTGTATTACAAAGGCGCATTTTAAACTGCTGTAAGTGCAGCTCAACAGATTCTTATGGTCTTTCAACTTTCATATTATGTAGCGCATTGTGCATATGGCTACAATTACTTGTGACCTTGATCTCTAATAATCTATTACACCATTAACTGCATTTACAAAGTCTTTTAACAGTATTGTATTAACTACATGTTTTACTGTGTGTGGCAAGACATTAACATTAGAGAATATGTCCCTGTCATTGCAACATTTCAGTATCATTTGTCAATTTATTTGATCTGTTAATTGCTTGCTATGTTTTTAGACATTGTTTATCTTATCTGCAGTTATGTTAAACAAACCAGGCAAACCACCTGGTGAGGATCGATTACGCGACATCTGAATTATTAGTACATTAGAGCCTTACCGCGTTCCCTTAACGGTGCCGTTACTACGAAGTTAGAAGCCCGATTCTTACTATTCTGTTACGCTCCTTGCGAATTCCCTTCTTCAGCGTAACCGCGTAGGCAGGAGAACGAATCATTGGTGGCTGTATCAATGAACCCAATGTTAGTAGGCAGTACCTTTTCGACATTTTGGACTCGGATAGGTAGCTTATGGCGTCAACTGATACTGCAATGCCTCTGGCCGGGAAGTCCTAGGTTCGAATACCGACGGTGATAGGATTTTCAACACTACCTTCATAGCAGGGTCGAGTTCTGACGCTGTCTGGAGGTGAATTCCAGTGGCTGGCTACTCTGATGGGTGGTTCTGTAGTTCTCCGATGAGTTCCAGGCGAATGTCGGAGCAATGCATTATCATATGGGCCACGAGCTAGGCGAGATAATTCCTTCCCTTTTCTTGTCCTATCCTACCTCTTACACATACTTACACTTACACGCACAACACTACTACAAACGCCGGGGCAAAGGTCGGGAAATTAGAACTTGTCCCGACTTGAGTGGTGCCTAGCTGGTAGGAGATACCTTGTTGGGAAAAATTCCGCAAGCCGATGGTTCGTCAGCGCTGGATCTCACCATCGAATTATCTTAGTATTTAACGCTACCGGCATCACTAACAACCAACGAACCATAGCAGTCGACACGCCCGAAGTCACTAATCGCTCGCTCTCTCGGTCAACGGTCCGGAATTGTTTAAACACGAGATAGTAAACAGAAATGGTCATAGTGAAAACCCGTTGGACATTTTCCGACGGCGTCCAAAAATAATGGCTGTTGGACTAGGCCTGGTACAATTGGTTTTTGTCTGTCCGAGTCGGCCGCACGAAATTCCGGTCAAAATTGTCTCCGCTGTGACTGCCGCCTTAGTCTTCTCTAGCGCTCTTTGGGAATTTTCTTCATCGAACTGTTGAAAATACTAAAGTCACATTCTTCAAACTCATGAAATTGTATGTTTTCTCTAGTTCAAAATATTAAAATAAAATTCATCTTATTTTTCTCTCAAACACTTTTCATTCTTAGTGTGTTTTCTTTTCGATGACGAGTATAATTTTCGGCTTTTTAATAATTCTTCTTTTAATAATTCAAGTACGTTTGTTGACTTGTTAATTAAAGAGAAATAAGACTTGCAACTAACATTGCGGTTGAGAAAGCGAATGCTCACCTCTAACGAAATTCTATTTCGAAAAATTTCTTTAGGAATACTATATGAAAATATTTCGTTTTTATTTTTGTGGAAGTGTCTTCATTTCTGGCTAGGTTGAATCTGGTTACATTTGGTATCTGCTTTAGGTTACACTAGAATTTGGTGAGTAGATATATGATGTGCTGTGATGTAGGTGGGAGATTGAAGCCTTTATGTTTGTTGAATGCTTATAAATGCTTATAGGATAAGAACTATGGTGCATTGAATTTATTTTGAATAATTTGGACTTTTTATGGTTGGTCTTAGAAGGGGTATTATTATTATTATTAGTAGTAGTAGTAGTAGTAGTAGTAGTAGTAGTAGTAGTAGTAGTAGTAGTAAAAGTAGTAGTAGTAGTAGTAAAAGTAGTAGTAGTAGTAAAAGTAGTAGTAGTAGTAAAAGTAGTAGTAGTAGTAGTAAAAGTAGTAGTAGTAGTAGTAGTAGTAAAAGTAGTAGTAGTAGTAGTAGTAAAAGTAGTAGTAGTAGTAGTAAAAGTAGTAGTAGTAGTAGTAGTAGTAAAAGTAGTAGTAGTAGTAGTAGTAGTAGTAAAAGTAGTAGTAGTAGTAGTAGTAGTAGTAAAAGTAGTAGTAGTAGTAGTAAAAGTAGTAGTAGTAGTAGTAGTAGTAAAAGTAGTAGTAGTAGTAGTAGTAGTAGTAAAAGTAGTAGTAGTAGTAGTAGTAAAAGTAGTAGTAGTAGTAGTAGTAGTAAAAGTAGTAGTAGTAGTAGTAGTAGTAAAAGTAGTAGTAGTAGTAAAAGTAGTAGTAGTAGTAGTAGTAAAAGTAGTAGTAGTAGTAGTAGTAAAAGTAGTAGTAGTAGTAAAAGTAGTAGTAGTAGTAGTAGTAGTAAAAGTAGTAGTAGTAGTAGTAGTAGTAAAAGTAGTAGTAGTAGTAGTAGTAGTAAAAGTAGTAGTAGTAGTAGTAGTAAAAGTAGTAGTAGTAGTAAAAGTAGTAGTAGTAGTAAAAGTAGTAGTAGTAGTAGTAGTAGTAAAAGTAGTAGTAGTAGTAGTAAAAGTAGTAGTAGTAGTAGTAGTAGTAGTAGTAAAAGTAGTAGTAGTAGTAGTAGTAGTAGTAGTAGTAAAAGTAGTAGTAGTAGTAGTAGTAGTAGTAAAAGTAGTAGTAGTAGTAGTAAAAGTAGTAGTAGTAGTAGTAAAAGTAGTAGTAGTAGTAGTAGTAGTAAAAGTAGTAGTAGTAGTAGTAAAAGTAGTAGTAGTAGTAGTAGTAGTAAAAGTAGTAGTAGTAGTAAAAGTAGTAGTAGTAGTAGTAGTAGTAAAAGTAGTAGTAGTAGTAGTAGTAGTAAAAGTAGTAGTAGTAGTAGTAGTAAAAGTAGTAGTAGTAGTAGTAAAAGTAGTAGTAGTAGTAGTAAAAGTAGTAGTAGTAGTAGTAGTAAAAGTAGTAGTAGTAGTAGTAAAAGTAGTAGTAGTAGTAGTAAAAGTAGTAGTAGTAGTAGTAAAAGTAGTAGTAGTAGTAGTAAAAGTAGTAGTAGTAGTAGTAAAAGTAGTAGTAGTAGTAGTAAAAGTAGTAGTAGTAGTAGTAAAAGTAGTAGTAGTAGTAGTAAAAGTAGTAGTAGTAGTAGTAAAAGTAGTAGTAGTAGTAGTAAAAGTAGTAGTAGTAGTAGTAAAAGTAGTAGTAGTAGTCAAAGTAGTAGTAGTAGTCAAAGTAGTAGTAGTAGTAGTAAAAGTAGTAGTAGTAGTAGTAAAAGTAGTAGTAGTAGTAGTAGTAAAAGTAGTAGTAGTAGTAAAAGTAGTAGTAGTAGTAGTAAAAGTAGTAGTAGTAGTAGTAAAAGTAGTAGTAGTAGTAGTAAAAGTAGTAGTAGTAGTAAAAGTAGTAGTAGTAGTAAAAGTAGTAGTAGTAGTAAAAGTAGTAGTAGTAGTAAAAGTAGTAGTAGTAGTAAAAGTAGTAGTAGTAGTAGTAGTAAAAGTAGTAGTAGTAAAAGTAGTAGTAGTAGTAAAAGTAGTAGTAGTAGTAAAAGTAGTAGTAGTAGTAAAAGTAGTAGTAGTAGTAAAAGTAGTAGTAGTAGTAGTAAAAGTAGTAGTAGTAGTAGTAAAAGTAGTAGTAGTAGTAAAAGTAGTAGTAGTAGTAAAAGTAGTAGTAGTAGTAGTAAAAGTAGTAGTAGTAGTAGTAAAAGTAGTAGTAGTAGTAGTAAAAGTAGTAGTAGTAGTAGTAAAAGTAGTAGTAGTAAAAGTAGTAGTAGTAGTAAAAGTAGTAGTAGTAGTAAAAGTAGTAGTAGTAGTAAAAGTAGTAGTAGTAAAAGTAGTAGTAGTAGTAAAAGTAGTAGTAGTAGTAGTAAAAAGTAGTAGTAGTAGTAGTAGTAAAAAGTAGTAGTAGTAGTAGTAGTAAAAAGTAGTAGTAGTAGTAGTAGTAAAAGTAGTAGTAGTAGTAGTAAAAGTAGTAGTAGTAGTAGTAAAAGTAGTAGTAGTAGTAGTAAAAGTAGTAGTAGTAGTAAAAGTAGTAGTAGTAGTAGTAAAAGTAGTAGTAGTAGTAGTAAAAGTAGTAGTAGTAGTAGTAAAAGTAGTAGTAGTAGTAGTAAAAGTAGTAGTAGTAGTAGTAAAAGTAGTAGTAGTAGTAAAAGTAGTAGTAGTAGTAGTAAAAGTAGTAGTAGTAGTAGTAAAAGTAGTAGTAGTAGTAGTAAAAGTAGTAGTAGTAGTAAAAGTAGTAGTAGTAGTAGTAAAAGTAGTAGTAGTAGTAGTAGTAGTCGTAGTAGTCGTGGTAGTGGTAGTAGTCGTGGTAGTGGTAGTGGTAGTGGTAGTGGTAGTGGTAGTAGTAGTGGTAGTAGTAGTGGTAGTAGTAGTGGTAGTAGTAGTGGTAGTAGTAGTGGTAGTAGTAGTGGTAGTAGTAGTGGTAGTAGTAGTGGTAGTAGTAGTGGTAGTAGTAGTGGTAGTGGTAGTAGTAGTGGTAGTAGTAGAAGTAGAAGTAGAAGTAGAAGTAGAAGTAGAAGTAGTGGTGGTAGTGGTGGTAGTGGGGGTGGTAGTGGGGGTGGTAGTGGGGGTGGTAGTGGGGGTGGTAGTGGGGGTGGTAGTGGGGGTGGTAGTGGTGGTGGTAGTGGTGGTGGTAGTGGTGGTGGTAGTGGTAATAGTAATAGTAGTAGTAGTAGTAGTAGTAGTAGTAGTAGTAGTAGTAAGCGTAGAAGTGGTCTAACTGTTGTTTTGTATATTGTGAGTGCTGTGGCATAAGACGTATTCTATAGATTATTGGTTTTAATTGTAGTTATTTGTTTTGGTCTGTGACATGGCTTTAAATAGTCATTAGCAGAATTAGAAACATTGTCAAATGTCGAATATAATTTGGCTCGTTTTTTCTCTCTGCAGTTATGCTCGCGTTTCTTTTGGAGAAAAATAGACCTACATTGAGCGAGCGATACTTGAAAAAGAATCAAATTAGCCTGAATGTGTGTTAAGAAAGCTTATAACTGTTAATTGGACGCTTATTATTGTTACGCGTCAAATTTAAATAAAGTGCGAAAGAATTGTGGTAACAACCTGTCTTTATTGTCAACATGATGTTACCAGTTCAGTTTGGTATTGATGTTTAGGCATAAGTATTTTATTGTCTTATTTGATGGGGTACCAGTTTATAGTTTCATGAATTAATGTCAATGACGAACAGACGATGGTCCAAGTGTGAATATTTTAGCAGTAGTGTTGCTTGGGTGTAATTTTATTTTTGAATTTGTTGCCCAGCTTTCCATATGGATATATATATTGAAACGCGGAGCGTTTCTCTACGTAATTAGAGACACAGAGTGCAATAGTATAATTACGACCAGTTTATATGCGCGGTATTAGCGGCAGGTGCGGCTACCGGCGGTGGGGGGACTAGAGAACGAATCCGCCGCCGTGAGCCGACGAGAGCGGGCGAGAAATCGGCCGTTGAGAGTTGGCAGTTGGCCGTTGGCAGAGTAGAGTGTGAGACGGTACTCGCGACGAAGAAGATTAAATTCAGTGAACTTATCATAGAAATACGGACAGGAAGCAGGTGAATGTAATGTTGGCAGATGTCGGAATGTATAAGCTAAAGATTGTATTCGTAATATCAGAAATAGTGAAGATAGAAGTAAAACTGTAAATCGCGGAACTGATGCCTGTACGAGTGGCGGCCACGTGCTCCGTAGTGATAATTAGGAGAGTGGAAGAGAACTGACGAAAGGTGTTGCGACATAACAAGAAGTACATTGCAAGGGCAAGACGAACGTAATCCAGAGGCCGTAAATGCTCAAGCGGAATTACACGCACAACAACCAGCGTCGAAGCAGAGGGATTCGTGCTGCCGCCGCCGCGGGCCGACAAGGCAGGAGCCCGCCTCACCAACCGCCCGGAGCGCCGGACTGCGTCGAAGGTCACCGGCCGCTGCTGCCGTTGGCGATAGTCAGTGAACAAACGAGGTATTCATGGGACCCGAGGTATGATGAAATCTAGTTGTATACCGAATCTTGGTACCAAGACGGGGAGTAATCGTATGTGTGATAATGTACAGAACGTGTAATTTTAAGAATAAATTGTATTTGTGTTCAGACGAATTTCTTTGATTTTCCAATGTAATGCCGATTCCTTTAAGAGACCCATTCACGAGATAAGACACCCGTCCGTTACAAATTTTATTGCAGTGGAAAGTACCGCCAATCAGGTACGTCACAATATATATATATATATGTGTGTGTGTGTGTGTGTGTGGGTGTCTGTGTGGGTGTGGGTGTATTTGAAGTTTGTTTTTTATTACTGTAAATGATGTTCCAGAGGAGTAAATTGTTTTGTCGTCAACAAAAACCCTATTTGTATGTGATCCAACCTTGGAAAGTCTGCTACATTTATGTTGAAAGGCGTGGGCGATAGGAGGGATCCAGAGTGGTCATTATAGCTTATTACTGAGAATGTTATGTTTTCAAAACATTTCTGAATGATTTCAGGACTATAATATCGGTGCTGCTTTTTTAAATTTTGTATTTGTGCTTGGTGGCAGATTCTATCAAAAGGTGATGAGATGTCGAAGAATATATAGCTGTTATGCATTTTTTTTGTTTTTTTTTTTTGAAATGATGAATGTAAGAGCTTGGCGATTCTTAAAAGTTGGGGTTACGTTGAAATGCGTTTCATAGCCCCGAATTGTTCTTTGAGTATTATACATACGTAGGTCATTCCAAAATTAATGCCTTCCATTTTTTACGTTAGCTTATGACGTCAAAAACGAATGTGAGTGGTATAAAAGTTGAATATATAATCCTTTTCGTTAATGTTCGTTGAATTTCGATACTATTTGTTAGATAGAAGCGCAGTGTTGGCACCTTAAAATGGCGTCTACTTGAAATGCGCGTCAGAAGCAGAGATGTGTGAATACATTTCTCATATCGGAGTGGCTTGCTGAACTTTTGCGAGAAACATCGAGATGATGCCACTACAGTGTGGTGATGGTGGGTAGTGCGTTTTAGCGGTGGTAACAGTGAGATGAAAGACAAACGAAGTCGTGGTCGTCCGCGCTCAGCTGTCACTCCACGCAATGCAGGAGCTCCTCGATCATATCATCCCAGCGAATGGCGGACGGACGGGCTGCGTACGGTGTTGGGGAACTGCTAAAGTCGCTGAGCATTGGTAGCAATGCATTATAGGTAACGCTGAGTAAACAGAGCGCTAGTGGGGTCCCGCGATCATTCACACAGGAACACAAACATCACGAAATGGAACTTTGTGAGAGCTTTTGACCCAATACGAAGCTGGAGGTTTTTATGGATCGAAGTGGTTTTCCGGATCGAATAATCAATGATGAAGATACATGATGTCACCATTACGAGCCAGAAAAAAAACATAATCCATGGAATAGCGCCATAATAATTTGCCGTACGGGTCACCTCGGCTGGCACAGATTTTTGCCTGGGTCGCATGCACGCTCTTGTTCATCGGTGAATAAAATGCAAAGAAAAAAGTGGGACTGTATTGAAAAATACTATATTGAAAAATAATTTTGTGTTCAAAAAACTTTGTTCTAACAAATAATGTTGTTGTTTTTTTATTTGATATAGTTGTCATACAAAAAAATTGGGAGGCATTACTTTTGGAATGAACCTATTATACCTGTGGAACTTCCGGAATGACCCCACTAATAACTATTTCGTAATCTGAACAAGATGTTTTCTTTTATCATCAGCTTGACCTCGAGATATGATCGAATGTCATTCTATTATCAAGAAATTGGCAGATAAGTTACAGTTCACACGGAGATGCAGTGTCCTGCATATTCGAACTTGACTGTTGGTCCCTAGAAATATAACCTTGAAACGTATGATGATATACTATATAAGACCAATTTAACTGATAGTAATAATATTTACTCGACAGTAGATGAGGAGCATCTGGTATTGCAGAAACAACGCCTTCTGATGACGTCACTAATTAATCAGTAAGTTTGGTTTTGTTGTTAAAGGTTGTATAAATTAAGTACTTTGTTAAAAAGTAGTTACTAGGTTCGTTACATCGTCCGTATATAGGTAAAAACATTATGGGCCTTTAATTGGAAATAGACTTGTGAGTTAGGATATGCATGAGTAGATATTTATGAGAACATTAGGTACTTGGAATTTGATTGAAAAATCTCTTGAAAGTTACGGGCAGTTTCTCAAGAGAGTATTCATTTAAACATATTGCCTGTGTATTGAACGTTTGGATAGCGAAAGATCATTCTTGTATTGTTAACCCTCAAACTCCTAAACGGTGTAGAATATAACACCCGCGCCATATTATTTATTTTTAGTTCATAAATAGTAAGTCTTTGTTCTTTATCAGTCAAAAAAAAAAAACTATGAGTTTTCGTGATTTGATCATTTTAATGCGTGAAAACAAATATTTTAATTTAATGTATTATTAAATTTCTGACTGCTTTCTAACAGTTGTCTCGCGACGTAACTTTGTGAAATGAGATATACGGTAAATTTATTTATTTTCGATTAGAGTGTTAGTAAGGCTTAGTCGTAGCAGTCAATGTAACAAATCACAAAAATGTTCTAGACAAAACGTACGTATTTTTTAGAGTAAAATTCGAATATGCTATCAAACTGGAGGTCCCTATTTAAGGCTCCAAGGTGCGGGGACGAGGTTTGATTTTAGGTCAGGCAGATATCCTTCTAGGAGGTATTAATTTTTGGTGTCGGAATCATTTATTTGTACGATGTGTATTTCCAAAAAGATGGCTAAGAGACGTAGTTGTGCTTCAAAAGAAATTCTTATTCACATGTTCCACTGAAATAAACGTTGACAATATACTCTTGTCCCCTGTATATCCCAAAATAATCAGAACTGGACGGCTTGCTGTTTCCCAGGGCGGCGTCGCTGCTCGTGTCCGCCCTCGCCCTACCGCTGGCGCTTTGGAGATGGGGGAGACGCCGCTTTCACATGATACGTCTGGGCGCCAAATTCCCGGGGCCGTTCGCTATGCCCATAGTCGGCAATGCTTTGGACCCTGGAACCATCGATATCACAGGTGGGTCGATGGGCTTATATGATAAATTCGGTAGACACCTGGTATTTACTTAGTTTATTAATTTTAATTTATTTATATTGGTTGCTTACACATCTATGTTTTGAGCGATCACAAGCTTGTAATACAGAATCACATGTATTTACAAAGTATCTATGCTGTAAGTTATGATATGACAAATACATTAGGTTTTTATATACATACATAGGCCAGACACTTGACCTGGAGGAAGGCATCAAATAGATATTCTTTTATCGACACATGACCTGGGTGTGAAACAGTAATATCAGTAAAAACCATAGAGTTGCATAAGAAAATTAAAACTTATTATTTAGTTTTGTAAACAAGAGTTTCTCAAATATAGAATATTTTGTGCTTTTGCCAAATTACAAGAAGACACTTCGTTACAAGGAAAGCAAATAGGTTAGCACGCTATATACTCCTGACTTGATCAATTCGTTTTTTAAAATTACAATAAAGAAGTTCCTGAAACTAAATTTTGAGACAAGAATGTATTTAATTTAACTAAAAACACAGTTAAAAATGTGTAACTTACTTTGAGTAAAAGTGGAATGTATGCTCAGTTTCTTGAACTCTTGAGATCTCTCTCCTAACTCTTATACCTTATAGAAATTCAACGATTAGTAATCATTTTTACCCTCGTAATAATTCATGCTCCTAAAGTTTCTATCTTCTCTAACTTTAAAGTAAATCAATCAAGATCCTCTTTCGTCGGCATAATTGACAAAAAGATCATCTAAGTCCCACTATTTTCTTCCATGATAGTTAATTGCTTCGCGATCTGACCTTCTCGAAAGTTCGCGACGGAATCAGTGACATATTTCCGACCGTGATCTGTGACTAACGTTCCTCTTTCATTATTTTTACTTTTCTGTAAACATACATAAATATGTAGTATAGGTAAAGTAATGTAATGCTGCGTGAAAAAACGGCGGATTTTAGGTAGAAAAAAATTCAATGCCGGGTCCTGATAACGAAAAACTGGAAAAATCCAGTTATTAAATCAAGAAAAAAATCGTCTAACATTTGGTAGCCAGAATTCCTGTTTTGTAGGTCCAAGATACCGAAAAATCAATTGACGACAACACGTCTGTCTGTCCGTCTGTGAACACTACAAGCGCCTAAACCATGCGTAGGACTTTTTTTCCAAAGTGAAGAAACCCCTGTCCATCTGGCTGGAGTCGAAGCTTTGGTATTAAGAAAAACTTTCTTTAAAATTTGGGGGTACTCTACATGAAGTCCTCCGGACATTCTTAAAATTTATTCAAAAACGGTTCCAGTTTTTTTCTTTAAATTTCTTCTAAGAATAGAGCAACATATTTCGTACATTTATAAAAGTGGGCCGATATTCAATGTTAACTCTGAATTTTCGAAAATTTCAAAAGTATGGATTTTTTCGGCGTCTTCCTACAACTACAAAATTGAAGATTGAGTTTTTTTCATCAAATTAAATTTGATATCCATAATTAGTTCTATCATTAAGTTTATGTACACTTTTGAAACTTTTAATAGTTTTCGCACAATATTGCGTGAAGTATTTACAATTTAAAAGAATTACAAAAATATAATTTTATCAAAAATGGCTTTAATTATTTTCTTTAAACTTTTGGTTGCAATAGTGCTAAATGAACTCTATGAGATGACATAAACGCCATATTGCCCTATGCTTTAGTTTTTCAAAAATTATAAAAACGTAATTTTTGACAAGTCTCTCGCTAACGTTTATATTAGCTGCAATTTGTTCACTTTATTATATTTATGTGCACATATACTTTAAATAATTTCATGTAAAGTTTCTCGGAATCTCAACCATTTTCTGTGAAAACTAGCTCAAAATTTCGAATTTCAGAAACGCTTAAACGCCATTTCCTCAAATAAGGATCCAAATTTTGTTTTCGAACTTTTCGAAGCGATACTGCTAATTACACTGTTTAAAACCATGCAAAGTTACTTTGGGATATACTTTTTGTTTTTTCTAATATTAAAAAATGTATTTTTTGGAAGGTTCTCATGCCAATTATATGCACATTTCCACCCATTTTTAAACACTATTGTCTTTGTGAGTTAATGTGCGTTAAATTACTTATATAAAAGGTTTTTGAAAACTCAAAACTTTTCTGTGAAAAAGAGTTTCAAATTTCGAATTACAGTAGCGCTCAAACGCCAAAAATTTGTATAAGAACGCCTCCTACGTTTTCAAAGAAAATTGCCATTTAGGGTGAGTTTTACTGTTCTTTATCATTCTTAAAATAATATTTCCGTTCTACTATTAGGAAAACGAAAAATTGAGAAATGTTGATAAAAAAATACTTCGAGCGGCGATAGATGGTAACTGGCAAGAGTATGTGGCAAGTCGGAATAGCTTGCTGAGACCAAAGGAAATAGAAAAGTCTGTGCCATTTGTAGTATTTTTTTTTTCATTTTTTATAATCGACGGAGGCTATCTGCCATGCATATCTTCATCAGGCCCTCATCTACGTCTGACGTCATCTCGTTTATTTCACATCGCCGACTCTACCATATGTACATTTTAGTACAGGTACATATATCTGTTCTCAATTCCTAACATGAGAGTTCCCCTTATTGTCCAAATATTTCGGCTATTTTCGGTATGTCACAGTGTAAAGCAAAGAGGGTAAACAAAGCTACAATTCATAATGTTTTTCTCACATACAGATTTTTTTTATTAAAAATTCAGTACTTAATGGTTTCTTTAATCTGTAAAAATGATGCTCTCAATAATTTGAATGATTGTATACCTGACAGACATGTTCAGTGTATAATATTTTTACGATTTTCTCTAGACATTATCTAATGAGTCTATATACACTGGCGTGAGAGTTCATTAAATGTATGAGTGGTGTGATGATATCATTCTCAAGAAAACTATTTTTTCCTACAAATTCAAATATGAGATTTTTTGTTTTTGAGTTTGAACCTGAACTTAAAGAAATTGAGTCCAAATGAGACCTCGATTCCTCCACTACCTTCAGCGAATGGAAGTGAAGTAATCCAGTCTCATTATCCGAGAACATTCAAATATTCAAAACCTAAGAAAAGCTCTTGGTCTTAAAAACGATCTAAATGAAAATTTGAATTCAATTGAATGTCGCAAATTATTGCTAAAATGTATAAAAACTACTGGTTTGGAAAAATTAATTAAAAGTTCTTGTATTGTGAAAAAATATTGCAGTTCACTACTTTTTGCGTGAATTGTATCTAGTGTGTATTATATTTAATTTAAATATTGCTAATAATTAAAATAATAATGGTTGCAAATAATCTTAGCTGTTTATAATGTGATCTAATAGAAATAAATAAAAAAAATATTAATTCATAATCGGGTAAATGCATTTTATAATCAGAGTACTGACTGCTGATTTTTTAAAGAAATACTTTATTTTCATTAAATCTTTCTTGAGAGCTCGAAAATGAAAAATACATATGTAGTAGCAACTTACTGTTACAATTATACAAGTTAGTTTTAAATGCACTTTGAACAACTCACAAGACATAATTTTCGGGTCCATATTAGAAACAGTTTAAAAGCAGATGCCGAGAAATGGATGACTCAATCAAATGTTACAGTAATATGTTTCTTTTATATCCTTAAAACGTTACTTCTGTAAATATGAGAAAAGAGGTTTAAAATTGACTTATTCTTCGTAGCTATATTCAACTGGGGATATGATATGCTGATGAAATATACTCCTCTTTTCCGTTATTACATTGGACCGTATTTGATAATAACATCCACACATCCAAAAGACAATGAGGTAAGCATATCTCGTGAGTAGTTTAATATATCATAAAATAATAATGCTATTATATTAATGTTCCATATTCGTTACAAGTATATACATTTACGTTTCTCCAACATTCACAATATAATGAATATGTACTTATAGCGCCAAGATGTTGTTTTTCGTAAAGTATAATTGAGTTTTATTACACATGCACTGCATTTTCAGCGAATTCTTTCCGGGTATAAGTTCTTGAATAAAAGTCATCTTTACAACAAGTTTCTCGAACCGTGGTTGGGGGATGGTCTACTACTTTCGCATGGTGAGTCCAAAATATGGTATTTCTAACTGTATAATGAGAATAAACTAGTGCTGTTGCAACAGCCCGTACTTTCTCGCATCACTAACGATTATGTAGTATTAAATTACTATAATTTCTGTTTCCACTAACTTCTAATTCGTAAGTAATTGGTTGTCACATCTCAGTCGTTCTTTTCGTAAGTATATCTTTTCTTTCGGTAAATAATTACACGTAAAATAAAATATAAATTACAAAAAATGTATTTTATAATTACAATTTGGCGACATCAATACACAGCAAAATCCAAATCTTACGAGATTTCTCGTAAAGAAATCTTACAAGGTGCATATCAAATAGCAGGATTATATGTATTTTTCTTTTTTAAATATTAACGACTGAATTGTCTTTGGAGCTAGCACACACAGTAGTTGGACGTATTGAGTTGTAAATATTCAATTAATCAGGCTCATTTCCAGCATTCTTGCCTGGTGTCGCGTGCTATTATCTATACTCATTATTCTCGAATCATTTTCGTGGGCTTTCGCAGGAGATAAATGGCGATCGCGCCGCAAGAGGCTGACCCCGGCGTTCCACTTCAAGATCCTCGACCAATTCCAGAGCGTCATCCTCAACTGCGGGAACGAGTTCGTGCGGCAGCTGCAGAAGCGCGCGGGGGGTGTCGCTTTTGACGTTTGGCCGCTCGTCAAACTTCTTACTCTCGACGTCATATGCGGTACGCGACTTTTCGTCGTTTCATTCAAAATGCACGCGGAAATATTAGAAATTATTTGTGTATAAATTGAGTTAGAAATAGGTATGTTTCTGTTTTTGGAAACAAATGAATTTCACATTTGATTATTTAATTTAATAGTGTACTCTGTCTTTTCCAGAAACTGCTATGGGTGTAAAAATGAATGCACAGATAGACAGAAATTCAAAATATGTTAATGCTGTTGAAGAGTGAGTAGTTTTACACAATGATGTTTGTGTCATTCTTTGTTACTATGTACTACAGACGTAGTATAGAGAAAGTCATGTAATGCTGCAGCGAAAAATGGTGATATTTCCGCAGAAAATTTGTATTATAGGCCCATGTTACAGAAAAAAGATAATAATTATTTTTCCTAAAGACATGTAGTAAATTTTTCCTGTAGCAAAATTGTGTAGTCCGAACGTTCTGTCCCAGGTTTTCTGAGACCGTCACATCGAAACATTAGTTTACGGGAAAGCATATTAATCTCTGTTCGTCCGGCTTGTCTGTGAACAAAACTACCGGCTAAACCGTAGGCAAGGTTTTCACCAGAATTGATATTCCACAATCGATATGACTCTTGCAGGGCCCCTTGAATTTGAAAGGAATATTTTTATTTTGAAGGTACATCTACATACCCAAGATTTTCTCAAAAATGGCTCCCAGATTTTCCCTTATTTTCACCCCATATTACATACATTAAATTATTCGGCGTTTATAAAAATACCGAAGGTTTTTAGTTTCGTTGAAATCTCAGAATTTTCGAAAATTACACAACTATAAAGGTTGTCTGATCTAATACATTATTGAAGAAATAATTTTCTTCTAAATGAAATTAGTTAAAAATTAAATCTTTAAATGAGGTCGTATATTTTATTTCACAGTACGAGTTTTTTTGTGCAACTGTGTGAAATAAAGGTAATTTAAACAAAATATTTTCTCAGGTAATTAAGCCAAAAGAAGTGCGATGCTTCGGAAAGCAAGTTTGATTACATATTAGTACTTAACCTCTAGTGGTTAAATGTGCTTTAAATTAATTTTATATTTGCCTAATAGTGTAAATTTGCAATCACTTTGATTACAATTGTCTAAATAAATATTTTTAAAGAAGTCAATATTTTTCCAATATAACATATAATATATATATATATATATATATATATATATATATATATATATATATATATATATAATCTGTGTAATATATTTTAAACATTTATTTTAAACGTAGATATATTAATGTATCTGTATATAATATTGTGAATTTGAAATTTTAATCTAACATTGAGAACTACTGTAACACTATGCACAAACGTAAATAATCCTAAATGTTAATGAAATTATAAATAATCATAATTAGCAAATATATAACTGATACAAAATAACAAATAATGTATTTGACAAAAATTATTCAATGTTATGATAAATTTTAAATTTATATTGTTCAAATAATTTTTTTAAATAGTTGCAATAAACTTCAAGAATACTTTAGTTTCTTGTATATTTAGTGTCTAAATAGCCTTAGTAGTAAATGTCAAAAAACTTACGATTTAAAAAAAAATTGTGAAGCACGAGATATAGTGATATAATCATTCTCTGAAAATTTTCACTATAAAAATGTATTTTTTTATAGCTTGAAACATATTCAGATATTTTTCTTCTTTTACAGGATATCAGACATTACTGTGAAACGAATTATTCAACCGTGGCTGCATATCGATTTTATTTTCTATTTGTCTTCCCTCGGCCGCAAATATAAGAAATGCCTGGAAGTACTACATGGCACTACTGACGAAGTAAGAATTTGCTTTAATATACTTCCTTTAGTTCTGGTTAGTTTTGTCACCTCCATTACAGTGTCACAAATATAGAAAACTAAACTTTTATGGAACTTGCGAAATATGTAAATATATGGGTTTTGTTCCTACAAGAATTTAGTTTTAGGAAATCAAACGTTTGCGTAGCACAGAAGACATAAACTTGACTATTTATTGTTTTTGTAAAGATATAAGGTCATTTATTTGTCGAACAATGCTAAATTTTAAAAAATCTAATAAAGATATTCACTGAAGTTGAAGTTTAAAAAAATGCAACCTTTCCTCTACAAGACGGTTCATAAATATTAAAATCGTGGACTTTAATTTTTAGATAGATAGATTTATTATTTCTGCAGGTTGGTTTATACAACGTGGTAGCAGAACACTACAATTTAGATATTATAATTAAGAATATTATTACAATGTAATTTTAAATTATGTTAATACAAAAATAATACGATAACAATAAAGGCAATAATGACAAAAGCAGCATTAACTCCACATATTATGACTATCCTGCGCAGATATTTTAACTTATAAATACACATTTTTAAACATCCCTCCACATCACTCCACTCCACTCCACATCTCATAACTCCACTCCACTCCACATCTCATCACTCCACATCACATCACTCCACATCACATCACATCACTCCACATCACTCCACATCACATCACATCACTCCACATCACATCATTCCACATCACATCACTCCACATCACATCACTCCACATCACATCACTCCACATCACATCACATCACTCCACATCACATCACATCACTCCACATCACATCACATCTCTCCACATCACATCACATCTCTCCACATCACATCACATCTCTCCACATCACATCACATCACTCCACATCACATCACTCCACATCACATCACATCACTCCACATCACATCACATCACTCCACATCACATCACATCACTCCACATCACATCACATCACTCCACATCACATCACATCACTCCACATCACATCACATCACTCCACATCACATCCCATCACTCCACATCCCATCACTCCACATCCCATCACTCCACATCCCATCACTCCACATCCCATCACTCCACATCCCATCACTCCACATCCCATCACTCCACATCCCATCACTCCACATCCCATCACTCCACATCCCATCACTCCACATCACATCACTCCACATCACATCACTCCACATCACATCACTCCACATCACATCACTCCACATCACATCACTCCACATCACATCACTCCACATCACATCACTTCACATCACATCACTTCACATCACTTTACATTGTTTCACATCACATGCACTTCATTTCTCTTCTTTCTACTTCTCTATTGCACTACACTTCCCAATACATTACGACACACCAATTCAACTACTACTTTAATTATAATTATATATTTAATAAAGGAATGAATTTAAAAGCAATTATAATAATACTAATTAAATAATAACCATTTTAATAAGCTTATTATTAATTATTAAAGTTTACAAACAATATTGGTTAATATACTTTTAAATAGTACACGTAGAGGAGTGTTCCATGGCTGTCGCAGGCAACTTATTTCACTCGTTTATTGTTCTATTTCTGAAGAAGAATTTTCCTACATCTATTCTCTGTGGCATAAACTGAATTTTGTGATCGTGACCCCTCTACTAAAGTAAGTGGATCTATCGTGTAGAATGTAGATATCGTTCCAAGCTGCATAACCGGCATACGTTTTCTACGGGGCATGTGTCTTGCCTTAACATTCCGGTTTCTAGAGACTCACATTCTATTTTCTTCCCAATGCTTCGGAATGTAAGTTTACACGCTCTTCTCTGTACTCTATTCAAATATTCATTTTGTGAATTTCCATAAGAGTCCCAACCAATCGCCTCGAATTCCATTAATGGACGAACTAGTGATTAGTAATAATAATAATAATAATAATAATAATAATAATATATTTATTTTGGCCACAATTGTCGTCTTTGCCAGGTGGAAGCCAATTAATTACACTATACAAATGAAAATGAAGTGACATTAAATATTTCATAATAAATACAGTGAAAACGAACAATGAAGTAACCTAGCAATGAAGTACCTAGAACCGTGTATACCCCAGCATAGCAAGAAAGCCTCCATTTCACGCGTACACATGTGGAACTCAGACTCTCTGTGCACACACCACGCACAAGTACGTACACACACACACACACATACATATACACACATACACATACATATACACACATACACATACATATATATTCATATACACATACATACGCACATGCATATACATATGCACACGTGCGTATTAACATATATACACACACATACACACATACATATGTACACCCCAAAAATATACTTACAGCTAATTAATACCATCTAATTATATTCTATCGTATCTATTGTATCTAATTCTAATAAATTTTATTTCATTTACTCTATTCACTTCTGCTACGTCATGCTGCGCTGCACTACACTGCCACGCCCAGCCCCACACTCCACTACACTGCAACGCCCAGCCCCACACTCCACTACACTGCAACGCCCAGCCGCACACTCCACTACACTGCAACGTCCAGCCCCACACTCCACTATATTTTATTTTATTTTTAACATTGGAAATGTCGCATATCACACTGAATTTCCCTGGAACTGCAGTTCACTTCACTAAAAATAGCTAATAATTTGAAGAAGAGAAAAATAAAAAATAAAAAATACTATTTGAGACTTCTTAAATTGCGATTTTTAAAACACTTTACATCCTTGGGAAAGGGATCCATGACTGTTGCAGGTATTTCGTTCCAATTCCTAATTGTGCGATTTACAAATGAATATTTACCGGTATCAGTTCGCTGCCGTTGAGTTTTTAGTTTCCATTTATGATCTTTTCTCCCTATACGTGCAGGACTGTCTAGTCTTCCACTTATTCCCTCTCACGCTGGATATTTATTATACGCTTTAAACATACAACATAATCTTGCACTCTTCCTGCGGGTACTTAATGATTCGAAATGTGTTTGTGTGTCACGTTCCCTTGCAAACCATTTATTTATGAATTTCACTGCCTTTTTTTGGATCCTTTCTAATTCTTTTATTTGACCTATTCTGTACGGATCCCAACAAGCTGACGAGTATTCAAGAGGTGGCCTAACTAAAGATGTGTAAGCCAATTTTCTACTTTCCATGTTACCTTTCTTTAAAATTCTCTTGATAAAATGAAACGCCTTCCAAGCTTTTCTTGCTACATAATTTATATGTTCCCCC
The DNA here is from genome assembly GCA_038098605.1 of Gryllus longicercus. Classification (NCBI taxonomy): domain Eukaryota; kingdom Metazoa; phylum Arthropoda; class Insecta; order Orthoptera; family Gryllidae; genus Gryllus; species Gryllus longicercus. The sequence goes on from JAZDUA010000068.1 coordinate 4,140,451, forward strand.
CATCCTAAGTCGCTACGCAAATTAATTCCTAAGTATTTACAGCTGATTACCTCGGGGATCAATGTGTCGTTCGTAGAATAATTAAAGGGATTCTTACGTATAGATTTTGTGAAACTGATAGTCTTACTTTTGTCGGCATTTATTTCCATTTTGTTTGATTTAGCCCATGTGTATATTTTATTTAGATCCTGTTGCAGTGCACGTTCATCTTCAGATGATTCTATTATTCGGTAAATGAAGCAATCGTCGGCAAAAAGGCGCATTACTCAATCAATAGAAGTGGGTAGATCGTTGATAAAGGCTATAAATAACAAGGGTCCTAAGACACTTCCCTGAGGAACTCCAGATGTAATTTTTGCCTCCCCAGATAGTACTTGTCCCACTCGGACTTGCTGCGACCGCTACCGCATAGTCGGCAATTCCTCCTATTTTTTCTTCTCGCGCCGCCGATTTGGTTTTCGCCTCCGCCTCGTCCCGCGCCGCCTCGTCCCGCGCCGCCTCGCCCCGCGCCGCCTCGTCCCGCGCCGCCTCGTCCCGCGCCGCCTCGTCCCGCGCCGCCTCGTCCCGCGCCGCCTCGTCCCGCGCCGCCTCGTCCCACGCCGCCTTGTCCCGCGTAGTAAGCTACTTCTCTAGCTTTTGCAGTACTTCTTTTTGTAAAATGCGAAGATCTCCAGGCTTTTCCTACTTGAAAGTATGCCTGATTTTCCTAACTGAATTTGCTATCAAAAAATATTCCCAGGTATTTACAAGATACAACTCTTAGAATATTTTCGTTGTCTAAACGGTATTGAGTTTAACTGTATTAGGAGCCCTTACCACACGGGATGGTTTTGCTTTAGAACTATTTATTGTCTTGTTCTTCTTTTCTTGCCCAGAAATATAGTATATCTAGATCACCCTGCAAAATATCTTCGTCGCCTTTTGATTGAATAACTCGATATATCAAAGAATCATTTGCAAATAGTATTACCTTTGAAAATAAATTGTCTTGCAAGTCATTCGCAAACGCGAGAAACTGAAGAGGTCCAAACGAACAAATATGCGAACGAATTAACGGAGGACTTATGTTGCAGGTAATTCGATATAGAAGAGAAGACATTCTCAAAATAAGTGAGACCTTGGGAGACGCTACGTTCGACATTGATGAACTTGGTGAGTAATATTCCATAAAGTTAACCTAAATGAATAATATTATTGAAATATATAGCGCGGGGCGCGGATTTATTTCAACACAATTTACTGAACATCAGTTCATTAACTATACTAATTTTGTGTTTTAAGTGAATACAGCAATCCCAAATAAAATTTTATATGAATTCTAAATTTTAGAGATAACATCTCGGTACAATGAAACTCAGATGAAAATTGCCAACATATTTTAAATTTTATGAAACACACCAGTTAAAAACGTTAGCTTAAATATCTCCTATACAAAGAAAAATACGAGGCAATCAATGCTCCGTATAATCTACCCTGCGAGAAAATGCTCACCCTTTAATAAGTACGAACTGAGTGGCAAAATATAACTTTTGTTGTTTATATTCTTAATTAATTAGTGGTAATATGATATTTTTCTGAAAATAGTATTTATACTTTAATGCCAATTATAATTTTAAAGTCAGTTGATCATGCTTGCTTTGCAGTCTAAATGAGATACGCTAGACATCCTGAAGAAGGACGTTTTAATGTATTGAATTGTCTTACATTAATATATAATAAATGTAGATTTCTAATAAATATACAATAAAACCTTCTGATTGACATACAAAACCACAAGAGCAACACGTTTCTTTAACTTGCTTCTTGTCATTTGTGTACATAAAGTACTGAACCTCTCACGTGTATTTTATCCACGTTCAAATTATAAAATATCATGGATGAGGAAGGAGTGAAATATTTTTTATTAGGGAGACGACGCCGAGTTGCCTTCTTGGATCTGCTGCTGATAGAAGCCCGCAACGGCCACTTTTCTGACGCAAATATCCGCGAGGAGGTGGACACTTTCATGTTTGAGGTACGTTATGTTTCTAAATACATCTCTTATACCGTTTCTACTACAAATTACAAATCGATGTGTCTCTCGGCATCTTAGATCCATTTGTAAGGGCCTGATGAGCTTAGACACAGTTGTTAGGACAGGATGCGCTTAGACCCATTTGTAAGGACCTAATGAGCCTAGACCCATTTGTAAGGAGTAAGGAAACTGACGTTCGAACTGTAAAGACCAACTTAACGCGTAAGATGCGACCTTATGCTTCACTTCATGACTGAAAATGTAAGCGTATTCCTAGGAGGGTGGGTCTGGTGAACCACAACATGAGTCGGTAAGATTTTGCACTAATAAAAAATATGGGGATTAATGCAATGCCCCAATCATATTGTCTGAATTCAGTCTCTGTGAGTTAAAATTACATTTATTGGATCGTAAAATACATGTCATTACTTTTATAACCCCTTTTAAAAGGTAAAGATATGTTTGTTGTTGCAAACAGCGATACGCATCTATTATGGAGCCAATTAAACGAAAATCACAATTATGAATTACGTCTAGGAATCGCTGTTATGAATGAGCGGTGCTCTCTGACTTCCGTTTTGCGCATAACGATTTTATTGTTACTAGTTGCCTGCAGTAGCACAAATTCTACCATCAAAACTACAGAAATTAGGTTTCGAATAAAATATGCTATAAAAGTTTATTATATCATTACAAGAAATTAAATAATTTAACCAACATAATCTTCATGAATCCTGAATTAACATTATATAGTACACATGGACACAAATTCTACACATACAAAAATATTTTGAAAAAATTGCTGGTTCATACAAAAGAAAAGAGAAATGAATAGAAAATATTTAATGGCGGGCAGCCTCTTCCTGGGAGCCTTGCGGTCACATTGCTACAGCTGTGGCGTTAGAAGTGGTGAATCAGTATGATAATTCAATCGATACACACCGAATAAGTATAGGCGGAATAATGCAAATAAAAAATTGCAATTTCTGTCGAAACGGAAACTGTTTTATACTTTTTTTGGATTCTGACGAGTTCATTGATATTTAACACGACCATACACACGGCCGAGGACTGCATATTAGTCTTTTATTTACTGCGGGTATTGAAAATTAGTAATATCCTTTCATATTAATAGAGTATACTGCGTCCGTCTGTCGCTCATAGTTGGTTCATGATGCAATGGCATGGATGTGGTGTTGCGCAGCTTACCCGGTTTCAGCCAATGAGCTTCAAGCACCAGTTTGCGTCACGATATGAGCGGGAATTTTAAATCCAGCCAGATAGCAAATAACGATCACCTTCTTACAAATCATCGAAACGATTTGAAGCTTTTCTTATTTGCATATTTCAGCTATACCTTCATCGTATAATTTTTGGTTGGTCACCGTTGAAAATTATCACTTATTGCCACATTCAAAATGTTTCGCATTGGCCCTGCTCGCTTTCCACGTCACATGACCAACATCATCTGGCCTAAGTTTTCAAACGAAGGAACCGTGATGATGTTAATTGGTTCGTGGCGCATCCGGCAGTGCAAAAGAAGAGCAAACATTTGTATGGGGGAGCAGCACACCCATGTCCTTGCATCATGGGTTAGACCATTTCCCACGCCACTAATAAAAACAGAATTTAAGTGCGTTTAATTTAAATTTTTGTATTGATCAATTCCGTTCTCAGGGACATGATACTACAGCATCTGCACTATCGTTTACCATGTTTGCACTATCCCGTCATCAAGATATTCAGGTGAGTGAAGAAATTCAAAAAATATTGGACACATGTTTTTCAAGAAGCATCCAACATTACTATGTTTGGTTCTCTATCTTAGGAAAACGTTTTCGAGGAACTGAAGACAGTGTTTGACAGTTCACAGTCTCTAGAACCAACGATGCAACAAATTTCGGAATTGAAATACCTCGAAATGGTAGTCAAAGAGTCTCTCCGAATGTACCCACCTGTTCCGCTATTTTATAGAGATATCCACCAAGACGAGAAACTACCGACGAGTATGTATCTAAATAATTACAGACAACTTAACATTAAAAGCTTTTCGAAAGCAATTCCAAATATTCCTTTTTAATATGATGTAAATGCAGGTATTAACAAAAAATATTACTGGTTCCGTTTAAATTTTTTCTAAAGAGTAATGTAGTCAATAGTTTTTATAATAAGAATATTTTAAGAATAAGAGTCTAAATAAAACCTTTGTCCTCTTGTGAGATATACGTGTATACTGTTATGATTGAGAAATCAAAGTAATGCAACTGAACTGTGCAGATTATATTGAAATCAAGAGGTGTAATAACCCTCCATTTCTTTCCAGCCGGTCATGTATTACCAGCTGGTTCATTGACGGAAGTGCACGTATTTGGCATTCACCGCTACGAAGCACTGTATCCAGATCCTTTGAGATTCGACCCCGAACGCTTCTCAACAGAGGAGAGTGCCAAACGTCACCCGTACGCCTACCTGCCCTTCAGCGCAGGGCCACGCAACTGCATTGGTAAGCCCGTCGAACATCATGGTCCGACATGGTGTAATGCGCTATCCGTTTAAGAGCATGTGCATCGGAACGTTTAAGTGTTTCCAACAAAAATACATCAAATCCAGAAATTAACACGAATGATTCCACGAATGGTTTCTAAAAAAAAACAGTCGCTGCCTTCCATTTGCTTGATATGTCATTCTGTCATCTACTGATCCTTCTGAGCTGACGCGTTTTTATAGACAGCATTCCAGAACACGCTTTCTTACATTCTCCGGTCTCTGCGTATGGCACATGGAGAAATGTGAAGTTCAGGCTGAAAGCATTACATAGATTATACGTAGTTAGAAAGTAATCGAGGAGATTGCAAATTTCACGGGAAATCCAGGAAGGCAAATCTTGACAGACAAGAGCATAAAATTGTTTCTATGAACACGTGTTTAGAACCCAGAAGTAACTCTTAAAAATGTAGCACAATAGGCTTACCACTTTAGATTATCTTGGTCTTCGGGTCTATTTGTTTGAATGGAAATATCTATCCAGAGAATGAACAGGTGAGGTGATTCAGTGACGTGATATACATTTCCTCAATTTTTGTTTATTGTGAGGGTTCGTGAAAAGTAGTAACTAATGAGAACTAGTGTACCGCTATTTCACAGAAAATCGTTATTGCAAAGAAGAACCATAAGAGTTCGCTGATTCGTAGACAGCATGCGCGTGCCTCTTGTGCATGAAGCAAATGCTGGAAGGTTCCAAACAGTGAAGTCAGTGCGCGACTTAACGTTAACTAGAGAGTTTACATAAGTTTTCGACGTATTCTCCGAGAAGAAATCCGGAGCGATTCCAGACGTCGCCTTTGCTGCACCTGTAAATGATGCAGGGAAGGGGAAGTCTCACACGGTCATTATCATCGCCCAAATATATTTTCAAGAACACAGATATCTTCAAACGAGTCTATTTTGGTCGTCACAAATCATTAAGAATATTGTGTGGAATTTTTAATAGCAATATGGTCTGTTGGTTGGCATACAACATTCTAGCATAATTTAAAATTATTGTTACTCAAGAAAGGAGTCTCGTTTTAAATTCTCTTGTATCTCATGAACCTTGATTTCCAAGGAAAAGGATTATAATTGCGAAGATGGAGACGCAAATATTACTGGTTCCGTTTAAAGTTATACTCCCTGCTCTCATCATTTCCTAACGTTTTTAGGCTTTCCGATATAGAAAGGGTACTAGTAATAGTCATTAGTAAATTAATATGATCATTAATTTGGTATCATGCATCTTAGATTGAGGATATCTTCAACAATTTCTTATCAATATCAACTTGTCACTTCACAACTCTTGGATTTATCAAAAATGTCCAATGTTCACGAGGCATTAATTATGCTACAGGCGAAACAATAGACCACATCATCTACTACAAGATATGAAACACACATGGAGAAACAAACTAAATGTTTTAAAACTGATATTGTTACCGTGTTGGGCGCAGTCTTCCCGGTTTGCGATATTATATCTTCCTGGTTCAATATTGAAATTGTCGAAATGAACTTTTCCAAGAGGACACAAGTCGACATTTAATTTTTGCTTACCACACGTCAAACTTATGGCCAATGCATTTTACAACCTTTCCAACTCTGAATTAATGTTCGTGTGTGTTTGCGTTTGTATGAATATAGAATCGTCATGTATATTACCAATTCCAGACACTTTAACTCTGTTTGTTCTGTAGAAAAGTTACCAATGTATGCGTAAAACATGAGTATCTGTATGTATACGTATCATCTTGTGCGCGAAACGAGTACGTTCCTCATTTTCTTCCTTCATATTTTCAGAAATAAATTACAAATCTCTGTCCCCAGGCCAACGATTTGCCATGCTGGAACTGAAGAGCATAATCTCTAAGGTGGTGTGGAACTTCCGCATCCTGCCGGACCTTGACTTCGAGCCACAGATGTCCTGGAAGCTCGTCCTGAAAAGCGAGAACGGCGTGCGCTTGAGGCTGGAGCAGCGGAGTTAGCACACGTGGCTCGACCATTCATTCTTTTGATATGGATCTCCGCAATAGCTGATCTCAGTAGGTGGCGGTAGCAGAAGAAACCGTCGTCAAACTTAAGACTGTTTTTATGAGACCATAATTAACTTGTAAGAGTAACAGCCATATCAATTGAAACGGGTATATTCTTTTTTGCATTAGCAATGAAAGAAAAGCAATGAGTGATGTGGAGTAAAATCGTACTTTTGATTTTTTTGGAGTTAGAACAACCAGTAAGTAAATTAAAGTGCTAGTTACATTTGTGTAAAATTACTATGCATGTAGAATTTGACTGTATCTTACACAAGAGTATTATTAAACGAATAAAACTATTTGTTATTCCTCAATCCGGTATCATGCCTCATTTCATTACACATGATAGTGGTAAATGCATGGAGTTTGAGAATTGTATTTCTCACGGCTGCCTTAGTCCGGCACCAGTGTACCCATCTTAACTTTTCTTGAACGATGACCTTGTTTCCTCCTCTCTGGCACAATTATCAGTTGAAGGCAAAAGCTCGCAGTGAGCAGTGATGACAACATACCTAACCCATCTTTACTGGCGCGAAATATAAACTATTTTCTGTTGAAGACGACAACATATGTCCGTGATTTTCTCGAAAAAATGAAAAGAAATGACCAATGCAGGTGAAGATCTAGCAGAGGAGAAACCTCGAACTCCTGTGAAAGTTAGAACGCAAATTATTGAGAAGTTATGACTGATTCTTTAAAGATCGGTTTTGCTTCATAAAATCTAGTGGCTGATTACGTAACCAACTTCATTAATATCCTCCATTAATAAAGGTAACGCGAGTAGTATTAACGTTTCCTCCGATTCCTTTGGGGTCACCAACACGTGTCTAGTTAGATGTATTAAATTTCTGCACGTATTAAATGTAGATATTACTATGGGTACGGTGATTGGTGACGGAACAGTAAGTAGGAAACGATTTTGCTCAGTCAATATCTTTAATATTCTACTTATTGAAGCAGTGGCTCCTCGTATATGTATATGAAATAATTTAATCTCTTATAGCCCTAACAGCAATGTGAAATGTATGTTTGATAAGTAGAGATCGGAAAAATTAGTATGAATCGTAAAATATGTTCATAATAGAATAAAATCGGACATAATATGTAATATTTAAGTACACTGATTATAAAACGAATATTTACACTATACAAAATTATATTTATAGAATAATTCAGTAACAAATTTTAAAAATAATACCAGTTATCATAATACAAGTAATAATACTACAAATAAGTTTTAAAAATAATTTGGAGAGTACAAATTGATGCACGCTTTGCATCATATAGCTTTCCTGGTAGTTGCAAATCCTTCATTAAATGCTCTTCAGTACCGTCGTTTAGCAGCTACATTAGAAGTAATAGAAGCGATCGTACATCTGGCGATATCTACGTCAGTGATATCTGCGCGGCATCAGTAATATTTTACACACTAAAGGTGAAACTGATCTCAATCACTGACGCGCAGTTCCTATCACTGACGTAAATGAAGTAGACGCGCCGCACTGTGAGAACCTTGACCCCTCCTTCAAGTGACTTACTACCTCAAGTAGGCAGTACGCAAATGTAGGAAGAAATGCAATTGTTTTGAAAATACTTTTTTTTCATAAAAAATGTAAGAAAATTGATAAAATAGAAAAATGTTCCGTAAAAATAGAAAAATATGTAAAATTATACTAAATGTGTAATAATATGTAACGGAAATTTTGGTATTGTGTTAGGGCAACGACGATTCGCAAAGAGTACAATTTTTGGAACGGCAAGTAGAAAGATAACAAATATGTAATTACCTGTGATAACTCACAACAGAAGGGGAGTCGGAGTTTCTCCTTAAAGTGATCTGCATTGATTTTGATCGTTTTAGCGTAGAGTAAAAGCCTGATAACTTCAAGCTCTTTTCAAATCCTTTTTCTTAGAGCTAAGAACGCAACATTTGAACATTTTCAGTGAAGCAAAAAAATATATTCAAAAGGTCAGATCCGGAACCTTGTCCCAAGAGTGGTCCAGTAGTCTCCACCGCCCATCCCATTCTTTAATGCTAGAAATAAAACAAGAAAACTTCTGAAAATCAAGGGACCCTAAAAGCACTGCTCAATTCCACAGATGGATGTGCAAAAGTAGTAAATCTCTTAGAAATTACTACACTTAACAGTCGTTAATAGCTATGAATATTGTATTAGAACTTAGATTAAACATAATATGGTATGAAAACGTCGCTTATGACCTAGATGTTATAAATGTATGTATGTACTTGGCGCTACAGCCTGGCTCAGGGCTACCGGGACATCCCTGCCTCGCGGGGGTAAGTGCGGTCAAGGGGGTAAGTGCGGTTAGCACGTAGACACCCCCACGCCGTATTCCTGTCTTCTCAATCTGGAAAGTGAATTTTCTCATCGTCACACAGTAACATATACTGGGACATTGCAAGTAAAACGAACACTATTGTCTTGGCTCGATCGGGAATCGAACCCGGGGCCGCGTAGTGGAAAAAAAGAACGCTGATCAAGAGATAGCCAAGAGCCAGTAGATGATATAAAGCGACCTTAAATAAATACATTTTAAACAAATGTAAATATTTTATTTCTTTTTCAGATCCAGAAGAATAAGTATGTGAGATGGAATTTCCTCCCTCGCATCCTTAAACAAACCTCCGTTGTATTCACATTACCTTTAAAGCTTCCAAAGCTGGTTGGTGACAAATATTAAGACTCTTAAACCTTAAATTTCTCTTCATATCCATTAGTGATTACAATATTCATAAATCCGAAATATGATTTCATTAATAAAATAATAATCAATTCTGTAATTATTTCACATTTCTTTCAATTCTTATGACACGCCGGTTTTGTACTTGCTTTGTTTTTAAGTATTCTGTACTTCAACACATCCCACACACAACACCACACATGGAGATTTAGCGGCCCTCCGACTAATTACTGGCCCCTCTTGAATCATCAACTTTCACAAAACCCCTGGTTTCGAAACGCTGCTATTTGCATAGTGACACATTTTGAAAGTGATGCAACATGCTCACTGCCCATTTGTTACTTCTTTCGCGATACATCCTTTTCGTACCTTGTTAATTGTCTGGGTGGATAAATACTGATAATTAGCGTTAACGGAAATCTGTTTACTTTCTGTGCACAAAGTAAACAAAACTGCCCCACAGGAACGGCCCGTTTCGCCGCGCCGGGTCAGGGGAACCCACAGGGCAGCGTCCGCGCGATTGTCGACCTGGGAGACAACTATCCGAATTCCACGCACTTGCTGAGTAGACGCACTGTATAAGCATGGCATAATGCCTTATAAATCGTTATAACACACTAGTTTTATACATTTTAAATTTGAACGATTAAAAGACCAGAAGAGAGTATTACATGAGTCTTTATGTTTATGCGATGGTCAAATAAATCCACACACTTTGCGCCTTTTGCGTGAATCGGAATCATGCTCCAATAGCTTCAATTCTCAGCGATACCGATTGTTGGTTGGTTGTTAGTGATTCCGGGAGCGTTAAATACTAAGATCATTCGACCCATAAGTGTGGTGTAGGTTTTTGCTTGGAGGGTGGCAGTGATAGTTCCCCGATGACTGGCGAGATCAGGCGCCGACCTACCTCGAGCTACCGGGGTTTTCTCCCACATGGTACCTCCCACCAGCTGGACACCGCCCCAGCTGGGACAAGCTCCCGAGCGTGGCGACATGGAACAAAAGAGGGAAGGCAGTTAGTGAGTTAGATAGAATTACAGTTGCCATTCTATATTAACTCACATACAGTGGAAGTAGGTTTTTTAACGCTATTCAGCTTAGATTGGCAATTTTCCATGCGTAATTCGAACGAATAACCATCGTTTCCCGAACTTTCGGGCAACATATTGGTGGTAACCGCATACAAAAAAGCCCTCCCTCGTAAACATTGAGTGTTTCCCTCGCGACGCGGCTCCCACCAGTCCGTGACGGTGTGCGGCACGGGGGGGGAGGGGGGTTGGCTCCCATAGCCTCGAGGCGCCGCCCCGCGCAGCCGCCGTACAATCGAAGTATATTAACAGGCGGCCGTCTGTGTTCGCCGCCCCTGTCGCCAAAGTCACCATAGACCGTGGAGCTGACTGCTCATTCACTCATTTCGCTCATTCACTCGCTTGCTGCAGCCAGTACGGAGAAGCTCAGAGTCTTCCCCCTTAATGCATGCGTTAAAAATCCACTGATATACTTTAACATGGTGATCAAACTGGGGGTTCTCACCATGCCCGAGTTATGTACACACTCTTCGGGAGCACGTCCGACAGGGGAAAGTCCGCCGGACGAGATCCAGCCGCAAACAAATCATTATATGTTTGCTGCATGAGCCAGCGGAGGCCCCGGAATCTTACCCCATCCGTCTGCCCCTTGACCACCCTAACCTTTACTCCTCCTCCCCCTTTGATCCTCAGCTCATGACGTGTACTATGTATGACGTGTACTATGTATAAATACAATAAGAGCGAGCTCCTAGCAGCTCATACTATGTAGTGATTGCGAACGAGGCGTTTACGCTCTCAATAAACGTTGTAAACTCCATCTTGTGTATTATTCACGGCAACGTGAACTCTCCTCAGTCATCCTCGAGTCGTCACCGAAGATTGAACCAAATATTACTGGGGGCTCGTCCGGGATCGGCAAAGCGTCCCTGTTGCAGTAGAGGACTTCAACAAGCCAGCCGATCGTCAGTAAGCAGCTTCTTCAACCATTAAGAAGTCTTCAGGCCTGCGATCGATTGAGCCCCGCTGCCGATCCACTTCGAGACAACCCGAGGAAAACCTGGTACCCAAGAGAAGCCAACGCCACTTCATCACGTAGGATGCTGACTTTGTCCATCATCATCATCTCTTCAGTGTTGTAAGTGAAGCCGCAAAAGTCACTGCGTAAGAGCTCCAGTGTTAAGCACAGTAGTAACTAGCTATTTTTGCTTTTCCTGTAAAACAAAATTCACTTAGGGTAATTTCCAGTAATAATCTTACTAACAAACCATTTTGCTCTTACATTTGCTGCAAAATTGTAAACTTAAGTTTAAAATTCCTAGACTCATCACGTGTTTAAATAAACTAGAGTAATTTAATTTTTTTTATCATGGCTTTAAATCAAGGTAGTGCTCCCCTGTCGCAATGGGAAATGGCTCATATCAGTTTGCTACCAGAATTCGACGGTAGTTCTAATCTTGATTATTTTCTTGTGAAACATTCTTGCAAAACTTTCAGAGGACCCCGGAAGTCCCAAACGCGGCATCAATTAATTCATTCCTATATAACGTAGTCAAATCCAAAATCAAAGGTGACGCACTATCCGTACTAGATATAGAAACACACGTTAGTTTTGACAAATTGAAAGAGAAACTAATTAGAAAGTATGGTGAAGCCCGCGATGAAAATCTTTTATCCCGCGAAATTTCAAATTGCCACCAATGGCGTAACGAGGACTATCAATGCTATTAAGAATGATTAAATCAGTTATTTGTTAAATATGTTTGCACTTTAAAATTGAACTACAAACCACCCATTCTAGAGATGAAAATTCGGGAAGCAGAGCAAAAGACTCTTGGCGCATTTACGCAACTTACGCAACTTACGCAAGCTCTACGCGCTTGTCGCAATTTCGACAATGACCGCTCTTATGAGTCTTATATGGACTCATTACGATACAACTCTAGATCAGCTCCGCATGCCCCGCGTCTGCAATCCAATATATATCACCCACCCTCTTTCGCCCCAAGTAACAATTCTTTTACAAATTTTCGAAGTTCTGTACCCCCACCCACGCGACAACAGCCGCCCCAGGTAGGGAATAGAATGCCGTTCCAAAGTCCACAGTCCAATCGACAGGAATCAGCAGGATTTCACCCGCGAGCAACACCGCAAAATCAAATGGCACCTAATTCACATCGGTCGCCACTTCTCAGAAATGCGCAAAATTCACACGTTCGGCCGTATCCAACACCTCAGCAAATAGGGAGAATGCATGGTTCACCGATCCAGGGACAAGGAAAATTTCAGCGGCCCATGTCAGGCGTGTCAACCGTTAGGGCAAGTATGAATCATCATTCTGAGTACCCCAGCGAAGCCCACTTCGCTTACGATGACGAGCTCCATTACGACAGTCCGCCCCTTCCAGAGTATGAGTATTCGGACAAAGGCTACTGCGCCCCCGAGGAAGAGCAACCCGAAGCTTATCAGTTCCAAAACGAGGAAATGAAGTCCCCTCAGGATTTTCACTTTGCCCAATCATCAGGATCGAAGACATAAACAATGTAGCAGAGGCACCTTATTTGCCTTTTGTCACCCTTTTTGGACTTCGTATTCTAATCGATAGCGGAGCAAGCAACTCTGTTATGAACCCATCCGTTGCATATTCACTCTTTCCTGAACGCATTTTTAAAGAGCCTTTCCGTATCCAGTCCATACATGCGGAAAGCATTGGTAGCGACAATGTAATGTTTCTTATATTTGCAGAATATGATATAGACGCTCAAGTAAAGTTTCGAGTGCTGCAATGGCATAGTTATTTCGATGCGTTAATTGGAACCACAGACTTTATAAAACTAGGAGCCACAATAAATTACAATGAGAGTACTATCACTTTAAATGATAAAATTATACCGTTCCATATTCATTCTTCTCGCAAGCAAAGAGATTTCTCTGATGATCAAAATCCCAATTTTGTACCAATTCCAGTAAATGTTAAGCAAGGCGATGTGTATATTCCTTCTTTTGTTCACCAAAATTGTTATTTCTCAGATGCAATATTAACTGAGGAGACTTACTCTGTCAAATATCCGACAGAATCTCTCGTCGAATTGGATTTCGAACAACCATTCCTAGTAGAACCCGTAGATAACATCATCATTCAACCTGTCGAAATCAATTCTATTTCACACACAGATATTAGTGAATTCTTTCGCACGCAGCACATGAACGATGCAGAAAGAGATGCTATATTCAAAGTTTGTAACGAATTTTCTGATGTTTTCTTTTACCCCGGATGCGATCTTTCATTTACCAGCGCTGTAAAGCACTATATTAGAACAACGGACGAAAGTCCAGTCCATAGAAAAAATTATCGCTATTCTCGTCATTCCTAGTGAGTCACCCTATTGCAACCCCGTGTGGGTCGTCCCTAAGAAAACAGACGCCTCAGGACAAAAGAAGTGGAGATTAGTCATTGATTTCAGAGACCTAAATAGCAAGACAATAGAAGACAAGTACCCTTTGCCCCGTATAGAAGAAATACTTGATAATCTCGGGAAATGTCAGTATTTCAGCACCCTTGACCTAGCGCAGGGGTTTCATCAGATTGAATTAGACCCGCGCTCTTTGGAAAAAACGGCCTTTTCCGTGGACAATCAACATCTGATGTTTAGAAGAATGCCTTTCGGACTAAAAAACGCCCCCGCCACCTTCCAGAGGGTGATGGATAACGTTCTTAGGCCTTTCCTTTTCAAATTTTGTTTTGTGTATATTGATGATGTAATTGTATTCTCAAAATCCCTGGAAGATTTTTTTTAAGTATATCTTTATTAGTGAACGAATGTACATAGTTCAGTATTATGTATACTACATCATATGTATTTTTATGACTTATATTTAACTTAAATGCTAATCTTACAACTAAATCTAAATACACATGAATAGGAAACTCACAGAGCACCTATGTGATTAATGGAGTTCTGAAAATATGCTGAGGAATGAATCTAATGGATATCTATTTTTTATTCTTGTTGGGAGCTGGTAGGTGGTGGCTAGACCGTAATGGGTGGCTTGGGTTATTGTGTTTATTTTGGAGAAGAAATTGTTAGATAGGAGCGCGATATGGTCAAGTATAGAGGGTAAATTAAATTCTTTATGCAGTTGAATGTTTGAGATGAACCAGGGTGCATGAGTGGCAAGTCTGAGGAAATTATTTTGGATTTTCTCTAATTTATTTATATTAGTTTTAGAAGCATTGATCCAGATAGGGCATGCATAAAGCATTGGGGTCTAATTATTGATTTATAGATGGTGATGGCGTTGTTTAATGAGAGCTTACTATTGCGATTTAAGAGTGGCTTTAGTTGAATTAATTTTATTTTGGCTTGCTGTGCTTTTACTGTTATGTGATTTTTCCAATTTAGTCTGGTATCAAGATTCAGCCCTAGGTATTTGACAGATTCATTGTGCGGGGTCCATGGAATTGGGTTATTGTTTATTAGGAGTGGTGTTGGGGTTGAAAATGTTCTTAATGAGAATATTTTGGCGCATGATTTTGTAGGATTTAGTTTGATTTTCCATTTGACAGACCATTCATCAATTTTATTTAAATGTGTTTGAATTTGTTTACAGATTAGATTAGTTGAATGATTGGACATGAAAATTGCGGTGTCATCAGCAAATTGGGCGATGTGCGTGTGTGATGTTATGGGAATGTCGGCTGTGTATATGTTGAAAAGCGTGGGGGACAGTGGTGAGCCTTGAGGTAATCCAGCTGTAATTCTGCGGGGATTGGATGTGTGATTATTAACTGTGACTGAAAATGTTCTATCTTGGAGAAAGCTATTAATGGTATTAATTAAATAGTTAGGGGTACCTATTTCTTTAAGTTTGAATATTAATCCAGGGTACCACACTTTGTCAAAAGCTTTCGAAATGTCTAAAAAGGTAACTATTGTATGGTGTTTTTTTTTTGAATGCCGTGTGTATGTGCTCCGTGATTCATAGTAATTGATGAGAAGTTGAAACTTTATTAGTGAAGCCAAATTGGTGCATTGGGATTGTTTGAGTTTTATTCAGATGGGAATTTAGTCTTTTAAGGATTAGTTTTTCTAGGATTTTTGATAAAGTGGGAAGAAGGCTAATGGGTCTGTAGTTGTCAGTTCTGGATAGATTTTTGAATGGCTTGGGGATGGGTATTACATTTGAATTTTTCCAAATAACGGGGAAGTAACCAGTTCTAATTATTGAATTGTAAATATTGGTGATATATGCTATTGTGGATTCAGGTAAGTTTTTTAAGATTTTGTTACTTATTTTGTCGTGACCAGGGGCTTTTCTTATTGGCAAAATCTTAATTATATTAATGACTTCATTTGGGGATATGTAGTTTATTTTGTGTGGTACGTTATAGTTGGGGGCTGATGCTATTTCGAGTATGTTTGAATGCAGTGGGTGAGTTGGGGTGGCATTTGGAGTAAATGATTTAGCAAAGTGATCGGCTAATGCTTCAGCCTTCTCATAAGAAGCGAATTTCTTGCCCGTTGGAGTTGTTAATGGGGGTATTATTGCTTTCTTTTTCAAGATATTTTTAGTGAATTGCCACAACGTGTTGTTATTTGTGCTGAGGGACTGGATTAAGTTATTGTAAATTGTTTGTTTATGTTCCCTTAGTGATTTTTTTTGCGATGTTGGGCAGTAAATTTAACTCTTTCTTAAGCTGTGGTTTTCTCGTGGTGCACCAAAGTCTTCTTGTTTTGTTTCTAGTGTTAATAATTGTGAGAATGTTTTTCGGAAGTTTTTTATTGAAATGTTTAGTGGTGGGGGCTGAGCATTATTATTAAGAGTGTTGATTGTGTTAATTATCACATTGTTTAAAAAGGCTATAGCTTGTTCTATTTCTATGGGAGTTTTTAATATTTTAAAGTGGGGTGATTGTTTTTGAATTATGTTCTTAAATTTTTTCCAGTTGATGTTTTGTGTGTTAAGTGTGAGAGTTGGAGTGTGAGAGGGCGTAATTTGTTGAGTTGAGATGATGGTTGGCAGGTGATCCGAGTCTAGTTCAAAGAAGGGTGCTGAGTAAAAAGTGGTTTGAGTGTTAGAAATTGCAATATCTAATATGTCTGGGTGTTTAATGTGATCTGTGGGGTAGTGAGTGGGTTCTGCTGGGATAATTAACTGAAGTTTGAGGTCCGTAATTATTTTGCTTAGTTGGCGTCCTGCAGTGTTGGTATTTCTACATCCCCATATAGTGTTTTTAGCATTAAGATCCCCAATCAGAAGAGTGGGCGAATTCATCTGGAATAGCGCTGAAATATTCGAGTCAGAAATTTTTGTTTTCGGAGGCTTGTATGCCGCTATTAGGGTTATTAATCTATTGTTTAGAGGGAATTTAATGGCTATAGTTTCGAGACCTGGGGTGTGTGGAAGGTTAATATTAATAAATGGTATGGATTTTTCTATTAGTATTAGTACACCACCTCCGTTTGCATTTGATCTGTCGGTTCTGACTACACTATAGCCTGATATATTAAATGTAACATCTGATTTTAAATGCGTTTCCGTTATGCAAGCTAGATTTATTTTGTTATCATTTAAGAAATACGTTAGTTCTAATTTTTTATTGTTGATGCCATTCGCGTTCCAGTTGAGCAGATTTAAATTATTTTTATGGTACTGTTGCATTATTGTTGTTAAAATAGGCTGAGAGAGATGCTTGTAAATTGCTGCCTTAGGAAAGGAACAAAAATTGACATCAACGACCCTTCTTATCGGAATGCCTTTGAACAACTCAAAGTTCTATTAACCAACGCGCCGGTACTCGCGTATCCTGATTTTACGCAATCATTTACGCTGACCACAGATGCCTCCAACTTCGCGATAGGATCAGTGCTCTCTCAGAAAGGTCACGCTATCGCCTATTACTCCCGTACTCTGAACCCAGCGGAACGCAAATACTCCACCGTGGAAAGAGAATTACGCAGTATTTTGGATAGCTGTAAACATTTTAGACCATATCTTTGGGGACAAAAGTTCGATATCGAATGTGATCACAGGCCGTTGCAGTGGCTATTTTCCCTGAAAGATCCCTCATCTCGGTTGCACCGGTGGAGGATAAAGTTGGAAGCCTTTAATTTTGATATCAAATATGTCACCGGGAAAACCAATTATGTCGCCGATGCGCTATCACGCATTGAGCTTAACGCACTTGATGATGACATTGTTTCTAACGTCGCCACGGTCCCTAATAATGAATATCAGACTGAATTTGATCAAGAAACTATCCACTCCAATCAGGAAGACCCGATCTTTACGCTGCGCATGTCAGAACGAAGCCTTAATCAAAATAAGAACCAATTGTTCATTACTTTCGGCAAAACACCCGGACACTCTGTCCTGCCAATTTTTAAAAGGCACAAAATTATTAGAATTCGCGTTACTCACAACAACCTTTCACGCGACTTGCAAGATCTCCTCCCCAAACTAATTATTCCCTCAGAGAAATATGCTGTTTATTTTGATGACGTCACAATCGAAATACCCTTTATGAGGGTGTGTCAGAAACTTTTTACTGCAGATCTAACTATTCTTCGCACGACTAAATTAGTTGAAAATGTAGAAGACGTGACAAAACAACAACAGTTAATTGCGCAGTATCATAGTCTTAATCATAATGGTATCCACGAAACTGTTGAACATCTTAAACAGAAATACTACTGGCCCAATTTAACGACACGAATTAGTGAATACATCAATAACTGCGACCTGCGTCAAAAGAATAAATATGAGCGGCACCCAAACAAGGTACCGAATGAGGGCCCTATTACCGCTGAGACACCTTTCTCACTCCTCCATGTGGATACCTTTCATTTTGATGGCGAAAGAATACTAACTATCTTGGACGTATTTTCAAAATACGGACAGGCTTATCTTCTGCCTGACGCCACAGGATATTCTGCACTATGTACCCTTAAACAGTACTTCTCGCATCACGGATACCCCGCGCAAATTACTCACGATCAGGGAACCGAGTTCCAGAATAAGCTAATTTCTGATTTCTGTCATTCCCACAACATTGTTTATCATGTCACTACCCCTTTAAACTCGTCCTCCAACTCCCCCGTGGAACGTTTCAACTCCACCATTTTAGAAAAGCTACGTATTCTTAGAAGCAAGGATACGGCCAGCCCTCTGAAACACTTAGTAGTTGACGTCATCACTTTGTATAATTCCTCCATTCATTCAACCACCAACAGAACACCTTTTTCAGTTACAATAGGTAGCCACTACAATCCTCTAAAACATGTATTTTCCCCCACACCGAAAGTAGAAGAGTATGTTCTAGACAAGGCATCGCAGGTAAAAAACCTAGTAGCCTTAAACCCGCCAGTGGAAAATAAACCTTTTCACCATCAGTATAAGTTAGGTGACACTGTCTACGTCACCGATCCCTTAACCCGCAACCGGAAATCACGTAATCTCTATAGAGCAGGCCAAATTATTAAAATAGAGGGCAACAAAATTCACTGTCGCATGAAAAATGGAAAAATACATATTCGGCATTTTCGACAAGTGAAAACTAAAAGGAAACACTCTGTTTCAGATCGGCCGCCCGAGGGCACGAGATAAAAACTACCAAAATTGAAACGCTGGAATTCTACGCCGACCCTCTTGGACCAGCTGTGATCACCGCCCGATATCACAAGTTTATGTTTCACTTTAACCTTACTACTTTAGTCGATTCTTTTCAAATAATTCAGGACGCATCTGCATCTCTCAAGAATAATAGCAATAATACGTTTCCATTCTTATTTTACGAACTTTCACAATCACTCCGAGAGACGGAAGTACATCTTAGGAAACTGATTACCCTACCCAATCGCAACAAACGAGGTCTAATTAACGGGCTCGGTGCTGTTATTAAATTCATTTCTGGTAACCTCGACCAAAACGACTACGATAATCTTGAGTCACAGATCAAAACACTCCAAACTGATAAAAGCCATGAAATCGAGTGCATCAACCGCCTGGTCTCATTCAGCAATTTTATCTCTCAAAAATTCTACAACGAGATGAATCGTTTAAATTTAAACTTGGGTATTATCGAAAGAATGTTATCACAGCAGGAATTTAAAATAGATATACTGGAAAATTACCAATATATAGTGATGTGCTTAAAGAGACTTTCAAACATTATACTAATCCTCGAAATCACTGTGAGCCTCTCTTTTACCGATGTGACAAATGTACAATTATTCTCCGATGCAGATATTTCTACCATCGTACAACATCTACGTGACATCTACCCGGAAAGTGAATTAATTAAGACGGACGCTTACCATCCTTATGAAAATTTAAAGTTTACTAAAACAAATGTTGTCATGATCGGTCATGATTTGGTGGTCATTTTATCAGTGCCCACAACCGACGGCGACCTGTCCCATTTGTACGCTGTCACTCCCACCCCTACAGTGAATAAT
The DNA here is from genome assembly GCA_038098605.1 of Gryllus longicercus. Classification (NCBI taxonomy): domain Eukaryota; kingdom Metazoa; phylum Arthropoda; class Insecta; order Orthoptera; family Gryllidae; genus Gryllus; species Gryllus longicercus. Next base: position 4,160,216 of record JAZDUA010000068.1, read on the forward strand.
GTGGTGTTGATTCCTCCCGAGAAATACTATCTCCAGGGGTCAACGGCCAAGTGGGCCACCAGTGTTTGTGCAAAAGGGGCTGTGACGTATGTGTGTCCCCATTACAATCTTCGCGCTTCGGCTTGCAACTTGACGAACACCGCAAGCTGTGCCTTCGCCCAAGTTATGAACAATGTCAAGATATTTCAATTACTTAATAAAGCAGATATCTTATTTTTCTCTGCTCAGGCAGAAATGTTTTTTTTTGATAGTATATCTTTATTAGTGAACGAATGTACATAGTTCAGTATTATGTATACTACATCATATGTATTTTTATGACTTATATTTAACTTAAATGCTAATCTTACAACTAAATCTAAATACACATGAATAGGAAACTCACAGAGCACCTATGTGATTAATTGAGTTCTGAAAATATGCTGAGGAATGAATCAAATGGATATCTATTTTTTATTCTTGTTGGGAGCTGGTAGGTGGTGGCTAGGCCGTAATGGGTGGCTTGGGTTATTGTGTTTATTTTGGAGAAGAAATTGTTAGATAGGAACGCGATATGGTCAAGTATAGGGGGTAAATTAAATTCTTTATGCAGTTGAATGTTTGAGATGAACCAGGGTGCATGAGTGGCAAGTCTGAGGAAATTATTTTGGATTTTCTCTAATTTATTTATATTAGTTTTAGAAGCATTGATCCAGATAGGGCATGCATAAAGCATTAGGGGTCTAATTATTGATTTTTAGATGGTGATGGCATTGTTTAATGAGAGCTTACTATTGCGATTTAAGAGTGGCTTTAGTTGAATTAATTTTATTTTGGCTTGCTGTGCTTTTGCTGTTATGTGATTTTTCCAATTTAGTCTGGTATCAAGATTCAGCCCTAGGTATTTGACAGATTCATTGTGCGGGGTTCATGGAATTGGGTTATTGTTTATTAGGAGTGGTGTTGGGGTTGAAAATGTTCTTAATGAGAATATTTTGGCGCATGATTTTGAAGGATTTAGTTTGATTGTCCATTTGACAGACCATTCATCAATTTCATTTAAATGTGTTTGAATATGTTTACAGATTAGATCAGTTGAATGATTGGACATGAAAATTGCGGTGTCATCGGCGAATTGGGCGATGTGCGTGTGTGATGTTATGGGAATGTCGGCTGTGTATATGTTGAAAAGCGTGGGGGACAGTGGTGAGCCTTGAGGTAATCCAGCTGTAATTCTGCGGGGATTGGATGTGTGATTATTAACTGTGACTGAAAATGTTCTATCTTGGAGAAAGCTATTAATGGTATTAATTAAATAGTTAGGGGTACCTATTTCTTTAAGTTTGAATATTCATCCAGGGTACCACACTTTGTCAAAAGCTTTCGAAATGTCTAAAAAGGTAACTATTGTATGGTGTTTTTTTTTTGGAATGCCGTGTGTATGTGCTCCGTGATTCTTAGTAATTGATGAGAAGTTGAAACTTTATTAGTGAAGCCAAATTGGTGCATTGGGATTGTTTGAGTTTTATTCAGATGGGAATTTAGTCTTTTAAGGATTAGTTTTTCTAGGATTTTTGATAAAGTGGGAAGAAGGCTAATGGGTCTGTAGTTGTCAGTTCTGGATAGATTTTTGAATGGCTTGGGGATGGGTATTACATTTGAATTTGTCCAAATAACGGGGAAGTGTCAGAAATGGTGCTACAGACTTGTGATAAAGTGCAACGTTTCGTACAATTACAAGGTTCTCACCTACTGTATAGCAACCACAGTTGCCCAATGGCATCCATGGGGATCATCCTCGAACCCCAGCCTGTCAATTATGTCAAACATTTTTCACTCCCATACATTTCTCGCACTCCTGTAGTAAAGCACGAGGTCAAAGCACACCAAAACAATCTCGATGTAAACCAACTGAAATTAGACCTCCAGCCTACTACAACACCCGTTCCAATATGGACTTATTTCCTTATGTTACATATTGCATATATTATGTTTATTGTATTTTCTTTGTGTTATGTCTTCAAGCAGCCAATTGTTACCGCATTCAGGAGTCTACGAAACCCACCGCCACCTGTCACTGAGGGCAGTGACCTTCTACAAGCGCCGGAGGAGTTATGTACACACTCTTCGGGAGCACGTCCGACAGGGGAAAGTTCGCCGGACGAGATCCAGCCGCAAACAAATCATTATGTTTGCTGCATGAGCCAGCGGAGGCCCCGGAATCTTACCCCATCCGTCTGCCCCTTGACCACCCTAACCCTTACTCCTCCTCCCCCTTTGATCCTCAGCTCATGACGTGTACTATGTATGACGTGTACTATGTATAAATACAATAAGAGCGAGCTCCCAGCAGCTCATACTATGTGATTGCGAACGAGGCGTTTACACTCTCAATAAACGTTGTAAACTCCATCTTGTGTATTATTCACGGCAACGTGAACTCTCCTCAGTCATCCTCGAGTCGTCACCGAAGATTGAACCAAATATTACTCCCGCATGACCTGGTAAGTGGTGGGTGCGCTACTACTGACCTATTGGACATCTGTAACATTCATTTTCAGATAAGTTTCATTTCAATTTAAGTGCAATCTCGAAAACTACATAAGCATTTCCATTGTCAACAATCAATCATTATTTACATAATATCACAGCCAGTGCTAGTCAATCAAAATCGTTCGCTCGTTAGTGGAAGTCTTATCAAAAGGTATTGTAGTGTTTTTCTGTATTACAAAGACGAATATTAGGAATGCAGGAAGCACTGCTCAACAGGTTCTTATTGTCTTTCAACTTTCATATTATGTAGTTCATTGTGCATATGGCTACCATTACTTGTGTCCTTGATCTGTGATCATCTATTTCACCATAAAGTGCATTAACAAGGATTGTTAACTGTATTGTATTAACAACATATTTTACTGTGTGTGAAAAGATATTATCGTTAATGATCATGTCTCTGTCATTGCAACATCTCGGTATGATTTGTTAATTTATTTGATATATTATTTGCTTGCTGGATTATTAGATATTGTTTATGATATTTGCATTCTTATTATCCAAATCCACAGTACAGGACTTTATAACTACCCCTTCCCCATCTTATGAAATGAATTATAACCTGGTAATCAAGATATTCGCGACAAGCATTTAAGTAGCTATCGATGTTATTGTGTGTGACAGGGGAAATTAATTTACCCTACGATTGCCCTTCTACTCGCACAATGGGAAGGAATAAGGAAGCTTCGAACGCTCCGTTTTTGGCTTGAAAGACATCAGGGACAAGGAAAACCACACATCACAGCCGTCTGCCTACGACTTCACGATCACGGAAGGCGATCAGAACTCAGTTATGTCAAACTAATCAGACAAATCACCTGCCGAGGGTCGATTACGTGACATGTAAATTATTAGTACATTAGAGCCTTACCGAGTTCCCTTAACTGTCCCGTTACTACGAAGGTAGAAGACCGATTCTTACAATTCTGTTACGCTCCTTGCGAATTCCCTTCGCAAATTCCCTTCGCGAATTCCCTTGCGAATACCGCGTAGGCAGGTGAACGAATCATAGGTGGCTGTATCAATGAACCCAATGTTAGTAGGCAGTACCTTTTCGACATTTTGGACTCGGATAGGTAGCTTAGGGGCGTCAACTGATGTCACTGCATTGCCTCTGGCCGGGAAGTCCTAGGTTCGAATACCGACGATGATAGGATTTTCAACACTACCTTCATAGCAAGGTCGAGTTCTGACGCTCTCTGGAGGTGAATTCTAGTGGCTGGCTACTCTGATGGGTGGTTCTGTAGTTCTCCGATGAGTTCCAGGCGAATGTCGGAGCAATGCATTATCATATGGGCCACGAGCTAGGCGAGATCATTCCTTCTCTTTTCTTGTCCTATCCTACCTCTTACACATACTTACACTTACATGCACTACAACACAGGACGGGAAATTAAGAGCTTGTCCCGGCTGGGGCGGTGATGAATATAGAGGTCGAATATTCTTAAGAGTTGGTGTTACGTTGAAATGTTTTTCACAACACTGAATTGTTCTTTGAGTATTATACATATGTAGGTTGTCCCGAAATTATGCCTCCCATTTTTTGACTTTGGCGTATGACCTCATAATCGAATGTGAGTAGTATCATTTTGGAATTTTATCCTTCCCGTTAATGTTCATTTAATTTCGTTCTTATTCGTCAGATAGAAGCTCAGTGATGGCACTCTAAAATAGCGTCAAGCTGAAATGCGTGTCAAAAGCAAAGATGTGTGAATAAATGTCTCACATCGGAGAAAATTGCACGTATTGACATCCACAATCGCTTGCTGAACATTTACGAGAAACATAGAGGGGATGTCCCTACAGTGTGGCCTTGATGGGTAGTGTGTTTTAGCTGTGGTAACATTGACGCGAAAGACAAACCAAGTTGTGGTCGTCGACGCACAGGTGCCACACAACGCAATGACGGAGCTCTTCGACAGCTCATCCGTACGAATGGAAGAGGGTACGGGCTGTCTACGGTGATGGTGAACTACTGAAGTCGCTGAGCATGGGCTGCAATGCATTTGAGGCAACTCTGAGCAAACAGAGTTACCGAAAATTGTGCGCAAGTTGGGTTACGCGATCACTCAAGCTTTCGACCCAATATGAAGTTGAACGTTTTTCTGGATCGAAGCGGTTTTCTGGATCGAATAATCACTGATTAAGATACATGACGTCACTATTACGAGGCATAAATAAACTCATAATCCATGGAATTGCCCCTCAATAATTCGCCTACTGGTCACCTCGGCTGGTGCAGATTTTTATCAGCTTGGCATGCACGCTTTGCAATACTATCGGAATGACACTCGTATTAGTGCAAACTTTATATTTGGGGATTGCCGAATCTACAGAGCGTTCAGTCATGTGACCTGTTTTTTTGACAGCCACTGATGCCATACCACATGGATCATACCTGGAGGCGTGGCTCAGTGATTAACATGCAGAAATGATTCGATTTCATTTCACGAACGTTGGCTAACGTGTCGTGGCGCTGTGGCACAACCTAATGTATTGTCATTCCGACAAAGGAGAAAGTTCAATGAAAAATATTTTATTATAGTGATAAAACATCATTGAAGAATTCTGAAACTATATTCAAGGTTACTATTTTTAAAAGTTAATATTTTACGCATACTGTGTTCAGTTAGAATTTGGAGAGTTCACTGCAGAAGAGAGGTGCAGCTAACACGGCTTCTCTTATGTTGGCGGGCCCCGGGCGGGCCTTTTGCCCGAGTTTCAAGGACAGTCTTGCGTGTTTATGACTGTTTTGTGTATTGGTGTTGTGTTTTGTGACCTGGCACCCCCGGAGAGGGGCGCTCTCCGAGCCCTTCTCCTCAGCCTGTTGAACCTTTGTAAGATCGTCGACACAGGGGAGAGAAGACGTGAACGATTTCACTCCACATATTTCGGAGAATTTCCATTATTTATTTCATATTTATATTATATTTAATTCATTGAAATATTAGATGTAACATTAATATACTATTAAGTTGTCAATATTTAATGTAGTCAATAGCTTTTAAGCAACTTTAGCAATGAGTCCATCGCAGAAGGGAGAAGTGACACAGCATCAGTGCCAAGAAGACTTCTTTTTTATTGCAAGATTTGTGGAAGAGCTGATGCGATGCAATATAGAAACTTCTTCAGTTATTGACAAAACTGCCTATGAATTGAAGCTGAAAACTCACATTGTTCAAAAGTAAGTAAAATCATAATAATAAAGTGTCATATGAAAGTCAATAAAATGTTAATAAAGTGTCAGGTGAAATTGTTTTGGATAATGTTGAATTTAATTTTACAGATATTGGAAGCAAGACCCTGATACTGCTCAGACTCTAGGAAGGAGTGTCCAGGAATAGATGGGAACAAAACATGTGTAGTGGATGATTTTGGACAAGGCTTGATTAGGCACATTATTTATTCAATGTACAAGAATGGTAAGTAATTTATTTATATTTGCAAGGAAAGAAATGATAATAGTTATTGAAAGATCTGACTTTTTGATGGAATATATGAAACTGAACGCTGAAGGTTATTAATTAGTGGTTTTGGATGAAATTTGGTCTTATTCAAAAGGCAAGCAAAAAATCTACTAAATTTTGTAGTGTTGAAAATTATGAAATTCTAGATATAAGGGAATGGAGAAGGCATGATTTGCATGTAATGAAATGCATCTTTTGAGAAATAGCAATGTGTGTAATGACTTATGTGTATGATGAATATCGTTTGTCCAGTTTGAAGCACCTACATAGTGGTTCAATATGATTTTATTTCAGTAGATCTTTACTAATTGTTTTTAACAATCTATCCTTTAGGTTATGCCTCTCGGTCATGGCAGGATAAAAATGAAAGTTGCTCAAGCAAAAATTTAGATGAAGGTAAAAGATATATAGTCATACATGCAGGAGGTGCAAATGGTTTCATCGAAGATGCAGTACTATTGTTTCCGTCGAAGACAAAATAAGTAGATTAATATCATAGAACTATGACAGCAGAGATGTTCCAAAAGTGTATGAAAGAAGAATTACTACCTTGATTAGCAGAACCATCAGTTATTGTAAAGGACAATGCACCTGTTCAATCTGTGCTGATGAGTGACATTTCATCAATTGTTTTTTAGAAATGTGAAAAATATTCATTGAAATAATACATTTATTCATTTATAAAAATACCTGATTATAAAACGAGTATTAAAACTACACAGTGGTGAAAATTGATGTTTCACTTAAAAGCGTGGAATAGAAAATTTATTACATTCAATGGTGTTCAGTGATTTTAGTTGTATCAGTAATACAATTTTTCTTAGAGAACATCAAGTTTGCCAGTAGAATGTTTTATATGTATTTATAGAGAAAAATGAAATTAAATGCATATTGTCTTTGAATATAACTAAAATATTTAAATATCCTTTTGTCATTTCCAATTTTTTAGAAAGTGAAAAGGCCTTCATCAAAATGTAGGAAGGGTGACCTGCAGCATTTTCTATCTCAGCACTACATGCCGTTAAGACCTGAGCATACCTTTAAGAGTCTTCTTTTGAAAACGTGTGAAGTAATTGTTCAGAAAAGGTACTCTTAAACCTAAGTTTTGTTGAATTAATCATAGAATAAGGCAGTTTTATTTTTGCATGATTTTGATACAATGTGATTGCCAATGTTTTCATGATTTGAAAAATCATATCAGTTGATGTGGGTGCAGATATGTTGTAGATGAAATGATTGAAGAAACAAAATATTGTCTAGAGTCTTTTTTGCAGAAAATTTGTTAATATTAAGTACTTATTCATTCTGTACATTGCTTTAGTTGGAAGAATTATATGACACACATAAGAGAAAATTATAGAAGAAGATTGGAAAGTACAAGTTAGGCAGGATGCTTCAGGGATTTCTGTCATAGTAAATATTCAGGATGACTCTGATGATAACGTTCCTCATGCTGTTCCCATGCCTGGGCTCTTGTGTCTCTACTTAAGAGAGATATGGTCAGTATATTTACATGTTTAATGCAGTATATTTCATAGGTTTGAAAAAAGATTTGACATAACTCTTGTTCTTCTCAGGTGCAGAATTAAAAGTTTATATTATTCCATCGAGGGCAAGTAAGTGGTTACATTCCAGGTGAAATAGTGAAACTTTATTGTTTTTAAGCTGATCTTGGCTTACTGAAATAAATATGCCTTTGAAATAAATGCTCATTTGCTTGCTTCCCAGAAGTAATGTTGTTTTTTGCCCTCTGTATGGGTAGGTGTTTTTTTAAGGCGTACTTTTCAGAAGATATAACTAGACACTTCATTATGTCTGCACATGTTAACTTCCTTTGTAAATTCTTTTTAGTAATTATTGTATAATTTTAATTTTATTTATTAAAAGAAAGAAGTTTTTTCAGTTATATGAAGTTCATTTTTTATGTATATGAATCAGGCATATAAAATGATGTGTGAATGAAAGTATGTGAAGAAAAGGTTTGATTGTGAATGAATGGGTTGAAAATATATTTTAATAACATTCATTTACACTCATCAAAAACTAACTTCAAGTAATATAAAAATTAGTTCTTTTAATAAAAAAGAATTAGAAATGCAGATTCAGTGAAAAGAAAAGTTTTATCTTTTGAGCAGTATGTTAGATTCTCGTATTGTACATCTTAATGCAATACATTATTAAATTATCAAAATCGGCTGTTAGGACTGCTTTGATAACCAATAAAGTGTTGTCATATAAGAAGATACAATACGTACATTGTTCATTGTTTTATCCTCTTGGTAAAAATTCACATGTTTAATTTTATTTCAAAATTTTTAGTCCTGACCCTGGCAAATGTGGTAGGCTGAGGCTGGAGATGTTAATAGTAGGTTGTGAATATTTTCTAAAAGGACTTAGGAAACTCATTTTGATTTTGTATAGTTGGACTTTAAATTATCTAAGTGGATAAAATTTATTGAACTTCAAATGGATTCGGTGGAAATGTTGTATCCTTCAAATCAATAATCATGCAAATAAAGGGAATTATTTTTTCACTTATATGTTTGTTTTTTTGTGTTACCTTTCACCTAATTTCTAATTGACTTTTATATTATGTAATAAAGTTATTGAAGGTATGAAACATTTCAATTTTCATTTCTAAGGCTAAAACTTGCACAGTGATCATGAAAAAACATTTATCTTTCATTAATTTGAATATACTATTTAATATCTTTTGAATGACAGGTGAGTACAATAATTTATAGCAGTTTTCAACCCATTTTTTATCTTTTAATAACTGACTTGATTTCTGTATTTAAGAAATTTACCTGAAGTTACTAATCAATTGAATTAACTGAGAATTTTGCCAAACAGTACTCCAGAATATGTACTAACTTGTACCCTTTTTCCCAAAGAAATCTTTGAATGTAGTGTGAAAATTTTCCAAGATTGTACAATCAGGAGAAGCCAAAATTATGAAAAGAAAATAGCAAATTCATGGTAGTTTTATGTTAATTAAACATGTCACTTAAGCCTTGTTTTATTAGTCAATAACTGAACAAATTATAGTATATAAGTATTATTACAACGAATTCACAATTAACTAACCATATCTGCAAGTCACTGATCAATAATTGATACACTGGCTGTCAGTCATAAGATGAGCAACGTGAAAATGAAATCGTAATTATAAACACCAGATATCATAACTGCAAAACATACAGCACACATTAATTTGAATCTTCCGAACACGCAAGATCGAAAAGTACCGGCAGAATTCCAGTAGTTTTTTTTTTTTACAAGGCCTACGTGGGAGCTTTGCAGTATTGTATGTAATGACTTAATTCAATCAATCACACATGTTCTCAAGAGTATTTCGAAATGTTTTGAATCACTTAGTATAATTTTTCATCATTAATGATACGGAATTAAATGAATCTCTCGTGAAAACTGTTTCTAACATCCAAGCGATCAAAATTACATTGAACAACAAAATTCAGTCAACCGCGACCAGCTGTGAATGCAACTCAGCTGACTGGCGGAAGAATATTTAGCGGAGAGCGATGCGGTCTTAGGCGACGCTCATCTGTTATACAATCTGTCATTATAATCGTTCATTGCCCTGAACGCTCTGTACTAATAACGATTTCGTAACCTGAACAAGCTTTTTATCTTTTATCATCGATTCGACCTCGAGATAAGGCTGGATGTCATTTTAGTATCGAAAAAATTGCAAGATAAGTCAGTTCACACAGAGATGCAGTGCCCTGCAAATACGTGCTCCACTATTGCTCCCTCAAAATACACCCTAATATACTGTTCGGTTCCGAGTTCTCCGGCCCTGTGAGAGGGGTCTACGTTTCTCCGCGGGGAGGAGGGAGCGCGATAAGGCGATGGGCTGTAGGATTTGGTTGACTGACATCCGTGAATCATACGTGGGCTGTAGGAAAGAGCGAGCGGGCACTCGGTCACTGTATTGGTTTCGCAAACATCAGCTCAGTTGTGATTCAGAGTGCGCGAATGTTACACGCGAAATGGCGAAACGGAAATCGGATTCGACAATTCACTGTGAAGGTCGGGAGATCATAGCAAGTGTAATTGAGGCATGCGATAAAGAAAAGAAACAAAACCATCTGCTAGTTCCTTTGACAAAGGCCACAGAAAGAGCAGCGGTATATACTGGTGTTGGTGTAACAATTTTTAAAACAATTCGGAAAGAAAATAATATACGAAATGAAGGAAGTGCTGACAGACAGTATTGTTATAAATATGGACTCGGATAACGAGTGTGAAGAAAGTGAAAACAGCGATAGCTCATCGATGGACAGTGATTAGGTAAGACCAATGTTTTTAATTGAATAGTACTCTCCATCTCCTCCCCACTCTCTGCCTTCACCCTCTTCCCGTATCCCCACTCTACCCCCTCTCCGTCGCTCACTGATTGCCACAGCGTAATCGCATGACGTCACAGAGCCGGAGAACTCGGAACTCTACTTTTTTTTGTACTATATAAGACAAATTTAACTGATAGTAGTAATATTTACTCGAATGTAGCTGAGGGGCATCTGGTATTGCAGAAACAACGCCTTCTGATGACGTCGCTAATTAATCAGTAAGTTTGGATTTGTTGTTAAACGTTGTATAAATTAAGTACTTTGTTAAAAAGTAGTTACTAGGTTCGTTACATCGTCCGTATATAGGTAAAAACATTATGGGCCTTTAATTGGAAATAGACTTGTGTGTTAGGATATGCATGAGTAGATATTTATGAGAATATTAGGTACTTGGAATTTGATTGAAAAACCTCTTGAAAGTTACGGGCAGTTTCTCAAGAGAGTATTCATTTAAAAAGATTGCCTGTGTATTCAACGTTTGGATAGCGAAAGATCATTCTTGTATTGTTAACCCTCAAACTCCTAAACGGTGTAGAATATAACACCCGCGCCATATTATTTATTTTTAGTTCATAAATAGTAAGTCTTTGTTCTTTATCAGTCAAAAAAAAACTATGAGTTTTCGTGATTTGATCATTTTAATGCGTGAAAACAAATATTTTAATTTAATGTATTATTAAATTCCTGACTGTTTTCTAACAGTTGTCTCGCGACGTAACTTTGTGAAATGAGATATACGGTAAATTTATTTCTTTTCGATTAGAGTGTTAGTAAGGCTTAGTCGTAGCAGTCAATGTAACAAATCACAAAAAATGTTCTAGACAAAACATACGTATTTTTTAGAGTAAAATTCGAATATGCTATCAAACTGGAGGTCCCTATTTAAGGCTCCAAGGTGCGGGGACGAGGTTTGATTTTAGGTCAGGCAGATATCCTTCTAGGAGGTATTAATTTTTGGTGTCGGAATCATTTATTTGTACGATGTGTATTTCCAAAAAGATGGCTAAGAGACGTAGTTGTGCTTCAAAAGAAATTCTTATTCACATGTTCCACTGAAATAAATGTTGACAATATACTCTTGTCCCCTGTATATCCCAAAATAATCAGAACTGGACGGCTTGCTGTTTCCCAGGGCGGCGTCGCTGCTCGTGTCCGCCCTCGCCCTACCGCTGGCGCTTTGGAGATGGGGGAGACGCCGCTTTCACATGATACGTCTGGGCGCCAAATTCCCCGGGCCGTTCGCTATGCCCATAGTCGGCAATGCCTTGGACCCTGGAAGCATGGACGGCGCAGGTGGGCCGATAGGTGTACAAGAGAAAAAACAGAGACACTTCGTATTTATTTAAATTTTGTAAACAAGCGTTTCACAAAAATAGTATATTTTGTGTTATATGTTTACACTTGATGTATTCGTTTGTTAAATTACAATAACCAGGTTTCTGAAACTCGCTGAATTTCGAGACAAAAATGTATTAATTTTAACGTAAAAACAATTAAAAACTGTGTAACTTACGATGGGTGAAAGTGGAATGTGTGCTCACTTTCTTGAACTCCTGAGATCTCTCTCCTAAGTGTTATATCTTTCAAGTTGAATTATGAACGTACGTAAGCAAAACGCTTTTTAGTAATAACTATTATACAAATATTTGCTCTCGAGCAATAGAAATTATTTGCACAGGTAAATCAGCAACAGATTTAGACTATTGTCCTTTATCATGCCCTTCGTGATAGAATTATTTACTGCCAGGACAACTCGAGAGGTTATTTGAATAACTAGAATATTGAATATTGTAGTTGTTAGAAGTCGCTGCAAAATGTTAAATTTCTATGAGACGTCTTTTAAAACTAAAACATTAATGTTATCTTTAATGGGCATGTTTAAATGAAAATTTCCTAAGCCTGATTCATGCTTTCTTCAAAATTTGCGTTACGTAATTGCTATCTGAAGAAAGAAAATTATTTTTTAACAGTTTAAAAGCTATATTAATGAACGTTGTGGATAATTGTTTCCTAATTTGGACATTCAAAAATTTGGTTTGACTTTTTAAATAATTTTTTCAACTTTTTACTTTTGGTTTTCACTTGAACAAAAGCATTTTTATAAATATATTTTACTTCAATTATTACTGCAATGTACATGAGAAAGTAAAAATTAGGTATTCAAAAGATTACAAATAACAGGGTTACGATGTTGAATCTAATTAGTTATGTGCGATGAACGAAGAGAGAAAGGAAGAAGATGATTGAATGTCTGGGATGTAGATTATGGAGTCGCTCTCGGTGTCCTAAAGCGAAGAACAACATTAAGAAATCTGTCTGTATTGTAATGTTTTCAATTTTATCTCTGAAATATTCTGCTCCAGGTTAGACAAGCTGTTGATGAATTTCTACCTATTTCACATTTTCAAGTTTTATTTGCTCACTCTCTAATTTATTCTATATTGTAATATAACACGTCTAATCGACTAAACTAGCCCCGGTTTGGGACCAGCCAAATGTAAACGAGCACGGGAAAGGGCGCCAGGTTCAGCTCCTGAAATATGACTGGATGGAAGTGTTGGGAAGTCATGAATTATAGCACAGAGTCATTTATAACAAATAACAGTTTATTCCTGGCACCATGGGCTGCCAGGGAAGTTACATGTCGCAAAGGGCGACGCAAGTTTCATGCTAACTCTACTCTGTGAGCTTATTGTCCTTATTACTAATTGCTAATTCCCTTAAGGCTAATACATTAGGTTTACTCTTTGATGAAACGTGCAATTCACCATTTAAGATTTGCTGGGCCTGAGCGTGGCCACTAACAATTTCTCGCCGTTAAAATTGTCCTGCGAGACGGCTTCGCCTCGGATCTTTCACCGGTGTTTGTGCTGTCTCCACAAGCGGGCCGGGCAGCAGTCCTCGGAGGCAGGGGCGGCGGCAGTCCCGGGTCGCTGACCTTCTGCGGCGCGTCCCCTCTCAGCTGGCAGCGGCAATCTCAGGCCGCCGACTCGAGCAGGATCAGTCCGGCGAGTGGCCACGGGCGCTGACGTAATGCGGTGGGCTCTCAATGGGCCCGGCGCGGGAGGCGGCAAAGGCCGACGGGCCGATGCGGAATTAGCGCGGGATCCAGTGATCTCCCGCCCGAGTTTCCTCCGCGGCAAGTCCACTAGTCGCGTTCGAACTAATTAGACTCTGGGAAAGTCTTTCCCAACTCGTGTCCCGATCGTAAGTAACTGAGTAAAAGTAATGTAAGTAACGTTCCGGTCAAAAGTACTTCTCCTCTCTGGGAGTGTTCCTCCCCCCTCACGCTCCGATCTCAAGAAATTTCCAGTTTCTCTCTGCATCTTGTTTTTAAAAAGAACTCCCTTTCCCCTTCCCAAAATGTTTCTAACTCTGGATTTATCCCTTCCCTCATGGCGAAGCTTCCCATTGGCTGAGGGTAACTGCGTCGCAGGATTCTGATTTACCAATCATGTGGCAATTTTCCTGTAATTTTTCGCAGATCGTTCTCTGTCTAACACGGCTCCTCTCTCTCTCTCTCTCTCTCTCTCTCTCTCTCTCTCTCTCTCTCTCTCGCTTCCCTTTGTCAGATGTTCCAGAAGCTGCTCGCAGCTGTCTGGACACGTGCGCACGCAGGAGCGCAATTTCACGGGTCATCTCGGCCGGCAAAAGGCTTATCGGCAGCCTGCTGTATTTAATTTGGAAATAGCCCCCGCGGGGTTCGGGTGCTTTTCTCAAGGCGTGTGTCAAACGGGGGCGGGGGCGGGCCTTGTTCGAAAGGGGGATCGGTTGACTCGCTGAGAAAGGTCTCGATCACGATGTGTTGTAAATGTGTCTTCCGTGCAAACTCCTTCGGGGCTTGGAATTCCTTCCCAGGGTGGTGGCAAAAGAGGGGGCGCGAGGGCGTGCATTGTACGACCGGGCTTCGGCCTGGGCCATTATGTCTTTTATGAGGGCAATAAACGGGTCGCCTCTGAAAAGGGCCTGAATGCGGTCGGTGCGAGCCCTGCTGCGTAACGAAAGGGACCGGCGCGGCGAAGGCAGTGTCCCTCGACCCACTTCTGCCTCGACGGGAGCTATCATTAGATGTAATAATTATTTTATTATTGGCGACGCCACAATAAAATTATACTAATTAATTGGTGACACCACAATATAGTTATATTTTCTATCTACTCGTCTCACCTGGGCTGCTGTTATAAAAAAGTTACAAAATTTCATATATATGTTAGATCCAAATTTGCTCTACTTTCTTCGATAATTCAATACACTCTGGTTCGATTACGTAATTTTACTTACCCTTGCCCCGACAACTGGTTGAGAATCGACCGACGCTAGCTGCCATTCATATCTCTCGCAGACCTTGCTCACCGGCTCCCTTCTACTTCTGACGTAATCTCGTTTACTTCACCTCTCTGGCGCCCCCATAGATACATATTAGTACAGGTTCATCTATCTTTTGCCTATTTCCAATACAATGAGAGTTCCCCTTATTGACCAAATATTTCGACTATTTTCGGTATTTCACAGTATAAATCGAAGAGAGTATACAAACCTACTACTCATAATGTTTTTCTCACATCCTATTCTTTGAAGATTTTTATTGATTAAAAATTCAGAACTTAATAGTTCCTTTAATCTGTTTCTTAATCTGTAAAAATAAATCTGTTTCTTAATCTCATTAAGTTTATTGATTATATGCCTGACAGACAAGTTCAGTGTATTATGTTATTACGATTTCCTCTAGACATTATCTAATGAGTCTATATACACTCGCGTGAGAGTTCATGAAATATGTAAATGGTTTGTTGACAACAAACTCAAAAATAAACTATTTTTTTCAACAAATTCAATAATCAAATTTTGTTTTTGAAATCGAACCTACACTTGAAGAAATTGAGTCCAAATGAGACCTTGATTCCTCCACTTCCTTCAGCAAATGGAAGGAAGTGGAGTATTACCAATCTTATTGTCCTACAACATTCAAATATTCAAAATATAAGAAAAGCTCTTGGCGTTAAAAGCGATCTATATGAAAATTTAAATTCAATTGAATGTTGTAAATTATTGCTAAAATGTTTAAAAATTACTGGTTTGGAAACATTTATTAAAACTACTCGTTAAGTGAAAAATATTGGAATTCACTACTCTTTTAATCTGTTGTACCTAATGTGTATTATATTTAGTTTAAATATTGATAATACTTAAAATAATAGTGGTCGCTAATTACCTCAGCTCCTTATAATGTGATATAATATAAATAAATTTAAAAAAAATGTATTTCATAATGAGGTAAAATCATTTTATATGAGAGTACTGACTGTAGACTTTTAAAAAAAAATTATTTTCATTGAATTTTTATTGAGAGACTAAAAATGAAAAATACATATATAGTGGGAACTTTCCGTTAAAATTATAGAAGTTGGTTTTAGATGCCCTTTGAACAACCTTTAGACATAATTGTGCAAGTTTATAATAGAAACATGGCGATCAAATTAATGAGCCCGTTGAAAATCGCAAAAGTGAAAAGTTTTCACTTTTCTATAATTTAAAAGCAGAAGCGGAGAAATAATGACTGAATATTTTAATCAAATGCTGCGGAAATATAGGTTTTTTTATTTCTTTAAAGCATTTACTACTATAATTATGAGTAAAGAGGTTTGAAATTGAATGTATTTTTCTAGCTATATTCAACTGGGGATGTAAAATATTGAAGATATATGGTCCTCTCTACCGTTATTATCTTGGACCGTATTTGATGATTGGCTCAACGCATCCAAAAGACAATGAGGTAAACAAAACTCGTGGAGTTTAATAGTTTATGAAATAATAATGCTGTTATATTAATGCCCCACATTCCTTAAAAATATATGCACTTACGTTTCTCCAACATTCACAATATAATGAAAACGTATTTACAACGTGCAAGAGAAATTTTTTGTACATTATAATTGAATTTTATTACACATGGGATATATTTTCAGCTAATTCTGTCTGGGAATAAGTTCTTGAAAAAAACTCGTCTATACAACAAGTTTCTCGAACCGTGGCTAGGAGATGGTCTACTACTTTCGCATGGTAAGTTCAAAATTTGGTATTTCTTTTTTATAAGTTTATTTATTGTCGCATCGACTGCTGAGTCATTTGCGACAAATAATGACTTTCGGTATTTCTTACTGTAGAATTAGAATAAACTATTGGTGCTTCAACAGCACGCATTTTCTTGCATCACGATTAGGTAATATTAAAATACTATAATTTATGTTCCCACTAACTTCTATTTCGTAATTTCATTGTCACATGTCATTCGTTGTTTTCGTAAGTATGTTTATTATTTCGGTAAATAGTTTCCCGAAAAATAAAATATAAATTACAAGAAATATCACCAAATTGTCATTTTATAATACATCAATACTCTGCAATCCCCAAATCATACGAGATGTATCTTTCGCAAAAAAATCTTACAATATGTATATCAAAGGACCAAGTGATATGTATTTTTCTTTTTTAAATATTGACGTTTAAATTGTCTTTGGAGCTAGCTCACACAGTAGTTGGACGTATGGAGTTGTAAATATTCAATTAATCAGGCTCATTTCCAGCATTCTTGCCTGGTGTCGCGTGCTATTATTTATACTCATTATTCTCGAATCATTTTCGTGTGCTTTCGCAGGAGATAAATGGCGATCGCGCCGCAAGAGGCTGACCCCGGCGTTCCACTTCAAGATCCTCGACCAATTCCAGAGCGTCATCCTCAACTGCGGGAACGAGTTCGTGCGGCAGCTGCAGAAGCGCGCGGGGGGTGTCGCTTTTGACGTTTGGCCGCTCGTCAAACTTCTTACACTCGACGTCATATGTGGTACGTGACTTTTCGTCGTTTCATTCAAAATGCACGCATAAATATAAGACATTATTATTTGATTATAAATTGAGTTAGACATAGGTCTGACTGTTTTTGGAAACAAATGGATTTCATATTTGTTTATTTACCATAATAATGTATTCTGTATTTTCCAGAAACTACAATGGGTGTAAAAATGAATGCACAGATAAACAGTAGTTCAAAATATGTTAATGCGGTTGAAGAGTGAGTACTTTCTCACATACTGTTTGATTCATTCTTTGCTACTATATACTATTGACGTTGTCCGCACTTGTCAAAGTATTAGTGGACTGTATGAAGGATTGATAATTGAATTGGGTTTAACAGTGCAGCAGATTCGAACCCCTTTGTTAGCTCAAGGAGACTGGCTGGTAAGGGTTGGACCTCTCATCTCATAAAAACAAGCAGTTGGCACACAGTTCCCCTTTTGTTTATTCCAGAAGGCAAGTCTCAGGAGTACAGTATAACAGTTCGATCGTTGTGATCTTGTTGCACCTTACACACAACAGATGTAAGTCTTTTCGTGAATACCCACACGAGCGAGACACGTTTAGTTGCACAAGAGTTTAACGTTGGAGTACTAATTAAATAAGATTGTTAATTTGCTTCGCAGTCACCTGGCCGACCCGCGTATGCGTTCGAGTCACTAACGCCCAGTAGTTCTCAAGCGATTTGCACAATTAACTTCAAAACATACAAAATGAAGCTACATGCTTCGTAAGGTTCGTTTAACGTGTATCTTCATCACGGAGTTCGAGTAAAGTCTGGCTCGAATGGTGTTTACTCAGAGACTCTCGGGGCATGGAAGGGATGGCGATTAGGCAATCCGGAATCAGAATACAACTGTTTAAATTGTTCGCCCGTTGAGAGGCGGTGGCAAGGGGTGTACATACTCTCGTCCGTGTGGGTATCATTTCTGAGAATGTCTCGGTGCGCCGGCTGGCGGCTGGCGTGTTGCGCAATATTGTGCGCGTGGCAGTTTCTCCCTGCAAAGGCTTGTAACGGATTACAGAATGATTAGTGAAATACAGCCTACGCAACAATGATCACTTGCCTTGCGTGGTGATTGATTCCTTATGCAATATTTCTATGTGGGACCGAACAGACGTAGTGTAGAGAAAATCATGTAATGCTGCAGCGAAAAACGGCGATTTTCCCGCAGAAATGCGTATTATAGGCCCCTATTACAGAAAAAAAGAATAATTATTTTTCCTAAAGACATGTAACAAATTTCTTCCTCTAGAAAATTGTGTAGCCGAAATGAATTGTCCCAGGTTTGCTGAGACCTTCACACCGAAACGTTGACCATAATCAGAAAATTGGTAACTATTGAAAAATAACAAATAATATATTTGACAAAAAGTTTTGAAACAATGTTTTGATAAATTTTAAATTTACTTTTTTTAAATAATTTTTCAATAGTTACAATAAAATTCAAGATACTTTAGTTTGTGTCAAAATAGTCTTAGTAATATACCTCAAAAAACTTACGATTCAACCCAACATTTGTGTGGCAAGAGATATAAAGTTAAATAATCATTCTCTGAAAAATTTCACTTAAACAATACATATATTTTTATAGTTTGAAGCACATACAAATATTTTTCTTCTGTTGCAGGATATCAGACATTACTGTGAAACGTATTATTCAACCGTGGCTGCACATCGATTTCATTTTCTATTTGTCTTCGATCGGCCGCAAATATAAGAAGTGCCTGGAAGTACTACATGGCACCACTGACAAAGTGAGAATTTGATTTCATGAACTGCCTTTAGTTGGGGTTAGTTTTGTAGCCTCCATGAGTGTTACAAATATTAAAAAGGCACTAAACTTTTATGGAACTTGCGATATATGTAACTATATGGATTTTGTTCCTATAAGAATTTAGTTTTAAGAAATCAAATGTTTCCGTAGCATAGAGGAAATAAACTTGAATATTTACATTGTTTTTGTAAGGAAAAAACGTCATTTATTTGTCAAATAACGGTAAAATAAAAAAATCTAATACAGATATTCACTTAAGTTAAAGTTTTAAAAAATGCAACCTATCCTCGACAAGACGGTTCATAGATATTAAAATCGTGGAATTTGATTTTGTTAAGGTGCACACTTAATTTTCAGATTGATAGATTTATTATTTCTGAAGGTGGGTTAATACAATCTGGTGGCAAGACACTACAATTTACATATTACAATTAGGAATGTTAATACAATGTAATTTTAAATTATTTTAAGACAATAATAACAATGATAATTATACGATAACATTAAAGGCAATAATAACAATAATAGCATTAACTCTACATTTTATGACAGTCCTGCAAAGACATTTTAACTTATAAACACACTTTTTTTAAAAAAGTAGCACTTGATATCACTTCACTTCACATCACTGCACATCGCTGCACATCACTGCACATCGCTGCACTTCACTGCACATCGCTGCACATCACTGCACATCACTGCACATCACTGCACATCACATTCATTTCTTCACACTTGCACTTCATATCTTTTCTTTCTTGTCTATTGCACTACACTTCACAATACGTTAGGACACCCCAATTTTACTACTGCTTTAAATATAATTTTATATATAATAAACAAATGCATTTAAAGTTAATTATCACAATACTAATAACAAAAATAATACAATAATAACTATTTTAATAAGCCTAACTTACTAACTAATAAACTTTACAAATAACGTTAGCTAATACACTTTTAAATCTTTGTACACCTAGAGGAAAGGGTTCCATGGCTCTCGCAGGCAACTTGTTCCAGTCCGTTATATTTCTATTGGTTAATGAAAATTTTCTAACATCTGTTTTCTGTGACTTGAACTAAATTTTGTGTTTGTGATTCCCTCTTCTAAAGTAAGTGGGTCTGTCGAGTTGGATGTGTAGATATCTTTCCAAGCTGGATAACCGGCATACGTTTTCTATAGGGCAAGGGCTATAGCCTTAACATTCCGATTTCTAAAGACTCACATTATAATTTCTTCCTATTGGTTCGGAAAATAAGTTAGCATGCTCTGCTCTATACTATATTCAAGTATTCCTTTTGTGAATTTCTATAAGGGACCCAACAAATGGCCTCTTATTTCATTAATGGACGAAGTAGAGATCAGTAAGCAAATCTCTAGCTTTTGTAGTATTCCTTTATAGTATTCGCATAGTAAAATGAAAAGACCATTAGCTTTTCATACTACAAAGTTTGCCTGAGTTTTCAAACTAAATTTGTTATCAAGAATATTACCCATTTACGTAGAAGACACAACTCTTGGAATATTTTCGTGGTCTAAACGACATTGAGTTTCTGTTTGCAGCTCCTTTTCGAACTATTTATTGCCACGTTCTTCTTTTTTTGTCCAGAAATATAGTCTATCTAGATCACCCTGCAAAACATCCTCGTCGACTTTTGATTGAAACCTCGACATATCATACAGTCATCTGCAATAGTCTTACATTTGAAAATAAATTGTCTTGCAAGTCATTCACAAACGCGAGAAACTGGAGAGGTCCAAACGAACAAATATGCGAACGAATTAACGGAGGATTATGTTGCAGGTAATTCGAGATAGAAGAGAAGACATTCTCAAAATAAGTGAGACCTTGGGAGACGCTACGTTCGACATTGATGAACTTGGTGAGTTGTGTATTCCATAAAGTTAATCTAAATGAATAATATTATTGAAATATATAGCGCGGGCCAAATTAACTTCCAATAAATTTACTGAACACCAATTCATTAACAAATACTAATTTTGTTTTAAGTGAATACAGCAATCCCAAAGAAAATTTTTATATCAATTCTAAATTTAGGAGATAACATCCCGCCACAATAAAACTCAGATGAAAATTCCAGCATATTTTAAATTTTATGAAACATATCAGTTAAAAACGTTAGCTTCTACATCTCCTATAGAAAGAAAAATGAGAGGCAATCAATGCTCTGTGTAATCAACCCCGTAAGAAACTGCTCACCCTCTAATACGTGAGAAGTGAGTGGCAAAAATATAACTTTCTTGGTTATATTCGTAATTAATTAGTGGTAACATGATATTTTTCTGAAAATAGTATTTATACTGTAGTGCCAATTATAATTTTAAAGTCAGTTGATCATGATTGCTTCGCAGTCTCAATGAGATACGATACACATCCTGAAGCAGGACGTTTTAATATATTGAATTGTCTTACATTAATATATAATAAAAGTAAATTTCTAAAAAATTTACAATAAAACCTTCTTATTGACACACCAAACCACAAGAGCAAGGCGTTTCTTTCACTTCTTTTCATTTCGATACATAAAGTACTGAACCTTCCACGTTTATTTCATCCACGTAAAAATTCCATATCATGGGCGAGGAATATATGAAGTATTTTTTATTAGGGAGACGACGCCGAGTTGCCTTCTTGGATCTGCTGCTAATAGAAGCCCGCAACGGCCACTTTTCTGACGCAGATATCCGCGAGGAGGTGGACACTTTCATGTTTGAGGCAAGTTATCTTTCTAAATACATTTTTGATACATTTTCTACAACAAATATCAAATCGAAGTGCCTCTCGGCATCTTAGATCCATTTGTAAGGACCTGATGAGCTTAGACCCATTTGTAAGGACCTGTTCTGCTTAGTTCCATTTGTAAGGACCTAATGTTAAGTTTAGTCCTATTTGTAAGGACATCTTGATCTTAGTCCCATTTGTAAGGTTCTGATGAGCTTAGATCTAGTTGTAGGGACCTGATGAGCCTATTCTTATTTGTAAGGACCTCATAAGCTTAGATCCATTTGTAAGAACCCCATAAGATTAGACCCATTTGTAAGGACTTGATGAACTTTTTGTGAGGAGTAACAAAACAAGGAGTGAGGAGTAACAAAAATTGTGCAGAGTAACAAAACTGACGTTGGATATGTAAAGACCAACTTAACGCGTAAGATTCGGACTTATACTTCACTTCATGACTCAGGACTGTAAGCGTATCCCTAGGCAGTTGATAGAGGCTGGGTCTGGTGAGCCGTACCGTGAGTGGGTAAGATTTTATACTAATAAACAGTGAGGCAACGCCCGAATCATATTGTATGAAGTCTTGAGAGTTAAAATGATATTAATTGGATCATGAAATATGTTATCAATGGTCTTATGATCTCCTTTAAGAAAGAAAACGTATGTTTGTCGTCGCAGACAGCAATACACATATATTATAGAGCAATTAAAAGGGAAAAAATATGAATCGCACCTAAGAACCGCTATTATGAATGAGTAGTGTTCTCTGACGATTTCTTTTTGCGCATGACGATTTTTTTTCTTAGTAGTGGCCTGCAGTAGTACAAATCCTGTGATCAAACCCACAGAAAATAGCTTCCCAAATTATCAATCTAGTAATATTCCTGCATATTAATCGAGGATACTGCGTATGTCTGTCACTCACGGTTGGATCATAATGCAAAGACAAGGATGTGCGCAGCTTACCCGGTTTCAGTCAATGAGCTTCATGCAACAGTTTGCGTCACGATATGAGAGGGAATTTAAATTCAGCCAGATACCAAAACGATCACCTTGCTAGAAAACATCGAAACTAATTGAAGCTTTTTTTATTGCATATTTCACCTATATCTTCACCGTGTTTTTTAGTTGGTCCCCGTTGATAATTGACATTTCTTGTTATTTTCAAAAGGTTTCTCATTGGCACTGCTCGTTTTCCATGTCGCATGGCTGCCATTATCTGGCCTAAGTTTTCAAACGAAGGTACCGTAATGTTGTCAATTGGTTCGGGACGCATTTGGTAGTGCGAAAGCCGAACAAAAAAATAAGGTGGGGGGGGGGAGGCAGCACACTCATGTCCTTGCATCATGAGTTGGACCACTTTCTGCGCCATTAATAAAAAGTGATTTAAATTTAAAGTTCTTTTATTAACCAATTCTGTTCTCAGGGCCATGATACTACAGCATCTGCAATATCGTTTACCATGTTTGCACTATCCCATCATCAAGATGTACAAGTGAGTAAAGAAATTGAAAAAATATTGAACACAGGTTTTCCAAAGACCATCCAGCCTTACTATGTTTTGGTTCCCTACCTTAGGAAAAAGTTTTAGAAGAACTGAAGACAGTGTTTGACAGATCACAGCCTCTAGAACCAACGATACAACAAATTTCGGAATTGAAATACCTCGAAATGGTAGTCAAAGAGTCTCTCCGAATATATCCACCTGTTCCGCTATTTTATCGAGACACCAACCAAGACGAGAAACTACCGTCAAGTATGTATTTAAATAATTATAGAAAACTTAACATTAAAAGCTTTTCGAAAGCAATTCCAAATATTCCTTTTTAATATGTTGTAAACGCAGGTATTAACAAAAATATTACTGGTTCCGTTTAAATTGTTTCTAAAGAGAAACGTTTTTATATGAATAACAGTCTAAATAATACGTATGTCCTCTTGTGAGATTTACTTGTATACGGTTATGATTCAGAAACTAAAATAATGCAACTCAACTGCGCTTATTATATTGAAATCATGCGATGTAATTACCCTCCATTTGCTTCCAGCCGGACATGTATTGCCAGCTGGTTCATTGACGGAGGTGAACGTCTTTGGCACTCACCGCTACGAAGCACTGTATCCAGATCCTTTGAGATTCGACCCCGAACGCTTCTCAACAGAGGAGAGTGCCAAACGTCACCCGTACGCCTACCTGCCCTTCAGCGCCGGGCCACGCAACTGCATTGGTAAGCCCGTCGAACATCATGGTCCGACATGGTGTAATGCGCTATCCGTTTAAGAGCATCTGCATCGAAACGTTCGAAGTGTTTCCAACAAAAATACATCAAATCCAGAAATTAACACGAATGATTCCACGAATGGTTTCTAAAAAAAGACAGTTGCTGCCTTCCATTCGCTTGATATGTCATTCTGTCATCTACTGATCCTTCTGAGCTGACGCGTTTTTATGGACAGCATTCCAGAACACGCTTTCTTACATTCTCCGGTTTCTGCGTATGGCACATGGAGAAATGTGAAGTTCAGTCTGAAAGCATTACATAGATTATACGTAGTTAATAGGTAATGGAGAAGATTGAAAATTTCACCGGAAATACAGGAAGGCAATTCAGGCATGTGTTTCTATGAACATGTGATTAGAACCCAGAAGTAACTCTTAAAAATGTAGCACAGTAGGCTTACCACTTTAGATTATCTTGGTCTTCGTGTCTATTTGTTTGAATGGAAATATCTATCCAGAGAATGAACAGGTGAGGTGATTCAGTGACGTGATATACATTTCCTCAATTTTTGTTTATTGTAAGGGTTCGTGAAAAGTAGTAACTAATGAGAACTAGTGTACCGCTATATCACAGAAAATCGTTATTGCAAAGAAGAATCATAAGAGTTCGCTGATTCGTAGACAGCATGCGCTTGCCTCTTGTGCATGAAGCAAATGCTGGAAGGTTTCAAAGAGTGAAGTCAGTGCGCGACGTAACGTTAACAAGAGAGTTTACATAAGCTTTGGACCTATTCTCCGAGAAGAAATCCGGAGCGATTCCAGACGTCGCCTTTCCTGCACCTGTGAATGATTCAGGGAAGGGGAAGTCTCACACGGTCATTATCATCGCCCAAATATATTTTCAAGAACACAGATATCTTCAAACGAGTCTATTTTGGTCGTCAAAAATCATTAAGGATATTTTGTAGAATATGTAATAGCAATATGTTTGTTGGTTGACATACAACATTCTAGCATAATTTAAAATTATTGTTACTCAAGAAAGGAAGCTCGTTTTAAATCCCCTTGCATTTCATGAACGTTGATCCCCAAGGAAAAGGGTTATCATTGCGAAGATGGACACGCAAGTATGCTAAGTTTTCCTCTATGCCCTAATCATTTCCACTGTTTCTAGACTTTCTGATATAAAAAGAGGGAATTACAAGTAATAGTCATTAGTAAATTAATATGGTAATTAATGTAATATCATGCATCTTATATTGAGGATATCTTCAACGATTCCTTATCAAATTCGATTTGAGACTTCACAACTCTTGGATTTATCAAAAATGTCCAATGTTCACGAGGTATTTTATGCTACAGGCGAAACCATAGACCATATCATCTCCTACAACATATGCAAACAGTAATGAAGAAACAAACTCAGTGTTTTAAAACTGAGACTGTTTCCGTGTTGGGCGCAGTCTTCCTGGTGTACGATATTATATCTTCCCGGTTCAATATTGAAATTGTCGATATGAACTTTTCCAAGAGGACACAAGTCGACATTTAATTTTTGCCTACCACACTTCAAACTTATGGCCAATGCATTTTACAACCTTTCGAACTCTGTATTAATGTTCGTGTGTGTTTGCGTTTGTATGAATAATATAGAATCGTCATGTATATTACCAATTCCAGACACTTTAACTTTGTTTGTTCTCTTGAAAAGTTACCAATGTATGCGTAAAACATGAGTATCTGTATGTATACGTATCATCTTGTGCGCGAAACGAGTACGTTCCTCATTTTCTTCCTTCCAATTTTCCGAATTAAATTACAAGTATCTGTCCCCAGGCCAACGATTTGCCATGCTGGAACTGAAGAGCATCATCGCTAAGGTGGTGTGGAACTTCCGCATCCTGCCGGACTTGGATTTTGAGCCACAGATGTCCTGGAAGCTCGTCCTGAAAACCGAGAACGGCGTGCGCTTGAGGCTGTTGCAGCGGAGTTAGCACGCGTGGCTCAACGATTCGTCATTCTTTTGCATTGGTTCTTCTAAATAGCTGATCTCAGTACGTGGGGATAGCAGAAGAAACTGACGTCAAACTTAATTATGGTATCATAAAAACAGTCTTAACTTATAAGCGTAACGGCCATATGAATTGAAACGGGTATATTCTTTTTTGCATAAGCAATGAAAGAAAAACAATGAGTTATGTGGAGTAAAATCGTGCTTTTGCTATTTTTTGGAGATAAATGAATCAGTATTTATAAATTTAAAATTCTAATAATATTTGTGTAAAATTATTATACATGGAAAACGTCACTGTATCTAATACAAGAGTTTTATTAAAGGAATAAAACAATATTTGTTATTCCTCAATCCGGTATCATGCCCCATTTCATTATACATGATAGTGGTAAATGCAGGGAGTTTGAGAAGTGCATTTCTCACAGCTGTCTTAGTCCAGCACCGGTGTAGCCATCGTAACTTTTCTTGAACGATGACCTTGCTACCTCCTCTCTGGCACAATAAACAGTTGAAGGCAAAAGCTCACAGTGAGCGGTGATGACAACATTCCAAACCCATTTTCACTGGTGTAAAATAGAAACCATTTTCTTTTTAAGCCAACAACATGTGTCCGTGATTTTCTCGAAAAAATGAAAAGAAATGACGAAAGTAGGTGAAGATTCATCACAGGAGATACCTCGAACTCCTGTGAAAGTTAGAACGCAAATTATAGAGAAATCATGATTGATTCTCCAAAGATCGGTATTGCTTCATACAATCTAGTGGCTGATTACGTAACCAACTCCATCGTTTAATACAAGTTGCGCGTGTAGTATTAACGTTTCCTCCGATTCCTTTCGGGGTCACAAGTCTCTGGTTAGATGCATTAAATTTCTGCACGTATTAAATGTCGATATTACTATGGGTACCGTGATTGGAGACAAAACTGTAAGGAAGAAACGACATCCTTCAGTCAATATCTTTATTCTACTTATTGAAGCCGTGGCTGCTCGTCCACTTTTATGAAGAGGAGGAAAGAAGTAAATTGCTTAAAATACTTCAAATGATACAAAAACTAGATTACTAGCGTCAAATTCCACTAGGAAGATCTATCATTTGGGTTTTCCGTAGCTTCTATTAGCTCACTTTGTAAGAGTAGGGCGTCTACTGCTCTGCCCATGTCTGATCTTTGCCTGTCGCAATGTGACATGATTCACCGCCCATGACGGCTTTAATGCAGTTGAAAAACAAGCACATATATGACAGTTCAAGAGAGGAGATAGTCTCCTCCTGACGTATAGCCTCATTAAAAACGATTTCTCTTTTAGCCTCAGGAGCATTATGAAATGTGTTTGATAAGTAAAGACCGGAAAAATAGGGAGTGTGAAACGTAAAATATGTTCATGAATATGTAATGAAACAGTACGAATATGTAATAGTGTAAAATCGGTCATAATGTGTAATATTTAAGTACAGTGATTATAAAACGAACATTTACTTAATACAAAATTACATTTATAGAAAAGTACGCTAACAAATTTTAAAAATAATACTAGTAATAATAATACAAATAATAAAAATATACTACAATAATAATACAAGTAATAATAATACAAATAAACAAGTTTTAAAACCATTTGGAGAGAACAAATTGACGCACACTTTGCACCATATAGCTTTCCTGTTAATAGCAAAACCTTCATTAAACGCTATTCAGTGCAGTAGTTTAGCTGCTGGACTAGAAGCCTTCGTACAAAACTGGTGAGATATACAATCAGCAAACAATCACTGCAGAGAGCAGCTTTCTTCTCGAAGTGTTACATGTCGGGTGATCGCCAAAATTCTCGTAAATTAAGGCTAAAGTTAACTAAACTCGGCGTCAGTGATATTTTACACACTAAAGGTTAAACTAATCTCAGTTACTGAAGCGCAGTTCCTGCTACTCACATAACTGAAGCAGGCGCTTCGGACTGTGAGAACCTTGACCACGTCTTCATGAGGCGTACTACCTCGATTAGACAGCACACAAAGTTGGCAGAAGGACAGTTTTTTGAATATACTATGGTGGCATATACTCGATCAACAACCAGACACACAACTAACTACCAACAACCAACCATACAACCAGAGTGATTTAATGTGAAATCCGATTGCATGGACGGAAACGTTGCGAAAGATTGAGTTTTCATAGGAGTACAGTTGCCACTGAATATTAGCGCACGTACAGTGGAATTTGTTTAACGCTATTCAACTAAGATTGGCAATTTTCTGTGCGTAAATTTGAACGAATAACCATCGTTTCCCTAACTTTCGTGCAACATATTGGCTGCAACTGCATACAAAAAAGCCCTCCCTCGTAAACACGGAGTGTTTCCCTCGCGACGCGGCTCCCACTAGGCAGTGGTGGCGCACGTCGCGGGGGTGGGGGGGCGTGTCCCGTCGTGGGGGGGGGGGGGGGGGGGGGGGGGCTGCCGGAGCCTCGAGGCGCCGCGCCGCCCGCGCCTGCCCGCCCAATTGCGCGCTGAATGGGCGGCCCGGCGCGCCCCCGCGGGCCCTTCCGGCGCAGGGGGGCGCGGCGCGTGGGAGGGGGGGACGGGCAGGGGGCCCGGGTGCCCCGGGGCGCGCTGCGCATCTACAGGCCGTTTCCGGGCGCGCCCATGGGGATGCGGGGAGCCGGACTGTGGCCCGCACTGGGCTTGAGTAAAGACTCTGTAGGATATTCGAACCATATTATTAAGAATTACGAGAAACCTAATGCGTTTGTTAATTATCAGTCTTGATTAATTTCTTCTCAGTGTATCTCATTTTTTGTGAATATCAGTTACTGGGATATATTTTCATTATTCAAGTACAGCTTTCTGTGAGAAAATATAATTGGCAAAAATGAAAATATAATTGGTGGAGAAATATAATTGGCAAACACGAATTGAAATCGGACTTAACACCATACGTATTAATTACCATAAATCAGAAGTATTTGAAATTTAATTACAAAAATGGTATTCCCTGTGTTTATTTATGCGATAATAGAAGGGGAACGCTATAGTAAATAAGTTATGCATTTCTTTAAAAAAATTTAGAAAGTGCAGAGCTTTTAAAATAGTTTTTATGAGTTCTTAACACGCATTTGAAAAATTTATTGTTTCAAGTAGTCCTCACTCCATATATTTGGAATTTAATTAGCTTACGTCTGCTATTCATTTTGAAGAGTGAATCATCTACAGCAGGGAATGCAATAGCAGCCTTTGAAACAACCAAATAGGTTCATGACTATCAAGTATCGGACATAACAGAGCAAACGAACAAAATTCACTCAGAGCGGCACAAATTCAGTAATACAATTGACAAGTGCAGCTCAGCTTGAAAGAGAGGATGAAAAATCCTAGGGGGTGGCTGAAAATGGAGTTAATGCAGTAGACTGAAGCCCCGGAGGTGGTAGCATCGTGGAACTGGTAGAGGCTGTGGGGGTAGGGTGCACGATGGAGAGCGGGTCACGAAGACGGGAGAGGGAAACGGGGGGGAGAACGAGAACGGCGATAGGGACAGGAACACAGGTAGGGTCAGGAAGCAGACAGTGACGGGAACCAAGACGGGGAAAAATACAGAATCGGGGAGGAGACGAATACAGTGATGGGGTTGGGAACGGAGAGCGAAACGAGGATGTGATCGGAAACGGAATAGCGTTCAAAGACGAAGACAGAGAAAGGGTTGGAGACGGAAACGGACAGAGAAGAGTACACAGACGCACGCGGGGACAGACAATGAAGATGGGATGGAGACACGGTAACAGAGACGGGGATAGAGACAGGAGCAGGGATAGGAACTGGGCAGAGGCACGAACGGGGAGTGCAAGTCCCGTAAACGTAATGTATGTTCTTTCCTCGGGATGTGACTGTGATCTTCCTCTGCTGGATGGTGATAGCTGGCTCCAATCTATACCTCGACTGGCAGTGATTTTCTCCAACCAGGTATTTCCCAGAAGGGGGTCTATTTCGCCCCAGCCAGCACGGAGTCTAAGCTCCAGACTGGCCTCTTGACATGTATGGTAGTGTAGTGGATGTAAGTGTAAGTGTAAGTAAGGGCTGAGGAGAGAGAAAAGAAGTGGAAGGAAAGATCGCGCGCTGTCCGTGGTCCGATTGTTAGGTTAGGGTACTGCTCTGGCGTTCGCCTGGTCTTGATCGGAGAAACCACGAAAAAACTACCAATCAAAGTAGCCGACCGCTAGAATTCTCCTCCAGGACAGCGCCTGAACTCGACTCAGTCGACAACGTAGTGTCTTGCCATCGTCGGGACTCGACTCCTTGTACCTCCCGGTCGGAGGCATTGCAGTTACAGCAGATGAGCCACCTTTGACGGTACGGACATGGACGTGAAGAAAGCGGGGACTTAAAGAATTGATAGATTGATTGTCAGTGATTCCGGGCGCGTCAACTACTAGTCCCCTAAGTGTAGTACATGTTTTGTACGGGGAAATGGTGGTGGTGGTGATGGTGGTGGTCTTCTCCCGCTGTATCCCGCGTGCGAGATCCAGCGCGGACCTACCGTCGGCTGGCGGGGTATTCCCCCAAAAAGTATCTCCCACCTGGGATCTCCTCCCAGCGAGGCACCGCCCCAGCTGGGCAAGCTCTAGCTTCTGACCAACCTCCCAGCATATGTGGTAGTGTAGTGCATGTTAAAGTAAGTGCGTGTAAGGGGTAAGGCAAGCAAGAGGTGCGAACGAATGGTCTTTGCAATCCGTGTCCTGTTTGTTAGGGTTCTGCTCCGGCTTTCGCCTGGCGTTGATCGGAGAAACCACGGAAAACTACCGATCAGAGCAGATGACCGCTAGAATTCTCTTCCAGACTGCGACTGAATTCGACCTAGCTGACAAGCTAGTACTGCTCCCTGCTACCGTACCTGGAACTCGAACATAGGACCTCCCAGTCAGAGGCACTGCAGTGACATCAGTTGATGCCCTGAGCCATCACTCCCGGGGCAGGGACGGAGAAAGCGACAAGGTGACGAAAGTTGAGTGGAAAGAGGATGACAGGTGGGGATGCAAAGTGGTACGGGATGGGGGATGGAGGAGGTGAAGTTGGCGCAGACGGCTTGGCGGGTACTTCAGGGGAAACGCAAAGCAGGTGCGCAGGGGTGGTGGCTGACAAGGGGAGGTGGGGGGGGGGCAGCAGACGACGCGAGGGTGCGAACAGCAAAGCGGCTCCGCGTCGAGCGCGTGTGTGGGAACGGCGCGCGGGGAAGTGTCTTTGTGTTAGCACAACGCGGGAGGCGTCGACCAAACAGGTGGAGCAACCTCTTGCTGCATGTTACGTGAGCTGAACATCACGGTGCGCAGAGTGGTTGTTCACTTCACAGAAGAAGGCGACAGTGAAACGGAACTCCTCCGTTCTAGAGCGTAAAAACATCTTTGTGTCGGGTAGTTCATATTCCCGTGGGAGAATTTTCGATTTAGAGGTAGGACTTAATATAACTTTAAGTGGCAACAATAAGAATTGCTACTAACAATTTGAAAGATATAGCATGGCTATCTTTAACAAAGATACATTAACATATCGTGACAGTATGTTAAGGTAAACATTATTTTCAGTAATTCTCATTGAAAGAAGGCAAACCTTTATTTTGTGGTTGTTATTTTAATTTTCTAATTCAAAACAAATATTGTTCCGTGGCAGAAGATAACTGTTTCGCCACAATATTTTCTACTGGAAGTAATAGTAACTGAATTGTAAATCCAAACGAATTTATTACATTCCGAAAATAATGCGGAAGTATTTGCAACAAACAGCAGGTAGCCACAGAAATGATGTAATAAATATATGTCTACCTAATCAAGAGAAACCTTTTCTGATTTGTTTTTAGATAGTGCGTTGACCATTATACAAGTACCTATTTTCTCGCAACATTGAAGAAGGCCTTTTTCGTATGGGTCTCATAACCTCTCTCTCCTATATCGAAATTGTCTTTCAATTTAAATTCAGCAATTCACAGCAATGTCTCGAGAAGGTCACAAAACTTGATTTTAAACAAACTGCGAGGATTAAAAAGTTAAAAGTAATTACCAACAAGTTAGAAGAGCAAATGAGTAATTAAATATTCCAAACATATTCGAATATCAGTTTTTAATTTTAGTGATTGTGGAATAGTACGTTTTTATACTTGTGATCACAGTAAATTCAACCTATGCAATAATGCAGTTTAAAATGTTCATTTGCTTCCAATACTTAATTTCCTTTTAATGATATAGAATCTAATTGAAACTTATCTTCGAGATGCTCCAGCACTTAGCTACGAAAAGGTATAGCCATACTATTGGGAATGTGCGGCAAACCTACACTTTCTTCCTCTTAGTGCTCTAAACCGCTTAGTGCTTCTCACATTAAAAAAGTGTTTGAAAACATTTTTTAAACATTTAAAGATCTAAAATTGAGAGAAAAATTGTGTTAGTAAGAAAACTCAGGCAGTAGTGGCATCGCAGGACAGTTCGAAAATAAATTTGAATACATATTCAATTTTCAAAAATTTAAGAGATTTTAATGAAAACAGAAACCCTTACTTGTAAATGATCTTTCTTCTATTAGAGAAAAAGATAGAAAGAAAACTAGTGATACAACACATACACAATGGCACTTACTTTCCATCGTTTGCAATAGTCTAGAGTTCAGAGGTTTGAACAAAAATCAGACCTGCAACATTTTTAGATCGTCCTTTGCTCTACCAGAGGAAACAAGATTAAAGAAAAAATAGCAATCGATTTTTTGGAACAAAAATATTTATTCCTCATATATTACGCCAAATTAGGCCAAAACTACTAATATTTTCGAAAAATTCAATGAATAACAGATTTCACTTTTGCAATTTTCGAATATTCAGAGTTCACAGAAAATTATAATTTTACCATTTTAGGCGATCTTTGATCTATTTGAGAAAAATTATTCATTAAAAAATGTTGATTCATATTTGAGAAAATGCAGAAAAACAATTATTAAGACTTCATGTAAAGTACTCCAAAATCAAAATATCCGTTTCAAATTAATAGGATTTAGATTTCGTCCACATCTATAGGAGAATATTAATTTTAGAACAAATCGTCTAAACGAATTAGGTGCTAGCCTTCACCACAGAGACTCTAGCCGTTAACTAATTGTTAGGTATGAATGACCTATACGAATGCTTTGACATCACATTGTTAGAGGAAGTAAATTTATACATATAGGAAGCATGACGAGGAAGTAAAAATTACAGCTCATTTTCACAAATTTTGCTGTCACAGGGGCTTCTCGTAAAATACTCACAAAATTAAAAAAATTTACGATCTACTGAATGGCAGAATTAGGTCTTTCTTCTGGCGTATTTACCAAGTTGAAACTCGAAAGCTTCTGAACTGATCGAGTTATGTGTGACATGTTTACATTCATAGATCCAGGTATCTTAATTTGCACATATCATGTATCTGCTCGCCACCTGCACCAATCTTAATGTTCTTTAATGGCACTAATTACACATAATTATGATGGCTTAATTATTGAAATATGCTGCTACATATAGTAGTAAGAGAAACACTATCAATGTAGAGTCTTCAATTTTGACCGAACATAAAATGTTATATTCAATATCTACTTTTATTTTATAAATTTTAGAATTGATAATATTTGTTTTCAAGCATTATTAAGCTATATACAAATAAATATCTTCACTTCGTGTTCTAAGAATTAACTTAATAATCTATGCATATGTGGAAACATTGAGTGCAATTCATATAAAGAGCGTCTAGTACAAAATGTCAAGATTTAGGTGTCCTTATGCGAGAGTTTCCATGAATACAACACATCAAGAAAATGCGCAAGACCGCAACTTTCAGTATTTATTTTTGAGACCAGTGCAACCATCTGCAATCAAATCACTTTCCTGAGAAGACACACCAGGTGAAGCCCTCTTGCACACCAGTACCTGGCGTGCCCTTTACAGAGTGGCGTGGGCGTGGGACCACGCCCGCAGCAACCGGAGACGGAGGTCGGGAGGGCGGGTGGCCGGACGCGTCCCCGGAGCGCCCCGGAGCGCCCCGGATGTGCCGCGGGCCGCCTTGTTTCCTGCCCATTCTCCGCTGCGCCCGTCGTGTCGCCGTGAGCGCGGTCGTGGGCGCTCGCCTCGTGTAATCCGAGCGCTGCTATTGAGACATTCGTATTTAGGAAGACTCGCTTTTCAATGCCCGGGAAGATTTGCTCCGGGTGAACGTGGCTTGCTTGGGTATTATTCACAAAGGAACACAATGCTTCGTTCCACGTTTCCGTTAAGGGGGTTTCTTTTTTTGGCTACAGACCTGTTGAAAATAGTTTTGAGAATAACTCTATCGGAATATAAATTTTAATTCGGGAAGAACTATTTACAGCGGACGTAGTCTTTCAAAAGTAACATAATAGTAATAGTAATGTTAATAATAGTAGTAATAATAATGATAATAGCAATAATAATAATAATAGCAATAATAATAATAATAATAATAATAATAATAATACGTCACAGAAAATCTACAAAAAATTCGTCACAGAAAAGTCAAATATTTCTAAAATGCATTTGAAATTAAATACTTGCCGCATTCTCCGTAATGGTTTTCAAGGAGGAAACACATGTTAATATGAAATCATCTATGAGGAAAATAATGAAGCGATTTAAGATGCAAATCTTCCTCTAAACCACCAATGTGATGAATTAATACATAATAATAATAATAATAATAATAATAATAATAATAATAATAATAATGTTTCTATGAATGAATAAGTTATATTCATTTATATAGCGTCATTTTACAAAATATTATCAGCTTAATTTAGGACAAGTTACTTCAAATACATAACGATATGAGTTTTGTAAAAATTAGTTTGTTTTTAAAATAGCCAACAAATAACGGTTCTAAAAGTAACAGACATATCTCACCTTTAAATATAAAAGTCAAATTCATTAATCATATATTTTAATATCTGTTATTCTTAAATGCTACTCCAAATTTTAAAAGACTACTTAAAAACGTGTATTATAAAGAGAATCTCAAATGTATGTAATAACCCCATAAGCCCACAAGTTCCCTTTTTACATTATACCAATTCATCAACATGGAAATGAGTTTATTATGCAGACATGATGCTTACCCTACAAGTTTATAAATACTACATGCTATTTTTTACTGTATGTTGATCTTTCAAATTTCATTAATGATCTTTGTGAGATCAATAATTGTAAATTTTGGAAAAAAGTTTTACTAGTTCTGGTAAATATGAATATGAATAATACCAATATTATTACCTACAGCCTGCATAAACTAGCGCATCAATAAGCAAATCATCGTGTTAAGTGAATAAAAAGCGCACCCCTTGTTTGGCATGCAGGAAGAGGCAGGCAAAACTATTTACCTTCACACCCCCATTACCCCGTCAACGCACGCCGCTTGTTTTACAACGATGTCTCACTCCCCTGCCGTCGCGTCCCTCGTCTCCCGTGCTTATTCCCCACCCCACGCGCGCCCACGGACTCAATCAGCGAGCGGCGGCGCCGCGCCGCGCCGTGCGGGGCTGCGTTGGCTCGGGGAATCCCCGAGCGGCACCACGCGACCTACACGGGCGCCCCTGGCGGCGAGGGCGCTGCACCAGCGGAGTGCAACGCCGCACCGCCATTTCGCATGCACCCTTGCGCGACGTGACGCGGGTCGTACCGCCCGCCCCGCTCGCCCGCCTGCACGCGGTTCGGCCGCGCTGGCGGGCGGGTGCGCGTAGTCCCCCCCCCCAACTTATGCAAAACGCATTTGCATCGAGGATTGCACCTTCATTCACGATGCAATTCAATTCGAAATTTCGTTGTTTGTACAGACGTTGAAATTATATTTGAATATCTGAATAAAAATGAAGCGGTGCGTGAGAGGGGGCGCAGTTACTGGCTAAGCACCCGAGGGTTGGGAGGGAGGGAGGGAGGGAGGGCGAGACTGCGGTTCGCGGCGCCCCTTTGCCAGGTGGAGCAGGCGCGCTGGAGGGCAAGAGCCAGGCGTGGAGTTAGGTGGAGTTCAGACAAGTGTAGACTTCAAACAGTACAGGGAATATGCCAGGGTTGTCGAGTAAATCAGTTTCATACACTTCGTATATACGGTTACATCCTCCACTTGTAAGTGAATGCTACATCTACATGTAGTTATTCGAACTATTACCACTATCTGTTGAACGTTGCCAAATACATCAGCTTCATTGCATATGTTTCGAATAAGGAAGGACAACTTCTGTTGATAGATGTTGTGCAGTAACCGTAACAATGCAGAACGCGGCGATTAGAGCAACCCAATTACGCGAAATTGAACATTCGCGTTGGCATAGTGGCGGCGAAAACGACGTGAGTGGCTCTATCATAGGATCTTTGTTGCCGCAGGAAACGACGTCACTGCGGTGTGCGTCACCCTCAAGGCTGTTTATGAGCGCTTGGGCGCTTCCGGGGAGCGAGTAGGATCTATGGGAGAAGCACTAATTACAAGAGTCGTTGGGCTAATTAGATAATAAACTAAGACGCAGCTCTAAGATGAAACTATTGACAGACGCATTACATTGTTATGAACAAGAAATGAATAAAGATTAAGAAAACTTTTCTGATTCAATAGAAAATACATTGTAGGGTAAGCTGTAAGTAAAAAGATAATGCAAAGAGATAGAGATGAATGTTGTAGATCCGGGAAATAATAATTACGTTATCGATAAGGAAACTGGGAAGAATACAAGGATATGAAGTACATTTCACTTAACAAAAAAATTTAAGACATTAGTCCCTCCCAAAAATAAAATAATAATATTAAAAAGGAGGAAGACACAAGAACGAAATTCAAAGGATTATTATATTAACAATGGAAACGAGTTATGTTATTGTAGAGAAAACAATGCACTATGGATAACAAGAGTAAGATTACTTTACCACAAAATTACTGTCATTTATTCTAAAACAAAAAACGTACATATTATGCAGAAAATAAGTTTTCCAAAACGAGAAAATTATGAAGGAAAAGTCTACTCAACACTACTGGTTACTAAGGGCTACTCAATACTACAAAGAGGTACACACTTTCTCGTACTAGTTTGCTTTCTAATCTCTAAAGTCGAAGTGAGCTTTTCAGTACTGCCCGACCCTCTTTTCAGCTGCTACTTACCGGTACTTAAGAAGGCAATTTTCGTATTTTTTCATTCTTCGGTCGCCTAACAGCAGAATTGAAATAAGACTTAAAGAATATTATAGAAGAGTAATACAAGGTCCTATATACAAATTATCATTTAAAACTCTGGAGCTGTTCTTGGGAAAATGTCGTTTGAACATCACTGAAAATGCGACATTTTGAGCTTATTTCCACCCAAAACATTTGAGTTTTCGAGAAGTAATTTAAAGCAATTGAACGTAAAACGCTCATAACGTAAATATAAACTGCGTAAGGGATCATTTAAAGATATTTCAAACATAAATAGATTTTTTAATCAAAATAATAAATAACAATTGCCTTTAATATTTAAACAAATTAATATTTTTAAAAAGAGTTGGCTTTAACTTCTTTTAACTAACACAAAAAAAGCAAAATTGGGAGCCAATGTTGAGAAAATCTTGGTTAAAACGTTGCCAAAATTACTCGAAAACTACTCGAAAAAATTTGAAAAATTGTACTTAATTAAATTGTATTTTTTTTAATTGCCCCCCCCCCCCCCGCCATTGGTATAAGCGTGCTTACTAAACATCTGGAGCCATTTTTGAGAAAAATTTTGAAAATGTTCAGTCTTTATGTAAAGTATCTTCAAAAAATAAAATATCCGTTTCAAATTCAAGGGACTGCGACGTCAGCCAGATCAATCAAAAAGAACATCAATTTTGTTGGAAAATACTTTTGTATCTTTGTATAATTGGTCTTTGAATATTTGAAATTTTGAGTAATTAACACACATATGGATTACGTACGTGGAACTTCAGAACATGAGGTCAAAACTCTTTTTTTCATTTACAAACACAGAGGGTTAGTTGGCAGCGTTGAGTGATTTCGCTATATTCCTCGATCCCGAATCTACCGAGAATGCTAGTGATCCCTAGAATTGAGATTCCAAGGGAAGGGAGGCGGTATCCTTAAAGACGGCCTGCTGACGTTGGTAAGCTCTTCGCTTATTCATGCACCACCAACGGCGGTGAGGCAGTCTGCGGGTCCCATGCTCAGTCCTCGCCCCCCGTCCTGGCCCTAAGTGGCGACGAAGGGCGGGTGCGCGAGGGTCGCCAAAGCTTGGCCGCCGCCCGCTGCTCCTTGCCCGCCGCCCCATGCTCGTCACCCCCTGCCCGCCACCCGCCGCCCACCCCCCGCTGCCCGCTGCCCGCCGCCCGCCGCCCGCCGCCCACCGCCCGCCGCCCGCCGCCCGCCGCCCGCCGCCCGCCGCCCGCCGCCCGCCGCCCGCCGCCCGCCGCCCGCCGCCCGCCGCCCGCCGCCCGCCGCCCGCCGCCCGCCGCCCGCCTCCCGCCGCCCGCCAGCCCGCCAGCCCGTCGCTTACCGCCCGATCCACTTCCGCCCAGCTTCTTACACTAAACAGAGTCTACGACCGAGGGGAGCCTGACTTCTTTGCATTATTCATGCCCTAACTGCCTACAGTTATATCGTGTCTCCTTGGTCATGATTATTTCCCCTGCTTTTCAAAGACGTGTAACTGCATGAAATCCTGCTCTGATTTACCATTCTCTCGGTCCTTATTATTCTTTGGAGTGATTTCTCGACTTCTGCATTTTTAAAGCTTTTCCGGTAGATGATTTTATCCCATTATCCTCCGAAAATGCACCATTATGAAACATTTTCCCCCCTGAGAGCCTGGTTTAGTACGAGCCTAAGCTTTGCCATATATTTTGAACTCTTCGCACCTTCTGAGTATAGAAATTGCTTCTAAAGCCAAAGCATAAGCCCCTCTCTTTTTCATGTAAATCATGAGTGTTTAAGAGAGGGTGAGAACATAAAGCGTTTGCAGAAGGTTTTCGACATGGATTTCACATCGATTTCTATTGATAACTATCCTAAGCAATCCAGTAGTAAGAAGTCAATACTTTATCCACAATAATGTAGTTAGAACAGTATGGTAAAGGTCTGAATCATCCGTGAAACTACATGAAAACAAAATGAGAATAATTCTTACTCTGAGAGAAAGGAAATACATTTAGAAACTTATACTTCTTCTTCACTTCATGGATTAGGCTACTGCCTGTTCCGTCCTCACAGTTTCTCTCCATCGTTTTCGTGGCCTTCCCACGTCTCTTCTTCCTCTCGGCGCGTATAACAAAGCTGCTTTAGGACTGCACTCATCCTTTCCACATGTTCTACCCATCTTTGTCTATATTCTTGCATTCTAGTATTAATTGATATCACTTGTAACTCTTTTCTTATTTCTTCATTTCTTATTCGGTCTTCTCTTGTGCATCCTTTTATTCTTCGCAGAAATTTCATTTCGCTACTTTGTATTGTTGTCAGTGTTTTTTGTGTTAATACCCAGCTTTCGCAGCCGTAGAGTAATGTAGGAACTGCCATGGCATTGTAAAATTTAATTCTTGTTTCCGGTCTTGTCTTATTTTTTAATGTGTTGTGTATCGTTCCACATATTTTTTGATATTTCGTTAATTTATTGTCAATATCTTTATCTTTTTCATAACTTATTTTACACCCTAAATAATTAAAGGAGAGAACTTGCTCTATAACTTTGTTTTCAATGACAATTTTTGACCTTAGTGTGTCCTTCCCCCTGAATGCCATCACTTTTGTTTTTTCTTTTGATATATTAATGTCATAGCTTTTGCAAATTTTATTAAGGTGGTGTACTACTCTCTGTAGTTCGTCTTCTGTTTCCTGGATAATAACTGCGTCATCAGCATAGAATAAAATCGTTAATATCTCTTCTTTGGTCATTCTTATATCAGTGTCAACTTTCTGTTTTAAAGACTTACTTATGTCCTGTACATAGATATTAAATAATGTGATATAGGACAACCTTGCTTTACCCCTTTATTTGTTATTATCTCTTCAGATACTGTGTTTCCTATTCTTATTACTATTTTAGTATTTTCATATAGGCTTTTGATCACCTTTATTAGATGTCGTGGATAGCCTTGTTTTTCCATGATGTACCAAAGTTTATCTCTATTTACACTGTCGAAGGCTTTTTCGAAATCTATAAATGCTAGATGAGTTTGCAGGTTATATTCCCTTCTTTTCTCCAATATTTGTTGTACTAAGAAGATGTTATCTGTGGTCGATCTTCCTTTCCTGAAACCATTTTGCTCTTCTCCCATCAGTACTTCTGCAATACTTTTCAGTCTTTTATTTACTATTCTGGCATACAATTTATATATGCAATTGAGCAAGCTTATCCCTCTATAGTTTTTACATTCGTTTCGGTCGCCTTTTTTAAATAGCGATATAACTTCTGCTATTTTCCACTCCTCTGGTATTTTACCTTTTTGCCAGCATTCGTTTATTATGTGTAACAGTTACCATAACAACACCATTCCACCATATTTGAACAGTTCTGTATTTAACTTATCTCTTCCTGAAGCTGTCCTGTTTTTCATTGTTTTCAATTCCTCTTTCAATTCATGTATGTCAATCAAATCGACTGTCTCATCCTTTTCTTGGCAATCTCTTTGTTGTTCTTCATTTTTGCTTAATTTCCTGCACCAAAGTTCTCTATAATGCCTTATCCATAAATCTTTGTTTATCATACCTATTTTTGCTACATCTTTTTGTTCTTTATTTATATGTTTTAGGACTTTGTAAGCAATATTTTGTCTTCCGTGTATGTCATGTTCTACTTGGCTTATAAATTTATCCCAAGATTTTTGATGTGCTCTTCTCACGATTGTGTTAGCTGCATTCCTTTTTTCTTTATATGTTTTCCTTGATTCCTCATCTTTTTTTGGATCCATTGTAAATATGCTTTCTGTTTATCCTTTACTGCTTTCGCTATTTCTTCATTCCAGATCCGTAGGCCCTTTCTACTTCTGATTTTATTTTTCTTCCCTAGGGCTTCCATTGCAGCTCTTTGAATACATTCTCGTACGTTTTCCCATTCTAAGTCTAGGTTGTCTTCAGTTGGTTTCTCCAGAAGGTACTTCTGGAGTCTGCCTTGGTAGAGATTTCTTACACTTTCTTCTTGAAGTAAATGTATTTTATATACTTCTTCTTGAGGTATTTTTGTCTGGTTCTAATCTTTCTCCATTTTGCCCATATCCTAAAATCAGCTATTAGAATATAGTGACCTGAGCCTATATCGCATCCTCTAAATACTCTCACATCATTCAACTGAGGTCTTAGTTTATCATTTATTAAAAAGTAGTCTATTATCGATCTATATCCTCTAGCTGTCCATGTGTATTTGTGAATATCTTTCTTTCGAAAGAAGGTATTTGTCACTTTAAGATGATTCATGCTGGCAAATTGTCTCAGCTCCCGACCGTTCATGTTTATATAATATTCTTCACAATTTCCTACAATATCTGGGATTGGTGAGTTTCCCACTCTAGCATTTAGATCTCCGCATACTATTAAGTGATCGTTTTTATTAGTTTTGTGTACTTCCTGTTGTAGTTGTTCATAAAATGTTTCTGTGTCTTCTCTCCTGCCTTCTTCCGGAGCATATACTCCTATGATTGTTAGATATCCTCTACATATTTTTATTCGAGCTTTTATTATTCTTTCATTTACAAAGGTGTAACTTTCTATCTTATTTTTCCAGTTCTTATCTATAAACAAGGCTACTCCTGCTTTTGTCCTGACATTTTGGGGTACTCCACTGTACAGCATGCAGTAGGTATCTAAATCTTTAGTTCCTTTTAACTTTTTCTTTTTTTCAGTGGCTACTAATATATTTATATTCTTTTCTTTTAAAATGTTTTCTAATTCATGTTCTTTTATTCCTAACCCTCTGACATTCCAAGTGGCAGTTTTTAATTTTTCCGTGAATCGTTGTCCATTTGCGCGCGTAGGTCAGTTTCCATTGTCAGCCGGCTTTTTACTGTGAGGAATTCGAGTAAGAGTTATTTCTCCAGTGCGGATTACCGGTCCACAGATGGATAGTCAGATGTTGGGGTTGCCAACTTTCAGCCTTCTGACCTGCTGGGTATCTTTTCGGGTCACCATCCCTAGGCAGACTGCCTTCACTGGGCTAGGAGTTCTGCCTACCCCTTTGAGGTCCTGTTCGTCATGCGAAGTTTTTCTTCTGCATCCTGTCCTTGAGGTCATCTTCTATGGGTCCTCCTGGTGGCGTTGAGGTCGTCTTCTATCTTTCCTCTTCCGACGCTGAGGTCCTCTTCTGTAGTACTTCTTCGTCTGACCCCTCTTCTTTGACCTGTCCGGCAAGGGAGGTCCTACCAGTAGCTACGCTGCCGCCGGCATAGCTCTCAGGATCATAGGGGTAGTCAAGCTCCACCACCAACGACAAGGTCATGTACTCCCCAGGTGGAGAAAATTATACTCGGATATTATTTAGATTTGCTTGAGGCACCCGTCCCGGGTGGCGAGAGTTTTGTAACACATATGCAAGAGGAGTTTAAAAATACTGTTTTTATTAATACATTATGATACACCTTAGTTACTTATTAATTTCCAGTTTCATATTAAGTAGTCGTATATTGTATGTTATTATCAACAAAGTATTTAATTAGAATTCTTATCATATCATCATAAAAGTAACTTGCTCAAC
This sequence comes from Gryllus longicercus, assembly GCA_038098605.1. Classification (NCBI taxonomy): domain Eukaryota; kingdom Metazoa; phylum Arthropoda; class Insecta; order Orthoptera; family Gryllidae; genus Gryllus; species Gryllus longicercus. The sequence continues at coordinate 4,202,897 of JAZDUA010000068.1, forward strand.
TTTGTGAACAACACAGTGTACAGGCTAGAAGAAAGCATATTTGCAGGGGAACGTTAAATTAATCTTCTTTAGAAGGAAAAATGAAACAAAACTAAATTAGAGTTTAATTGCTCACCAGTGAATAAAAACGTGAAATTTATACTCCAGGAACTCTTAAGAATATTACTATTAAATAATTAGTAAGAAAAGAATTCATTTAATCTAGTCACTTCTTAGTACAAGGAAAATATCATTTTCCCTTGATTATAAAATATAATAGAGAGTGAATTGATTTGAATACAATGAACACTTCCTTTCACCTTCTTCCTCTCTCTGTCTCTGTCTCTCTCTGTCTCTCTTTGTCTCTCTCTGTCTCTCTTTGTCTTTCTCTGTCTCTCTTTGTCTTTCTCTGTCTCTCTTTGTCTTTCTCTGTCTCTCTTTGTCTTTCTCTGTCTCTCTTTGTCTTTCTCTGTCTCTCTTTGTCTTTCTCTGTCTCTCTTTGTCTTTCTCTGTCTCTGTCTCTCTTTGTCTTTCTCTGTCTCTCTGTCTTTGTCTCTCTATCTCTCTCATACACACACACATACACACCCTCACACATACACACAGAATCTAAAATAACCGAAGCATTGAGAGAAAAACCCGTTGGATTTACCGGTATTACGTCACCAGGGATCGTCTTACCATTCACCTTGTGCAAGGTGTGCGAGCACTGAACGCGCGCATCCTCCCTCCTCATCCACCTGCGTCGTCGCGTCCCACGCTCTGGTGCCCAGGGACGGCCCAGCGACCCCGCCCGCGCCTCCGCCATGGAGAGAGAAGCGTCTTGAATGGGCCTGCCATTGAGGGTTCGCACAATGGAGAGGGTGGGCGGCGGAGGAGGAGCAGGAGGAGGAACCTGACCCGTCGCGTCTTTCTTTGGTCACTCTCCTCTCCCACCGGACGTCTTAAGGCGCCGCTGCACACGACACGTGGCCGCCAACAAGCACACGAGAGAATTAACTCCTGCGGTGGTTTTATACTGTTGCTGGAGATGGTAGATTTTAGCAATTGCTAAAAATGCGAAATGTTACCAAACGCTGAGAAAATCAGTAATTCTATATGGGACGGCCGGTGATATTTTGAAGGTTTTTAATCTGCGATAAAATGCGAAATCGATCGCAAAATCTGAAATCACATACAAAGTGCCAAATGGATGTAAATCTCCAATATAATTGCTACATTGCATTATATAATTTCCTTCATGTTCGATTTCCGACTAGGGAAGCGACATCGACGAACACATCGTTGTTTGAAAACATTTATTTAAATATGGCCGTTTTTATTTACTAATAATTAAGACTTAAGTGACAAAACAAAGTAAAATTAATAAAAACAATTTAAAAACACTGATCCAAAGGCCGGAGCTCTCAGGATCATCTCAAGTGTTGTCAGCATCCTCAGTTCGCTGTGCGACGCACGTGTCAATTTTATATTCGTTGACGTTTACAAATGGCTAAGTAATAAATTCGTTTCCCTTATTTTCTGATTTTAATGGGGAAAATCTAAAAAAAACATGAAAATCTGTTTTTATCTCAAATAGTCCTTTCTTAATAATGATTGTATCAAAAAATGTTTGAAACGAGTAAATCATAATTTTTATAATGCTATAGAATGCTATAACATTGTTTACAAACTGCATATAAAAAAATTAATATGCTTAATTTTACCATCACTATCTATTGCATGCACTTGTTATCAAGGTAAATTGAGTCAAGATTCCGTAGACTGAAGCAGTCACTTTCAGCAATGTAGGTACAAGAAGTTAATTAGTTGCAAATTAGTTGCAGTCTTGAATTAAACCCCTACATTTTTTTGTTACGTGTATTGTAAAACGAGTTTTGCATTCGTTTGCTTCTGTAGTTATTTTTCACTTTAAATATGTTTCATATTCATTTTATACCCTTCATAATTGTGTACTATGAATGTCTTGAAAGTAATATCTGACCAAGGAATCATACATCTTTTGCGATGCTTCTCAATAAATATATCTTTTTTTAACTGCTTGCTGCAGATACGATTTATACATTTGTATATATTAAAAATTACAGTAAACATTATTCTCTCATTTATCATTACAACATGCTACTTTGACTATCATTTTTAGAATAAAGTTTATTTCTGAATCGAGTCACTTGTGACGATTCTGTGCAATTCCAACAAACTTTGTGAAACATTTCGTAAATTCATTAATATAAAAGGCAAATAATATATTGTAGTTTGTTCAGCACGTCGACTTCATAATGTTGTGTTCAAATTTCACTATTTCATCACGAACATTCGACCTTGATAAAAATATTACTACGTTAATAAGAGCTCTAAGAGGATAATGAATAGAACATTCTTGAAATTTTAAATATTTTATTCCTAATAAATGGTGAAGTTGAAAATGAGACAACATTTCCTTACTAATTGCAAAAAGTGAGAAAGGATATTCATAAATAAGCAGTAAACATTAAAAGCTCTGAAATATTCAGTTTAAGACGGTTTCATGTTTTTCCGTCTATCTTATGTTTAATTCATATTTTTTATCAGCAACGTTCTATCACGTCCTATGAACGTCAAAGCAGTTCCATCAACGTGACTACAGAAATGTTTATTTATACAGTTGATCAAGAAAGTAATGTTTCTTCAGAATTATATTTTCGTCCAAAACAAAGAAAAGGGGAAGATAAACCTCGGGAAAGAGGGAGAAGCAGAGGAAGGGTCGAAAATGTTTACTGGGGACTAGGGGAGATTGTAAGAGAAATGAATACATGGAGATTGGTTATGATAAGAAATGAAGTACATTCTAGTGAGGGAAAACATAAGCAAGGGGGGACAAAAGACGAGATAGCGTGAATGCATTAAGGACACGGTAGGCTTCAGGCGAATGAGAGAAGCATAAAAGATAATTAACTAAGAGATATAAGGATACAGGGTTATAGGAGATGAATGAAAACGAAAACCACCTTTAAAATTAAAAAACATGAACTATCCAAATTCTTCCTCTCTCCTGGTTATAATATTATTTATTTTTTAAATGTACTAAACTAACAGTCTATCGGTATTTAATATTTACAGGGTTTAACTTTTTCAAGACAATATTTCAGATATTACAGATATCCCACTGTAGCTCGGAGGAAAATTATATCAATATTGAATACCTTTATAAGTAGCTTGTAATTAAAACTTGTGTTAACGTTTTAAAAAATGTACTTCAGCAAATTTGTCCAATTAATGGAATATATTTTATAATGACGTACTTGAGAATTAGTATTAATGTTGAAAGAATATGTGGATTAAGTTTGACAGTTAAACAATATTCTGCGTGGAATTAGGATTTTGCGTAATTATTCACCTGACAAATTATTTTGGGATTGCAAATTTACAAGAGAAGTTCGAGTTCTGATCGAATCTGAACGATTCGACTCTGAACGAGTTCTGATCACATTGTGGAGCTCTGGTAACTGTCGGAGCTCAGAGTAAATTTACTTAAAAGTGCACTTGAAGTAAACATTTAAAAGAATGTGACCCCAGAACTCAGATAGCTTCCCCATACAGATGCATTAATACCGTATCGAGTGGGACAAACTATGTGTTACTCAACAGATCATTGAAACCGTCAAACATATTACAACGCATACTCTATAATTTAAAAAAATCGTTTTTTGCTCACACTTTTCACACTAATTGCCACTCGGGTCCCGAAGTTTGTCTTTGTTTCGAAATCTCAGTCCCTTGGACGAGAGTTTTTATGACTACCACTGCGATATGCCATACGAAGATCAGCCCACCATTCGGTCCAAAGGATAGGAATGAGAACGGGGTGGAGAAAGAAGGATAGCCAGCAGTCCGTGACTCGTATACGTCCGTGACTCGTATACGTCCGTGACTCGTATACGTCCGTGACTCGTATACGTCCGTGACTCGTATACGTCCGTGACTCGTATACGTCCGTGACTCGTATACGTCCGTGACTCGTATACGTCCGTGACTCGTATACGTCCGTGACTCGTATACGTCCGTGACTCGTATACGTCCGTGACTCGTATACGTCCGTGACTCCTATACGTCCGTGACTCCTATACGTCCGTGACTCCTATACGTCCGTGACTCCTATACGTCCGTGACTCCTATACGTCCGTGACTCCTATACGTCCGTGACTCGTATACGTCCGTGACTCGTATACGTCCGTGACTCGTATACGTCCGTGATTCGTGATTCCAATTTCACATTCGTCGGGAAACGATCAAGCAAGCACGTAACGGTATTATACAAAGAGCAATATCATAGTCTTATCCAGTTACGCTTTGGAATCTTTTCTTCAGGGAAATCCAAAAATCCGAGTGAATCACGTACCGTGTCATAAGCGGTGGGCGTGTCAAAAGCCACCGGTGTTGATAAGCGGTGTTTTCAGAGCGATCATTTACACGATCGGGCTCGTGGCTGTCGCGCGCCGCCGATAGCTCACGTCGCACATAGCACGCGCTAATCCTCTCACTGCAACGCCCCCCGCTTCCCCTCCTCCCCTCTCCACACCCCGCCACGCAGTCAATAAATCGCAATCCGCCCACGCGCGTTTGTCGCGTGTTTGCCGGCGATAGGCCGGCTCTGGGGGCGCCGTGATGCGTCCTGTAGTCCAGTCAACTTGGGGGTTTTCAGCGGAAAAAAATCACCTTGCGTTGTATTTTTGCTCAATCGTTTGTCTCGACGATTAAGAAAAGAGGTGAAATCTTTGGAATGTTATTGCATGTGCATTCCAAAATATTGGAGGTCAATTTTTTTTAAATCTATTTTTTCGCAAATATTTTGGTTTTTGGGCATCATCAAGAATAAATAGCTTTTATATAAACAATTATTTTTCACAATTGTATTACATTACTATTTTTCTTTATTGATTGAACGTTACAAATGTTATTTGTTTACATCCGAATTATAAACTACTCTATCCTATGCACCAATTCATCGTCACTCCAATATTCCTTGAGTCCCGCCCCACCCTCACAGTCAATAAATCACAATCCTGCATGGGTGCGCGTTGCCGCGCGTTTGTTGCGTATGTACCGGTGAAAGGCCGGCACTGAGGCGATGGCTCCTGTAGTCCAGTCAACTTACGTTTCTCCAGCGGAAAAAAATCACCTTGAGCTGAATTTTCGCTGTGACATTTTCCCGCTGTTTTAGAAAAGAGATGAAGTTTTCAGATCGAAATTGCGTGTGGGTCCCAAAATATCGGAGGTAAAAGGACACAAAAAGCCTGGTTTTGAAAATATACCTGTTCCAAGGCATCATCACAAATAAATAGCTTTTATATTATTAACCATTATTTTCCACTATTTTCTAGTATTAATATTTCTTCATTGATTGTACGTTATAAATGATATTTGTTTATGTATTCACTCTAAACTACTCTATCCTATCCACTTATCATCTCGCGTCATCCGCCCCACATTGTCGTGAGGTTTGTCATATAAAAACAATGAATAATCAATTTTGTAAGAAAATGTATTTTCTACAAGTTTATAAAAATCTCATTTGATGTATAATGTAAATAAATGAAGGACAACAATTTTTTGTAACCTTCAAAGCCTTGAAGATCGTTAGTCGCAGAAAAAAATGTTTATAATCACTTTCGTCCGAAATTCTATTTTCCTAACATCTAGCAATACAGTTATTCAGCATAAAATGCATGGAAAGAGAGATGTACAAAAAACAAATTTTCGTGCCCTTCGACTTCCAATATTTTTGCAATTCGTACTTATCTAAATTTTTCATCCCTTTCATAAAACGTCACAACGCAAAAAATGCTCTTTTGTTTCATTTTACTGGAGAGAGAGAGAGAGAGAGAGCACGGACAGAAAGAAGCGAGATCGCGCGTGGTAGAGGAGTGAAAGAGAACGGAGTATACGACGTGAAATGAGACAAAAGCCAAGAGGTGAGAGGCGAGAAGTGAGAGACGCGAGACGAGAGGCGAAAAACGAAGGATGAGAGGCGAGACGTGAAAGGCCAGAGGCGAGTAGTTAGGCGAGGCGATGCCAATAATTCTCCTTTAATGTGGCCTTTAACTTTCGCGACGTCAAGCCTAACAAATTAACGTAAAAGCATTAGGCAATGTAGGATTTTAATATCAGGCCCGAGGAAATATAATCAACCTCTACAATGTTGCTGCTCGAAAGGGGTAAATGTATATTGAATTGTATTGTGGAGCAAAAAGTGTCGTTCAGAAGCAAATTTAGAGCGAATTAATATGAATTTCTCGGGGAAAATTTTAATTGTGTACTAAAAAAATCAGGATATTCAATATATCAATAAAAATTAATTTTACAGCGTCCTGGAAGTAAATGTGAGGCATGTTTTAAACCCTCATTTATTTTTTTAATTAAACACTGCGATATATTGGGTATGAATTGAATTAGAAAGCTAAGAAGACACTCGTTAAACCAAAATATCAAATGGTGATATGGAATGACACTTACTTTCTCGTCACAGTTACTTTTATCTTTAGCCTGAGCTAGCTTTTCGATGTTGCCCTACATCATTCTCAGCTGTCATCTATTGGCCTCTAAAAGATATATTTTCACACTTTCTCAGTTCTTAGATCCACTAACAGTAGAGAGGGAAAGACTTCCGATTAATTAGGTAATACAAATTTTATATTTATTTTGTATCATGAAAGTCTATATTCTCAGTTCAAAATAATAGTGTAAATAACAAGAATATGTTAGAAAATGGACACACCTGTAAGTTTTAAAAAGGAGTAAGGAAAAACTCGGCATGAAGAGTTTGGAAGAAGTTAACGAAAAAGAACACAAGTTAAACAAAAAATAGCTACAAATACAAACGATAACTTTTCGTTGCAAACTAACTTAAAGAAACAGAAGAGAGAAATTTAATAACAGGAAGATACTGTAGAGACGTACATGATAAGAAACGAAATGAGTGAATATAATAATATCTGTCTTTTTTGAATGTACACAAAACAGAAATGAACAAACACAATAGGAAGAGAGAACAGTAAAAATAACAGACAACAAATAGAGACAGGATTATAAGTAAAATCAAAAAAAGAAATTAAAAAAAAGAAAACTGAAAAACAGATGGTCCAAACAGCTATCACGGAGAAACAACTCGAAAACACTCTTTGAAGCAATGTTTCAGCGCGAACTCCCGTCCAAGGCTTTCGGCGGCAGCGCCGGTCACGCAGTCGCGAGTTAATCGACGCCGTTGCCCTCGCGTAAGGGGAGGGGGAGACCGGTCGTCCGGTCGCAGAGCCGCTTCCTCGCTTGTCGCGCGCATCCTCTCCTCCCTTCGCCTCCCCTCCCCCTCCCACCCCCTCCCCCTCGGTCGTCTTCCCCTGCTCGTCGCGATGAAATATAAAAACCCGGGGGTCAGCAGCGAGTGCTTTGCGCTGTTCGTCCCTCCACTCTCGTCCGCGGTCGCGCTCCCGCCCCACCCCCACCCCCACCCTGGCGCTAATTCAATTAGACGCATCCATTACTGCCCGCGCCGCTCCGAAGACGCCCCTCACCGCCCTCCCCCCCACCTGGGCGACACCCGCAGGTGTCCATGTTTCTGTGAAACGGCGCCGTGGGGAGCGCCACGGAGAAGGAGAGTGGCCGGGATGCGGAAGGGCGACTCGATGCAAGAACGCGCGGTACTACAAGGAGCTGGCAAAGCACCGACAGCAGAAGATGCTCTTGTTATCAGATTCTTGGTTCGTCGCAAGGTCCATCGCAAACATCACGAAACCTATTTCATGACGATCTGTCAAACACGCCATTTTAAAATAAACAATTGGCAGGTGAGATATACAGGATTATTCGAAATTGCAGTGATAGTTCTGAAAGAGAACTCAACTGCGTCACAACATGCTAAGTCGTGGGTGATACACAGTTCAAACGGAATCGTACAAGTGTTTCGGGCAGCGAAAAAAAATGCATGACCCATTGCGACAAAAAACAAAAACAATTCACCCGACCAGACGTCGGCACTACAAAAGGGAAGCCTTCCCTGTGCGAAAGCGATGACCCTTAGGAAAAAGTGAAAGGGAGTCGGTAGCGTTGACGACGCGACACGACGACCTGGTTGACGAGCGGACTGCAGAGTTTTAGCGGACGCGCGCATGCGCAGCGTACCTCCCGAAACCCTAGGAGCTACACTCGAAACCGAATCGTAAAAAGGAAGCGTGTAAATCGGGTCTACTGGATTCATATTTCCGTCCACATTACCGCGCGCTTGGCCCCTTAAGAAACATTCGTATCTGATGCATGTATTAAAAATCAGCAACATTTTAGAATGTTAATATACTTTACATTGCCAGTATAATTTCTGATTGATTCTTTGATATGGTCAACAACTGATATGGTCATTTATCTCGAAAGGGTAGCGCATGTTTATATGACGCAATGTGACAGTGTTGTTCCCCTGCTGGATGGTGAGAATCTCCGCAAACCTACATGTCGGATTGCGGGAGTTTCCCCTTTCAGGTATCGCCCACCTGGCAGGCACCGCCCCAACAGGGACCATTTCTAAGCTTCCGACTGGACTTCCAACACTTATGGTAGTGTAGGGCATGAAAGTGTATGTCTAATTAAGAGGTGAAGAACACAGAAGAGGAAGGAAAGATCGCGCACGGTCTGTAAGGTACTGCTCCGGCACTCATTTGGTGTTGATCGAAGATCACTAGAAGATTATCCTCCAAACAGCAGCTGAAATCGACCTAGCGATGTAGCTAGTGACAAAATTCCTTCGACCGTCGGGACCCAAATCTTAGTTTCTCCTGGTCGTAGACATTGCAGTGTCATCAGTTAATGCCTGGAGCCACCTGAGGGGGGTATAATTTTTGTCTTATATTATTTCAAAACGAGGTAGTGAGGCCATCGCAAAGGAAGAAAGCCAGGCTTCACCGAGATGACGCTGACCTTGCGGTCCTGAAGCTCTTTGGTCACGCACCTGCTTTAATCTCCACTCACCTAACTTTCCATGTATGGGGAGAAGGCATTGAAGAAAGGAATGAGATTCAAGAATACAATATGGTGAGGTCGAAATGTACAAACACATAATATGCATCCATTATGTGGGATTGGTACAGAAATTTTGGATTTAACGAGTTCTTGGGCGCTAGCCTCTGCGTCAACCAGAGGGGTTAGGTACGGAAAGAAAAGGGTGAAAGGCGTTATGTGGTGAAGGGGACAGCCCCACCACGTCACGGCACACTCGTAAATATCTACGGAAGTATTTGATTCGGAACATGGGCAAGTTGCATCTAAAGATCTCGTCAAACCAGGCCTATCGTTATTTGTGTGTTTATTCCTTTGAAACGCGCAAGTAAATCACATACGCCCTCGACCACGCGTGTGTGGGTTATGAGATTTCTTCAATAAAGTAATAATTCAAACGAAATAGCTGTAATAATAGTGTAAAATAGTAAACTAAATAGTAAAATACTAAAAATAGTATAATATTTAGTACATTTTCGTAGACTACATCTTTGAACAGGCTAGTAAATTTTAAATGACATTTCATCATTATTGTGTGTTTGTATGTTTCCTTTATGCACAAGATATCAATATATTTTGAGAAACTTTCCTAGACGTACAAACATATCACACGATGAATCTTTACAAGGAACAGCTTTAATTGTTTTTCAAACTTTCGTTACTAAATTAGGCTTAAAAACGTGATATGTATTCAGTATTTTGCATCAGTTAAGAAGATATCTACAAGTATTATAACGATCAAACGAAACCCATTATGGGAATCCTTAAATTTCAACCAATATAACACTATTGGTTAGACAATAGACGCAAAAGGGAAACGACGACTGCTGTTGGATGCTGTTTGTGAGGAACTGTTGTGTTGTAAGTAATAGAACTATCGTTGAACTGACGACGCTGTAGTATAAGAAGTATTAATCACGAAACGTTGAGGTAGGAAATGTTTGGCTCTCTTGTAAGTTCAAGTTTTGCTAAGCTGATCTCTGATAGAAAGTTGAAGAATTGATATTATTGACAACCGATGTTGTATATTTATTGTAGATTTGTAAATAATTTAAGTTGTGAGAAGGGTAATTGTGAACAAAGAGAAGGTATCAAAAAATATTCAAAATTCATAGCCCACACTACTGTTGGAAAGCTGGGAATAAATGTTAATTTGCAGTCGTCAAAACATTTCATACTGTCAACTACACATATATTTTAACAGATTCTCTACTTTATTAGGAAACGCAGTGCTCATAGAGAAATTAAGAGCAACTTTGGGTGGAAATTAATTTACATGAATACCGCCTTTGCGTGTGTCAAATAAACATTATTTCTGCAGCTTTGTTGTCAGACACAAAGAACGATGGTATTACTGGATGTGTTATGCGCTCAGTTATAGCTGAAGAATTTTCTCTTTAATAAGGGAATTGCAAGAGACATTCGAATTAAACAACTGTACTAATATTGCTAAAAGATATTTCTTAACATACTTCTTCGAATTTGCACGCGTCTCGAGTACCTACGTATAAGATATGTGAAAGAAGTCTAAGACGTAGAACAGCTCACCCGTCTCTCATAGAGATTTCGCTGGCAGCTACTCCCACATTGCGCATTCACATTATAATATTAGGAAATAAATCTTTCAAATTAAAAGTTGCCACACAAACAGTTTCTGTAAACTAACATTACTAAACTTGAGAACTTCATACGTCACTAAAATATTTTCCATGTTGTTTTCATACGAAATAAATCAACATGGGAATATTCTTTACAAAATAGAAAATGGCACAATAATAAAAGAGATGAATATTTTCCAAGTAGTTATTTTTAATAAAATTTAAAAAAGAAAAATGTAAACCCAGTATGGAAAATATATGTTCTTAAATAAAGGAAAACATAGTGGAAAAAAGAAGAAAATTGAAGGACAAAAGAGGGATTATTAAATGGGTTTGTATGAAAGAGGGAAAACTGGTCGATGAGGCGGGGGAAAAACACGTCGTAAGAAAAGAGGAACAAGACAGTTTAATAATAATAATAATAATAATAATAATAATAATAATAATAATAATAATAATAATAATAATAATAATAATTTTCTGTAGAATAAAAGTGAGAGCATGTACTTTTGCATGTGACAGAAACACTTGATAACACTGGATTGAATGCTCCCAAATTTGACACTAATACATCCGAAAGTCCAAGATTAACGCTCGTACCATGTCTGCAATTTCAATCAAGTAATATATCGGTGGTCTTCTTGGACCCAAGCTTTTTTACTGACTATTGAAAGTGGTAAACAAGAATGTGTACGGCAATATACTGAATGTAAATAATTATTTTTATGTAAGTAAATATTTTATAACTTATTTTCAATAACAAATATAATTTATTTATATTAAATTTTTATATAACGAATAACCTCTACCGTACGTAACCTCCTTTGTTGATACATAATGCTTCAGAAATATTTATAATATTAAGTGAAAGTTATTTCAAGATAAATCAAATATTGACTGTATTAAACACATTTTTTGGAGTTTATAACAAGATATTTCAAATGAGAATGGGTAAATAACAAACTATGCCTTAGGTCAAACCATTCTCATATAACAAATTACATTATAAGTCTAATAAAAATTGGAAAATTTGTGAGAATGGTTTGGTACGAGCTTAATAAGTGCACAAAGACATATCTAGAAGACTGAACTCATCCTGCAAATATTCTGCAAATTATTAAGATATTAGTAATGATGGAGTGAAAAAGACGCTAGATATGGTACGAGGGTTAAAAGGTAAGGCAATTCAAAGTATTACCCCAATACGTATTTTACATAAAATGTATGTAATTACATGCAACCCCCAATGCATCTGGGCGGCGTGGTTGCCGGGTGACGGTGGGCAGTGTTGAATGGAACAGGATAAAAAAGGACAGAATGGGCCGAATCAGGAGAGGCGAGCGGAGCAAAGAGTAGACGGAATGAGTAGACGGATCAGAAACAGAGCACTGAGCAGGCGGAGCAGAATGAGCGGAAGGAGTGTGAAAATCGGGAAAACAAAAGGAGTGAGAGAAGATAGAAGAACGGAAGGAGCATAAGAAGGAGGGGAATTAAAAGAGCGGAAGGAGTGGGGGAAGCAAATAATATTTGTGTCGAAGGAATAGTCGTGACGGAAAGAGCGCAAGAAGAGAGCGGATGAATGGGAGGAACAAACAGAGCAGGAGGAAGTGGCTAGGCGAGTCGAAAGGAATGGGGAGGACGGCCGTGTAAGGCCAGACAGGACGTGCGGGGAGATAAGCAAAGCGTGAGGGAGGGGCGAGGGTGCTGAAAAAATTATTGGAATTATTGAGATAAATAAATGCCAGTGAAACCCTGAATGATTGTTTATTGTGTTTCCAGTGTAAACGCCCATGGTTATTAGTACCGTAAGTGTGCAACATGTTTTATCACGGGATGTAGCGATGTTCTTCTCCGCTGTAATCCAAGATCAAGCTTGTGGGATTTTCTCCTTCTCGATATCTTCCGCCCGCAGGGCACCGCCCCGGCAGGCTCTAAGCTCGGAGAAACTACGATAATCAACTGGTAAAACATGAAAAATGAAAACAAATAAGGACATGAAATGAATAAAAATGAAAAAGAAATCAAAACAAACTAGTACGAATACAACAATAAGGCATCAATTCAATTCCATTCAATTCAATACAACAATAGAGAAATGGAGAAACTGCAAGCACAAACAAAGCAAACTGGTTTGGGAAAACGTAAAAAATAAGAAACGTAGGCCAAGACAAGAGCCTAAAATGTAGAAATAAGGGGGCGTGGTCGCGACGTGCGGACGATGACAATGTGCAGCCGAGCCGCGCAGCGCGGGTTGCGCGTAATGAGGACGCCAAAGTAGCCGGACTAACTCGGCCGTCGAGCGACAGCGCGCGGGGGGAGCCGCGGAGGAGGCGGTGGGGGGCGGGGCAGGGCGAAGGCGGAGGGCCAGCTACACTCCCGCTGCGACGCGCTCAAATGAGAGTCTACGCGCGTAGTTTCGCGAACACGACAGGGCACGTGTCCTCTGGAAGCACTTGTCCGCCCCCAACTCTGTCCGCGAAACTCCTCTGCTGCCTCCTGAATGAGACGCGCAACTTACCAGAACTGCAGTTGGAATCTTTGCGACATTACGCCGTCATAATTTGATTGTGAAAATTGAAACGTTTATAGAACTACTTATTAAATTATCTGAATATAATAATGTGAAATGTATAGATTATAAATCTCATAGATTTTCAATAATGATCCGCTTTGTCTAATGCTAGTTGCCGATAACATATACATATTTGTAACTTAATATCAGTATATCATTTATTCGTCAGTGTCCTATTTTCTATCGGGAAAGATGATATTTACATTATACAAATTTAGGTGTACATCATTTTAAAACGAATTATCAAACCAATTTTCGATTGATTGGCTATTTTTTGTGTCCGGACACATTAACCGCTTTATTCATTAGTTCCGTAAGTGTAGGAGAAGCATTATCCCGGGAAGTGGCGGTGTTCCACCTCCGCTGGAACGTGAGATCACGCACCTAATTACACGTCGTCTTGTGGGGTCTCTCCTTCCAATTATCTCCTTCTGCTCCTACCCAAGTCTGTACAAGCTCTCGACTTCCGACGGGTCCCTCGACATGTGTGAAAGTGTAGTGCGCGTGTGATAGAGAAGAACAAGGGCAAGGATGACAATGATATGGAAAATGGTATACAATGGTCCGTTTGTTAAAGTACTGATACAGCATTCACCTGGAGTTGATTGGGAAAGTAACGATGGAAAAATAGCGATCAGAGCACGGTCCACGGTGAAATGCTGCTTCAGATTGCGGTTGAATTCGACCTAATTACATCTGGCTAGTGTCGAAAATCTACCATCGTCGGGACCCGAACCCTAAGTTCTCTCAGTCGGAGACATTACACGCGCAACAGTTGTTACCGTGAGCTCTATAGGTCAAATTTTTGATAACCAGCAGATATTATAAATTAATACAATTGTTGCTGATATACATACTAGTGTCCCTCACGTTTAAGTTGAAGAGAATCAAAGTATGAGGACAGTTGAAATAGCTCGTAGCATCGTTATATCATTCTATATCATATGTGAGTCATGTAACAGAAACAATATTCATTTATTTTTATTTTTATTCGTAATTGAAGACTGATGCAACTCAGAATCAAACCTTCGCATTTCCAGCACTGCTTCCCGACGTACATTCTTGTACAGCAAATTGCCTCCGCGCAGGCGCCATCCACGAAAGCGCTGAGAAACGCTCGGCTTGTCTTGTCAAGAGTTTTGAAGAAGAAGTGTGTTGGATCGTATGCATACAACTAAATAAGCATAGAAAAGAAGGAATGACGGAGAGAAGAAATTGAAGAACAAACCTCAAACGTTAAGAATGAGAAATTGGCATTAATTCAAACGTTATCGAGAATACGGATCAAATAACCGGAATTTCATGAAATTGAATAGTTGATAAAATTAATTTAGAATAATTAGAGGTAATTGAAACAATAACGTACCCGAAATCAAAACAATTAATAAACTTGCATAAAACGACTTGAATATCAAACAATGAGAGAAACAATACTATTTTACATTTTTACGTTGTTGTTGCTTGTCACAAACAAAAATATTGCTTCATAATGTACAATCAGTAATTGTCAATTGTATAATTCACAGACGATAAAATGATTGAAATAGACCTAATGATTAATCACAAAAGCCATTATTATTTGAGGAAAAGCTTTATTAAAGTTGTAGTCCAGTAGAGGAACTTTTACCAACACAAACTGCACACATTGCACCAATAAACATGGCATATCTCAGTTTTTATTTAATAACTACATATGATTTGAAAAAAAATATTTGTTTTCTTCGCTCTTTGAACATTTTGCTCTATTTTTGGTACCTGAAGAGTAAATATTGTTTTGGTCAAAATATTCCATTAGACTCTCTTCTTGTTGCGATGCTCAATCCCAATGAATGATACAATAATATGAAAAAAAGCTATCGCATCAAACTATGGAAATACTATTTGTAATATAAAACAGAGTAAATGTCATTTGTACTTCAATGCAAAACATATTTTTGTCATCTTGTTAACATGACAGCAATCAATTGTGGACGATTAATACACCATTTTAATAGATCATTGATATCACATATTGTAATTTAGTACATAAATGTACACTCTTAATACCCATACACAATGCAGTAAGTAACACATTTATAGGTGATTGTAAGATAAATATAATTAAATTTCCCTTACATACACTATTCAGTGAAAGCAAATCTGGGTTTTAAGAGAACAACAACTTCTGATTTTCGAAATATTTTAACAGACAGAATTACATAAAGAGTAAAGCTCTTCAAGCTTTCTATTTGTCGGAAATTGAATTATGTTTAGCGATACAACACAGACAAAAAAGTTAAGTTTACGAGAGAAAGTCATAAATATTGCTAGCGTCTGAGTGCGTCTTTGAATTTATCATAGATTCGTAGGTAGGTACGAAGAAATTTTCAAAATTCCTTACAATGAGAAAAAGGATCAGTGATATCTCATTTCCTTTTCTTCGCATTTTTGGCTTGCATTAGGTCGGTGACTGGAAGTGCTAAAAGTCAGCGCCGAAAGGTCAGAGTACAGATATCTACCTCATCTTCATCAATTCAACAAAGTTGTTCGTAATATTGTTTCCAATTTTCTTCTCATATATCACATAGTCGTGCTTTAGAGTTGGGGTATCGTATCAGTTTACAAGCGATTGTTTGGCAAGCAGATATATCATGCATTGTTTTTTGTGAACTTTCCCAGAGTCATGATGGACCTTCCTTGTACTTTTTCTGGGTAATATTTCTATTTTGATGATAAAACATTTTATGTTCTTCACGGCCGCTTTGTAGGTTACTCTTATCCTGAAGATATGAGTACACATTTATTGTTATTAAATCTTTATGAATTACATTGTGATATAAGTAGAAATATTTCTCTTTCATAAGAAATATTTAATAAAAATCAATCATCTTCATTTTGCAAAATACCTTTATCATCACTGACACCTGAATTCCGCAATTGTGAACAATTAACAAAGATGGGTGTAGTTTACATTTACACAAAGACACTACTACAAATAAAAAAAGAGTCGACACAAAGTTCGAAAAGAAATATTATCGAATTCTGTGATAATGCAAAGGATGTCTGAAAAATTGTGTGCTCTTCAGGAACACGCTCTGGGCGGTCCGAGCGTTTAACCTACACTTGGTGTGCGAAAACTCTATTCGTTGCCGGAACGTGCCAGGAACGCGTAAAGATCCTAATCCCAGATAACTACTAAGAGCTTTCCGCTTTCGCTAATCTACTTCCTGTGCCACCAACTTCCACCTTGAAGTAAAGATTCAACAGAAGGCGATCTTTCCCTGTATAGGATGAGGAAGAGGTTGATCCTTAACTCAACAGTTAGATTGGAAATCGATAAAGATATTATAAAAATAATTTTAAAAAATATAAAAATTGCATGTTTTCATGTTGCTCAATATAAATTCTACTTATTAAATTAACGAAATATCTTCATATTTCTATTAACTGCTTATTAACATTTTAAATTGAAAAATATCGCCCAAAATATACTTATATTTACGTAGTACTTTTAGGATTTTAGCCATTTGTGACAAAATAATTATGATGTTTTTTTCGTTGATGATTATAGTTATATTTTTCATACTATAATTTATTAATATTTTTCATCATGAGTAGCTGCATCCGCTATTCTATGAGAATATTTATAATGAATAGATATCTTATATCTATTATCCTCTGAGAAATAGTGTGTTTCAAATCATTAATCTAACTGAAGGTGGTGATATAAGATCTTCAATACAAGTTTATTAATATCATTAATCAGCTATAAATTCTCAACCAAATCCATTTCACTCATTTTGGAATTGTTTTGTAATTCACAATTCAATATATTTAAAAAAATATTATATCTCACACGAAATACTCATCGGAGACGACACATTAATTTAATATAAGATATTGAGTCTCCAGTTTATGAAAATTATATGTAAAATAAATTTACTGCGTTTAGTTAGCCTTTAGATAAGGTGGAGGCAAGGAGATGAAAAACCGAAAGTGTTTTTGAAAAAAGTTACAAAAACTTGACAAAGGTGAGACATTCTGAGACGAAAATTGCAAACGTATACATCCTACAGAATTGTACATTGAGTGACAACATTGTACATTGAGTACAAAAAGTGAGAGGAAGAATTTTATGAGATGCATCTTTCATTATTTTCTAAGGTTCAGAGTATATTTTATAATTTCCACGAGAACTCATTACGAAAGAATTTCCATTCTCATTCCATTATCATTATTTTTCAAATGAATGTAAATGACAATTTTTTATTCATTACCAAGAATAACATTTGTTGGACCATGTTTGAAGAATATTGGCGACTAGCAATTTTCCGCTTGGAAGGACTGAAGATGTCTTACCCACATGCATGCGTATGCGGATATATGAAATGTTTGAGTTATAAAATCATAACAAACGAATGATACTTATTTTTAACTTTTTCGGGAAAAATATAGTGATCTCATGTTAAAATGTCACACATTTATGTTAGGCATTGTCTTTCATTTGTGTTTTTAAAGTTTTTGCCTGAGTGGCTTGATTGTACGAAAAAAAGCTGTCCATTACCTTTCTACAACTATCGAACGTTCAAAACTCGAAATTGCCTGCGACACCTATTTAATTTATACACTTAAAACATTGTAATGTATATACACAACTGATTATAACATTGTAATGTATATGCAAACATAGAATTTGCAATAAAAGAAACGAAGGATCAGTAGGAAGTAGTGGCATAACGAACAGAAAGTGACCAGAAATGTGTGTGTGTATGTAGCTAATGTTAAGATAAACAGAGATGCATCTTGAGATATTATCAGGGAAAAAATAACAAAGCAAGTAATTGCAACAAAATTGTGGAGAATGGGACTGCGCATAAGTACACAAGGCGCAGGCCACAGTATATGATAAATGAACAAATTAATTACAAGTAGAATATCGGCTTATAATATTGAAATAGCGAATGTACTGAGGAAGTCACGATGATTCATTGACTGAACCGGTCGATGATTGATTAATTGATTGATTGTTAGTGAATCCGGGCGCGTCAGCTGAAAAAGGTCATTAGTCCCGTAATTGTAGTGATGGTTTTATTGTGAGGTGGCGGTGATTTCCCCCCGCTGGATGGCGAGATCCGGCGTCGACCTACAGTCGGCTAGCGGGGATATTCCTCAAACAGCTATCTCTCACGAGCGGGGAAGCGCCCCAGCCTGGACAAGCTCTAAGCTCCCGACCAGCGTGGTAAATAGTGCGTGTGAGTATCTGTGTGTAAGTAAGGAATGAACAACGAACAGGAAGAAAAGATCGCGCGCGGTTCGTGGTCTGTTTATCGGGGTACTGATCCGGCATTCGTCTGGCGTTGGTCGGAGAAACCACGGAATACTACCTATCAGAGCAGTTGGCCGACGGTATTCTCCTCTAGACACCGGCTGAATTCCACCTAATTGACAAGCCAGTGTCGAAAATCGTCGGGACTCGAACCTAGAACCTCCCGATCAGAGGCGCTACAGTGATATCAGTTGATGCCCTGTACTACTCCTACTCCCCGTGGAAAAGTAACAGAACGAAACAAACACTTAGCAGCGTTGTTAGGCACTAATATTGGTGTACCAGGAAAAAGATGTCACTCCACCAATAAGACCCTAGATAATGAAATAATCCCCTGATGTTCTTGTACTTATATTTTAAGTTACATTGTTAACTTAAACAATTTTGTAAAGTACTTTATTTGTCCAATATATAATAATTTGTTATACATTAATCATAACCTAAAATAATATTAATAATTGACGCAATTTAAAATAGATTTAAATGCTTAAATAAGATTAAACCTAATCTTACTTTTGAAGATCATATTCAGCAACGTGAATGGAGTCGAGAGCTACTGAGGTGACATGGAATAGCAATACTTAAATATACAGGTCGCAGTAGTGTCGTGTACAAAAGGTATAAAAGGGCAGTGAATTACCAGAACTTTCATTTGTACTCAGGTAATTCATGTGAAAAGGTGCCCGACATTGTTATGGCTACCCGTCGGGAATATACAGATGTTGTACGCGAAATTTTAGTTGGAGATATACGCATGAGTCTTTTCGTTTTGGAAATAGAGGGAAGTCAATATTCCGAGATCCACAGTGTCAAGAGTCTGCCGAGGATATTTAATTGCAGGCATATCCTCTCACCACGGACAACGCAGTATCCGACACCTTCACTTAACGACTGAGAGCAGCGGCGTTGGCGTTGAGTTGTTAGTGCTAACAGACAAGCAACATTGCGTGAAATAACCATAGAAATCAGTGTGGGACGTATGACAAACGTATCCGTTAGGACAGTGCGGCGAATGGTTCTAATGAACTTTGGCAGCAAAGACTGATTCGAGTGTCTTTGCTAACAAAATGACATTACCTGCAGCGCGTCTTCTGGGCACGTGACTTTATCGATTGGATCCTACATCACTGGAAAATTGTGACTTGGTCAGAGGAGTTCCGATTTCAGTTGGTAAGAGCTAATGGTAGGGTTCGAGGTGTGGCGCTGTCCCCACGAAGCAATGAACCCAAGTAGTCAACAATGCGCCATGCAAGCTGCTGGCGGTTCCATAATGGCGTGGGTTGTTTTTAAATGGAAATGACCGGGCTTCCTGATCCAACTGAGGCGATCATTGAATGGAAAAGGTTATGCTCAGCTACTTGGAGACCATTTGCAGCTATTCATGGACTTTGTGTTGCCAAACAAGGATTGAATAATTATGGATAAAAATGCATAATGTCACCGGGTCACAATTGTTTGCGATTGGTTTGAAGAACATTCTCTATAGTATTAGAAAATGATTTGCCATCCAGATCGCTCGAAATGAATCCCATCAAACATTTATGGGAGAGGTTAGTTCGTGCACAAATTCAGCATCAATTTCTATATTATGGACGGCTATGAGACGGCTACGAATTATGGACGGGTACTATTGAGACAAGCGGCCTATTAAGGCAGCATGGCTCAATATTTCTAGAGGGGGCTTCCACCAACTGGATGAGGTCATGACACATTGAGTTGCTGCACATCGCCGGGCCAAAAGAGGCCCGACGCGATATTAGCAAGTATTCTATGACGTTTGTCACCTCTGTGTAGTTCATAAAAAAATTAAGTGCGAACACATTTTTATTACATACTTAGGAATTTTCTAACCTTTTTCCAAAATAATTAAATTTCCCAAACAACCCACTAATAAAAAAATCCACTATATCTAATGGGAAATTCACCAATCTGGCAACTGTGCTAAGTAGCCTCATACCTTATGACGACGGCCCAGCACACAGACGCATTTATCGTGGGTGGCGCGGGTCGCTTCCTGCCCGTCCGGGGCTGCTTTTGTGGTTGCGCCGTGGCGCGGCACGGGGAGAGCTCCGGTGCCTACCTCGAGGAAACCTGCGTTTCTCGCCTTCGCCGCCGGGAAATCACTCACGAGAACCGTCACGGTCACCGACAATGCTCACTCTGCGAATGGCACAGTTTGCTATCATTGGAGGGTGGGAGGGAGGAAGACTCACCACTAGTCACGAGTATTACCTCAATACCCAGGGCTTGTTGAAAAATTTTAACTTTCGTGGAAAATGTTATACTCACTCGACACTCGATAGACGAAACAGGCATCGTACGGGAATGGAACGGTACAAAGGATTCACAAACATTGAGTTTTCGTGACCAAACGAGGAGAGGCCAATGACAATAAGATTACGATGTGGGAGTTTGTAAAATAAGACCATGTAGTTCTATATCACTCCGACATTGTACGTCATCGTAAATGAAGCTATAAAGCAAATGTTTCTTTCTTCCTCTAAAGCCAAATGCAAAGTAAACCGTAGGTAATGTAAATTGTAACATTTTCAAAATATTATTTTTGTTCAGAAGGGCAGTGTCAGCGTTTACTCGAATTGTAATAAAATGAGTTACACATACATAAGTAATACATTCACAGAGACAAACAACATCGCAGTATTGGTAACGAAGATTGTGCTCTGATGAACCAATACATTATCTACTTGTTTAGACCTCTTCCTACAGCGGAGTGTTGTTAGAGATCATTAAATTGGATTCTGGAACGTAGCGATGTATATACTTGAAACGAACGATGAGCATCAAGTGCTATTTTAACATCTGGGGTATCTCGGTTGTCCATTAGAAAATGAATTAACGAAACGTTTGTTCTTTTAGCTGGAAATAAAGGACGATAAGAAATTTTACCGCAGAACAACAAATTTTCAGATTTTCTAAAAATGTTCATTCTTAAACAGAATTTTTAAGATGAGGATAGTGAGCAGTAAGAGGCGATAGTGCTGGGAGGTGGTTTCGAATTGATAGGGAACGACGAAACGGACTTAGAAAAAGCGGTCAAAGTGAGAGTCGCGCCGATGTCGCCGAGTTGCAAACATGGTGCTTTAAGATATTTTCTTACATTTTTCTGCTTCTACTTTGTCAATTCGCGGTTTACTGTTTCCATTGGGTTTCAGTCAATAATACGAAGCAGTTTTTTGACGTCCTGTGTAGGTGGTGTATCTAACTCGTTTTGAAAATTAGAGCAGATATAAGATTATCAAAAGATGAGAGACTTTCCGTTTTAATCACTTTGAAACTGTTGGATGTAATGTTATTAAGTGTAAAACACACATTCTAATTTTGTAATATTCAAAACATCATTGGGTTAATTGACCTTTAAAGTAATGCTGCCATTTTTTAACACTAGCATCAAGGTCTTCTAAGATCACAGAAACTAACCAATTGAACATAAACATACATTTTAATCGTTCAAGACAGAGGCGCAGTAACGGCCAATCAATGTTGTGGACTCTGGAAACACCTGTTCACATATCCCATTAATAAAGCAAACCTCATAACTCATCCCGTCTTCTTCTCCATCTCAACCTCCACCATCTCCACCGCGTTCCTAAATGCATCCCCCCCTATCTCCCCGAGCCCCGCCGTCGCCATCGTTGTCGTCGTCCTCGACGTGGCAATTAGGAGCGCCATCAGCGAAGCGAGGACAGCGCACCTGGCGGCCGCTGGCGGAAGCAGCGGAAACATCCGCGGGCGTGGCCGCGCTTTATTGCGACAGCGCCAGGCGCTCGCCTGCTCCGCACCCCCTCTCCACCGCGCTCCCGGGGACTGTTTGTGTGGCAGCGGCATAAAAATAACCGGGGCGAGAGAGCCAGAAAGGCCCCCCGCGGGCGCGCGAGAAATGTTCACTTGCAGCCCGTTCGCGGCGGCCGAGCTCATTACCGCGCCAGGTGACCTAATTTAAATTCCCGCTTCCGGAACAAAGCCCGCTGCCGCACGGCCTACCAAGAGATTTACTGGGCGCGGTGCGCTTGCGGTGGCAACCCGCAACGGTCCCGCCCCTCTGGACCGCTCTGGAAATGAAGACACGGCATTTCCAGCCAGTGCCATCGCGCGCCTCTCAGCGCGGAGACCGGGCTTCAATTCCAGGTCGATGTTTTACTTGGGATTTGTGGTGGGTGAAATTGGTTTGCGGCAGGTTTGGTCAGGGTCCTCCCCTTTCCACTGCCTCTCCTTCCGTCATTGCTCCAACATCATGTCATATATCACATCTTCGTAAGTCATTCATTCATTTCATTCGCCCCCTACAGACAAGGTTTGAGGACTGGCATATTAAAGAATCACTGCTGGGCACCCTTCTTGGCACTTGGGCTAGAAGAAAAGACCAAGCAGGCGGAGACAAAGGTCAGACTGTGGATTTTGTTTTGTGTCAGACATGGGTGGTTTTGGCATTTTGTTGTGGCTTGGTTGGCTTTTCATTACAAATCGTAATAGAACTTAACCATGTGCTCCATATGTATGATATAATGTTACTGTACGACAGGAAGCAAATTAATAATTTTCTGTTGTGGGATACGTCCACAACTCCAGGAAGGGAGAAAGTAAATGAGATAAATGAAGACTATCTTTGCTTTAGCAGAACAATCTCAATAAATTCTATGAACACCATATATGCTCTTGGGGAAGTTTTTATTATTTTCAAGTTTACTTCCTTTGAACAGTATGGAAATTATAAAATTGCGTATTCGCATATCTAATCCTATATTCCTTGTTAAAGTAAATTCAAATCCATGCATTTCCAGGAGAGGTCGATCTCCGATCACATTTTCCACGCCAATTCGTATCGTGAGTTAGAATAGCTGAAGGATTTGAGAACCACACCACAACCACACAACCGCAAGATAAGGGTGAGACTCAAACACTCAGCCCTCCGCTCTGTAAAAATTGCTCCAAATTCCAACACCACCGACGCCAGTTTTTACAAAGTATTCTGAATAATTTAGGGCTTGTCGCAAATTCCGACCCTGTTCGATCTCCTCAGATTCGGCAATAATTGCACTTGACATTCCTACTTTCCTTCCTTACCTATTCCAAACCCTCTACCCAACGCAGCGACTTCTCTACTCTAAAAACACCCAATAAAATTTATCGTTACCCTTTCTTGTTACATCTTCTCTCAGCCTATCGATTCTTAATTAGCTACGTCTTGTATTTCCTCGGCTAACTCAGTCCATTTTACATTTGATGTTGCTCTCTCGTCAAACTTCGTTAACCCTTCTTGTTTCACCCCCGCTTTCTATGTCCAACAATCATGTAATTGCTCCCTGACTGGCTGTGGCATCCACGTAATTGCTCTCATCCTCAATTCATTGCCTTAATACTTACGTCTATTGTGCAACATGTCACACTTGGTGGAACCGGTAATTAATAAAAGCTCTCAAATCGATACTCACGCATTCTCTCGCCTCAAAAATAAATTCCTCGCGGTGTATAAACCCATTTCACCAAACGGCGGTTCGTGTTTAGATATCAAAATCCCCCAGATAATCGGCAATATTCTGTATTATGTTAGGAATATGAATTTCTCACTTAATGTCATTAAACATACGAGATGTTGCAGTAATGTCAATGTCCATCAAACCATTTTGAAATCAAAGAGCATCCATCTAATGGCGTGTGGCGTCTCATTGACGGCAGGCACCGCACCTCTGTCACGCCACACTCTTCAGCTCCTTAAATATGTTTATTTAAGACCATATTTATTTCACCACTCGCTCAATGACTCAAAATTTGGCCTTGTGCGCTTTTGTCCCGCAGGTCCTGTAGACAGAGAAACCGATTTACACCGCAGTCCGATAGTCGGTGCGGCGCGGCGGTGGACTCCGAGGGGAACATTCTCTAAAACCATCCGCAAATTAATTTTACAAATTGCACGTGTTACTTAAAGCACAAGTTAAGTCAATTCTTCATGGAGTCTTTAATGTAACGTTCACCTTTCCTTCCACTGTCGCTTTTCTTTCTCACGGGGCCGCCAGTCATTTCGCGAGCATCGTGAACGAGAGATGGTTAATGTATACGTGTTGTTGTTATTGATGCCGACAATTCACCTTTCTCAAGGAAGTAAGCATTTCTACATTTAAGAGAGAATACATTCATGAAAAATTATACATATTTCATTATCGCAATACATTTCAGGGAAATGAAATTTTCGAAATAAAGTAATTTTATTTTGATAAAACTAGTCCAAAACAATAGTGAGTGTGACCAATGTATTTTTGAAACGTAGTTCTTTTTTGTATTGTATGAATTATATTGCCGGCAATAAATGGCGTAATGCAGAAGTATTACAAAATGTCCAGTAAAATACATACTTGACCACTAAGCAAAACATTATGTAAGTAGCGTTTGGATATAGGCTTTTATTAAACTTACCCTTACATTTTATTATATATTAGTGTTCTTAAATTTGTAAATTGCATTTCAACATTTGGGAAATTACCTTTTGCAAACTGGCGATTTCAGCTCTTTGCAGCCTTGCAATATGTTACCCACACTTTGCAAACATTTCTCCAACCAAAACGCTTTCCCTTCCCATTTATTTACATTCACAAATTTTGTCAATACAGAAACGAAATAACCGACCCTTTTCAGACAGCAATTCTAGCGCTTTCAACTTAAATCCGTATTTTACCACCAACCCTAATACATTGGTCTTTCACATAGTCGAAACGTTTTCAAGGTTTCACATAGTCGAAACAGTGTTACCTCATCAATATTTTCATATCTTCATCTTTCACATTTCATTCGAGAAGAAACAATCACCATACTATTCCTGCCATTGCCATTCTTACTATTCATTACCGCCCCTCATATAGTTCTTTTTACTCCATAAATTTCTTCATATCTACTCAGGCGTCTCTTTTGTGTGCTAGAAACGGTCTACATTCGCCACTACCTCCGCCGTCCTCGTTATAATCACCACCGTCGCCACCCGTCATTCCTCACTGTACCCGCGTTTGCAAGCGAAAGGCTATCTACGCGAACCGGGGCTGCTTTCACGTATTTAAATTGCGCCGCAGCGGCGTGGGGCGTCGCGTCGTTCCCGTTTCTCAGCGTCGCGCCGGCAGAGACCTGCCCCACCGACGCTCTGCTCCACTGACGCCCTGGCCTCACAGTCACCCTGCTTCAATGACGCCCTGCCTCACAGTCACCCTGCTCCACTGACACCTTGGCGCACAAGCGCCGTAGGCACGGACGCCCTGCTCCACTGATGCCTTGACCCCCAGGACCCTGACCCACCGACGCCATGCCCCTTAGAGCCCTGCTCCACCCACTCCTTGCTCCACCAGCTCCATGCCTGACCAGCGCTCTCTGCCTGACCAGCGCTCTGCCACATCGACGCCCTCGCCAACAAGCGTCGTGTCCCATTGACGCCCTGCTCCAGTGACGCCCTTCTCCCAGAGCCCATCCCCACCAACGCTCTATCTTCTCAAGCCCTGCCCCATTGATGCCCTGCCCCCTCAGGGCCCAGCCTCACCGACGCCTTGCCCTCTCAAGCCCTGTCATATTGATGCCCTGTCCCTAAGGGCCCTGTCCCACTGACGCTCTGCCCCCTCAGGGCCCTGCCCCACTGACGCCCTGGCCCACCTACGCCCTGCCTCACAGGGTATGTGGCGTCTTTGCCGGGGCAAATAATTACAGACGTGAACGGCTTGTAAATATTTAGTATTTATTAGAATAAAGATACTCCGACACCATAACACTATATACAATATTTACAATTAAAGTTAACCGTTACAAGAAGGAACTTTCCCTGGTTACCACCACCGCTGGCCCGATAATTAATTACCATCCCCGGTGTGATGCACCAGTACCTTACGCGAGCATACATGCGAGTATGCCGCACCTGCCGTCACGACGTAGCACGCCGGCTTCGATTCCCCGCCTCGGTAGCCTATGCATTACAATGCAACGCCGCGCACAACCCTCACGACGCCCTACCGACGCGCTCAAACCTGAAGAATCAGAAGAATAGAAGAAAGCTCTTGAGTCGGCAACCGCTTTTATACCCTCTGGCAGGCTGACGGAAGCGCGTCACCCGCAGTCCCCGCCGACGCTCCTCCGCCGGCTTCGGGGTTTCCAAACCTGCACCCACGACTGGCATTCCTTCCCAAGCCTTGTGCAGCCCCGCGTCACTTCCGCCGGCGCTGTCCACATGGCTGATATAGTACGTTTGTACTGGCGACAGATATGACGCCACAGGTCCTTCCCCATCGACTCCCTGTCCCAACAGCGCTCTGCCCCATTAACGCCCTGGCCGACACCTTAAAGTGGCATGCCTCACTGACGACCTTCGTAAGAAGATAAAGTTATGAAATCATGCTCCGGAAAATGCCTAATCTTTTTGGCAGAAAATCTCTTATTTATTTCTACTTAAAAAATGCACATACATATATTTTGAATAATGAATATCGTTTTTCTAGATACGAAGCATTTTTAATGTGTTGTAGGGTATGAATAAATCCACATCATGTTACTTTCGTGATTGGTAAATAAGTGTTCATTTATAGTTAACTTCCACCTCTCTACGAAATCGCAACCATGTCAACACTATGCATGAAACAAAATTTAATAAAGAAGAAAACATCCCTTACTTAAGTTATTACTGCTCCCTCAAACTTTCTCCAGCCGAGCCATTTGCGTTGTATAAAGATGTTTCAAAGTCGTACCAGAGTTTGCAACAACCTAATATTCCCTGTTTAATATACAATTACCTCACTCTCCGGAACCACTTACGAATCATTACCTGCACGAGACTCTCACGAGACACGCGGTGTCGAGCGAAGAGTGTGTGTACACGCTTTCAAAACGCGCTTTAGGCCTCTTCTCTGCCTTAGGGATTTTCCCAACCAACTTAAAGAGATAGAGGGTGAGAGTGTGAAAAAGCGTTGAATTAAAACACGGGCTGTTCGAAATGCAGCTCAGATTAATGGATCTCCTCGGAATTCTCAAATGGGGGAAGTAAAACATCAAATGAATTGCGTGCACCCATATTATTTTCAAAAGGCACAATATGCATAGATAACACGATCCTATACACTACAAGTTGAAATTTCTAAAGTTGAATAATATTCATTTCCAGATAAATGATGTTTATTTGATTTGTAAAACACAATTATTTTTAGAATGTCGCATTAGTTGTGAGATAGTTTTGGATATCGAGTATCAAAAGTATTTTTGGCTTTCTGGTCATCGAAAGAATAATGTAATTACTATGAGAGACGTATTTTGTTTTCGAATAAGGATTCTTTGACCCCTGTTTTCAGGACAGCCTTTATACTGCTCTAATTTAGTGCTCAATTGCTACATCGAACGCAAGCAAGGCCATGAATGCGAGAGAGGCGTCTGCTTCGTAGAATAACGTCCATGCATTAAGCCAGAAATGCCATCGTACGGCGGTGCTTACCTGCAAGGGATGTTCTGGCGGTATCGGCATCATCAACGTGATGCCTCAAAGTTTCCAAATGATCAGATCGATCCTAATGATCCCGTGGATCAGCCCTCATTTCACTTACTTATTCATTAATTGCGTCACAGCATTTAGACTCGCGTATAAGAGAATCAGACGGGCACTCTTCACCCGTTTCGTAAATAAACTGTCCGATCGCGTGTATAACTCTATTTTATTTTCAAGATAAAGGTGAAGTGGCAGGTTTCCTTTCCAGGTGCAAATCATTACATTCCTATATTTTATATCAATACAATATAATGCTTTGCTTCAGAATACTGATAATGGAGACCACTTTTTCTGTGGAAATTATGAGGTAAAAATAAACACACCAGCAAGAAAAACAAATACTGAACTTCACCGACCTTTTTCTATAAAACTTTCAATGTAAATGGGTGGTAGTTAGCGGTATCCCGCCATTGTATCTTATTTGAAAAGATTGGATACATACAAATGAGGAGGTATACGGAACTATAAAATACGAGATAAATGTGACAAAAGAAGTATAAATATAACTTTTTACAAACCGGTCTGGATAATTGAATCATGTAGACACACAAAGATTCCATGGAAATAGAAATCATTAGATTAAACTTTGTTTAAAGAGTATTCATGCGTACGTGTTTTAATGAGGCAGAGAAAGATTTTTACCAGCATGGACAACACATTCAGTAATTTGTAATGTGAAAGCATTCAGAGTCATTGCACGAGTATAATATTACATAGCTTTTTTTTTAGAAAAAAAGCAAGTACACCCTTTTCACAGTTGAAGTGAACTATTATAACACGAAGATTGAAATCATTTTTCGCCCTCTCGAAGGCGGCAATCACTTCGAGTGTCTACTGACAAATACCATTTCCCATTTGGCAGTCGAGAGAGCTAAAGTAATATTTGATGTTGAATTTTTTTGTCTTGAATTTTTCATTTTCAAAAGATTGGATATATCCAGACAAGTATTATAAGTTTTTTTTGCCTCGAAACTGTTCCATTTAGTATCATTGAATTTAAATACAGTGATACTTGAAGGTAAAATAATTTTTGTATCTAATTTCAAGTTTTGAAACTTTTGCTTGTCTACTGAACACATTAGCAATTGTAAACTCGTTGCTACATCGTATACGAGTTTCTTCACCGTATTTACAGTCGCAGTTTATTTCTTGATGCACTTCTGTAGTAATGTTAAACCGTCACAAATACAGTTCAACTATTTTATTTGTGTGCCACGTTCGTGGAAAACTTCGCTCGGCCGACGGACCCTCAGTCACCGGGGAACGCTGCTCTGGAAAAGGCATGCTTTCGTCTGGGTGAATAGTCGGTTTCTGAAGTTCACCTTCAAAAGGATTGTGTTTGTATATGACACATACGTAAAATGAGTCAAACAGTTTTGTGAATTGTATTCTGGAATTTGTATTCCTTTCTTCCAAATGTTGACAAATAAAGAGAGTATTTACTGTCATTTTCGAAAAATTGGGTTACCACAAAATATATCTCTGTTAGTCAGTAGTCAGCACTGCTAGTCAACACTAGCACCTAAATTCAGTTCAGATAATTTTCTTCAAAATTGACATCTTCCGATCGATCTGACCGAATTCAATCCCTGAGAATTTGAAACAGAATTTGTGATAGCGATAAAACCTTGAAACATTGTGAAATGTTTCATAAAAATGGCTCTAAATTTGTGGGTCAACTTTTTCACGGATAAAGTAAAGGACGCTAAAAAAATGACGCAAGTTTTATTTAAAAATTCTGAACTTGCACCCTCTAAAACTTCTAAAATGGCAAAGGTTCAAAATTTTTCAGTCTTTACACAACTACAATATTGCATATAGGAATTTTTTCTCTTAATGATATATGTTCTTCAAAAATATCTTTAAATAATATCATCTACAATGATTACTTTCTCGCACTTAAAGATAAACTTCTTAGCAAGAAAAAGTTATGTAATGATGTGGTGTGTGCGTGGATATAACGGAGGTACATAGCGAAAAGAACCCCAACCTGTACATAGTTGTAAAATCTTGTAAATAAACTGTTTGTGCATAGAGCAAGTGCCAGTGTATTTATTTTGCTATTACGACACCATACCATGTTCGGGGTGTGAAATGATGCCGTGGTAGTCTTTTAGACGGTAAAGAAAATAGGAAAGTAACTTCTAGGAGAAAGTCTGTGGAGCACCTTTAGTTAGTTAATATGATTTTCTCGTTAAAGCAGTTTGTTCACAGTTAAGATATAAGTTCGATTACCATTAAAACTTGGGGACTTGCAAAAGTTGCAAATCAGATAAAATAACAAATTTAATTTCCCACTCATTTGTTGAGTCATTCATGAGATACTGAAGACTTATTTCGATACAATTTGAGATATTATAATACGAATATTCAAGTACTTTACAAGTCAAGCCAGAACGTATATGCTGCGTTAGCTGTTTGTACTTTCTCGCTACACAGTAGTGTGAAAGTTATGTAATACTGCGCGAAAAAAACGGCGATTTTTTGGCAGAAAAACACTTATTGCAAAGCTCTGGTTTCTAAAAATCGGATAAATCCAGTTGCTAAATTTAGAAACAAAATCCTCTAACACGTGGTGTATCTGGGTAAATATACAGAAAGTCAATCTCGAATAAAAAACAGATATCCGTTACATGCATTCTTGGACATATTCTGAAATATAGAATGAATCAATTGAGGTGCTCTCAGAGTCCCCTCGTCAAACGTAGCTTAGTATTTGTAGTAAAATAGATTAAGTGAGATTGTTTGCCAGAATAGAACATATAAAGTTGCCATAAACTGAACTTTGCAATATCAATCAGAACAAATATTTTCTTTTTAAAAAAAGCGAACGTGATGTAGCCAGAATCCAATGTTTGTGGGTCCTTGATACAGAAAAATCGAATGACGGCAAAACGTGTGTCTGAAAGTCCGTCCGTCCGTCCGTCCGTCCGTCCGTCCATGAACAACACTAACGGCTAAACTAGCGAATCTTCTCCCATAAGTGGCGACATTGTTCTCAACCAGGAGAACAATTGAAACACACTTGGAGTATACTTCTCAACATAAGTGAATATACGTAGTTCTGATTTGGAAATAGAAATAGCAGGAACTGCTGCTTTAGAAACATTGTTGCCCAACAAATCAAGAAAGAACTATGAGAGTGAGTATTTAATTTTTAAAGATTGGTGTAGAAAAAAAAACGTTCTTTCCATATAGGAAAAATATTTGATTGCTTACTTTTCTGGCAAGTCGGAGATAGAGAGAAACCAAGAAGTCTGGACCCACTACTCTATGTTAAAAGAGTACAGTATCACTTAATGAAAACATTGATATCAAATGTAAACGTAACCGTCCGCGGTTCGAATCCATGTCTTCTTGGCTGTGGGGGTGACTCCGCGTCGTTGGCTGACAGGTCAACATCTCGCCTGTCATGTCGCAGGCTTCCTCAGAACAGTGACACCGCGGTGCTGCGCGTTTGGTACTATATACCGGACAGCCAAGAAAGCATTGATATCAGTAATTTAACTCCGGTTTTAAAGTGGAAAAGTGTAGGATACTAGAAAAAAGTCCAAATTATTTTTAAAAGAAGAGTGGCAAAGTACGGCATTACTTTACCTCACTGATGTAATGACGTACTACACTACAGCTATATTACTATATTAGATCGGTAAAGTACTTCATTATAAAACTGATTATAATAGCTTAGTGTTTCACTTTACTTCACCAAAGTGGATAAAATATTTTAGACACTACCACAATATATTAATAACATACAATATCTATAATTATTACATTTTTTACATCTTGTTAGCATAGATCAATAAATCAAGGAAGTAAGCGTCACGCTCACCACAGACGATCATGTTCCAAATTTATTCTCGGGGTACTGTAACTCGCCACCACTGATCCAAATAAGGAAATAATTAATTTTTTTGTATTCCAGCATTATAAAAGAACCTTTTCTGTTGCAAGAAATCGTTCATAATCGGGCATTTTACGGCAGAAATGATGACGTATTAGATTGTATGTCACGAATGATTGCGTCATCACACATTCAGCCATTCGTAGCGAAAGTATCGCGGGGAGGTAGAGCTAAACGGAACAGCCGACCACCGTTTACTCGCACAATGTTAAATACCAGAGTTGTCTCAGGGAAGTTGTTTCGCAAAATTAAGTTTGATTCTCTTATAAATGTAAAATGCTGTTATACGAAACAATATAGTATGCAACTCAATTATGATGTTGCTTTATTACTTTCGTTACAAATTTGAAAAAACGCTCCTAAAGTCGCTCGTTTTCAAAACATGTACTCGTGCAATAAAGCTTAATATTATAAACTAGTTGCATAAACTATTTTTTGTTATTATTGAAGTTGAATAGCCATTCTTCAGATTACCTATCTTGTTTACTCCCTGTTTTTGTGCTGTTTATAAACAAAATTCATCTTTGGAAGAAGACCTAAAAGCCGATTAAAAGAAAGATATATGATGTCAAGCCTACCGCGAAGATTTAATAGAAAGTAGACCGCAATTTAATAGAAAGTGGTAGATTGAAGGTATGGTCACGTAAGGGAGTATGCAAGAGATCCGAACATGCTCGGTAAACGTATCAGTCCAGACACTATGTTCTACTACGAGCGTCTGTTGTGACACGTCGGCTGACAAAATTTTCACTAATGAAATCCGTCGGCTCTTAATTTCCTTCGTAATACGTGTTTGTAGTTGCCCGTATCCTGCCGTTCTGCGCGCATCACCCCGTTCTGAATACTGTCCTCTATTGTACAGGAAGCGACGCGCCCTTGTGTCGCCGTAAAGTGTCACTCGCGGAGGAGGAAGCGCCGCATGGGCCAATGTGGGTGGGGCCCAGTAACACGACCGCAAATTGGGACGTGAGCCACAGTTCTTCTGAACGGAAAAAGGCACTTTTGTGAAACGGTGGAACACGATACGCGCGAATACATAGAGGTAAAACAAGTCTGCATCTACACCTGCAGCGACATGCTGGTGATGATAACGGGGAAACTTTGCAAATGTTTCACTCGCACGCTCCTGCAAGCCCACGCCTTTGCGAGGCAGAGTAGTGCGTGGGCGGGCGTGGGCGCGCGGGACAGCAGGCGCTCGGCCGCGCAACGAGTCTCTCATCCGTGCGGGGCCGGCGCGGCGTCGCGGTGAGTGGCAGCTCGCCACTGAGCCGCTTCGCGCTGGATCCCGCGTGGGCACGGGGACAGGAGCAGTGGCGATGATGGAGATGAGGTGCGGAGGGGGGCGAGGGCCTTGTGGAGAGCGGGGGTGAGAGCACGGGCGAGGGCGGAACGGATGCGGGGACGATATTGGAGTGACACGAGAGCGAGGGTGGAGGCAGCGGCAAGAGCAGTGGCCAGGTCGGGGGTCAGGAGGAGACGGGGACACGGGCGGGGCGAAGATGGAGGTAAGGGCGAAAGCGAGGGCGGGGCGCGAGCGATGACATGAGTGGGCCGTAGCGGCGCGTGGGCGTTTTGTGAGGGACGCGGGGACGGGAGGGGCCAGAAGGGGGGAGAGTGGAGGCGAGGGCGGGGATGGCGGCGAGGCGAGGGCGGTGGTGAGGAGTGGGCGGGGAGGGTCCAGGCAGACGCGAGGCGAAGCTGGAGCGGGGCGGGGCGGGGTCAGAGCGGGGACGGCGGCGGGGCGAGGTCGAAGGTGAGGGCGGGGGCGCGGTGTGGGCGGGGAGGGCGGAGGCGCGCCGAGGGCGGGGCGGGGCGGGGTGAGGGCGGGACACGGTCGGGGCGGGGCGGATACGCGGCGGGGGCGGGGCGGGGTGGACTGTACGGCCTCTCATTAGCCGACGGAAGCGCCCTCTGTCATTAGGGCGCGCGAGGCGGTCGGCCCGCGCGTTGATTCCCGGACGCGTCTCCCGCAGCGGCCTGCCGTCCCCGCCGCCGCCCCCGCATCTCCGCCGGTCGAGGACCTGCGCCGTCTATAGATAGGCGATGTTATGGGCTGTTCCGAGAGGCCGTTGCTAACGAGCACGTCTCCTCCGCTCAGGTGGGCCTCAGAGAATTGTAATTTCAAAATTGTAGCAGCCTCGCCTGTACTTTCCGTGTAAAGAAGTTCGAAGGAGGAGAGAAAAGTTCGTTGTTCGTATTCACATTCAAGGGTTACTTGAGATATTTGTCATATTTTGTTTGTCAGTTTTTTTACATTAGTCTGACGAAAGTTCCAAAGAGGGGAGAGGAAATAATTATTCGTATTCACATTCAACTTGTTACATTTCCTCGTAACTCCTCTGACACGGTAAAGTTTAACTGAGATTTTTTTCTTTGAAAAGTACATTGAAAGCATTGGTATTTACAAGAACATTGAAGCATTTATAAAAAGACCCACAAACTGATCTATTCTTTGTAGATGTCAATATGCTGACACATCCACTAGATCTCCAGACTTGCCGAGCCGTATTGACAGGAGACAAAAATCGCGAGGACCACTTTTCGTCCGTTAACGAGATCTTTGTCGCTCATTTTGTTGAAGTAAACAACTTTGAAGAAAACGTGAGGTATCTGAGAATGCCAAAAGGCGTCAATACTGGCAGAAATTTCTTTGAAAAGGTATAAACATTTTGTAGAAAAAATTAGTTTTGAATCAACCCCTAAACACATCGTTCTATATTCTGCTCATGTTGTTACTATAATACGTATTTGAATAGAAAATCAATATTTTCTAACAGAAGTCAAAATTGTTTTCAAATGTTTGTTAACTTTTTCTGATTTGAAAATGAAAACCGTTTGGGTTGTTTTCAAAGAATAGCATTTGGAATCAAAATTTCTTTTTTTAAAGAGTATGTGATGTAAGTAATAGCGTATTATATTAAAAATCTTAATACCAGAAATTCTCAATCTATAATTTCGTTCGTGTTTTACGTCGCTGTTATGTGTATCGTTAAGTTTCTTTCTTCTTGACATGTGACCTTTATTCGCGCCAATAATGTGTTTTGTGTGTTCTGTATTTACTGCGACGAGCCATTGAAATAGCCGTGCGCACAAACAATTCACGTTCAATGCTAACAGTTACTCCTGTTTAAACATAGGCCAATGGAAACAACCAATGAAGAGCTTTGCTCACCATAAACATTTCCAGCCATATCGAAACTCAGAATTAATCTGGCATAATAGGTCAATACTGTCAAAATATTTCTTAACGGAAAATCCACATTTTATTTTGTAACAAAACGAATCTTCAACTGTAAGCAACATGTGGTAAATTAACTGTTTCTCTACTAGATGATAATCTTGTAGAATAAAAATTAAGGTATTGATTATCATCACTGTTTTTATAAAAAAATCTGTATATTCTTTAATACAGATTTAGATTTTGCATCTAAATTGTGGAGCAGTGTTGCGGGCGGGCTGCACGAGACAATCGGGGCATTGTGGTGGCAGGCCGGTCAAAGCAAGAGGGGACGGTCAGGGCAGAGCAGGTAATGTGGAACGTGGCAAGGAGAGGATGCAAATAAAACATCTTCTGTCTCACACTATGGATAGAATGCATTCCCTTTCCTTTTTAATAGTGTTGGTTGTGATGAATAAATATCCTGGCAATACCGTTTTACTTCAGCTACTGTTGTATAGTTTTAAGTGCATCAGCAAAACATGAGCTCCAAAAATATCTGAACTCAATACAGCTGAAAAATAAATTTGCTGCTCAAGTTTACATGCCCTTTACATTTCATATATGTTCACACTATCTTAAAAACATAAAAGGTTGCGCTTGAAAAATGCCTTTAAAAATTCGACTAATTCGATCAATTTCAGTAATTACAAAATATGTAAATAACTAATAAGCTTCTATATTTGAAAATGTTGTATACAAAATCGAAGTGGAAAACGCTTTCCTCTCAGAAACAACATTTTGCAGTTTTGTGAGAATTGATTAAACTTGATAGTGGAATTTAAGAAAACAAATTCTCTTTGTTTCTACAACAAACCAGCATGTAGTATGATTTTTCCCTCATTACAAACTTTTCGTTCGAGTGATCCACTAACTCCACCGTCAGTCAACTACCAAAGGATAGTTGCATTATATAACTTAGGATCGACAAAAGCAAGAGGAATTCACCACAATCCCTTCCAATCACCATTCTCGATGGAATTTAAATGCAAATATTCCAAACCTATGAAAAAAGAGATTTTAATTCTGCAGCACAATAGCGACTATATTACTGATGCAAAACATAAAACACAGTGGGTAAAAGCAGAATCAGAATAATGGAAAACAAAATGTAGTGTTTCGCGAACAAAGCGGGGTGATTGCGTGACGAGATGTTAAAATCGAAACAGGAGTATGCTCACAAAGCTTGCATTAGACGAAGCTTCAGCAGCTTTTGGCGAACATCGAATACCAACAGGAAAAATTTGACGGGCTCCTATTGTGAGTTTCATTGCATCTTGAATTGTGTTACTAAGCGTTTTTGAAATTATTTGTAGTGTACTGAAATCAAGTTTTCATTACACTGTCACGAAAAAATAAAATGTCAAATGAAAAACAGAAGAAACCATTATGAAAATATTTTAAAATGCCAATATTTTGTTTGATTTACTGCCGTGAAGGTAAATAACCCCTCTGTAAATACCCTAATGAAGTTTCTATTTAGGACAAACTAGTGAACCACAGCAGCAAAATGTTACCGGAGAAAAAAAAAAACTAAAATTGTTTTCCAAAAAGTAGCATGCACACTGCACAAGAACAACCAAAATACTCTCATATAACTCTGCAATTAATGAAACATTTCAATAAAAAAATTCAAGAAGAATGCGAAAGCGTAGTATATACCTACACAGCACAACAGTTCTTTACATAACGTAAAATCGAATAAAAAAAACGTTCTTGTCATATGAAGCAAAACATG
Source organism: Gryllus longicercus (assembly GCA_038098605.1). Classification (NCBI taxonomy): domain Eukaryota; kingdom Metazoa; phylum Arthropoda; class Insecta; order Orthoptera; family Gryllidae; genus Gryllus; species Gryllus longicercus. The sequence goes on from JAZDUA010000068.1 coordinate 4,239,739, forward strand.
AATAGCCAATAGCCTCTTCCTTGGAACCTTGCTGTCAAATGCCATACGTAGTGACGTACTATGGGAGTAGGTTAAGTAATACAATCAAATATCAATATAATATTTCAACAAAATTCAAACTCCTTAATTTATTTTGGATATTTCCAAAGTTCTTGAATACCCAACGAAATCATAGACACCTTTTATATGGCCGGAAATTAGACTATATTGTTTTCTTTCAATTTCTGTGTGCGTTGGTACTTAGTAACACAGATACTTTTAATTATTTTAATGAGAGAGAGTGTATGCTGTCTAGGAATTCTAATAATTGCTGGAGTGTAACTTCGGTTTTTGTGCTTCAAGACTTAGGCTTATCGATGAAAATTTTCGCTACTTTACGTTTTGGTCTCATGACTATCTTCTTGTAACTTGCGTGCTATGTTCCTTATTTTAAAATTTTTGAATTATAGCTTATAATAGTATTTGATAGTAATAATAACAACCAAACAGTAAAATCGGAACTTATTCAATAATTAACATATTTTGATAAAAGGTATTCTTTTGCATAAGTGTATAGCACAAAAGACACCTACACAATATTATTAATTTTCCTTGAAACAAATCAATATAATTTGTAATGAAATCTCTTCTCGTGGGGAAAGTACTAACTATCTCCAAGGAAAGAAATGATGATAAACGATTCTAAACTTACCTTTATTAGAGGTGTGTCAGCTCAGGTAGGAGGACTTAATTATCCTAGAAAAATACAGACGTATTTAATAACGTGTATACAATACAAACATTTTAAGTTCTAGAAGATGAAATTGAAGGACTCAGTAGAAGCAAGAGGTTATCCCACATTTTTTTTATGAAATGGAGTTACTAGCATTTAATAAAACTTTAAATATTATTCTCTTAATGTAATATATTATTTCAATGCCGATATATTATTTAAATATGGAAGTACATGCAAGTGTTCTCTGTTTAGATGTTTAAAACTGTACCAAGCTATATTATGAAAGTTCTAGTAAAACCCTCAATATCTCAGAACTAGATCAATGTAGGATAGCCCCATCTTCTACTGAGTTCTTCAATTGTAAAACATTTTTACAAAAGTTGCTTTATGCATCATACATTTTCGAATTACTAAACATGGAGAAGTCACGTTTTGGAAACATGTCAGTACACACTGAATTGCGATTTATTGAATACATGATATTTTATATATTTATCTGGAATTCAAGTCATACATTTACTTGTTCAAAACTGCAATGTTTTGTTTTATTTAATTTTATAACTGTAAAATACAAATACAAATACAAATGCAATTGTGTAAAATACAAATGTAAAATACAAATGCAATTTTAAACATTGCCTGGAATCTCCATTTCAAAAAAAAAATTGAATTGAATTGAAACTCCCATTTAGAAACTGATATTTCTTACAAGGCCATGGATTGCACATTAATCGCATGAACCTTCAACGTATTATTTCTGCATTAGGATATGAGGCAAAGGAACAATGATTTTTTGAATAATTTTGTGTCATAATGTACAATTTCTCTGCTTATCCTTTTTTCGATGACATTTTCCTGATACTGACACCTGATTTATGTGATTTTTTACGTCGAGTGCTAAAGACATGTGCATTGGTTGGAAATATGTTCACGCCTTTGAGTAAGTAATTTTTTACAAAGACCACTGATTCGTAAATCAAGAGACACGACAAAGGTAGAATTACTAACTTAATAGAGAACCACGTGGGTTGGATTTACTAATAATTCCTACCATTTTTTTCTATAATCTAAAAGAGTGGGAGTTACATGATGTGTTACCCGATAATATAGTGCCTTGTCTGAAGCGGGAATGGACATTCGCAAAATATACACGTCAATGAATTGTTCACGACGGTTATTTCATATTCAAAAAATTCACTTGATAATACCTGTTTATTCAGTTTCCCCCGACACATTTCACGGTCCGTAATCCCTTAACGGCTGCGACTGTAGGTTAGTGTGTCACCGACAGCAGCTCCGCGACGACATTCACACCTCAGTCGCCTTCGCGGGAACGTGCTCCCAGTAATTACCGCCATTTCGCGCGAAGTCCGCGCGGCGCGACGCAGCGTATCGAGAGAAGCGAGCTGGCGATGCTTCTCGCGATCTCTCGAGGGCCACGTGGCGCCGCCCTTTCCCTTCCGCCCTTCACCCGGCCATCCTTCGCCCCGCTTCCGCCCCGCCCACGCAAAAACCTCCTGCACTCTGCTAAATTGCGCGTTTGTTTTTTAGGAAGACGCAACGGAGCGCGGGCCGGAGTCGCGTTCCTCGTCCAAACAGTTCTCCGCTGTCGCCTCCCCGGGCCTCCCCCTCCCGCCTCACTGGGTTGTCTTTGTCCTTGTCTAGGAGAGAGAAATGTCCCCTGGGGGGGGGGGGGCATTGTTGCTGACATGTATAGAGGAAGTCCGGGAAATAGGGAAGTGTCGCGTAATATGGTACACCGAGCATAATCCTCTGTCAAGCATCGGGAGAGTTGGCTCAGGGCACCGACTAATGTCACTGCAGTGTCTCTGCAGGGAGGTCCTAGGTTCGACTCGCCATGGTGACAGGATTTTCGGCATTTACTTGTCAGCTAGGTCGAATTCGGTCGCTGTCTGGAGCAGAATTCTCGCGACCGGCTGCCCTGTTCGGTAGTTTTCGGTGGTTTCACCGATCAACACCAGTCGAATGCCGAAGCAGTACCCTCACAAACGGGCCACGGACCACGCGCGAACTTGCGATCTTTCCTTTATCTTCTTTGACATACCCTCACCCCTTGCTTACACACACTTACACTCTCACATCCACTACGCTACTACACATTCAGGGGATCGGTCGGGAGCTTAGAGCTTGCCTCGGTCGGCGAGGTATCTGGTTTGGGAAAACTCTTCTAGACGACATTAGGTCGACATCGGATCTCACCATCCAGCAGGATAAGAACACCGCCACCTCACGTGATTAAAATACGCACTAGATTTACGGGACTAATGCCCTTATCCCTTGACGACCCCGGAATCACTACAATCAAATACTATGACGAGAGCTCCAGCCAAGTGGAACAGTGGTAAATTACTTCAGAATGCTCGTATGGTGCTCCGCAGTCAGTCACACGCGTGGCCTATTGAGCAACTTACGCAGCTTGCCAGCTACTGAAGATTTGTTTGTCGTATTTCAAAATTTTACGCAGGTAGGATTTGACAAGCCAACACTTTTAGTTTGTTTTCTGTCTAACGAGTAGAAAGTAAGCACAGTGTACACCACTAGCGCTACTTCTTTTATGATTTTATTCTCATTTTGTGGCGTGCAGTTCACGTTAGACAATATTTATTTGAGAGCGGCATGTCGGGTTATATGGAATTCTCGATTTTTGTATATCATCTGAGCTGGAGTTCTTATACCACCTGTACCAGACTACGATGATGCCGAATGTATCTTCTGTAATGACAAGTTTCCTGAAGATAGACTGGGAGAGGAGGGATTTGCGCAAATTGTTTGTCCTGTTCTCTGTGGGACGTTCTTGACTGTTCTGGAGCACAACAGGAAGATTGTCTATGTGATTTTTGCACGTAAATTATTAAAAACCTTTGAAATTTGTATTTTATAATGACACATTACCATTGCATATTTTTTGAAAATTTATTTCTTAATTTTTGTTATTTTGAAAACCCTATTGAATATTACCCGACTATATCATATTATCTTGCAAATGCAAAGTTAAAAATATAAAATTATTGTTATTACAAACAATTGTTTTTAAATTCTCAAACCAAATATTTAATTGGAAATTGTTGACGTTTGGGTTCATTTCATATTCCGTGCACTAAACAGTTGTCAAGTAACGATAATAAATAAAAATATACTTTAACTTCCTCTACATTGAGTATAGTGTTGTGCTTTTGCCAGAGGTGCAAAGGATTCAGGCAGCGTATAATTAGATTAGCTTACACTCGTAGAGCAATGCATTATGAGAATGTTACCATTCTTTATTGAGGTTTCGTATTGAGGTATTGAGGAGGGTTTGGAACCAGGCGGTCCTGCCAAACATCAAATTCTGACAGAAATTGAGTTGTAAGTCATGATGTATCTGTATCATCGATAAGTTCTTCATGAAAATTCATAAAAGGGAAATAATTATAAACGTTGTCATTGCCAACAATAGTTATTAATAACTATTAATAATAACTATTATTGGCAATTAATAACTATTGTTGGCAATGACAACGTTTATAATTATTTCATGAAAAATGCCAACGATAACGCACCACTACACCTATATTCATAAAAGGGAACCTTGAGAAAGAGGTTTAAATCGTGTCTTTTAGTGTTGAAAAAGAGACATTCTTGCAGCAAATTGCATTCAATAAATTTCTATTTACGGTAATAAACAATTACGTATTGCAGTACAATTATGTATATAATGGGACGGAAATAGTTCTCCAAAATTGGAAATAAAAACTCAGTTGCGTTTCTGTAAAAAAAACAGTTTGATATAATTTTGTTTCACTATTTACAATATTTACAATGGTTAAATGAAAAAAGAAGATTACCTGTAAAAAAAACAGAAAACAACATTTAAAGTTTTTACTTCAGGTAATGTTTTAACTTTTAATCACGTTTTTAAACACGTGTGATCTCAACGCGATCTTCTTATCTTCTGCCTTGCTAGTCAGTCATCAGGCGGCTCTCGGGACGGTGTCAGCTGTCGATAGCGCGGCACATTTGAATCGAAGAAAACGGTGACACCGATGCGAGTGTCGATGTTTTCTTTACATCTCCCCTCTTTAGATGTGAACAATTCCCATGCAATTGTTCAATTTTTATAATCCTCTACAAGTGGAGTTAGTTTCGTTATGTGATAGAGATTGGATTCTTTTTTCTTGTGTCCGGTGTCAACTTCATAGATTGAGTTAGAGATTTTTCTTGTTATCGAATATGGTCCAATTCGCAATTCATCTAATTTCTTTCTATTCAGACTATTTCCATTTTCTACATATACGAGGTCTCCCTCATTTAATTCAATTTGTTTTCTGTGTAGGTCAAATCGTTTCTTGTTTTCATTATGAGATTTTTTTGTATTCTCAAGTGCTATTTTTCTGTCTCTTTCTAAATTTTCGGTTGTGGTTTTTTCCTTTAATTCATGTGGTAGGATGTTTATGTTTCTACCTTCTAACAAATATTTTGGTGCAAATTTTGTCACTGTATGCTCTGTTTCGTTGTATTTTTCCACAGCTTTTTTCGCAATAGTTGTCCATGCAATCTTTTTGTCATTTTCGTTTATAGTGCATCGTATTTTATTCACTAAGGTCTGGTTTAATCTTTCATTGAGACCATTTGAGAAAGGTGAATCTACGGCAGTGAAGATCATTCTTATTTTTTTCTTTTCCAAGAATTGTTTGAATTTTTTGGAATTTATTCCTGGATATTGATCCGTTAGTACCATTTGGACATCATGGTTTTCTGTCACATTCTCCATTAGTTTTATGAAATCATCAGAGTTTTGGTTTTTTGATGTTAAAACATAAGCGTACCGTGTGAAATGGTCGACCAATAAGTGTAGGTATTTTTTTGTTGATCGGGATCCTCCGAATCCTCCTATGGTGTCTATAGACATGATCTCAAATGGGTACGTTGCTGGTCCTAAGTGTGACATTAATCCAAATTTCGATTTTTTTCGTGATTTATTCTTTATGCAGATGTCACAAGTTTCACAAATCTTCTTAATGTTTATAATCAAATTTTTCGCTGTATAGAATGGTGTTATTTTATTTATCATCTGGGTTCTTCCCAAGTGACAATAAGTATTGTGTACGTTTCTTATTAATGCTTCACTGAATTCTTCTGATAATAAAATTTTGTCTCTTCTTTTTGATTTTTTATAATAAATTTCATTTTTTAATATCAGCTTATTCTTATTATTTTGAACTTCTGTGTGTTTTCTTTGATCATTCTTTATTTCCTCTAGGTTTACTAGGTTTACTATTTTTAATATGTCATCTGAATTTTCATCAGGTTCTAAAACTGGATTCCGGCTCAAACAGTCTGCCTCTTGATTTAATTTTCCAGGATTGTATTTGACTTTGAAATTGTATTGAGACAAATAATATGTCAAATCACCAAGTTCTTCATCTGTTCTCGCTTTTATATTAAGATTTTCTAAGGGTTTATGATCAGAATATACTAAAAACTCTCTTCCAAGAAGCCAATGTTGCCAATATTTCACGGCTTCTTTTATTGCCAAGCATTCAAGGTAAATTGCTTTTTTATTTTTCTGAGCTTCACTCAATTTTTTTGAAAAATATGCCACTGGCTTACTATCTCCATTGTTGTCTTTTTGTTTTAATACTGCTCCGATTCCCTTGATACTTGCATCAGTGTAAATATGGATTGGTAACTCTGGATCAAATATTTTCAAAATTGGTTCTGAGCATAGTAATGCTTTTATTTTTTCAAATGATTCTTGACATTCCTTGGACCATATAAATTTCACATTTTTTCGCAAAAGATTATGTAGTGGATCTAAAATAATTGCAATGTGTGGGACAAATTTATGATGATAATTAATTTTCCCAAGAAATTGGCGTATATTTTTTTGGTTTTTTGGTGTTGGGAATTGTTTTATTGCAATTAGATAATCCTGTAGTGGTCTTATAGAATTGTCTTGTATTATATGGCCTAAGTATTTTGCTGAGTCTTTTGCGAAAGAACATTTTGAAAATTTTATTCTGAAGCCTTCTTTTTCTATTGCTTCTAACATCATCGATATGTGTGTTATGTGTTCATCAAAAGATCTTGAAAAGACCAGTATATCGTCTATGTAGTTTACTGCAAACTTTGTTAGACCATATTTTCTCAAAATATTGTTCAAAATCCTTTGAAAAATAGCCGGTGCCGTTTTTAAGCCAAAAGGGAGGCTGGTCCATTGAAAATGTCCTTCTTGCGTTACAAATGCGGTTTTTTGTCTATCTTCTATTTTCAATGGAATTGACCAGAAAGCTGAATTAATATCTAAGGTTGTAAAGTATTTGCAGTTGACTGTTTTTACCATAAGATCCTCAATCAGTGGAAAGGGTTGTGATTGAGGTACAATGATTTTATTTAATTCTCTAAAGTCAATGCATAACCTTGATTTTTTATTATCTTCTTTTTTATATGCTAGAGTTACTGGTGCGGCAAACGGACTATATGATTCTTCTATTAAGTTTTTTTTAGTAGCTTTTCGATTTGGCTCTCAATTTCTCTTTTGTCTTCAATCGTACATCTGTACGGACGTTTATAGCAATACTTGTCCACTATCAAATCAATATGTGCTTCATAATTTTTTACAGTGCCGATATCATACTTATCTTTTGCAAATACTGATTTATATTTTTCAATCAATTTGTCAATCTCAAATTGTTTATCTACATCTAGATGATTTACAATAATTTCGAATTCATCAGTGTTTACATGCTCGTTGAAATTGACTTTATATTCTTTTTCTGCATCATCTAAATACTTAGAATTGGTATTATTTGTTTTTCTTTCCTGTCCGTTATTTTGAAATTTTTCTCTCAAGTCACCTGGCACATCAGGAATGTTTTCATTTTTATTTTTTTCTTCTTTCTCTTTTGGATTATAATATTGAGTTATTTTTAAATCCTCATTTTGGATCAGTTTAAATTCTTTTATACAATCCAGACCTATTAAAAATTCGTAATTGAAATTTTCGTTGTCTATAATAAAGACGTTCATTTCTTTCTCTATATTGTAGATTTTTATTTTCAGTGTTATCATACCTTTTGTTTTTTTCGCACCATTAATGGTTTTCAAGTTTACTGTTTGGAAATCATTCATGTTTTTCTGTTTTAACTTTAATAATTTTGCGTTTATTAATGACACATTCGAGCCTGAATCATAAATGCCCGAAATGTTGAGAGTGTCATTCAACAGTAACTCGATTTTTATTAATGGTGGAATTTCTAGTTTTTTGGATTGTTTTGATTCAAATCCACTTCCAGTTCCGAGTTGTTTATAGATTTTATTGGTTCAGTCTTATTGTCATTTTTTCCTTTAAACCAACAATTAGATTCAGGATGGAAACGTTTACCTTTTTTTGCATTCTCACAGATTCGGCATGGTTTTTTTTCTTCAAGTTTTTTTAACTTATTGTCGGGGTAAACTTTTCCTTTGTAATCAGTTGTATTTTTTTTTACCAGGTGTTCCAGCTTACTTATTTCATTATAGAGATCTTGAGTTTCTTGTAAAATTTCTCTGTCGATATTGTTTAACACATAATCTGGTAAACCAATAGCTATAAGATCGATTAGAGTTTCTGTATCCATAGATTTTCTTATTTGTAACAGCAGTTTTTCTTTTTTTAAAGCATAATCGAGCAAAGACCCTGATTGATACTTAAATGAAAAAGCATACTTTATCGGAGACCAGCCTTTATTTCCAAAAGTTTCAATAAAGTTCTTTTTCCAATCGCTCCATTCTGATTCTATTGTATATTTCAAAATCATACATGTATACCAGTCTGCGCTTGCATTTTCTAGGAGAAATTTTAAAGCTTCAATTTTTTCCTGATCTTCTACCACCATAAAGCGTTCACATTCTTTCTCAAACTCATTTATCCATTGACATGCATTTGAGTTTTTGGCATTAAATTTATCAATCATAAAATCATTAGCAATTTTCCCAAAGTTTTTTACTTCAGATTTTTGCTTTTTATCATCTAAAATTTTTTTCAATAACTTTTCAATTGTTTCATTTGAAATACCCTGTGCAGGTTTTTCCACTTCTTTCTCTGTAATCTCTTCTAAATAATAATTTTCAAATTGCAAATTTTCCTCGTCGTCCAAATATACTTGTTTTAAATTCTCTGTCAAAGTGATCCAGACTTTTCGAAATTGATGTCTTTTCTTGAGTGTATTTTTTATCTTACCAAACATTTGTGTTTCAGTCAGATCTTTGTGCAAAAGTGTGTTTTGTATTTCATCTGGTAAGGCAAAAGTTCTGCCATCCGGTGTGCCAATTGAGGTTAGGCATAATACCGTTGATTTTCCATCTCCTGCTCCTTTCATCATAAAGTCGAATCGTAGTTTATCCATCTTCATTTGAAGTTTCCAAAACAAAAATGTTGTTTTATAATGGGACGGAAATAGTTCTCCAAAATTGGAAATAAAAACTCAGTTGCGTTTCTGTAAAAAAAACAGTTTGATATAATTTTGTTTCACTATTTACAATATTTACAATGGTTAAATGAAAAAAGAAGATTACCTGTAAAAAAAACAGAAAACAACATTTAAAGTTTTTACTTCAGGTAATGTTTTAACTTTTAATCACGTTTTTAAACACGTGTGATCTCAACGCGATCTTCTTATCTTCTGCCTTGCTAGTCAGTCATCAGGCGGCTCTCGGGACGGTGTCAGCTGTCGATAGCGCGGCACATTTGAATCGAAGAAAACGGTGACACCGATGCGAGTGTCGATGTTTTCTTTACATGTATTATGTATCGAAATCATTTCGGTACTTAATAAATAGGTATTCAATTTAATTTGTTGCAAGTTCAAAATAATATTAATGAAGGGGGTGAGATTAGGTTTTGCCATCCATCTAACTTACCTTCAATCCATCCATCCATCCATCCATCAATTCCTCCATTCATCTATATACCTAACCCTCCATCCAACCACCTTTCTAGCATCCCACCTACATCTCTCTACACGTCTTTCTATCACTCACCCTAAATATCTCCCTTCATTTCGCCCTACATTATTCCAAAAAATCACTCTGGATTTGTCTGTCTGTCTGTCTCTTTCTCTCTCCATATGTATCTCCATCTCACTCTAAATCTCTTCCTTCATTTCTATCTCTCGTTCTCTCTCTTTAACTCTACCATCAACTATATCTATATCCATATTTACTACTTCTATCTACTTGTCTATCTACCTCTTCCTCTCTATTTATTTTCATTGGAATTTGGGACTCTTCACCTAGTTAATTCACTGAGACTCCTAAAAGACGGTCTAAAGTCATCGAAAGTGATGGAAGTTAGGGAAAGCAGAATCATTATTTAACAAGCTGTACTTTAAATAAGTATTTAGAATCATATGATCGCTACTTCAAAAAGTTCATGGAACACAAAAATATCAAAAACTTTGGAATCAGAATTCACTAGTGAAATATCTAAAGCTCCGTTATTATCGACACCTTTCCTTCTTTAACTTGCTACCTGGGCGTTATACGTTATTAGTTTATACAAACCACCAAATGGTGTTTCCTCTAGCGGCGGCATCTATCGGTGCGAAATGGTGCTGTTTTAGGATTGGTCGCAGGCGCTGGGTCTGCGATAAACGGTACAACAATATTGGCTCGAGTGGGAGCGCCTTCGTCCACGAGACGTTGCTGGCCCACTCAACGCAGGCGGCCTCCAGCGCGGGCGGAGGGTGAAGGGCGGCCCGGCGCGGGGCGGGGCGGGGCGGGGTGGCGCGCGCCTGGGCACGCGGCGCCCCGCCCTCGACAAGCGGCGCCCGCGCCTCTGCAAACAGCCCGCGGCTGCCGCCTACCCGCCCTGCGCCCGCCGCCCGGCTCGCCTACAGAACCGCCCCCGTACCCGCGACCACCCCGCGTCAACGAGGAAGGTTCTGTTGTGTCCTCACTTTTTCCTCTTCCTTCCCTAGCAACTCTCTCTCTCTCTCGCTCGCTCAATCTCTCCCTCTCTCTTTCAATCTCTCCCTCTCTCTTTCAATCTCTCCCTCTCTCTTTCAATCTCTCCCTCTCTCTTTCAATCTCTCCCTCTCTCTTTCAATCTCTCCCCCTCTCTTTCAATCTCTCCCCCTCTCTTTCAATCTCTCCCCCTCTCTTTCAATCTCTCCCTCTCTCTTTCAATCTCTCCCTCTCTCTTTCAATCTCTCCCTCTCTCTTTCAATCTCTCCCTCTCTCTTTCAATCTCTCCCTCTCTCTTTCAATCTCTCCCTCTCTCTTTCAATCTCTCCCTCTCTCTTTCAATCTCTCCCTCTCTCTTTCAATCTCTCCCTCTCTCTTTCAATCTCTCCCTCTCTCTTTCAATCTCTCCCTCTCTCTTTCAATCTCTCCCTCTCTCTTTCAATCTCTCCCTCTCTCTTTCAATCTCTCCCTCTCTCTTTCAATCTCTCCCTCTCTCTTTCAATCTCTCCCTCTCTCTTTCAATCTCTCCCTCTCTCTTTCAATCTCTCCCTCTCTCTTTCAATCTCTCCCTCTCTCTTTCAATCTCTCCCTCTCTCTTTCAATCTCTCCCTCTCTCTTTCAATCTCTCCCTCTCTCTTTCAATCTTTATCTCTTTACATATCTCTTTTTCTCTCTCTTCTTGTTTTTCTCACTCATAATATCTGCACCATCATTTTTCTCTCATCACATTCAGACTCTCCTCCCTCGCCGAATCTCTCTTTTTATTCGTCTTAATTTTGGTTATTCTTTCTCATTTATCAATGCTCCTCCTTGAACTCTTGTTTGTTCTATAACAAAGTGATCATTGTTGACGTCTTGATTGATCATTTTGCTTTTCTCTCTCTATCCATCTCTTTATCTCCCTCATCAGCCCTCTCCCTAACGCATCATCTCTATCTCTCCATCGCTTCCTCTCTCTCATAATCTCTCTCCATTTATTTCCCCATCTCTTCGTCCATTTCTCTCTCATTCTCTCTTTCTCTCCCTCCACCTCTGTATCTCTTTTTCTGAATATATCTCTTCGTTTTACCTTATCTCTGCATCACTTCCTTCCTCACACACACAAACCCTGCTTCATCTCTCCCTCTCTCTCTTCCACGCTCTCTCTCGCAGGCTCTCTCTCCCAGGCTTTCTCTCTCTCACACACACTCTGTCTCTCTCTCTCTCTCTCTCTCTCTCTCTCTCTCTCTCTCGCTCGCTCGCTCCCTCGCTGTCTCTTCCTTTCTATATTTTTCACATACTTATTTGATTCATATCTCTTGTCTGCTGACGTTGGCTCTCTTCAGACACCTTCGCCTCTCGTCTCACTTTTGCTTCATAATTACGTAAGAAATAAACGTAGCCATTTCGGAAAGTAATATTTTACTCGTGAATACGTATATCATTTTCTGAAATAATTATTAATGATGCCTCTAAGTATGTAGCAAATATTTATGTTGCAAATGGAGTACATTCCTTCCCTCGCCCCAACCACATTCCACCCTAATCTCCCCTTGATCATCACTGCAATTCCCTGCGACACTATTAATAATATTGGTAACTGCCCTAACAGTCAACACCAATCGCATCATATTCTCATGGCTTTATTGACACAGCAAATATCTACTATGCGTACTCGATCAAGATCGCTCGTCAATGTACATTAACTGAACAAAATCATTCATATATAACTAACAGGGACTTTCCAGCACGGCTCGTCAAATTTCTACATTACTAAGTTCGAGTTATATTTCGGATATTCCATAAATACTATGATATTGTCATCGAGGTCCATTGTCGCTTGTCGTAAGGGGAGTTCAACATTAAGTTGCATAACACACCGCCTTCGGTCATCAAAGCTTTCGCTACCACCGGCACCACTTGGCCATCCCCGCCGAAGCCGCCGCCGCCGCCCCGCCCCCCTTCCCGACCTTCCCGCACCCCTTCCCCCAGAAGCGACGCCGCGCGTCCGTGTTTGCTCGCGCCTGCCGGCAATTAGCGGGCCTCTACCCCGACTCCTAATCCCTCACCCCCCCGGACGCCGCCCATCCCTCGATCCCCGCAGGCGGCCACCGCGGTTCGCCACCCGGAGCGGCCGGCGGCGGTGGCGGCGGCGGCGGCGGCGGCGGCGGCGGCGGCGGCGCTGTAGGGTGTGAGCGCGGCGCTGCAGAGGGTGAAGATGATGGATGAAGTGAAATGATGGCGATAGGGGTGAGACGGTGATGATAGAGGACATGTGACACTAGGGAGAGGTGTGACGGTTGCGACAGAGGGTGATGACAGGTGATGGAGAATGTGACGGTGGGGTAGAGGAGGTGATGTATGTAAAAGGGGAAGTGTTGGTAGTAATAATACAAGTGACAGTGATAACAGAAGAAGTGACGGCGTGGTTACAACGGTAAAGTCAGAGGATGTAACGAACGTATTGGGATCAGACGGTATTATAGTGAGGCTAGAAATTGTGTCGGCTATGAAAAACGGTGTCTTTGGTCCGAGATGGGGCTGTCGGATTGTGCTAGCGGTGTTTAATGCGTAGTTGACAACAATGGAGACATAGGGAGGGATACATGCCGACGAGTTTTGGCAATGGCTGTGTGGAGGAGAGAAGATCGACGTGGTGGCGTAGATAGAGAAGGCAAAGATCGAGTGACAAGATCGGCGGCGGCAAGAATGATGGTGAGATTGTTGATAGCGCGAGTGAATGGTATCTGGTATAGCGGCTGGGATGGCGGTGGAGGGTGACGACGGCGGAGGATGACAGCGGCTGGAATGGCCACAAGAGCATCGGCGGCAACGGTGACAAACGCCCCGCTGGCGGTATCATGCCCAAGCGGCGCGGGAGCGGCTGCGGCGGCGGCGGTGGCGGTGGTTGCGTGCCCTGGGTCAGCTTGCCTAGGGCGGCGCCTCTCCGTTTCCGAGCCCTGCCTGCGCGCCCGACCCTTCAACCCTCCAGGCGAATACCGACGCGCGCGTCCCGAATTCAAGAGCGGCCGCCCCGTTGCACTGTGCCGCGCCCGACTGCGCCCCGCCCCCTCAGCCGGTGTTCGTTACCGCGCACACCTATTCCGCTTCGCCAAGTCAACACAACTTCTCGCTGCCGAAAGCCGCCGCGCCGCGCGGGTGGGTGGGGGGCGAGTTACAGGGCGGATGGGCGTCGGCGAGCGGGAGGATGGGCGACGGCGGTCAGGTGAGGGTGACGACCGGCGGGGGCCGGTGTGGGCCGGGCGGGGGTGGGTGGGGGCAGACGGTGGTGGGCGGAGCGGGGCGGGGGCGGGCGAGGGCGGGTGATCGGGGGCGGGCGAGGACGAGCGGGCGAGGACGAGCGGGCGAGGACGAGCGGGCGGGCGAGGGCGGGTGATCGGGGGCGGGCGAGGACGAGCGGGCGAGGACGAGCGGGCGGGCGGGCGGGCGGGCGGGCGGGCGGGCGGGAGCCGAGCCCGCCGCCTTCCCCGAAAGGGTGCGCTGCGAGAACTTTGTCTGAAATGTTAGAAAAGGGCAGATCAAATATATCAGTCTCACGAAATTCGAGTCGACGAAATGGGTTGGTAAATATAATTAGGAGATGCTGCGATCGCAGGCACTTAAAAGGGGGACTCGAGAAACAATCGACTGCCAAGGTGAGAAGGGTTTCATGAAAACCGAGTTCCAACCTAAAGTTAAAAAAATGTTCGTTTTCAAATAATGCAATATTTATGATATAGTTAACTTCTAACAAACTCAAAATTATTGAAAATTTGGGTCAAGATGATTCACAAATAATGACTTTTTTGTATTGACAACGTTGAGATATTTGAGATATGTACCATTGTCGCGTGTCGATTAACTTTTCGTCCAATATGTATATTGTATGACAAATAGGCGAGTCATTTTACGTGCGAAAAATGACTCCACCGCTTTCAGTAAAATGAACTATTTTTTTTGTGATTTTTGCAAAGAAAATTATCATTTGTGCATAATTTTAAAATATATTCTCTTCTACAACGTACAGTAAAGTGTGCTTGTAGTGAGTGAAATCGCTAAGCATGTTCTTAAAAGTCGCCGAAAATAAAATTTACATTTTTCATGTACATGATGAAAATGAATATTTATGTCTTGATGTCATATTTATGTCTAGGTAAGAAATTTTGCAGCCCTGTTAGTTGGGCGAGTCCCTGGAGTCCCTCCTTTTCGAGTTAAAATTCTTTCCGGAGTCTACAATGGCACTTCTAGTTTCGGAAAAGAGGGCAACGCTCACGTAATGATCAATTGATTATTTTGTGTTTCCGGGAGCGATCACTACACACGAAATTTGAATAATGAATTATTTACTAGTAATATTTTTAGTTTTTATTTTAGGTCTGAAATGACTCTTCCTATATTACTATAAGGTTTTCAAAAATTTGTGAACAAATAATTTTCTTGACCCTGCAACATTCAAGCGTCTCTTCATGATTAATTCGAGAGTTGGACTGTTTGACATTTTAGTAAGAAAGCGTCTAACAGGGGTTATTTAAAGATGTACGATGTAGATGATTCTTATGTGAAAATTATAAGAATAATAAAATGTAATATATAAAACGCTATAATTATTTAAAATTCATTTCCATAATATATGTAGCATGAAATATATATATTTTTTAACTAAAATAGAACAGCAATGAAATATTATGTATTACGATGATTGAATTACATCAGTTAAGTTGGCATTATTGTATTTACAAATGATTATATCAAATTCACCTGTTTGTACAATCTCAAGAAATTAACGAAAACTTAGAAAATTCCCCATTTATGCGAAATTACCCGTGTTTACAATTAAAGAACCGTACGGTTGATGAGCTAATCAATCAAGAGTATATGATTATTTTTAATTACAAACGTGTCACTCTTAATTTTCGCTTAGTTGTCACATCAAGGAACAAAAGCAACTCCGAGTGCCTGCAGGAACGTGCTTTAAATGGAATTTATGTTGGTCGATAAGCGGCGCTATGAGGAGCTGTACACCGTCAAGCTCCGATACGACAGAAGTTTCACCAACTCTCATTGAGAGAAGCTGCAGAGCGTTCAATCCACGGCATCACGCCTAAGTCTCCAAATTGTCCTCATTGTCAGGAGCTCTATCTCGCGCTCTGGATCTATTTCAAAGAGGTAGGTATTCTCGGTGGAGAAGCTGCGTTACGAAGCGTGCAATGAAAGCGGAACTCATGGTTAACAAAAGAAAGGGAGTTGGAACATCGTAATAAAAGTTATAGAAAACTTGTTTGCAAATCAGTTTTGTTTTAATTCTTTAGTATAAGTATATTGAAAGAATCAAACGAAACGAAGAGAAAAGCGAAGAAATAATGCAATGATGTACGCAAAAATGGGAAACCTAGGAGCATTTACCACACAAAGGATGACTGATGGTTTTTCAAAAAACAACTCGTATACTTTCAGATATAATTAAATCGGTCTTCTCCGTATTAAAGAAATATCAGTTGTTTTTAATTTTCATGTAAGTAATATAAATTATACAATCACGTTAACTTATTTTCGCAATTAAGAACACAGAAATATCATCCGAATTTCGAGCAGAGAAAACTTTCCAGGGATTAAATTTAATCCTGAGAATTTTTTCCTTCTAGTAGTTTCTTTTAGTTGAAATAATGCCTAAACTGATCGTTAACAACCTTATTATTTTATTTGAGGGGTCTGGAAGATTCGATATACCAATGATTCATGAGATGTATAGAACTTTGAGATTCAGCGGGTTGTTTACATCACTACTTCAAAATTACTCAATATCTCTGGCCGAGAATATATCGTAGGGTATGGTTAGCTTTTGCTTAGTATGTAAGCCAAAAAAATGCAATAAATTCCTTGTAAATCGAATACATTCGAATATCAGAATTCTCTTGGCTTAGAAAGATGTCAACGAACTAGCAGATAATGTATAGAATACTATTGTTCCCGAAAAATGTATTCACTATCGAGGACTATAACAAAGAGATGCAGTTTTTGCATTAAAAACATGATTTGGAATCTAAGTGAAAGTAAATGAAAGAAGAAACTCATTACATTGTTGTTGGGCAACATGTGAAATAGTTTTAGAAACAAGTGCTACAAGATAAAACAGCACATACTTTCTGCTATTATTTATAGCTGTTAACTCATATTGTAATATTCATATCCCCTTTTCATATATATATATATATATGTATAACTTTTGTTCTACTAACACACTTCCATTGACCACAAGAAATACTCTTAATCCTACAAAACGCAAGAGGTATGAAAAATCCGTTTAAAATTCGAGGAGACGCAACACCACTCAGATCTCTCGGGAAATATCCATTTTGTTGAAAATCCTTTGTATAATTTAGACGCTAGTGTTGCTCACAGACACACTGATAGTCCTCTTTTTTGAGAAAAAAAATCACATTTTGGTGTCAAGTAGACTCAAAGATTCAATTGTGGCTTTATTCCATACGAGAATGTAAACACCTTTTCACAGACACAAAACCGTGCGTTTTCCGAAAAGTACATACACTTTTTTTCAGCAGCATTACATCCCTTTCTCTAAATTAACTATTCGATAAACTAACTATGAATCTAAGAAACGAAAAAAAAAAGCATTTTTTTTTTTAAGTGGAATGGCCTCGGTTGAAGTATTTCCTGGAGCCTGAAAAGTTGTAAATCCGCCTCTGGAGAGCAGTGACGAGGCAGGGGCACTCGTGGGCGGCTGGCGAGGCGGCCTCTGGTGGCGCTCAGGGGAGCTCGTGTGCACTTTGGCTCTCGCAGAGTTGGAATTCGCTGGCGGGGCGGTCGCGCGCTCGCTCCGCAGCCGGGACAAAGCGGTCGCGCGCAGCGGGCAGGCGGAGGCAGGAGGGGGGCGGGAGCAGGCGCTCGGAGCCGCAGGTGCTCATAAGGCACGCGTCCACGAGAGGGCGCGGCGGGCTGGGAGGGGTTGGGGAGGGGGAGGGCAGGGCGCGGGTTCCGGCCGAGCGCGCGCGCGCCCGTCGGACCGCGGAGAAACCGGCCCGCACGAGCCGCGCCCGGCCTTGAACTCGCCCCCGCCGCCCCCTCGCATCGGCGACGCGTCGCCACGCGCTCTGCTCCGGACTTCGAACCGCCGCCGCCGCCATCTCCCACCCCACTGCTGCCGTCGCCGTCCGAGCCAGGCCGGGCGCTTTTGCAGTTGCCCTTCTTGCTGCTACTCGAATCAAGGCTGTCCCTATTGCGAATGCTGATGCTGTTGCCCGTGTAATTGACTTTGCCCTTCTCGTTTCCGTTGCTCGTGGCAAGGCCCTTGCCGTTATCAGTGCCCTTGCCGATACCAGGGTCCTTGCCGCTTTCATTGCCAAGGCCAGTCCCATTGCTATTGTCGTCGTCATTGCCATTGTCCGTCATTGCACCTTGCTCCATTCAAGGGAAAAAAATTTAAAAAAACAAATTTGGAGCGGTTTCCGAGAATTTGTTTATAAATTACATTAATTTCAAGAAGAAATTATGTAAAAACTACTAGTTTTCTCAAAAACTCTTCTATGACCTTTTTAATTATATAATTTTTAGAACATATTTTATTTCAAACAAAAATCTCTACTTTCCATTTTTAAAAAGAATGGAAAAAATTGGGAGCCGTTTTAAAAAGTATTTAAAAATTGTTCCTATTTCATTCACAATTACGCGAACGTTTTCAAAAAATTATGTTATCAAAAAATCAGAACTTCTGCAATTTTCGAAAAATCAGGATTTCAGAAAAACATGAGAATTGCACCATTCTCATGAGTCCTTTACACTATCCGGGGACAGCGTTTAAACAAAACTTTGGAGTCATTTTGAGAAAATTGGGAAATGATGTTGAGGCTTTATATTAGTACCCACCACAATCAAAATATTCATTTCAATATTTGTGGGCCTCGAGTTCCTTTAAATTGGATGAATGAATTTCGGAGAAAATCGGCTTGAACGATTTTGATGCTATTTTTGACCGTAGACGAGGCCACGCGGGGCTTCTCGGATAGTATTTGCAATTACGTTTTCCAGAGATGTGGCAATTCCTACCTCCAGGTGACCCCGCACGCCGCATGCTCACGTGCCGTACCCCGTGTTACAAGAGCATAAGTGCATAGTCCAAAGTTTATAGCTATTAACATACCTGGAAATGTTATGAGTGTTATTACTGCCGATGCCAAAAGTTAAAAATCGAGGTGGAGTGTGGCGGAGCCGAGATTTTTAATTCGGACGAGGGAGTAATAACACTGTAACAATTGGTGGTATGTTCAGCGTTTTATCGGTCACCATAAAATTTCATATTTTTTTGAGAAAATTTACAACATTACTGCGATATGAAACACATGAATTCTGTTGTTGCGGCACGATAATCGATATTGTTGGGTATTGTTAGCTATATATCTATTTCAACAATACACTTGTATACCGTGGCTCGAGGAAGATGGACGCTGAAAATTCGTCTATATCTCAAGAAATTTGGGAAGCAGCTGCGAAAGCCACGCGAGATTTAATCTCTGAAAAATCTAAAGCACGATACGAGAAGGCATACGAAGAATATAAAACTTGGCTATTACAAAATCACGTAGCCGTCATTACAGATGTAATGCTTGCATACTTTAAGAACTTGGTAAGGTCATTTACACTTATTCCATTTATAAAGACAAACCATTGTTAAGTTAAGTCGCGTTAACCACTTACGTTAACGCGTTTCTTTGATTACAATTTGTCTTTAAACTAGCATGTGATTTTTTCGTATTAATGTTGACTTCCGATGAAAGGATGGTTGTTTATTTACGTTACAATGGATATTAAAACTCGCATAGGATTTTAAATTTCTTAACCTACAGGTAGGTACATGTGCACTTAACAAACTTATAGGGTTAGAGACGCATGTGATTAATAACGTTAATAATTTATAAACTAAACGACGAATAGTATCCAATTCTGGCAAATTAAGTCTAAATTGCATACGGGATTGGGTGCCGGTGTGTCCGCAACGAGGGCTGTACAACCATATATATATATATATGGTATATACCGTTTTCCAGCGGTCGATTACAATACATTGTCTTCTGAGGAAGTTAGGGTGAGAAAATAAAAATAAGAACTAGCGCGAATACTGGTTTAAAATCACTGACTGTAAATGAATATTAGTAGTGATATTTATCAACGTCTCTTAATGGTAGTTGCTGCAGAACTAATAAATGTGTTATTGTAATAACTTTCACAAGTGTTCTAATATAAATGTGTGTGTGTGAGTTTGCGAGGGCGAGCTGTACCGTCAAACGCCTTATGCGGATGTTCAAGTTATAACCTGTAATTCCAGGTTTGTCATTGCCCAAGTGAGAATAATCACTTTCAGAACAGCGCTGAGTTACGACTCTCTCGCATTTGTAACACAGAATTAACCACTTTCCAGAGCACTTGCACAAATGCCGCGCTATCGTCGGTCCAGTTCAGGCGGGTTTTGACTGACCAACATCACGCCTGGTACTGAGGGAGAGTTGAGGCTGAGAGAACGAACCGAGTATTAAAGGAGAAAGGGCTTTTAAACAGAACATTGAGGCCACATTTGCGCGAATATGGAATGAAGAGAGGAGAGTAAATACGCGATGGGGCGTAAGGCCGACGAAATATTCCAAGTAAAGGGATTGAAATGTCACAAGACACGTTAGACTGATTAAATTAGATCCAGTTGTAGTATTCGTAATGCTTTGTAGAGCTAAGTAAAATGTGTTAAAATAGTGAGGTAAATGAAGTTGCAGAGAAACGTGTATGACAGAAGATTATGAATAGAACAAAAGAAAAAACTAATGGAAATATGCGGGATACGGAAACATTTTCTCCACTTACCTGTACTGATATTACTCAACAGTTACTCAGGTTTTTAAAAAAAGTGCAAGGCATCATTAAAATATTTATAATTAAATGAAGTTATGCAGAAAACATCCAAGCCACATGAATGAAAATGGTTGGAAAGTTTCGGTTTATCTTAAAATTGTGAGTAGCAAGGATCAACGCAAAACATTAGATATGTGTGAAATGTGGGTGTAGGAAAGTTAGGAAATCTCGGCACAATCATGGGCCCTAAACATTCATGTAAAGACATGAATGTTTTGCCATGTTCATGTAAAGACATGAATGTATTGATTCTCCAATACTACTAAAATCAGGAAGGTTTACAAATTCTGGGAAATACAATTCTTATTCACTACAACCATAGAGTTGAACATTTTTCTGAAGCTTTCATTCTTTTAATTTTATTATTTTATTACTATTTAGTGTATATACTATAAAATCGATTAATATAAGCAAGCAATAAAACATCTGGGACCCACTTTTAATTTAAAGAAAAAAGAATAACGAAATTTGATTGCATGGAAAGCTCAAAGTTTTCCTAAACAAAATTTCTTTGTTTTTAAAAATGAATATTTTTGAAATTTACCAAATGAGAGGTTTTAATCAAAATTAACAATAGATGAATGGCTTCGGCTACGTTTTGCTAATAACAATCTCATATTCATATGTTTTCTAGAAGATAAATTATTTCACTAGATCGATTGGAACTCACACACTGAAATAATGAATAAATGGCGGAAAATAAGTGCTCATCCTATTAATTACCAGATATTATTAAAATTTAATATTTGTCCAAAATATCGCTTAGTAATAGCAAGCGATAAAATATCTGAGGCACACTCTCATCTCAAGTACACACCCCTTCATTTAAAGAAAAGACAGACAAAATGTCAAGAAAAAAAGCTAGTTCCCAGAAAAAATTGAATATCATAGGGGCTTAACGTAAAGTATCCCCAAAAATAAATATACCTCAATGATCAATTGTGGGAATTCTGATATGGAATTGTTGACGTAATTACATGATGAAATAATGAACGTTATCTCCGTCAACTTAATGTATTAAGCTGTAGTTGATACATCCATTCACCAGCACCCAGTAGAGACAACAGAGGTCTTGATTTTCAGGTACAAAATTCCGTGTCTCCTCTCCATCCGCATCAATCTTAATATCATTGGAACAGCTCTAATAGAGATAACTCCTGTTGTTCGTGCGAAGTTACAGTTCAAAAAGACCTTAAACACGGGTTTTACAACTGAAAATTCGAAATCACATTGTAGAGGTGACTCCAATACTTTTCCTTCATATATTATAGTAGCGAAAAAAACGTCACAAAGAATTAAAGATAGGATAAGCTTGCCAGTTTGTAGTTTACGGTACATATATTTAATGCAACTAGATTTTTAATATATATTCATCCATTTTAATTGGAAATTAATTCATTTACTATAAAAGTGAAAAAGCTTTACTAACTGACATGATGAAGGAATGAAGTTTTATGTTCCAAAATGTAAACCATTCTTACAATTTTGCATTCACAGATAATCTGCTATCAGAAAGAAGCACTTAAGCTCAAATACATTGAAAAAGAATGTAGGACAGAAGAGTCGCCTTGAAGGTTTACGGAAGAAGCAAGTTGGGAAATTAACAGTAGTGTTCGCGTATATTTGAGAATATGTAAAATTGGGATGATAATTAAAATCAATGAAAAAATTAGAGTTTGTAATTAATAAATAAAGTGAATGCTGTAAAATAATTAACTAATACATTCGGATTAAGCACGCATAGAAAGATATAAAAATTGAGAACGTCTTTTGAAAAACAACTCCACGCAAGTCCAAATTCAATGTAAAAGGTCTTCACGATTAAATCGCTGTAGATTTAAGTCATTATTATAATAACACGATTTTACAGATTACAATAAAATATCAAGTTATACTTAATTGACATGACTGTGGTCAGGGTGATAGTGAATGCAGTGTGAAACCTCTTCACGTTTGCATCACCTTTAATTCACAATTACCATGACACGACTTAACAGATTACGACAATACATCAAGTCAAACTGATTTGATATAACTCTGGTCAGGACGAGAGAATCAGACAGCGTTGACTCCTCGGTAGTAGACACCTGGAAGAGCAGCGAAGCACCCAGATTTGGCAACCCTGCGGGGAGTGGGCGTGCCTGGACGGTTGAGAGCCGCCGCCTCCGCCTACAGGCACGCCCCTCGTACTGCCCCGCAGAGACGCCGCCGCCGCCGCCGCCTACAATTAAACTGAAACATTACGCCGCCGCCGCCGCCGCGGACAGCGCAACGAGATGGCTCGGCGCGCCGCACTCGGTTCACCTGCTTCACGACCGCGCGCGTGCTGGACGCGACCCCGGGCACGCGGTCGCAGCGCGTAGAAAGAGACGACGTTGGGCGGTGCCCCACAACGTGCAGCGGGCGGAGTGCTTTTGAAGCCTAGAAACGTGTCGTCTCACGCTTCTCGAGGAGTAACTTGTATCAAGAGTTATGAAAGAAGTGTAGTCGTTCGAATAAGATATGAAAGATGTTCCGACGCGAGATCATATATTTCTGATCCGAAAGATTTTGTTTAATTTGATTCTCAAAAAAGCAAGAGAAAAATAAGGCGCGATATGTGATAAAAATGCTAATAACCATAAGCGCAAAGAAAAGTAATGAAAAAAGGGAATGATGACAATGCATGTTAAAGATACAAATTATGCAGACATGGACGTAGAAACGAAAAATTATGTTGCACTTCTTACAAAAATACTACACAATTTGTCAAGAAGCCTTATCTTTTATTGCCGTTTTTTATTGAATCACTTATTATTTTTCTTAGCAAAACTTTATTTCGTTCTTTTTAATTAAAAACTGAAAATATCGAAGAAGTTGTTTAAAGATATTTTGGCTTAAGAAGTTGTGTGAAATACACATAATTTTGACTTATTATTAGTAGTAGTAAAATTATTAAATATTCACAAGAGATTTTTATCCTTTTCCACAAAAAAAGAAGGTTTTTCTAAAAATTATGTATCCCGCGTATATAAACTATACGCTTAAAAACGCGGTCCAAAATGTTGAGTACTGCTCCTCCCAGCTGCAACGACCAGTGCTACACAAAAACCAGAGAGTCCGGAGTGGTCTCGGCAGTCATCTGCCCTTTGACCTCTCCAGAGGACCTCGGAGACGTATTGCGCCGCCACTCCAGAAAGGAATGCAGCGGTGGCCATCTCCCTCTTGCCTCACACGTCGTGGGCGGGTTGCCGCAGTAACGCAGGCACTTCGAGTCTTCTCCAGCTAAGCGGAATGAGTCGCACAGTGCGAAGGGTAAAAAAAAAGTAGATGAAACGGACATTTGCGCAAGTGCAGAAATGCAGAATTATTCATTGTGACCTTTCAAAGAGAAATGGTAAAATGTAAGTCAATACACTGTGTTTGCTACGATCTGAGCATACCCCTCTATACCAGAGGTGTCCAACTTGCAAGGTCTCAAGGGCCACAACTAAAACCTTCAATTTGGTTGCGGGACATATTTGCATTATTCAGGAGATACACATGTGATTTCCTTGTATTATTCATCTTCACACTTTCCCCGGCTGCTCTCAAACGGGGAGAGGGGATCGAACCGTACCCGATATTAGGCCGTACAACGCCGCACAAAGCAGTGAAACACACGGTAAGATTTTGAATTCCTGAATTTAATAGAAAGAAGCCCTTAAATCTTAATTTAAACTCTACATTAAAGGGGGTGTTGAACACGGCAGTGCTGCTCAGCACTAGGAGCAATATGTGCTCTCCCGACACGGATGAAAGGAATTTTCACAACTGACTAACAACCTTTTGCAGGGTGTAATACATGGCTCGGCGGGCCGCCAGTTGGACAACACTGCTCTATGCCATACTTTAAAGTAAGATAACGCTTATAGATGATAATTTAAGATGAACCAAGATGATGACAATATCGACCCAAAGCATGTAAATTTGATTCTGCTGAATGGAGAATAATCCTTCCCAGGGGTCAAAACATGACAGATGGGAAATGTAGAATTTTGTAGTGTGCTCTAAAACATATTCAGTCTCAAATGTATTCTGCAAAACACAAAACGTTGTTTGTGACATCGTACTTAGTTATGCCTGCTTAGCCCTTATGTTTCTCGAATCCCAGGACGGGAACTCCAGTTAGGTTTCTTAGTCTAGAGTATATATACGTTATAAGATCACGAGCGCCTATTACATTTTTGGAGATGTAGGATTCCCTACCCACTCTTCTTAAGGACCGGCAACCATTTTGAAAAATTAATTCAAATTAACTACCTTCACTTGCTTTATACTCGGCAGACCCTCAGTGTTAACTACTTAATTCAAAAGTTAGGCTTTTATAGTTAGTAACGTCTGTTCGGCCCCACGTGCAAAAAATATTGTAAAAATACATACTTCTATATTTAATTCCGTATGTGCTTTACAAGAGCAAATCGTAGCCGTGATTTTGTACTTATGTAATTCTTTTATATCAATCAGCGTCTTCAACAATCACCCTTCTGAGTATTTCACTATCGCCTCGCTTCGCAAGATCACATTCGCGCTATTCGATTATATGGCCACGGGTGCGAGCTCCGCGAGCTATGTGACGTCACGCCAAATTCCCGGTATCTCTTGCGTGGTGACATGAACTGCTTGTAACCGTTATTAACAGCCCAAAGATTTTATATCATTCTGGAAGGGTTAAATACTAAATTCTGATTCGCTCGATGTGCATCTCTCGCTGCCACTGGCTGCAAGTTCAGTTCTGATTCAGGCACTTTGAGAATCGTACTGTGGTGTCCTCTCGCGTCAATTTGTTTCGAACTTCGGAAGAACCGTACAGTAAGTTCTCTTTCGTAAAATTTACTATTTCAGTCTCACCTCGAGCAAGTTTATCAGTGATTCTGGAAGCGGGTAAGCTCCTGAGCTGTGTGTCAACTCACTTAAAATTTAATGCCTTATAGTGAGCAATACTTACGTTAAGCATTATATTAATTTTTTTGCGTGATCGCGTGGATTGTAACGCAATACTTCATTCGCGAAGAAGTTCGTGTTCCAAATAGTTCCAGTAATTAAGCAACCGTGCAGTGCGCTGCGGACCGGTTGCGAGAAAACCGAATGTGTGCTGTTGTTGTACGCGCCAACTGTACATCTGCACATGCTGCTCTGCGCGAGAGAACTGTGAAAGAGTATAATTGTAATATAGCCTTCAAACGACTGTACGTACATTGTAAATTTTATGCCTATACCTGTTTAAGAACCGGACAAGAATAAATGTATTGTAGTGTGAAATACGTGTTCGCATCTTATGAGCAAGGTATGAAGAGCCCTGTAACCGCATTGTGTCAACGCCGCCCACCTCAGTTATCTTAGGACTTCAAACTGTTTGCACACCCAGAAAATCCATACAGTCCACTCAATCTTCTCATAGGTGCATAGCGGTCTGTGCAACGTCCTTAGGCGGGTTCGGAGCAAACAAACCAGTCCGATATTTATGATATCTGCCATGTGTCGATCAATACTTTTCGCATTACCATCTTTTTGTAAGAAAAAAAAAGAAATACCTTTTCTTTGAGGCGCATGCATCCGTCATCTTTAACTACAACTCATTTGTTTTGACTGTTCTTAGCGATCAGCGGGCAGTAATATTCTTAAGGGACTCCTCCTAAGAGTCGTTTTACGTTCTTCTGTTTAGTTGCGTTTAGTATTTAAATCAAATAATATTACGAAAAAAATAATATTAAAGTTCAAGTGTCATGGTTGTTATTTGATGACTGTGTTTTAAAACCTTATCCATATCCGACTCTGGCCTTTCTATATTACTTTTGCACATATGTATTAGAGGGTAGTTTCAAAGTTGGCACTACGTGGGCGCCCACCGTTTGGCTCTGTTTACCACCACGGACCAATTTAACGGCTTCATTCATATTCATCCATTACTTCAGTTATTCTCTGGCAGAACGAATAATAGATTTCATTGAGACGAGAATTGTCAGAGGTTTTTGATAGGAGTCAAGAGTGGTATTTTGGTTCTTCTTTTTGTTTGTTGTAAGTTAATGTAAAAGAACATTATTCCGAAAAAAATGTTAAAGTTCGTGTTGTTCTTCCGGATTATTTTACATATCACAAGCTTGACAAAGAATACAGACTTTTCCACATCACGAAAATCAACTCCTCAGCCCCTCAGAGGGTTTTGAAAGACAGTATTCTAACCTCTATTCCATTGACATGAGTGACAATGACAAAGTGTATTCATAACTTCTCATATGTTTCCACCTATTGAAATACTTGGGAATATATAATGTATTCCCAAGTATGGGAAATATGGGAATTTCTAATGTATTCAATTCGACATTCATTTTACAATTTAGTGCCTATATGACCACATAACATCATGATTGTAACTTACATTGCTTGATGCAATTAATGCGAGATTACAGTAAAGGCTGCACGTAGAATTCAACCCGCACTCTTAACTATTAATATGCTTAATGAATTTTCAAAGTTATATGTTTTAGAGTTCTAAAAAGAGCAAGTGTTACGTACCAACGGTAGCAAATAGTAGTCAAAAAACAAGTTAGATTGGTCGATTTGGTTGATCCCACAAATGCAACCACGATGCATGCTGTGGACGTGAAATATCTAATTCACACACTTGTGTACACATTTTTGTATCTGATTTGTTTCCAAGTATCGGCTAAATTTTATTAGATAAGCTTTAAGTGTAATAGTTGTATCACGATACCAGGATTTAAATAGACAATTCCATTACAAAGCCGCTGATTCTGATCAGCATTCATGACTGTTTTTCACTAAGTCTACATTATCGTCGACGAAATCAAAGGTTCCTTCCCATTCGTGTCTCTAGAACGTCGCTACAAATCAATTCCAACGTTTAGTACCACTCCGCAACAAATGGGCTGTCTAACCCACTGACTCCCTCAACAATCCCACTTATCGTTGTGCTATCCGTCGTCCTGTCACGTCATCCATGTTGTCGCATCTTTTCGCAAAGCTCCTGTGCTTCAAGTTTCGGAATTTCCTTCTACTACCCCACCAGTTGAGTTACATACTACCCCACCAGAAGGGTTACATGGCTTTGTCTTGGATAAATTGGTGTCCCCGCGTTGCTCCTCTGCGACTCCGAACGCCGTGTTCAGCAGTTCACCAACCGGTCTTCCGGCCCCAGTCTTCCTGGACTAGGCTTCCAAAGTCATCTTTCCGGACCCAGCCTTCCGGATCCAGCCTTCCGGACCCAGTCTTCCGGACCCAGTCTTCCGGACCCAGTCTTCCGGACCCAGTCTTCCGGACCCAGCCTTCCGGACCCAGCCTTCCGGACCCAGCCTTCCGGACCCAGTCTTCCGGGCCCAACCTTCCGAAGTCATCCTTCCGGCGACCGTCTTCCGACGTCAGGCTTCCGGAGCCAGGATTCCAGTGCCAGGCTTCTGGAGCCAACCTTCCGGAGACAGTCTTCCGAAGCCAACGTTCCGAAGCCAGCCTTGCGAAGTCAGCTTTCCGGCGCCAGCCTTACGGTATCAGCCTTTCGAAAGCCAGTATTCTTAAGCCACCCTTCCGATGGCAGCCATCCGGCGCCTGTCATCTAGCTCCAGTCTCCAATCAAAATTCATCAGCCACACCGACACCATTACCTCTTTAGACTCTCACACTAGCTTCCCGCCAGTTTATCATTAAAATCTGGCCAGTCTCCAATCATATTTCAGCCAGTCTCCCATCGTGCACCATCTGCTCATCTTCACGACTCCCACCCACATCTCAGCAGATCCCACCAGCCCCACCACTCCTCGCCCTCTGCTCCCACTCCTCCACCCACCAGGACGTCCACTTGCCCGCTGGACCTCGATTTACGAGGCCGCGGTCCGCGCGCAGCGCCGCGCCGTGCTGCGCTGAGCTGCGTCGGCCGTTGCCGGGCTGCCCCTCGCGGGTTTACGAGCGCGCGCGGACGTGGCCGTTGCCGCCGCCGCCGCCGCCTCCTTCTCCTCCTCCTCCTGCGACTCCGCCCTGCCTTCCGCCGCCGCCGCCGTCCGGCGAGACGAGCGTGTCGTAAAGTGGCCTCTGGCGCTGCTCGCCGTCGGGATTTTCCACGCCGCTGGACACGCGCGCGCGTCCGTGCGCCAGCGCCGCGACGCTGCCGGACGCCCCGCGCGATGCCACGAGGCCCTGGCATATGAATAGCCGGGCGCTGCAGCGGTTCTAGGTCACCCGTCATGGAGGACGCATTGCACGGTCTGAGAATATTTGGAGACGCTCTTCTGTTGAATGATTGAGTACTTGGGGAGCTGTTACGTCCACTACTATCACTATTATTATTATTATTATTATTATTATTATTATTATTATTATTATTATTATTTTATTTTTTATTTCTTCATTAGGGTATTATAGGGACCACAAAACAATTTAAACACATCTTTTTAAGTCGCACTTTCTTCTTTCGCCAGCCTTTCTTCGCCTTCTCACTTCATTTCCCTCTTTTCGGACTATTTTGCACCAGTTTTCCTCTCCTTCCTTCTTTCCTTGGTCCCCCTCCATTTGCTGAAATTTATTTTTAAAAATCTCTCTCCCCGTGGCTTCTTCTATTAATTTCTTCCTTTTCATATCTTCCTTATCTTACTGAACTGCGGTTAAAGTAGATTCCTTATTTCAAAGATACACGATGAAAATAATAATAGCTATTATTATTATTATTATTATACAATAAATTCTACAAAGAACTATTGGGGACTGAGTTATCAAAGTACAGCAGGAAACCGAAGTTTCATAATTTATGTTAAATAGAATTTATACCTTATTCACAACATCGTTGGATGAAGATTTGCGACTTCCTCATCCAGTTCATCAGTGGAATGCAAATGAAAACATAACGCTAACAAAAATCTTATCTGTACTTTAGAATCGTGTGTATGCTGAGCAGAGTAAAAGAGAGGTCAAGACCTCTGACTCTGTGGTGGTCGTACCGTTTTCTTAGATTCTTCTTCTACATCATGAGACTGTAGAAGACAAGAACATATTCACGTGTAGACAAAAAAACTTTCCCGCCGTACACTGTTGATTTGTCCCCAGCCCTTCAGCAGTCTTCCACAGGGTCATCATCAGTACGTATCACCCCAGAACTTGCCCGTTCTCAGATCACTCAGCTTTCTGTAAGATGGTACTTTGCTCTACAGTGTAATGTCTTTCTTTTCACTCAGCTGTTTGCAGTATACTACAAACTGCTAATCACGTTAACATTTTATTTCCTTGAATAGGCTAGCTTTATCTGCCACTGTCTTCAAGGAAGGACAGAAAGGGGGCATTCAAAATTCATACTAGCACCAGTTTCGAGAGAGCAATTATAATAAAGAAGCTGGAAACTGCAAAGCATATTATTGTAGTTCAGATTTATTTAGGATAATACTGTAAAACACACTTCGAATATCCGAGGATGTCGCTGGCAAGCACAATAACTGCAGGTTACACAATAACCGTGGTATTACACCAGACAACCTATAATTATTTAGACACTGTGTTGGTATGCCTCGAAGAGAGTAAAATTCTGCAGAAAACAAAAATCAGCGAGCCACAGCGATTGAAACGCTTGTTGCAGATTAACATTTCCAAATTGCGAGGGTGGCGGCAGAACTAGAATATTCGTTTTCGTATTCAGATGATAATAGCACAAAATGTTGAAACACCGACTGGATGGTGGATAATGTGCTATGAATTTGTTTTGCGGGAAGAGCGACGAGTGAGATTTCAGCTGCAACATTTTGGCAGAGAGAACTGACTTAGTGAAAGTAGTAGTCGTATTAGCTGAGACGAGAATTGGAAGAAAGTGATTCTCACAGAACATACACTAATTAAACTTGGAGCACGATTCTCTAATATCCGCTCCATCATGCCACCCGACTCTGCACCATAGTCTCTTTAGCGAAACGTTCAAATGTTATTCACTCTTACACCAGACAGCACTCATGGAGATGGAAAACTGAAGTAATTATAGTAACTCGGAAGTGCGAAAGTTTGCGTGCGAGTTCCAAAAAATGTACATTTTGACACAGGATAATTAAAAATACAAAAACACTTTAACTACAACTTTTTAGAAAATGTATGATTATTTTTAAATTTTGTATATTTGCTGTTCCATAATATTTTTTTTCGTTTTCAAAGGATTTTGAAAAAGATTTGACATTTATGCATGTTGTTTCAACACTGTTAAATACTGAAAATTGTTTAAAGTAAAAGAAATGAATATTTGACAATCTGTTTTAAAACTAATTACACCGCACAATTATACGTACGATATACCGGATATGTCCAGCTCATATCAACGTTTAGGTTCCGATGGTTTTTGCGCGTGATTTGATAATTGTGCATTTGTTTTTAAAATTCGTGCTATTTACTATTATAACAAAGACATGAAACTGACAGTCAATTGCAAGAAGATTCTAAGTTTCTTCGCCACTCGTTAACGTTGACAGTGAAGTTCATGTGCAGGCCAGTGCCAGGGCAGGCCACACTTAGCATGTGATTGTTTTCGAAATACCCCACCCCCAAGCGATGGAGGGGTAGAGAGAAGAGGAAGCACGGGTCCTTCCTGTCATGCCCAAGTCAACGCCCACCCTGTTGGCCTCCGAATTCCCCATTAGGGTTCCTTTGATGAGGTGTTCGTTGGCGATGGAAGCACTCCAGAGTTCGCGCAGGTTCGAACCTCGCCGGTGGCAGAGAGAGTTTTCTAAAAGCAAAAGGGGTCGTGCTATGACATTTGGTAGTGTAGTTTTTACCTAGTAACCTAGTGTAGTTTTTTCTCTCGTAGACCCTATGGAGTCTAACACCAATTCAGCGATGCTATATACTACAGAAGTATCATTAGTTGAGAATTACTGACGATTGTTTTGAGGTTGCCTGTAATAACAATGCTTATTGGACTTCTTTAGAGATTATGCCTGAGTCGTTATTTCTTCGCATTGCGCGATTGAGAATTTTTAGAATCAACTTGACTAATATCAACTTGATGGAGAATTTATCCAACTTCATTCCATTTATTCAAAATTTCAATCGTTGAGTGGTAAGTTATGAAAAAATCAACATTCTTTTTTCAATACACTTTTTTCAAAGATATAATACTAGTTATTGGCGAAGAGATGGCAAATTTCCTGATCTTTCCACATACCTTCTCTCACCGTAGGCACCACGTCTTTCGTGCCGAATTGAGTCGCGCTAGATCGGCTCTAACGAAGAAGAAAATAATCAAAACACTTCATTACTTTCTGGTGCTCAAATCATGACGCTTTGCGTCCGTACTCAAAAAGTGCGTTTACAAATATCACGCTGGGCCTCACCACACTTACTTCTCTGGTTGATTGATTCATTCATTGATTAGTGATTCCGGGCAAGTCAACTACAAGGGTCATTAGACCCGTACGTGTAATGCATGTTTTGCTCGGGAGTTGGCGGTGATCTTTCCCTCGCTGTATTGCGAGATCCGGCGCCGTGGGGTTTTCTAGTCGGGTTTTCCCCAACCAGGTGTCTCCTACCAGCGGGGCACCGCTCCAGCCGAGACAAGCTCTCAGCTCCTGACGGGTGTCCCTGCATGTATGGTAGTGTGATGCGCGTTAGTGTGTGTGTGTGTGTGTGTGTGTGTGTGTGTGTGTGTGTGTATGAAGTGAGGATAGGACGAGGAAGAGGAAGATGAGATCGCGCGCGGTCCGTTTCCCATTGGTAGGTAACCGCTCCGGCATTCGCCTGGTATTGATCGGAGAAACCACGGAATTCTCCTCCAGTCAGAGACTGCATTCGACCTAGCTTACAAGCCAGTGACGAAAATCTTGCCACCGTCGGGACTCAAACTTAGGACCTCCCGGTCAGAAGGACTGCAGTGTCTTCCCTGGTCTGACCCCGCCCTTTGGAGCGGCGACGCCCGTGGGTGCGACGCCTGGGCGCGGTACGAGCGTCGGGCGGCGTCGGGCGTGTCGGGTGGCGCCGTTCGTCGCCCTGCGAGGTGCCCGAGCCACCCGCATTGTGCCGTCAGTCAACGGAGCGCCCGGCGCGGCGCGACGCGACGCGACGCGACGCTCCGCGGGGCGCGGCGCCAATCACAGGGGGCGGGCGGCACAGGGCGCAGCGCGGAGATGGCGCGACGGGCTGAGGGGGACAAAGCGGGGTGCGCGGATTGGAGCGGAATAAAGAGAGGTGGAGAGGGGGTGGGGAAGGGTGGACCGGAGTGGAGAAGGGAGAAGGATAGAGCGGGCTGGAGAAGGGTGAAGCGGGATGAAGAGGAATGTTTAGGGGCGGAGAGGAATGGAGCATGGTGGAGC
The DNA here is from genome assembly GCA_038098605.1 of Gryllus longicercus. NCBI lineage: Eukaryota > Metazoa > Arthropoda > Insecta > Orthoptera > Gryllidae > Gryllus > Gryllus longicercus. Next base: position 4,272,592 of record JAZDUA010000068.1, read on the forward strand.
GGGATGGAGAGTGGTTGAGAGAGTTGGACCGAGCGATCGGACAGAGCGAGGGGTTAAGAGGGATAGAGCGGAATGGAGAGGGTGGAGAGGAATGGAGCGAGGTGGAGAAAGGTAGAGCGGAATGGAACGGAAAGAGGAAGTGCAGGGTGGAGCGGGGTGAAGCGGGGCGGAAAGGGATAGAGCGGAATGGAGCGGGAGAAGGAAAGGGTAGTGCGGGGTGGAACGGGGTGAAGCGCGGTGGTGCAGATGAAGCGGGTGCAAGCTGGGAGAAGGGTAGAGGTGGTTGGAGAGGGGTGGAGCACGATCGAGAGGGGTGGAGATGGAAGGACCAGTTTGGAGCGGCTTGAAGTGAGTTGAAATGGTGTTGGTTGGGGTGGAGCGGGGAGTGACAGAGTGGATTAGGGTGTGGTGGAGAGGGGTTGAGTTGGACTGGGAAGGCAGGGTCGAAGTGGAGCTGGCTGGGTGTGGAGCAGCGGGGTGGGGAAGGATGGGATGGGGTGGAGGGGAGTGGGGAGGGGACAGGAGACGGATGAGGCCGGGGACGAGGCAGGGCGTGGAGGAGTGGCATGAGCGTGGGAGACGAGACGAGGCAGAGAGGTTGGAGGGGGACGGCGATGTAAGAGAGATGGCGGTGTACGGGAGGTGGAGGGCGGTTCCCTTCCGAGCGGGAGGCGGCTATCTCCTTCACGCGGCTGCGCTCACGCACCCCGACGCCGCCCTTTGTGACTCCGAGACAATTAATTCCACGGCGCCGCACGACCGTGGCTCTCGACGGCACGCCCGGCCTGTGCAGTGTCTGTCACCTAACCTTTCACAGGAAACCAGGCCAAATGACTGATGCAAAACCGATCGCTCGCTTAGGTTGGTAATGAAGATTCCCTGGTAGAGTGCAAAAACGCCACATTTGGCTCTAGATCAATATATCTTGGATTGAAATGGTGATACACACATGTACGAGGACGGAAGAATAGATAGTGTGAGATCTTTTGAATAAAGAATGCAAATATTTTTATCTAAAACTTAACTCATCTCCTCTCTGAAAATGTGAACTAACGATTTCGAGAGGGGGGCTCTGTTAGGACAGTTACTAAACTTAGTAATTAGAAATTTGAGGAATGTTACTCCGGCATGAGCTTCAGGAGAACAGACGTTGAAATAAAGAGGCGCATTTCTCCTTGCATTTGCTATATTTATAGGAACTAATATTCAGACTGAGATAGCGTGTCTACAGGTTGAATTGTAATCGACAGAAGGCAAACAGCCATGTGTGGACTGAATTAAAAAAATATAATTTGTATCTGATAAACGTTCATAGAATGTATGTTGTTTCACGTACCATTACAGAAGTTCGGAAGCCTAAAAGGAAATCTATGCTCACACGAATGAAAATACAATATGATTGAAGGACCTGTGCAGTGCACTTCATACGAGTGATACCGGTAGTTATTTGAAAATGAATGCTTTTTTAGAATAGATACATCGGGGGCGAGAGAGAGGCGAGAGAGAGAGAGAGAGAGACAAAGAGGGAGAAAGAGAAAGAAAGAAGAAAGAAAGAGAGAAAGAAAGAAAGAAAGAGAGAAAGAAAGAAAGAAAGAGAGAAAGAGGTCTTTTTCTCTCCACTTTACAGCGGGACGCTTTTGGCAAGAACAGTGTCGTTTAACCTTTCATAAATGAGCCACGAAAACGTAGTAAAGTAACTGAGAGAAATACCATTTTCATCATCCATTGAAACGTCAACCTTGTTTAAGATGTACGAGTACGTTCCACAGTGATCTTGTAAAAAAGAATAGAACATCGAAACAATGAATGAGCAATAAATAAAATAACCCATACACACCTCGAATAATTCATCCCGTAACAATTTTCTCTGAAACATTCTTACATTTCCAACAGTTTTGTCTGAACTTCTGAAAATGCAGTTAAAGATACTTTTAAATTTAATTCAATTTTGATAATCAATTTCGTCCCTGTAGTAGAAATACTTCGTTCGTAAAGGGACATGGTATAGTTACAATTACAATAGTGTTGGAATATTTTCAATTTTGCTGCATCTATGTACTTAACGAATAGAAAATGAATGTTGAATAGTTTCAGGGTGATTAACCGTATCACCTACAGCTTGTAAAGATTTTAATCGATCTATATATTTGTATTTCTCAATTTATTAGTATTTCAAATATACAAAAAATAAAATAAAAGAGAGAGAGAGAGAGAGAGAGAGAGAGAGAGAGAGAGAGAGAGAGAGAGAGAGAGAAGGTGACCTCGTCAAGATGATAACCACACTATGCTCAAAATGTTGGTACATAAATGGTGATAAGATAAAGATCATATTATCTCCAATCCAAACCGGCTTCGTTGGCTCAGGGAATTAATTGATTTCGTGTCTGCTTTAATTCGAAGTTTTCCATGATTTCTCTGATCACCAGGCGAAAGCCGGATCAGTATCTAATAACCGGCCACGGACCCCGCGCGATCATTCCTTCCCCTTCCTTGTCCTAAACACGCACCTCTTACTTACACACACGCACACACACACACACACACACACATTAACTTGCATAACACTACCACGCATGACGGGTGTCTAGCCGGACGCTTAGAACTTGTCCCGTCTGGAGGCGGTGTCCTGTTAGTGGGAGATACCTGTGGGGGGGAAAACTTCGCGAACCGTGTTTGGTCGGCGCCAGTTCTCACCATCCAGCGGGAGATCTCCGCACCCTCCAGTGATAAAACATGCACTATACTTGTGGGACTAATGAGCATATCAGTTTGGCGCGCCCAGAAATACGAAATAATCAATTATCAATCCGACCCGTACCATTTTGAATTCCATTTCATATTTTCAAAACTACGAGTAAAAAACGTAAGCAGTAATCGTAATCCACCCAGTTCAGCAGACTGCCCCGTCCGAGTCTTCCGCCACCACACCCGCATGTCACCTCTTGCGTTCGCGTTCTGCGGTTCGGTCGAACGCTCGTCTAATCGCCCCCCAGCGACAACTGCTGACACAGTCGCAGTCGACTGCGTCGCCCACCCAAAGCAATTTCATACTGGAATGCAGTTAATTATTCGCATTAATTATTCGGAACAAATGATCGGTGGTGCAGATCGAAACCGATAGGCTCGAGCCAGAGCAAATTAGTTCAATATAAACGGGTATTTCCTAAGGAGCGATTCCATTAGTTTGCATTAGAGAATGATTCACTGGAGTGTTAATATAGAAAGTTTTCTGAACGTGTTTTTTCTTCTCTAATTCGTTGTTAAAAAATGAACAACACTCCTGTGAGTCACTTCCTGTGAGTCATTCAGGATTTAGATCATCCAGTGATTTCAGAAATGAATATAAATGTGGAAGTTTCCTGAAGAATGAAGAAGAAGAGTGAAGAATCCAGTTTAAAGAAAAGTATTGAATAAATGACAATCACGTTTCAATTAATCAAAATTCTCAGCATATTCAAGTTTGTCCAATTGCGGCTGGCGACAAGAGATACTTGTACATTAATAAATCAAGTAGTGATTTTTTTTTAAATAGTGGTCAGGATACACACGAGAATATACAAGAAAAATGAAAGATAACTGATCAGATTGAACATGGGAACGCTGTAGAAATCATATTGTGTTTCCATACAAAACAAATATAAATTTCGGGTTCAATCGTCGTTGGCACTGGGAGATATGTACACGTCAGATGCAGCAACATCCGAAGAACAACCTCCAATTTTCGCCATTAGGAGCCTCTTTTGGCAATTTTGCAAGAAACTTACTGCGTCTGACGCCATCGTCCCCTTCGGAGGTTATTAGCTCTCTTTCACCCCAGATGCTCCACACTTTCGGGAAGACAGCACCCCCCCCCCGCCGGATCCACAGGCTTAGAGCCCTCGTTCGCCGGAACCCTCCCCCTCACCTTCGAGGTCCCAACCCCGCTCTGTTATTGCAAAAAACTCGGCGACAGGCATCGGAAGGCCGACTCCTTGTTGCCTGTGTTTTAAGGACGTGCCTTTCCGTCGGAGGTCTCCCGCGACGCCCCCTATTTTTTATCCATCTGCAGGCAGACGCGCACTCCCGCTGTCTCTCCCGCAGCCACCCTTGCATCGCCTTCTGCTACCCTCCCCTCTCCATCACCATCACCCCAGCTTCATCACAGACTGCTACTTCCGTTGACAATGCTTCCTTGGGGAAATGTTTCCCCAACTAGTGCCAGTCCCTACTACCGTTCTTCCCTACCTTATTCGTCTTTGCGGTCATCGACACATCCTCTGCTTCCTGCGACTCTACTTCCGCGCTACACCCCCCGCCCCCACCACACTCACCGGATGTGTTGCCGCTGCTGCAACCACCCTCGGAAAACAAAACACGCTCGCTGCGCCTCCCCTTCCCCGCCGGAGCGATTTGGGCGTCTCGCAGGGGCCGGGACAGGGTCCTCTTTCCCCTCTCTCCATCCCTCGCTCCACCCACCACGTGCGGAGCGTCCTGGCGCGGTGCAAAAACAGGCGCCCCCTAATGAGTCACAAAATTGGTTCGGGACGCCGAAAAAGCGGCGTTTGTTTTATGTCGTGAGCGACGGGCGGGCGGGCGGGCCGTGGAGTGGACGGGGGAGGGGGGTGGGGCGGACGCGGCGCAGGGAAATTGCACCGCCCCAGAGAGCATCGAGCTGACTGCCTGCGCGCCGCCTGCATGATCCTCCGGTCCGCCCACTGCTCTGGCCATCGCCCTCTGTTTACTCGACGCGCCAGGGTACAGGGATCGATGAGCTCTGTCGAACGAAAGCACACAGCGCATCAGACGCTGGCAGTCAGCGTAGGTTTCCTGGACAAGTCGTAACGTCGATGTTGCCAGTAGCCCGTCTTTGCCCATCAAATACCAACATTCGTAATCGGATTAGCAAGTGGCATTTTGGTACATGAAAGAAATTGACGGCCCTACGTTACGGGGTATTTTTATTCTTCCATTATATTAAGCTCCCTGATTATTTTTTTCCCTTCCTTTTTACATAATACCGTCATAACATCTCAAATAACACTCAAAAATTATAAAACAAATATCATAAAATTTTAAATATTATTTAAATATTATAAATATAAATTGTAAAAAGAAAATTATTTATTGCATTTTAATGCATGAATGTGTTTGTGGTGTTTAAATGTTTAAGATTGTCATCTTTACCCAAGAAATAAAAGAAGAAACAGCTAATTAACAAATAAGATTAACATTTCGCTATTGTAAGTTAACATTATAGTTAATAAAATCACGCACAGTGCTAAATTGACGAAAAAGAACTGACTGTGAAACAATAGTTTGTTTCCATTTTTCTTGGACTATCAATCATACATCATATCATTGCGTCAAACTATCATTCACTCATTCGAATGCGAATTATTACTGTTTAACATCAAAGTAGAGTGAAGTTTAAAATAAATTATTAATTCTTAATAGTACTACAGTGTTTTATACAAGCAATTATTTTAAGACACAGGGACATTCATTACAATCGTGAACCTATTAGTTTTACAATCCCCCTTGCTAATCCCCCAGCATGTTTTATTCGTTTTATGGCATACCGGAAATAACACAAGCCAAAAAGTAAAGATTGGCCATGCGCGTAATGCGTTGTAAAGGAGTAGATGTATGAGATTTTACCCTCTCGATGGAAACTGCATTCTCCTGAAGTGTGAAAAAATAAAGAAGGGAAATTTACTGAAATAACGACATGGAATATTCTCTTGTCTCGGGTAACCCTCGCGGCTTTAAACACTTCATCATTTGTTGCGTTCGAAGAAAAGCTCATCGTTCCTGGGAAGGATTTTAACACAAAAACAGAAAGAGAAATGAATCGTTCTGGAGAATTAGTCACATCATTTCGTTTAAACCTTAGAGATATACATTCTGGAAGCGGAGAAAGAGAGAAAAGTAGAGAGATGAAGGAAACAAAAGAATTAAGATGAAACTAGGGTGCAACAGAATGATGCTTAATTTCCCGTATGGATAGTTCCGTTTTCTTTTGCCGGTTGCCATCTGTCGGCACCTAAGGTACCTCATGACTTCACGCAGTAAAAGCAGCTGACATGTGAAGAAGTCTCTTTGAAAAGATGGCTCGTGCTCCATCCTTCCTCATGCAATACTATTTCTTTCCCATGCATTTTTCATTTTTTGAGTAATGAAGAATGGCAAAAGATGTTTGTGTACACCATGTTAATCTTATGTTTGTCTTAATTTTATTAAACAAATTATCATTATTATATTATACTTAAACCGTTGTTTAATAAAAAATACGAAGAATCAATCTGGATGTACTAGAAAACATAGGTGGTGTAACCCGTGCGCCAGCGACACCCGTGCTCGACGCCCGTAGTCCTTTCCCGCCGGCTAAAACCTATTAAATAAGTAAAATTGCATTTTTTATGAGTACATGAGAACGTAAAAGCACATTTCTAAGAAATGAAATCGTATATACGTGAAAGTAACAGTATCTATAAGAGAAAGTAAATCGAATGAAAATATAGTGGTACTACAACAGCCCGTGGTTTTGTAAGCAATTTGTTACGGTTGCGTATTACTTGTATTAATATAAGCTAAAAACGTGTGAAAACCATGTACGTTTGTATTCTATTGCATTTATGTTACCCAGCGACTTAGTATTTCACTTGAGGCTCGCCTCATTGACCCAACTCATGGCTCTACGAGAGCTGCTCAACACCGGAAAATGTTTGCCAGGGACAATACCCTGTTCACATTTTTTACTCTAACGTGACGAAACTATGACCGATTGCAATTCACAAAACAAAATAATGAACAAGTGACGGCAAATAAGAGTAGATTCTATTGATTTTATTTAATATCATTGTTTATGCTATAAAATCAGTGACAAACAGCCAACTATAAACACATTCGGGCAACACTACCTTTCGTTTCAAGCAAAAACAGGAAATTTGGTTTAGAAGAAAGCTTAATTGCTTTCTAAACGAAAACACTTTGTGTTCTTAATATAAAAATAAATTATCTTGCATTAACAAAGGAATCTGGGTTCAATTACTACCTAAGGAGAGTTCGAAAAAATTGAACTTTTGATTTTTTCGAATTTTCAATAAAATTCTGACCGAGGCCATATTTATAAGCAACGACAAAAACAATTTCTCGACAACAAAATTTTGCAACCCTGGAAACTACTTTCGAACATACGGAAAAGTAAAAACCAAGTATCATGACAAATGTATTGCTGTGAAACATTAATCACAGTAATATAAAGTAGATAAAAGATGTAAAAAGGTAAATAAAAGAGAAATGGATAAATTGTGTTAAAAACGACTCAAAATACTACACAGTATGTAAAGTAAGTAGAACTGTGTAGACAAAATCCAGAAAATGTGGAAAACTTGCATTTACGTTAAGAGAGTTGTAAAATAGCACTTGCGGAGTCTCGGGAAGTAAAAGTGTTTATATGTACTTAAGAAAGATCTATAATCGCAGGATCTCTTTCTCTCATTCTCTTGCGCCCTTTTATCTCCGACGTTCAACGTTTCCTCCAAACGGCGGTGTCGACTGCGTTGCGGTTTTCTCCGCAAGTGAATTTTTTTACCGCCAGAATTAAGATTACCATGAAGAGGAGTAAGCAACAGACTCGGAAAGCCTCTTTTTAGCACCAAGCGGAGACGAAAAAATCCACTCCCGACATCCAGATGCAAATGGCGGGAGCGGTGGGATGCGACGCGACGCGGGTGCTAGGGGGGGCGACGGTTGTGAGCGAGGGAGCGTGGTGACGGGGGAGGAAGCGATGGGAGCAACGAGAGAGAGTCTGACTGATGACGGAGGCTGTGGTGTGTACTTCGATAAAAACATTTAGTCCATTGACACCTGGTCAGATGTGACGCTATCATCCAACCGGGAACTTGACGGTCACTGTAATGATGCTACGATAAAATGTAATGACGATAAAATGTAATGGCGACTGTAATGACGCTTCGATAAAATCATTTAATCCGTTGACACTTGGTCTGACGAGACGCTATCATCCAATCGGGAACTTGGCGGTCACTGTAATGACGCCACTATACTTCGATAAAACATTTAGTCCATTGACACCTGGTCAGATGTGACGCTATCATCCAACCGGGAACTTGGCGGTCACTGTAATGATGCTACGATAAAATGTAATGACGATAAAATGTAATGGCGACTGTAATGACGCTTCGATAAAATCATTTAGTCCGTTGACACTTGGTCTGACGAGACGCTATCATCCAATCGGGAACTTGAAGGTCACTGTAGTGACGTCATTGTACTTCGATTTAATTTTTTAGTCCCTTGGCACTTGGGCAGATGTGACGCTGTCACCCTTTCTGGAGCTTGAACGTCACTATAATGAATCCACTACAGTGACGTCAAATCTCCGGAAAGGATGGCAGCGTCAGAGCTGGCCAAGTGTCAAGGGATTTAATGTTTTAATCGAAAAATAAGGGTGGTAGCGCGGGCATGGGTGGGTGACAAGGCGGTCTGGGCTGAGGAGGCGGAAAGGGAGTCGGGCGCAATACCGTCAAATTGGACAATGTTAGGAGAGTGGTAGTTGGGCGGTACGAGCGGTAGGAAGCGGGGTTAACTCCAGCGAGCAGGTGGGATAAGGATGGGGGATGATGGTAGGAATGGTTGAGGTCGAGGAGTGGGCGTGGCGCGAGCGTTCTGCCTTACTGTTGTGGCAGCTTCATAGTTTGTTGCGACTGTGCCGCCTTCACGGCGTGGCGTCACCCAGACAGGCCGGCAACAGCACTTCGCTCTACGCAGAAATACTAGGCGGCTGTAATATAATCAAAAATTATGGCTAATGCAGTCTTAGTCAGTTTATTAATTCGACTGATTTTTTTTCATTTTCAGCGCTGGCAGTTTCAAGATATAATCCAAATACGGTTTCATTGATTTGAAATGATGATAACGAATGTATTGTTTTAATGTGTGACATTGAATACAATAGAATGAAAATAATAAAGCAAATGTTTCCTCAGAAAAATACATTTTATTTTGGTAAGAATTTTTGGAAAACCGTTTTCCTCAGATAAAATTCTCAAATACATTTCAAAGAAAATTCACTTATGTTCACGTCGTGGCGATAATATTAAGTTGTTCCGAAAGTAATTCTTGCCATTTTTCTTCTCCAACTTCTCTTAAGAACACAAATCAATCTTACATGTCACGTACGTCGAGTATTTGTAACCTTACATTTATTTCTAGGACTTTGCATACAGTTGTCCGTCAGTGACCGCACGCGTTCCTCTATTTCTTTAAAATAGTACGGGACGCATTTCTTCATTTGCATACCTTGTAAGGCTTTAACTCTCCGCGCCAACATGTGGTAAATAAGTATTTTTTGCAGTGAACTATGTATGTCACATTACTTCATTGACAACATGTTTTTTTGCGTGAAATTCTTATCGAAACTTTGGTGAAAATAATATTCTTATAGAATGACTATACCCATATCAAACACCTCTATTCGAAAAAAATGAACGGAACAAGTAAAAAAATGAATCACAAATAGTATGTAAAAGTAAGTGAAACTTGATGGACATAATGGCTACAACTTGCATACGTGGTAAAAGTAATGTAAAATACTGTTTACAAAATCTGGGAAAGTCAAAGAGTTTATGTGTTTTCACAAACAGGGGTTTAATAATGAAGGATCTCTTTCTATTATTCTCTTTTCTCTTATACAAAATCAATTAACGCGCCCGAAAACATAAGTCATTCAATCACTGCATCATCTAAGAAGCTAGTGGTTTTCAAAACATGGGCATTTCAAGTAAGATCTAGCATAGTCCAGGGATCGTATCACGTCTCTGCGTTGTATTAAAGAGTCTCTACTGCACTGTGTCTGATGCTTTAGCGAGCGCCGGAGCGTGCAGATGCCCTGGAGAAGGCAACGGAGAAGCCGAGGAGGCGAGGGGTACCGGAAGGTGTTAAACGGAAGCAGGGAGCGGCAGCGCAACGGGGGCGGTGGGGAGGGAGAGAGCGGGGGCGTCGCGGCCTCTGATGTCGGATGCATATGCATCGACCGCAGCGGTCGCTTTGCGCGGCCGCCCACGACGACATCAGCCGCGCCGCCTGCGCCCTCACCCGCCCCGCTGCACCCGCGCTGCGCCGCCGCCTCCGCAACCAGCCTCTTGCCAGTGCGCCGCCCGATGCTCGTTGACCGCCGCACCCGCCGCGGCACTATCGGGCCCAACGCCCCCCGCCTCAATCTCTCTCTCCCACCTCCCACTTTCTCTCTCCCACCTCCCACTTTCTCTCTCCCACCTCCCACTTTCTCTCTCCCACCTCCCACTTTCTCTCTCCCACCTCCCACTCCAGCCATAGGGAGAAGCGATCGCCACTCAGGGAGAGCGCACTCGCCATTGCGGCTACGCCCACCTCCCACTTTCTCTCTCCCACCTCCCACTTTCTCTCTCCCACCTCCCACTTTCTCTCTCCCACCTCCCACTTTCTCTCTCCCACCTCCCACTTTCTCTCTCCCACCTCCCACTTTCTCTCTCCCACCTCCCACTTTCTCTCTCCCACCTCCCACTTTCTCTCTCCCACCTCCCACTTTCTCTCTCCCACCTCCCACTTTCTCTCTCCCACCTCCCACTTTCTCTCTCCCACCTCCCACTTTCTCTCTCCCACCTCCCACTTTCTCTCTCCCACCTCCCACTTTCTCTCTCCCACCTCCCACTTTCTCTCTCCCACCTCCCACTTTCTCTCTCCCACCTCCCACTTTCTCTCTCCCACCTCCCACTTTCTCTCTCCCACCTCCCACTTTCTCTCTCCCACCTCCCACTTTCTCTCTCCCACCTCCCACTTTCTCTCTCCCACCTCCCACTTTCTCTCTCCCACCTCCCACTTTCTCTCTCCCACCTCCCACTTTCTCTCTCCCACCTCCCACTCTCTCTCTCCCACCTCCCACTCTCTCTCTCCCACCTCCCACTCTCTCTCTCCCACCTCCCACTCTCTCTCTCCCACCTCCCACTCTCTCTCTCCCACCTCCCACTCTCTCTCTCCCACCTCCCACTCTCTCTCTCCCACCTCCCACTCTCTCTCTCCCACCTCCCACTCTCTCTCTCCCACCTCCCACTCTCTCTCTCCCACCTCCCACTCTCTCTCTCCCACCTCCCACTTTCTCTCCCACCTCCCACTCTCTCTCCCACCTCCCACTCTCTCTCCCACCTCCCACTCTCTCTCTCCCACCTCCCACTCTCTCTCTCCCACCTCCCACTCTCTCTCTCCCACCTCCCACTCTCTCTCTCCCACCTCCCACTCTCTCTCTCCCACCTCCCACTCTCTCTCTCCCACCTCCCACTCTCTCTCCCACCTCCCACTCTCTCTCCCACCTCCCACTCTCTCTCCCACCTCCCACTCTCTCTCCCCCACCTCCCACTCTCTCTCTCCCACCTCCCACTCTCTCTCTCCCACCTCCCACTCTCTCTCTCCCACCTCCCACTCTCTCTCCCACCTCCCACTCTCTCTCCCACCTCCCACTCTCTCTCTCCCACCTCCCACTCTCTCTCTCCCACCTCCCACTCTCTCCCACCTCCCACTCTCTCCCACCTCCCACTCTCTCCCACCTCCCACTCTCTCCCACCTCCCACTCTCTCCCACCTCCCACTCTCTCTCTCCCACCTCCCACTCTCTCTCTCCCACCTCCCACTCTCTCCCACCTCCCACTCTCTCCCACCTCCCACTCTCTCCCACCTCCCACTCTCTCCCACCTCCCACTCTCTCCCACCTCCCACTCTCTCTCTCTCCCACCTCCCACTCTCTCTCTCCCACCTCCCACTCTCTCTCTCCCACCTCCCACTCTCTCTCTCCCACCTCCCACTCTCTCTCCCACCTCCCACTCTCTCTCCCCCACCTCCCACTCTCTCTCCCCCACCTCCCACTCTCTCTCCCCCACCTCCCACTCTCTCTCCCCCACCTCCCACTCTCTCTCTCCCACCTCTCACTCTGTCTCTCTCCCACCTCCCACTCTCTGCATGCATGTGTGAGTGTGAAGTCATAGCGAAGAAAAGATAACGCATTTTTACGTAATATGAACTTCTTTAACACACTCCATTTACTAAAACGAAATTTCCATTATTCTGAAAGATTTCATAATAATTTTCATCTTTAAATATAGAATAAAGATTCCATTATCGTAATACATGGCTTCCATATTGCCGTTACAATTGCATTAGTTCTAGTAGCGGGTCTTTCACATTAACTTCTTTCACCTAACACAATCCAAAATCTATTTATTCAATACTGTAGTTGTAGGATAAAGGCGACAAGTTTTTCAATTTTAAAAAATTCAGTTTTCTAATAAATTCGAAAACATTTGTCAACGTCATTTACGGAATTCGAGGACAAAGTTATTTTTATTTTTTTATTTTTTTAAATTATATCTACCTGCTCGGCATTTCTTCCTTTCAGGGGTGTTCATTATACAATATTCTACACATTAACTTTTAGGGATGGACATCCGTATGCGTTACCTCCTCTCTCAGGGGTCTGATGAAAACGTTGTTCTTTGAGAAGAAACTGTGGATAACAGTTTTTGGAGTTATATGTGATAATTTTGAGGAGAGGGTGTGAGTGGGTGGAATTTTTGGAAAGTGGAAGATGGGTAGGTGATTTAAGGTGGACGAAGGGAGTCTTTAAGTAATCGTGATCTTATTCTTTTTGATGAACTATACGTTTTACCTAGCTTGAATATTGTTGTACTGCGCGATTGGGAAAGGGATGAGAAAAATTTATGAGTCATAAGATTTATATATTCGTTAATGGATGATATATTTAGTTCATTTTGGATTTGTTTGTTGCTTATGAACCAAGGAGCTTCAATGATCTTTCTGAGAAATTTATTTTGTATTATTTCTATTTTATTTAGGTTTGTTTTTGCGGCGTTATTCCAGATCGGGCAGGCATATGTGAGGGTTGGTCTTATTATTGTTTTATAGATGATTAAGCCGCAGTCAGTGCTAAGTCCGAAATTTCTGTGTCAAGTAGTACTCCTAAGTATTTTGCTGGTGTATTTCCACTCATCCATTCTATATTTGTGTTTTGGAAGCTGAGAAGGGGTGGTTGAGGAGGTTTGCGGAGTGTGAATATTTTTGCTTGAGTTTTAGATGCGTTAATCTTTATTTTCCAGTTTGAAGCCCATTTAATGTAGTTATTTAGGTCAATCTGTATGTTGTCGAAGGCGCAGCTAATGTCCGATTGAGAGGCAAAAAGTGCTGTGTCATCTGCGTAAAGGGCAATTTCTATATAGTCTGACTGTGGTAAATCCGACATGTAAACAGTAAAGAGAAGTGGAGAGAGGCAAGAACCTTGAGGAACTCCTGCATTAATTTCAAATCTGTTTGAGAGACTTGAGTTAATACGGACAGAAAAATATCTATCTTTTAGAAAACTTCTGATTAGATGGAGTAGATACTTGGGAGTTCCTAGTTGGCGCAGTTTGTATAAAAGACCTTCATGCGAGAGTTTATCAAAGGCTTTCTCAATGTCTAGGAAAACTGCAATTGTGTATTTTTTTATGTGAAATGAATTTGCAATATATTCAGTTAAAAGGAGCAATTGGTGGGTGGTGCTATGTTGAGATCTGAATCCGAACTGAAAGTCTGGGATAGCGCTAATTTTGGTCAGGTAAGTAGATAATCTGCTGTGAATTAATGTTTCAAATATCTTTGCGATGGAGGGTAGGAGGCTTATTGGTCTGTAGCTTGTAGGAAAGCGAGGATCTTTGCCTGGTTTACAGAAGGGTAAGATTATAGATAATTTCCAATCTTCTGGAAAGTGGCCCAGTCTTAGACAGGAATTAAATAAGTCGGTTAAAATAGTTATAGCACTTTTGGATAATTCTTTAAGGGCTCTGTTGTTAATATGGTCGTGACCTGATGATTTTCGGGTTTTCAATCTATAATATAAAAATGAATCGCAAAATGTGTTGGTAAGCGCATAACTCAACAACGCCTGGACCAATTTGGCCAATTCTTTTTTTAAATGTTCGTTGAAGTTCAAGGATGGTTTTTACGTCGAGAAAAATTCAAATAATTGCCGGAAAAACCCTAATAACAGCCCTATTCTTTTTCCCTTACAAACGTTTTCTAACTAAAACGTAGAGTAAATTTGAGCTTTATAGCTATTGTATAAAGCACTCATTGTTGTTTAAACAATGTAGGTATGTTCCTAACGTCAAAGAGTCAATTTGCATTTTATTACCGTTATACAAAGTTCAAATTCAATCATATCTATCAAAACAGTGTGCGTATGTGCGTTGGAGTACAGAATACATTGTTGGAGGATTTAATGTCGCGTTCCGAAACTATTAACAAAATAATGTATAATATAGATATGCCTCCTATTAGACGAAGCAATCTAGGTAGAAAAACCCGAAATGCTACAAACCAAGCTAATTACCGATCCAATCATGCTGCACAAGAACGTGACGACCGAAATGAACGTGAAAGAATTCGGATATCACAAACGCGTAAAGCGCGAGCGCCACATTCAACTAATAATCGCGCAAGTTTGAATCGAGCTGCTTTCAGTTACGATGTGTCAATTGACTACAGTAACTACCAATGTGTTGGTATTGGTTCTATGAACTCGGTTTGCTCATTTTGTAAGGCATTGAAATTTAAAAACGAAGCTAATGGATTGGGTTGCGCAAATGGTAAAGTGAAATTGATACCATTGGAACCACCACCAGAGCCATTGTACTCATTGGTTTCAGGAATAGGAACAGATTCCATACACTTTTTGACAAATATCCAACAATATAACAATTGCTTTCAAATGACCTCATTTGGGTCAACAAATATAGTTCGGGAAAATTTTATGCCAACTATCAAGGTATGTATTATAGCAGTTAATCATAATTATTTTATGTTCTGTCACCTAAGTTAAGATGTGTCACTAATCTTCAATTTCTTAATCATTGAGATCATAATCATCACTTAGTCAAGAAATTTACAACGAAGCATTGATTTCAATTGAGGACGTGCTTGATGATGTCAAACAAACTATTAATTCAATTAATCCTGGCCGCGCCCAATCGTCCAATATATGATGCTTTTAATCAAGAGTTGAATCGACAAAAACTGTATGATCTCAACACTTTGAAAGAATTAATTCAAACAAATCTTCCACTGTTGAATGAACAACAGAAATATGTATTTGATACTCTTATGAAAGTAACAAATGATGAAACTGGAGGGATTTACTTCTTATAATATAACCTTAGCAACTCTATATCTTAATATATATAAATCTCGTGTCACAATGTTTGTCCTCAAAGAACTCCTAAACCACTTAACCGATTATAATAAAATTCGCACACCATGTGCAGTTCGATCCAACTTGAAAGATAGGATAGTTTAAATCTCAAATTATAGTCGCAATTTTAATTTATTGCTAATTTATTACAAATTTGATTGTTGTAATAATTGTAGATAATTGTGACTGTCAAATAATAACAGACAAATAATTAGCAATAAATTAAAATTGCGACTATAATTTGAGATTTAAACTATCCTATCTTTCAAGTTGGATCGAACTGCACATGGTGTGCGAATTTTATTATAATCGGTTAAGTGGTTTAGGAGTCCATTGAGGACAAAAATTGTGACACGAGACGAGATTTATATATATTAAGAATACAACAATCAGCTAGCTGACCCGGCCACGCGTTGCACGCGTTGTGCTGCCACGGAAACAAGGAAAACCACATCCTTCCATTACAGGCATATTCAAAGCTAAGACATTGGGGAGACTTTACACGGTACATCCAAAGCAACGTGAGTGCTTCTATTTACGTTTGTTATTGGTGAATGTTTCCGGACCAACGTCTTTTGAATTTTTACGAACAGTTAATGGTCGAGTATTCAATACATACCAGGATGCATGTCGTGAACTGAAATTGCTAGAAGACGATAACCATTGGGACTTAACGCTTGCTGATGCTGCGTTGACATCAACACCGAATAACATTCGTCAGTTGTTTGCAATTATTTTGACGACATGTTATCCCTCGCAAGCACAAACTTTGTGGGAAAAATATAAAAATTGTATGACAGAAGACATATTGCACCGAATTAGACAAACAAATCAATGGCAAAACATAGATTATACACCAGAGATGTACAATGAAGCATTGGTCTTGATCGAGGATTTATGTGTTCTTATTTCAAATTTACCAATTAATCATTATGGTATGCCATCACCTAATCGTCCAGCCACCTACTTAGTCAATACCGATTTACAACGAGAAAATCAATATGACCATGAAAGTTTAGCAACAATTATCATGAACAGTGAACCATTACTGGCAGCAGAACAAAAAATTATTTATGATCGGATTACGCTGGCTGTTGCTGCTGAACAAGGCGTTTTTTTTTCTTGGATGCACCCGGTGGAACCGGTAAGACATTTTTAATATCGTTGATTCTTGCCAAAATACGGTCGCAACAAAAAATCGCATTAGCAGTAGCATCGTCAGGCATTGCGGCTACTTTACTGGATGGTGGGCGAACAGCACATTCACCATTCAAGCTGCCATTGGACGTTCATAATAAACCAGATGCAATGTGTAACATCAAAAAGAATAGTGGAATAGCTGCAGTGTTGCGGAAGAGTTCTATAATAATTTGGGATGAGTGCACAATGGCACACAAATATTCACTTGAAGCATTAAACAGAACTATGCAAGATTTAAACAGCAATAATAAACTTTTCGGTGGTGCTATCTTACTTTTGTCTGGTGACTTCCGGCAGACCTTACCGGTTATACCTCGCTCTACTTTCGCGGATGAGATTAATGCATGTTTGAAACAATCATTCTTATGGCGAAGTGTTGAAACACTTCGATTGACCATAAATATGCGAGTACAATTGCAAAATGATCCATCAGCACAAATATTTTCCGAACAACTACTAGATATTGGGAACGGTAAAATAGAACTGCAACCAAATACGCAATGCATTAAACTACCAGACAATTTTTGCACTGTTGTTCAGGATAAAAATGAATTGATTCAGAGTATTTTCCCGGATATACAGAATAATTATTTGAATCATGAATGGCTTAGTCAACGGGCGATTTTGGCAGCCAAAATCGTTGATGTTGACGAAATTAACTTCCAGATACAACAGTTATTACCAGGCGATATGATGTCTTTTAAATCAATCGTTACTGTTGTTGATGAAAATGAAAGTGTAAATTTTCCGATTGAATTTTTAAATTCATTAGATATCCCTGGAATGCCACCACATAATCTTCGATTAAAGATTGGTTCCCCTATTATTCTCCTCCGTAATTTGAATCCACCTCAATTATGTAACGGTACGCGTTTGGTCATCAAAAAGATCACCGGAAACATTCTTGAAGCAACCATTTTGGCTGGGAAGTTTAAAGGAAAAGTGGTCCTGCTGCCACGTATTCCGATGATACCATCAGATTCTACCATACCCTTCAAAAGGCTACAGTTTCCAATTCGTTTAGCTTTCGTCATTTCTATAAATAAATCTCAAGGTCAAACAATGTCCATTTGTGGTTTAGATTTGGAAAATCCATGTTTTTCTCATGGGCAACTATATGTTGCGTGTTCACGTGTTGGGAAAACGTCTAATCTATTTGTGTTAGCTAAAGACAGGTTAACCAAAAACATTGTGCACCGATTGGTGTTAAATTAAATTGAATTCGAAAGTATTTATAATTGAATAGTACTTATATTTGTTATACAAATTAAATGGAAATAATAAATCTGATAAATTTTTATTTTGTACCTATTGATTTCTGCTTAATATCAAGTGTAAGAACATTTTAATTAATTGTGTTCAACGTACTTCCCCTTCAAATCTCAATCCAGTGAATTTGTATACCAACATCAATATTTTCGTCGTTATTGGTAAATAATTTCAAGCACAAACTTTCGCAAGCACAAACTTTGTGGGAAAAATATAAAAATTGTATGAAAGAAGACATATTGCACCGAATTAGACAAACAAATCAATGCCAAAACATAGATTATACACCAGAGATGTACAATGAAGCAATTATCTGTTAACTCCAAATGATTCTAACAGATGTCGACACCTTTCGACTGGGTTGAGTAAGTAATCAATAGATGGCGCTGCTATGGTAAAAAATCAGCTCCAAGAATCAGGACAGCAGAAGGTCATGCACAAGAATCTCAATAACAGTGTAACGAACGTATTCAAGAGAATATCATAAGAACACTGTGACACGAGATTTATATATATTAAGATTATTTAACCTCCATTTAAAATTATTTTGCACTTATTATTTCAATGTGCTATGATAACATGTTTTTCAGTTCCTCTTTCTAATATTTAAACTATTATTATTTTCAGTCAAATGCCACCGAAAAAATCTAACCTCAACAACGCGAGCAGCAAAGGGTCACGACGCAAACGTGTTGAAAGAGCTCAGCAATTACCAGAACAAATCGAAACAAGAAATGCAGCTCAAAGAATCAGGACTGCAGATATTGGGAACGGTAAAATAGAACTGCAACCAAATACGCAATGCATTAAACTACCAGACAATTTTTGCACTGTTGTTCAGGATAAAAATGAATTGATTCAGAGTATTTTCCCGGATATACAGAATAATTATTTGAATCATGAATGGCTTAGTCAACGGGCGATTTTGGCAGCCAAAAACGTTGATGTTGACGAAATTAACTTCCAGATACTACAGTTATTACCAGGCGATATGATGTCTTTTAAATCAATCGATACTGTTGTTGATGAAAATGAAAGTGTAAATTTTCCGATTGAATTTTTAAATTCATTAGATATCCCTGGAATGCCACCACATAATCTTCGATTAAAGATTGGTTCCACTATTATTCTCCTCCGTAATTTGAATCCACCTCAATTATGTAACGGTACGCGTTTGGTCATCAAAAAGATCACCGGAAACATTCTTGAAGCAACCATTTTGGCTGGGAAGTTTAAAGGAAAAGTGGTCCTGCTGCCACGTATTCCGATGATACCATCAGATTCTACCATACCCTTCAAAAGGCTACAGTTTCCAATTCGTTTAGCTTTCGCCATTTCTATAAATAAATCTCAAGGTCAAACAATGTCCATTTGTGGTTTAGATTTGGAAAATCCATGTTTTTCTCATGGGCAACTATATGTTGCGTGTTCACGTGTTGGGAAACCGTCTAATATATTTGTGTTAGCTAAAGACAGGTTAACCAAAAACATTGTGCACCGATTGGTGTTAAATTAAATTGAATTTGAAAGTATTTATAATTGAATAGTACTTATATTTGTTATACAAATTAAATGGAAATAATAAATCTGATAAATTTTTATTTTGTACCTATTGATTTCTGCTTAATATCAAGTGTAAGAACATTTTAATTAATTGTGTTCAACGTACTTCCCCTTCAAATCTCAATCCAGTGAATTTGTATACCAACATCAATATTTTCGTCTTTATTGGTAAATAATTTCATTGTACTAAAGGGTTATAGTAGTAGAAAGTCAAATAAGGAGATCACCATATTTTTTTACAAATACCATCTGTGTGAAAAAGCATAGTGGACTCCGTGACTGATGTTCTCTTATTGTTCCTCTTAGATTGTTTACTATAATGTAATATAACAAAAACTTTAGCCACAGCAACGCGTGGCCGGGTCAGCTAGTTTATTTATAAAATCACACCTTAGCAACTAATTTTATTTATAAAATGACAACTTGGCAACTCTAATTTTATTTATAAAATGACACCTTAGCATCTGTATTTTTATTTATAAAATGACACCTTAGCATCTGTATTTTTATTTATAAAATGACACCTTAGCAACTCTAATTTTATTTATAAAATGACACCTTAGCAACTCTAATTTTATTTATAAAATGACACCTTAGCAACTCTAATTTTATTTATAAAATGACACCTTAGCAACTCTATATTAGGGAGTTTTAGCGCCACGCGTAAGGTAGCGGCGTTATGCACTAACAGTCACGTGACGGACCTTGAAGTCTTAACGTCTTACCTCAGGCCTAAGGTACGACCTTATACCTTCATAAGTAGTGCGCGCTTGTGGGAGTCTCTACGGTCACCTTACATGCGGCAAAATGGCCGCCTAAAAATATGAAAAGTTGGAGTTTTCCAACGCTGGTAAACCGATTCTCGTATGTGAGGCAGTTACAATTATTCCTTACCAACTCCTCAACGCTGGCAAGAATTAACAGGATATGTTGGAGAGGTGACAGGAAATAAACTCGCGAAAATGGAATTCAAATCATATCTTCGAGATGGGTTATGTCTTATGCTCATAACGAACGCTGTTTTAAGGTATTTCATAAATTTTCAAGAAAAGCAGATTTCAAATTCCAGACTGATTCTCATCACGGAGGGCCACGAAATGTAAAACTCCAAGCACAATGTATATTTGTTATTCTGTTGACTCGTAACGTGTTTTAAATGTCTCACCACTAGTGTACAGTCTTTGATATACTCGTATTATGCAATTCCTCTGTTCAAAGCATAAAATGTTTTCTTTGTTATAATGCCTAACGCAATGTCGGAATTGCTAAAACTCTTCTGAACGTTGATCATTACGACCGTATAAAGGAGTTTGTCACGTGATCAATAGAGTTTAAGGATGTCTCCTTACGCCTGGCGCTAAAACTCCCTATTTATTTATAAAATGACACCTTAACAACTCTAATTTTATTTGTAAAATGACACCTTAGCAACTCCAATTTTATTTATAAAATGACACCTTAGCAATTTTACTTTTATTTATAAAATGACACCTTATCAACTCTAATTTTATTTATAAAATGACACCTTAGCATCTCCAATTTTATTTATAAAATGACACCTTCGCAACTCTACTTTTATTTATAAAATGAAACGAAGGGCCACGAAATGTAAAACTCCAAGCACAATGTATATTTGTTATTCTATTGACTCATAACGTGTTTTAAATGTCTCACCACTAGTGTACAGTCTTTGATATACTCGTATTATGCAATTCCTCTGTTCAACGCTTGAATTGTTTTCTTTGTTATAATGCATAACGCAATGTCGGAATTGCTAAAGCTCTTCTGAACGTTGTTAATTACGACCATATAATGATGTCTCCTTACGCCTGGCGCTAAAACTCCCTATTTATTTCTAAAATGACACCTTAGCAACTCTACTTTTATTTATAAAATGACACCTTAGCAACTCTAATTTTATTTATAAAACTAGCGGACCCGACAGACTTCGTCCTGTCAAAAAGATTTGTAATGTGAAATTTTTTTGTTCCTACATTTTTTATAGTCTGGGCAAAAAATTCTCCTGAACAGAACCGTCACCCTGGTGATAGGGCGTTGTGAATAAGAAATATAATTAAATAAAACATATATAAGCATTTAAAAGTAAGTAATCGATTTATTGTTAATCATGTGAATCATAATTATTAACAAAAATCAGTTTTATTTTCATTGTAGTGCTTTGTGATATACGATGTTTTTTGTTTGATTACCTGGCGCATAGACAAACAAATGTGATGGTTTTCCAACACGGGAACAGGCAACATACAATTGACCATGTGAGAAACATGGGTTTTCCAGATTAATACCACAAACACTTAATGATTGCCCCTGGGACTTGTTTATGGTCATTGCAAAAGCAAGCCTGTAGTCGTTTAAAGTCAAACGGCACATCAGTCGGAATCATTGGGATGCGCGGTATGAGGACGTCTTCTCCTTTATTCTTTCCTTTCAGTATAGTTGCTAGTAATTGTTTAGTAATTTTTTATCGCTAACCGTGTGACATTGCAAAGGCGTGGTTGGTTGATATTTCGCAACATTATAACTACCGATCCAACCTTTAATTGAAGATTGTGGGTTGGCAATCCTGGCAAATCCAGCGAGTTTAAAAATTCTTGTGGATAGTTCACTGCATCATCTTGGTTAGTAGCCAAATCAACTGATTTATATATCCTCGATTCGCCTGTAATTTGTTCCTGAATTTTTAAATTTAATTCATTTACATCTATGTTTTTTGCAGCCAATATAGCTCGTTCGCTCAACCAATCATGGTTTCTGTAATTACGAGAAATATCTGGAAACACCTTAATATGTTCATCTTTTGATCGAGTTAACTGACAAAAACTTTGAGGAAAGTTAATGCAGCCAGTCAACATGTCTATACGAAATTTGCCATTACCAATGTCAATGAGCTGTTTAGAGAATGTTTCCAGATTGATCATTTTGAACTCGACACGCATATTCTTGCTTAAATAAAGTACTCTGACATGTTTCCACAAATTGGAGGACTTTAGACATGCATTGAGTTCATCAGCTGGTGTTGATCGTGGAATCACGGGCAATGTTTGACGAAAATCTCCTGCTAATACAATCATTGCACCACCGAATTGGTTATGATTACTCCGTAGATCTTTTAAGGTTCTGTCTAAAGCATCCAAAGATTTTTTATGAGCCATCGTGCATTCATCCCAAATAATTAATTTACATTGCTGCAAGACCTTTGCCATTGCAGAGTTCTTCGAAATGTTGCAGGTCGGAGTTTCATTGCTTTGCATATTTAATGGCAATTTTAATGCTGAATGGGCTGTTCGACCACCTTCAAGCAAAGTTGCTGCGATTCCCGACGAAGCGTGTGGAAGTGCAATTTTATTTTGTGAGCGAATCGTTGCTAATATTAATGAAATCAAAAAAGTTTTTCCTGTACCACCAGGTGCATCTAAGAAGTAAATCCCTCCAGTTTCATCATTTGCTACTTTCAAAAGAGTATCAAATACATACTTCTGTTGTTCATTCAACAGTGGAAGATTTGTTTGAATTAATTCTTTCAAAGTGTTGAGATCATACAGTTTTTCTCGATTCAACTCTTGATTAATTCTCGATTCAACTCTTTCGGGGTCTTCCTACAACGAGGATTCCTACTACAGCGACGACGACGACAACACCTATAATGACGATAAAGATTTTTTCCTTAACACAATCTGTTCTTTGTTCTTAATACAATCAGAACTTTGTCCTCAGTTCACACCGAGCAGCCGTGCCGTGAACATCGTACGCCACAGCTATCTCACTGCGTAGTGTGTTTAGATTGAGTGTCAAACTAGTTTCGCTTACACAGCAATCTACGTGTCTATTTTAAATATTATACATTGTTACATCAAAAACAGTTTAATTTTGCAACTAGTATTATAAATATTTACCACAAGTGAGTGAAAACCAACCCGTGACCGCGAGTGGCGAAATGAACGTACAAGGTAGCCCCGAGTCGGGGCTACACAGCACATCAGAAGTGTTTGTGAACGCTATGGATACCTTATATGCAAGCAACAGCGATCAGTGCATTCTCCCAACAGCACAATTTCAACTTTTACAACAACAGCAGCAACATCTGCAACTTCTTCATCAGCAACAACAGCAGCATCTACTGCTGCTTCAACAGAATCAACCCACAGCGCAGCAGGGCAACCATTAATGCAGCAGCAACCGCCCCAAACTACCCTGCCTCAAGAACACCAAAGCGAGGAGATGCACGCAACAACTTCCAACGAAGCGCTTTCAAACGTAAGTAAACGAAAGAGAAATGATGATGGAAACTCTATTCCATTATACAATGTTCAAACTTCATCGCGTTTCGAAATGCTTCAAAATCTTAAAGACAGTGATCTAAGTACTCCAGAACAAACATTAAAAATTCCGCCCATAATTATGCACAACGTACTTGACTACAACCAAATGATTTCCGACATTAAATCAGTCGTCAAATGTGATTTCACAACCAAGACAGCCGGTGATCAACTAAAAATCATGCTTACTACAATAGAAGATTACCGTAATTTTAGACATCACTGTGCTGAGAAGAACAAACAATTCTATTCTTTCCGCGACCCTTCTATTAAGACCTTTAATGCTGTGTTGAAGGGGAACATGTTACTCGGAAGCTGAAATTCTAAAAGAACTTGAACTCAAATACCCTGTTACCAAAGTGATTAGATTATTTGACAAAAAGAAAAATCCAATCGAAATTTGTGCTCTAGAAATAAAAGACAATAGAGAGGCGAAGTCAATATTCACTTTAAACCGCCTGATGCATTGCGTCATACAAGTTCAACCTAGAACAAATCGAAATTACCCTATACAATGTAAACGTTGTCAAAGGTATGGACACTAGCAAGCAAACTGCCGACTCACTCCGAGGTGCGTTAGATGTAAAGAGTCACACCACTATTCTCAATGCACAAAACCAAAAAGTGACAAACCGAATTGCGTAAACTGTGGCGAGGAGCACACGGCCAATTACAAAGGCTGTCGCATTTTCAAAGAAACTCAGCAAGCACGTTCAAACCTTCTAAATGAACGCAGGTCAGGGTCAGAGCAACAACCGCCGCCGTGCAACAATCCCTCACGTTGCCCTCCAACATTTAGCCCTCGCGGATTTCCTCCCCTTCCCAAAAGCAATACCCCGTGGTCACCGGTTCAATCTTTGCAAACCCAAATGCCAACTGATGTATTCCAACTAATAACCACAATAGTATCACAAGTAATCTCAGCTATAATCCCGCAAATTCAAAATATTATACAGTCAGTGGTAAGAAATTTCCATAATCTATATCTATATCTTCTATAATATAAAAATGAATCGCAAAATGTGTTGGTAAGTAAGCGCATAACTCAACAACGCCTGGACCAATTTGGCCAATTCTTTTTTTAAAATGTTCGTTGAAGTTCAAGGATGGCTTTTACGTCGAGAAAAATTCGAATAATTGCCGGAAAAAACCTAAAAACAGCCTTTTTCTTTTTCCCATAAAAACGTTTTCTAACTAAAACGTAGAGTCAATTTGAGCTTTATCACTCTAGCTATTTCTATCTATCTCTCACTATCTCACACTAGCTATCTCTCACTCAGCTAAAGCACTCATTGTTGTAGGGTCAAAGAGTCAATGTGCACTTTATTACCGTTATACAAAGATCAAATTCAATCATATCTATCAAAACAGTGTGCGTGTGTGCGTTGGAGCACAGAATACATCGTTGGAGGATTTAATGTCGCGTTCCGAAACTTAGATATGCCTCCTATTAGACGAAGCAATTTAGGTAGAAGAACCCGAAATGCTACAAACCAAGCTAATTACCGATCTAATCATGCTGCACAAGAACGTGACGATCGAAATGAACGTGAAAGAATTCGGATATCACGAACACGTGAAGCGCGAGCGCTACATTCAACTAATAATCGCGCAAGTTTAACGAACATTGTGAGTCACTCTTGCTCAATAAAATTTGAAAGATGGTAGTCGTAAGAACACGTTGGGTCATCCTTCATTCCCGAACTGAAGAAATATCTTCTGGTTATAACTTACGAAGTCGCCCTGTGGCACTCGCCTTTTTCCCTCGCTGAAAGTATATTTCGAAGAATTTTAAAAAGATACTTGTTGCTGCAAAAAAAACTTTACTATCCTTATTCCGTCAATTCTCGTGAAAGTACTTTCTCAAAACTACATGAAATTAAATAATAACATTTTTAACTGTTGAGACATTTTATAAAAACACTTTTTTATTGTGCAATTGGGTATTTTCACATATGTTCTGAGTGTTATTTCATGACTAAAACAGAAAAGATTTTAGATATTTACTAAAATAGAGTTTTAATTCTTTCACTCTAATTCTCGATATTACGCGAAACACAAAAATTAAAACAACATTATAATAGTGGCAATGAGTACAAATATAAATTATTAATTTACTATGTTAAAACCAATGGACAATTCCAGTGTTTCATATTGATTTGCATTTCGCATTACTCTCAATATAAAACCAATTTTTTCAACTAATATTAAACTCATAATTCCCGTATTATCTCATTAAAATTCACAAAGGGCTCGAACGTTGTAAGAGAATAAAAAGTACATAAGTATAATGAATAGGAACTTCAAAGCAGTACACTTGGTACCTCTAATAAAATACAAGATTAACATTTTCAGGTAAGTTTGAGATACAAAGCTCAGCTGCAAACAAAATGTGGCAAAACATCCATACATGAAATATGTGTTTCATTATACCTGCAGAAGAAAAGAAGAATAAGAAAGAAAGAAATTAAAGAAAGAAAAATGCTTCGAAATAAAAATCGTTAGGAAAAAACGTATGTTTATAACGTATCTCAACTCAACTACTACACCAACTCCATGATACTGTAAATCCAAGACACTAAAGTTTACCACATAAGGAACTGTATACAAGAACAAGCTGCAACTGTAAGCAATTCTGTGTTTCTTGTATTCTAGTTTTAAAAAAACAACTTATTTATCCACACCCTTCTCCGAGGATTACACGGGCATTATCTCCCTTTAAAGCGCAATACAACGTTCTGCATTCCACTTTACAACTTTATCGTCTATTTATCTCCTCTTGAGACGCTGTGCGAGGGGCCACAATAACTGTGCTAGTTTCTCATCCCGAAGTTCTAGATACACTCGGCTCCACGTGAGGCTGGCTTGTACAGCTTACACAACTTTCTTGGCTTCGTGGTGTTATAAAGTTATTGCCTAGACGGCATCACTCGAAACCGCAATTTCTGTAGAATGCTCCAACTCTAGAATGTTGAAATTTTCACTTAATGCCTTTAGTTTCGCCGAGTATGGGAAACGCAAAATGAGAGCCTCGACATTATTTTCCCGAGTAGTGTGTTTTGTTATAGTGTAATGAATGAGGTAAGGTATAAACGGGTTCCAATTTTATTTGAAGCGAAATATGAAGTTGTAGTACCACTGATGGATTGCAAAAGGCTTCGTATTTGAGTTTTAGCTTCCAACTATGTAATTGATTAGTACAATATTTTACTATTTCTATCAAATACGGTCTACGTGTGTGTGACATCTAAGACGTTGGTGTTCTGTCAGAGATGTGTGCGGAAATAATTCTTAGAGATACGATTTTTGTCATTTACCTTTTCCGGACAAATTTTCATGCGTGTGCATTCGATTTTCAAAAAAGCTTTTGAAAGTTAAATATTTTTAAGGTGAGACTGTAGCCCCTTTCCCATCAACGATAAAACAAGCAAGTTCGTGACTCATTTTCTCAGGAACTACTGAAAACATTTAAATGGATTTTGCATTACTTATTAAGTGATGCATGAAGAGATTACTGGTTCTTACTTGAGCTTTTTTTTATTCTGAAGTGACTTATATTTTTTTCAAAAAGGAATTTTTTCCCAAAAACATTGTGCAAAACCATTTCTAACGCATGAACTAGA
The DNA here is from genome assembly GCA_038098605.1 of Gryllus longicercus. Lineage (NCBI taxonomy): Eukaryota > Metazoa > Arthropoda > Insecta > Orthoptera > Gryllidae > Gryllus > Gryllus longicercus. Next base: position 4,299,857 of record JAZDUA010000068.1, read on the forward strand.
TAAGTAATAATCATGATTGAGGATCCACATTATTAGTATAACAGTTTATCACCAATGGAAATTTCAGGCAGATATCTTGAACAGTTTCCGACATAATGGGCAAAACCATTTCTAACGCATGGACTAGATAAGTAATAATCATGATTGAGGATCCACATTATTAGTATAACATAGTTTATCACCAATGGAAATTTCAGGCAGATATCTTGAACAGTTTCCGACATAATGGGGTAAACGTTTGAAAATTTTAACTTCTGAGAAAATGGTAAGTAAAATTTCAAGAGAAGCATATGTTATGAAAATTTAGAATATTTTTCACTAGAGAGTAACTAAAGGCAGACAACATTGTACTAACAGGTTTTTCATCTATATTTTAGATCAGCTTGAGGTTTTCGTTTCTTCTTTCTTGCCCCCTTTGACTTTTGCGGATCATCATATTCCGCCTTTGCAATGCGTAACATGTCAAGTTCTGTACAAAAATAAGCATGATTTTTCGTGACCCATAATTTTTTCATCACCTATCATTTGGTGCAATTTTCATCGTTTTATATTACAACAGCTTCAGACACTCCTAATTGTAAGATGTTGAGACCAACAAAGTTGTGTTCGGTATTCTTGTGTAAATGGTGTACTTAAATGTCACACACTCTGTATTTTGGAATGGAGACATATTCTAAGACGTTATGTCATCATTTGTATTCACGTAATTCTCAACTTCTGTACTTACACTACGTTTCTTTCTTTTCGATGCACTAGAAGTAGTTTCACATGCAATTGGACTCATATGTTCTTCATTTTCCCCATGACAATGATATGATTTGATCTGCTGATTTTCTTTGAAAATTCGTCTTTTAAAGATTCCTTTACATTTTGTAATTACAGAACATATAAAACTATTTTTTTAAATATTGTAACACACTGTAATTGATAGCGTAATGAATTTTACAACAAACACATCAAGTCACGCTTCTAAACAACGTGTGAAGTAATTGTTTACAAAGTGCATTAACAAAACAGACTATTGCACAGACCATTTTATCAGAACTTGCAGACAAAATTCCTTTACAAAAGAAAACAAAAACTAGCTTTTGACAAAATTACAACCAGAGATGTTAGAAGTTGTATGGGAGCGAGTACAGTAATATTGCAGTCTGACAGTCGTCACTGGCTTTTTAAAAATAGCTTTTAGGCACTTATAGATGGACTATGTCAGTGAATCTGACATAGAAATGTCAATAAAATAACATTTCACGAGATAGGGTTGTGCGGAAAAAATTAATATTGTTTTAGACAGAAATACATCTTTTAACTTCCAGTTTTTTCTCCTAATAGATCAACACTGCATGAAGACCACAAAGAGGTTGATTAAGGATAATTCAAATAGGCCCTAATGTGCCTGTGGAATCAGGCATTACAGTGGTGAAGAAAAATATGGAAATGAATAGAAACAAAGAAGACGAGGATTCTCTCAGAAATCGAGTTTGTGGTTCGCAAGACCTGCGAGTAAAGAGAGTCACAACGCAAAGGGGGAATAATGCAAATTGCGTAGGTCCCTGCAAAAGCTCCTGTGCGTCAATGAGACTTAGGTCACGGGTCACGAACAAACATCCTAGTAAGAAGAGTGTTGACCGCTTCGCAGCAGGCTGATAGCGGAGGTTTGTTCACCCACGTCCTCACACAACCACGCCCCACGCCCCCGCCCTACGATCTGCGATCCGCGCAACTCACCCCACGCCCCACGCCCCACGTCCCACGTCCTACGACCCGCGCAACGCGCCACGGGCCCCGGGCCCCGCGCCCCACGCCCCACGCCCCCCGACCCACGCCCCGCGCGCCACGACCCGCGCCCCGCGCAACACCTCCCTCAATCTAAGTCCCAAGACAACGCTTTGCGTCCACGCTGTGCCTCACGTCCCGCTTTACTACCCGCACTCTACGTTCCACTCGCACCCCCAAGTCCCACGTCCGGCGCTGCGGGACCCACGTCCTATACTCCAATGCAAATGTGTGGCACTTCAAGGTCGCGATCTGGAAGGAGACGGGGAATTGTCATCTATATCAATACTTTAAGTCGTAACGAAGCTCTCCATTGGATGATTGTGTCCCCCTCTTCAGCCATGTCGTAACCCTAAAGTGTCACTCTGTTTAAATCGAAACGCCTAAAATCCCACGACCCACGTTTCACGCCCTGTACCCCACATCCCAAACCATTCCTCTACCCTCCGTAAACTGACTCCGAGCCTTGTGCTTCTGCGACGTACCCACACCTCCCTTTCCTTTTCATCTTTCACCCACCACATTTGCAACCCAAGCACTCATGTTACTGTTTGCCCCTTTAGTTATCTCGCTTCAGTAGTTCACAACAGCGACCGCTGTCACAGCAGTACTTCACAACCCCCATTGTATTTACGGGCGTGCGGAAACATTGAAGCTATTACTAATTCTACTGAGTACCTATTTGGGTAATGACACTAAATGATGTCTGTATTTTGCTGGAACAAGAGCGGGAACAAACATTGATTGTAACATAATTTTAGGGAAAGAATATCATTAGTGGGATAGATCTGAGAAAGAAAAGATATATTTGTGGCTACCAAAGCAAATCAGTAAAGGTCGGTTTCCATTCATCTTGATTCATTACTGCGATTTTTGTTTCAATTTTTCGAAATGGAATATATTCTTAATGGAAATGTATTATGTTCCAATTTTACGAGAAGACTATTACATCTTTCTCGTGTCTTCTGAACCGTCATTTCATAATAACACAATAAAACAATTAAAAGTTACTGATTAATACCGTAAGGTAACAGCAGCTGCCTAATTATTGTTATTCAGCATGCTTCCACAAATACATCTCAAGGGAAGGAGAGAAAGAATAAACAGAAAAGATGAAAAAGAGAAAGAAGAGATGAATGAGAAAATGAGAAGAGCATGAGCAAAGACGAAAGAAGAAGCAACGTGGAATAAAAATCATCATTCCCATTACCATATTCACCTCAGCCAACGTCTTCACAAATCTCTCTTCGCCTTTGCCCTCACCGTAAGCATCGCCACCGTTGCCTCCACCTCTCCCATTGCGCTTTCCGTTGCACCTCGTTCCCCGCGCTCCAGCAATTAAACGCTTTGTTGTTTTGCGTCTGCATAATTCGGGGGGCTGCTCCAAGAACAGCGCAGTCGTCGCAGAGAGCACAGGCGGCAGAGGTCCCGAATGTCAGGGTATTTGAGTCGACGCAGGTTTTACTTCAGGTCGCCGTGAAGAGGCTGCCCTTGAATTGTCATCACTCTCGCTTGCAAATGAAACATTTGCTCTTCATTATAACTTACGTGCTCAAACTCCGGTATTGCCTCGCCCGTCAAACGACACTATTTACGTAGGTATTGTTGCAGTGTGCTGGTTACAGTGTCAGTTGAAAATGTTTCAAACAATTGATAAGTCCGCCGACTGTGAAATACGTTCAGTGATTCGGTTTATGTCAACAAGGGCAAACCAACATTTCAGAAGAGAAAATTCGTAGACAGGTAAGTGAAGTATATAGCTCCAATACGATGAATGATGGCAAGTGTGTAAGTTGGTGACATGATTTAAGGACGGACTGAAAAATATCCATGATGAACCGAGAGCAGGTCAACCACCAATTGATCACAGAACATTTGCTCAAGTCCGTGGACGAAAATATTCATGAAGATAAAGATTTACAGTTTTAACTTGAGCATTGAAATTTCCAAATGAAGGTCGAACAACTTTGCGCAAAACGTTCTCAGATAATTTGCAATTTCACAAATTATTTGCGCGTTAGATTCTCAGGCTGCTTACCAGAGAACACCAAATGAAAACAATGCCGTGTGTTAGTGAATTCTTAAACCGATACCATACGAAAGTAACAGTTAAATATTGTCACAGAGGATAAGATGACGGTTTCGTACATGACCCCAGAGTCTAAACGTCAATGGAATGGCGACAAACGACGTTCAAACCAATCAAAGTCAAGGACAAGCAGACAATCTCAACACGCCAGATTATGGCAACTGTGTTGTGTGAGAGACTCTTGTTTTTCGAATTTCTGCAGAAAGGCACATCAATAACATTAATACAGCCGCTTGCTGGTAAGTAAGTAACGTAGTAACTGACGTCTGGAGTTTTGTTACAGCACGATAATGTCAGACCCTACTCTGCCATTCACACCAAAAATCTGACCAGTTATTTTTGATGGGAACAGATTGACCACTCGTTGTTCACTCCAGACTTTGCGCCGAGAAATTTTTACTTGTTCTACTAACTACGAAGTTTTTCGACCTCAAGACCTTCGACACAGATAACGAGGTGAAAGAAGCAGTGAAAATATTGATTGATTGAGGTTTCTGGGCGCATCATCTGCTAAGGTCAGTATTCCCGCACGTGTGGTGCATGTTTTATCGCGGAATGTGCCAGTCAACTTTTCCCACTGAATGATGAGAGCAGGTGCCGACCCACACGTCGGCCAGCGGGATTTTCCCTAATCTCCCACCGCGGAGAACCATCCCAGCTGAGACAATATTTCGTCTGGTCTCCTGACGTTTATGGTTCGTATAATATAGTGCATGTAAGTGTGTGTTTGTGTGAGTATGTATGTATGTGTGTGTGTGTGTGTGTGAGTGAGTGTGTGTGTGTGTGAGAGAGAGAGAGAGAGAGAGAGAGAGAGAGAGAGAGAGTAAGGCATGAGAAAATGACAAGAAATGGGAAGGAAAGATCGCGCGCGGTCCTTGGCCCTTTTGCTAGGGTATTGTTCCGAACATTCGCCTCGTGTTGATTGGAGAAATCACGGAAAACTACCTATGAGAGATGCCAGCCGCTAGAATTCTGAAGACAGCGGCCAAACTTGATCTAGCTATCGAGCTAATGTCGAAAATCCGGTCACGTCCGGACTCAAACCGTAAGTCCTCCCGGTCAGAGGTACGAGTACTGCAGTGACATCAATATGCTCTGAGCCACCTAATTGGATAGTAATTAAAGAGTTAAAGTTATTATCACAGATGGTAGCCTTCTACGGCTTAGGCATTCAAAAGATTGTTTTACGAGTGTGTTTGAACTGAAATGGGAAATAAATAGAGAAATATGTAAGGAATTGAGTAAAAAAAGAACTTAATGATGCTTTACTTTCTGTTCGGTTCTTACTTTCTTCCAAGTATTATATTTACAACAAAGTGGAAGTGAGTTCATAAGAGTTCAGTTTTCATTATGGAGGTGCTCCAAATTTTGGGAGTACATAGAAACAGGAGCATGACATCATTAGAACACAGCCAGAGGGTAACTCCTAATGAAAATAAAATGTTTCGATAATCTTTCGCGTTGTCGGTGTAAATTAGAGAAAAAAATGTAGAACAGAATTATAGATCTTCTAACGCCTCATCTCAAGAAAATAATGCAATTTTGAATATTATATGTGATATACCATATGCATTCGCCTTGAGTACGTATACAAAAAAGACGATGAATTAATACTCTGAAATTAATTGTAAGTAATGTTATTTACAATGCCTTTTAAATAATTTATTTAAAAGAAGTTAAAAATAGTAGCAAACAAGGACAATATTTATGATCGTTATCTCAGAGTAATAAGTCAATTTAATTTCCTTATCCGGCACTAGCACGTGCAGTAGCAATCAAGCACCATTAGAGACAACGAAATGAGTGCTTTCAAGACGTACCATTTTCCCTAGGGTAATTATGCTAGTGGAATTAAATTTCTAGTGCACTAAGAGATTAATTTCTCGCTGAAAAACGAAAATGGAAAGCCGTTCTTACCAATTAATAATAGATATTATGATGCCAATTAAAAATCTGTAGCGTATTGTATCTGTAGAGTACTGTAACGTATATGGTAATGAAAAAAAATCTTTTTTCTCATGGTTAACCGAGTATCATAATTTTTCAGAAAAACAAAAAGCAAATATAAGAGTTGCATTTCAACTAAAGATCGGAAGTTTTCCCGGGATCACAGAGGGAAAATTAGACTTATGGTGAAATACTTTTTACAACCACTTTGTATATCGTAGAATTATTTTCGTATTTTTTATTAGTAGGATGTACTTATAATATTTAAGGCTAAAAGATTTCGTAATAATAAACAAAGATTCTAAAATGTATAACGCGACAAATAGCTGTCCATTTCTGTACAGAACACAAATATAGACGACAGAAATTTGTTTTCTTTTCGTCTATATTTTCTGTTCTCAGACAATTAGCAAACATTAAAAAAAGAAGAAAAGTAATGAACGTTAGAGGACACGTAATGAAACAACCACCAATAAGTTCTTTCAAAGTACAAATCAGTAGAAATCAATTCAATTGAAACGAGCCAAACAAATACGAGCGCAAAACAAACCCAAATCGCATTTTAACCGAGCGCAACGATGAAGCTACTTTTTTAAACGCGCCACCGGCACAACGAAACTTCATTCCTAAACGTACCGCGCCCGGCGGTATCAAATTATCTTCATTTACGCTCACCTCCAATTGTACGAAAGCTCTTCCTACCCCTCTCTCTCCCCCACCGCCCGCCCACCCTTTCCCAGCGGCCCGGGCGTGTGTCAACACCGGCGCAGTACTATTTGTACCCCAATTAATCTACCGGGCATTTTCAGCGGTTCTCCATTGTCCGCGCGGCGAGCCGCCGCTGGTGGCTAATCGCATGGTGGCGCGGGGCCGGTGGGGTGGGGTGGGGGCCGCCGCGGCGGTGGCGGCGGCAGTGTTTTCGTAGCACGATGCGACGTTTTCCAGGAACCCGTGCGGAATGTTCGCCGCAGATGCGGGGTGTACGTAATCGAACGTCCATTGCATCACCATAACGATGTACGTCGCCCCGTACTATGATGATTCGTATTGGCCCAGGGTTGTATGACTGGATGATTTTCTACTGAGAATGATTTCATGCGATCACGAAAAAAAAAACGAAAGAAAGAGTGTGAATTGAAGACAAGTATACAAGTTACATTCAATACAATTTACAAAAATAGAAATCTTGTCAGAGAATAAAATAAACGAATTTATTGTAAATATAAACTGTATATTTGTTAAATTTGTCTATGAAAATTAATCAAATTTTGAATTAGTAATTCACAAGAATTACGTTCGTTTCATCAAATATTCTTGGTATTGCAGTGAAGATTCGAGTCCTCTTAAATATGAAAAAAACACAGATATACTTCGATTAACATATTGGTAATGTTAAATTGAATGGTTTAAAAAAGAAAAAGAAACGGTTCACTATAATGAAGTTCATGCATCATAGTAGTATTCAGTATTGTGTAAATTTTGTTTCATTATGCTGTATGTGTTCGGTGGAATGAAATTTGCATGAGTGAATTTGATACAATGAGTGAACGTACAACACGTTTCATGTTCGTATTAATAATATTAGAACACAACCGAATATACAGTATGAGATTACTGAAATAATAACTAGTGTTTGTGGCGCGTGTCAACTATTGTGATTAGGAGAACCAAAACACCTTTGACAACACGAAAATTATGTTAAGGAACACGTGTTCATATTTCAGATTCTGACGGTTTTATCCGCAAGATTTATGTCTTTCATGTGTCGGTAAGGCTGTTCACCGACACCCAGATTTGCTGATCCAATTTTATAGTGTCTCGTGCTTAGCGGAACAACTTTCACCTCCACAGTTTTAACAAATTTTTGTTCGTTCGTCCGCCCATTTGTTCGTCACCTCACCCGTTCGTTTCTCCGCCTGTTCGTTCGTCACCTCACCCGTTCGTTCGTTCGTTCGCCTGCCCGCTCAGTCGTTTGTCCGCCCGTTTGTTCGTCCACCCATCCGTTTATCTTTGAACAATACTAGTGCGTAAAACGCAAAACTCAAAACTCAAAACTTTTTCTCTCGAATAGAGCAAAGTATGCTTATAAAAGTTGTCCAAATCCGATTTTCAGACAAACCAAAATTTTGAAAAATTTTCTAGATCAATTTCTTTTGAAATCTATCCTTCATCTAGAATTTTGAAACTAACAATTCATTTATTAATGCGATCTACTTCTCTATATTAGGTCTTTTAATGATTTCGGGTACACTAATAAACATGTATCTAGCGATAACATTAAGAATTCATTAATGCATTTGAAACGCATATTAAACCATATAACGCACGAATCCGCAGCTTTGAGAAGCACCCGTGCCTCCTGAACCTAAGAGCTTGAGTTCAAATTCCAACTTAAGCAAATATTTTTGTGGGTTGGAAACACTAGCGGATTGAACTAGTAAAACACTAGAATTATGATATTACGCAACTGTTACAAATAATACGATAAATAAAATGCTGTAATAACAACACTACTTTAAAAGTTGTATGGGTCAATTGACTCTAAATTTTCGAAAATTTCATGAGTTCTAATGTCGTTTGATATTATTTTTTATTGAATTGATAAATTATGTCCTTTCCGGGCGAGTCATCAGTTAAGGAAATTAGTCACGTACGTGTAGTGCATTTTTTATCGCAGAGTATGGCGGTGTTCCCCTCCAATAGAACGATAGATTCGACGCCGACCTATGCAGGAGTATACCCTCTCCAGATATCTCCGTCAGCAGACTACGCCCCAGCCGGGATAAGCTACAAGCACCCGACTGTCTCCCCACTAGTAAGATAGTGTAGTGCATGTAAGTGAAAAGGCGTGTGTCTACGTGTGAGGAGAGGTGTGGGCGAGAAGGATGAGTGTGAACAGATCCATTTCGTAAGATACTGCTCCCGTATTCGCCTGGTATTCATCTGAGAAACCATGGTACCGACAGGAGCAGCTGACAGCTGTCCTATCCTCTAGCCAGCAGCTGTTTTCGAGCTTGCTATCTACCCACTTCTGTAACTTGTAACGCGATCCCTAGCACCTCCCGGTCAGAATTGTTCACGTAGGAATAGCTGTTGCTCCGAGTCAGCTTAGACGATTTTGCGTGTGGAAAAAAGTGCAAAACGGCAACCCTGGTGCGGCCTCCGACTGCTCTTCCGGTTGTGGCGCCCGCGCACGCGTTCTAGCGCGGTGGTTGCGTGCGGGTTGCCGTCAACCGTCGCTGCTCGTCGCGGGGGTTATTGGTGGACGCTGCCGCCGTCGCGACTGCCATCCCGTTAAGACGTTCCCCAGGTGAACGTCCACTGCCGAAGGACCGCTTTCGCCACGCCTTCGTTCTTCCCCTGTGCTTGTTACGGCAGACACCGGCAAATTGGAGCACCAGCCGGGCAAAAGCCGAAAAATATTCCGTTGTGGATTCTAACGTAGGAAATGGGCCCCAAGGGGCTCGAGACCTATGAGATGCAAGGTCAAGATCTCGCTCACTGTATGTCTGACCGGCATGTTTGTTGGTTTCGAATTGCCATTGGATGCGGTTTGTTACCCGCAATATTACAAGACATTGCTTCGATTTGGTTAATTAGGTGATTACTTCATGTTTTCGGTGCATCTACGGGTAAATAGGACATTCGTCATCTGGTCATTAGTATCGTGAGCGTAGTGAATGTTTTATCATCGGAGACATTGTTATTTTTCCCCAGCTGGATGGTGAGATCCGACGCTGTCTTACACGTTAGTTTGCGGAGTTTTCCCCATCCAGGTCTCTCTTAAGCGAGGCATCACCATCCACCGAACAAGCCCTACACACCCTAATGGTCTTCCATATGTGGTAGTGCAATGCTTGTGTTTGTAAGTGAGGATGGGAAGATAGGATAAGGAAGAGGAAGGAAAATATCGTCAGATTGCGAACCTCCCTATCAGAACCGCTGTAGTTCATTCAGTTCATCAGTTCATGCACAGAGCCACCTAAGCTAGACTAATGTTTAAGTTGCTTAAACATTAGCCGGGAAATGATCAAATAAACCAAGAAAAATATCAATTTGAGAAGTCCACCTTCGAAATTGATCCCGACAGGACAAACAACTCAATGATTTTAAACACATCAGGCAACTTTTTGTCACCAGCCTCCATCTTACAAGAGACTGTATTCGCTCCTTCTTCACTTTAAACATCACTGCTCACATTATTTGTAACATTTTTGTTACATTTCATCATGAACGACTTTGCATACCAAGTCGATCATTGTAGATACTATAATGTGACTGATATCGTCTCCGTCTCTTCACTTTGAATGTCGTTGATTAATCAATTATTATTTAATAATATGTGATATTAATATATGATATTTATCTTCCCCCAAAATTGTTGCAGCATTCTTTTGATCCTTCTCGCTTCATTCTCTATTCACAACATTTTTTAACTTTATGGCTACATGAAAACAATGTCAATTGCAAAAAGTACTTCCAACTCAGAACATGATATGTTTTGAATTCATGAAATGAGATCTTACGTAAAGGAGCACATAAATATGAACGAAAAATAAAAGGATCGTTTCGCAATTGCCGAGATAGCTCCAGCCGCAAATAAGGATTTTTAATCAGGGTAAACATCCAAAAAACAACTTTGTGAGCCAGAGAAAAATACACCGAACATAACGGTACATATATTTAGTTGTGTTTTAACCGTTAAATACTTTCAAGCCAAGATACAAGTTGACTTTATAATTTATGATAATAAAATTTTAGATACTAATATTCAAGTATGCCTCAAATGTTCTGGTATATTGTCTAAATATTCTTGCGTATGTCCAGACATTCAGGTAATTGTGTTACTCGGAATCTCTGTAAACACATTGATGTTAGCAATGCCCTGTTATTCCACGCATTACGAATCACAAAATAAATATTGACATTTTGATGACAAACCTTTGCGTCGGTTCAAAGATACGGGAACAAGATCAACATTATCTTTTGGCAAGCTAATTGTCCGAAATTCACTGACTTAATACAAAATTGTGTTGTTGCACATTACCCAGTAACCAAACATCAACTACCGACGATCCAGGAGATGCATTAAGCAAACAAGGTTACATTGATCTGGAACGTTCTCACTAATGCCCTGTTAATTGCAATTACTTTGCCTTCTGCTTCTTCGTTTAAAATAAGTTTCTATGACACAGGAAAATGAGAATTAAAGATGAAAAAAAACATTTCGGAATTATTATTGAATTATGGTCATCCACACTGATTTCGTTCAATTTACTTTCATATTTTTTCCTCATAGTGTTTCATATTGCTTCCTCAAAAGTTAATATCTTGCTTTTGACCTTCTTCTGGCATACATTATACATACATACATACGAATATTTTTTTTTTACGTTATGGATTATAACAAGATATCTGCTACGACCACAGAATTTATTCTGTCTCTACATCAATTTTTAAATGCACTTTTTCAATAGAATCCCGTAATTTATTTTTCGGTTTAAAAGACCGTAAAATTTTTTCATAGTGAAAAAATAATATATTATTTTTTAATGTAAAATAAGTGGAACAGTATTAAAACAATCTCCTCTCTTTATGTGCGCTAAGGAAATATTATGATTTTGTACCATTTATAAGGAATTGCTGATACTTGAGTATGCTACTTTTGGATATGGAATTAATACTTCATAAACAGATTTCTGAGATTTCAAAGATAGAAGTTTGCTGTTATGATATACGGGAGAGACAACAAAAGCACAGGCAATCCACATACACACATTACCCGGAAACGTACATTGTATAAATCCTAACTACGAAATAATTCGACTTAGTTCTCATATAAGCAGGTGTTTTTTTTTTTTTTTTGACATAATCTACAAAAGTGATGTTCTTGAACGTTCTATTCCTTTTTTCTGGGGTGCCGCTAATAAACGAAACCATGTTTACCAAATGAAGCTCTTTTCACTTTTAAAACGATATACGAAGTAGGGAATGTTCAAATCGTGTCCAAGTAGTTTATACTATTTTATTTTAACCAATCAATATAGCACTTGACATGGTAAATAATGATACAGTAATGATACGTAAGGAAAGATACATTGATAAGTCGGGCACCATAAAACTAGGCAGTCGATAATCCCAATGCGATGTCGAAAACAATCTAATGAAGTTACTATTGTGTGCATATTTGTTGTGTCGACACAAATTAACCGACATAGATGACTCAGGGAATCAATAACTGCAATGCTTCTGACCGGGTGGATGTAGGGTTCGAGTCTCGATGGTGACAGGATTTTCGATACTAGCGAATTCAGCCCCTGTTCAGAAGAGAATTCTAGTGACTGGCTGCTCGGATCGGACGTTTTCCGTGCTTTCTCCGATCACTACCAGGCTAATGCCTTAGCAATACCCTAACAAACGTGCCACGGACTGCACGCAATCTTTTCTTCCTCTTCCTTGTCCTATTCTCACACATTACTTGCAGATACTTACACTTACATGCACTGCATTACCAGACATGTCAGAAAACCACTCGGGAGCTAAGAGTTTACTCCGACTGGGGCAGTGCCACGCTGATAGGCATTCCTCAGAGGGAAGAACTCCACAAGCCGGTGACGGTTAGGTCGGCGCCGGATTTCGCCATCCAGAAGAGGAAATTCACCACAACCTCTAGCGATAACACTTGCAGGACCTTAGCATTTGACGCGCCGGGAATCTCTAATTAATCAATCGTCATGACTTAATAATTTTATTAAAACTCTTCATTGCTCAAAATACTTATTAGAGATGTAGAATAAGCAATAAATTAGAAACAAATTATACTTTTGCAGTTTTATTTAAACCAAACTTGACTGTAGTAGAAAGTTTAAATGTTCATTAGATCTAAGAGGAAGTTCCCAGAAACTGCGATTTGGACATAGTAACTTTGTACCTGAACAATGATTTTCACGTGAATAATTGAATTCCATTTTCTCAGGAATTCGACGGTTTACGAGAGCGGTGGGCGCATTCAAATCTAACTACATTAACTGTTTTATTCAGCCGCTCCACATCTGTTATCATTCCGATGAATTATGAATGGTATTAGCAAGTTGAAATGCTTTTTGGCTCTTATACATTTCGAAAATCCGGTAATTTGATAAACCGGAATGGGTCGTGTCTCAACTGATACGGATTATTGACGATCTACTGCATACCTATTTTTTGTACATCATGCATTATTTTGAAACATTTTGCAGCTCAGTGAATAAACTGCAAACCTTTCTGCTGTTCTGCTCTTGACAGTGATATTATTTAGAACCACGTGTCTTTGGACAACGTCCGTTCCATTGAATGGCATTGGCCTGCGGTTCGACGTCCCCGTTCCGGCGCCGGCCTCTTCCGTGCGTTGCCGCGCGTCGCGTCGCGTCGCGTCGCGTCGTCTCTCTTCCGCGTGGCGTCGGCCCGCGCCTGTCGCACGCGTGTCTCCATTTCCCTCCACCCACCCCCACCCCCACCCCCGCCTCCTGGCCGCGAAACCACGGTCACGGCCATCGCCGCTGCTCCCGTCACTTCCACGGTCCTGCCGTGACGTCACGCGCGGGCGAACGCCTCAACGCCACGACGGCGCGCTTTCAATTTTGCGCTTTCCTTGAGTTTTTGCCGTTACCCGGATACACGGAGCGAAATGTGGTGTATTATCAACACATTTATGAGTGCATTGGCCGTACACGCTCACTGACCGGGAGGGCGTAGGTTCGAGTCCCAACGGTGATAGGATTTTCAATTGCTATTATTATTATTATTATTATTATTATTATTATTATTATTATTATTATTATTATTATTATTATTATTATTATTATTATTATTATTATTATTATATTATCATATTTTTATATTATATTATTATATATTATTATTATTATTATTATTATTATTATTTTTACTATTATTACAAAATGGTAGAATCCCCAAGTACCCAATTCAGGAAAATCCTTATACAGACGCTATTTACACACAAAATAAGGAACACTTCACTTTTCTCTGTCAAATTTAACACTGGTCACTTTGATTTTACTACTTAAATCTAATTAGCTAACACTTCATCTTGCTACTTTTTGCATTGACGCTTATTAAGTTGGTGAAAATTGAATAATCTCGTGTAGTACGTTCATTGCGTTGGATTTAGACATAGTCTTTCACTTCTGACGATCTTTTGCTGTGGTAGACCATTGGCTGCCAAACACATTTTCAGTTCGTCCGCCCACCTATTCTTCTGCCGGCCGACGTTTCTCTTTCCAAGTTTTGGAAATGCTAGAATTCTCTTCCAGACAACGATTGAATTCGACCTAGGTGACAAGCTATACTCCAATTTAAACATAAATATAACATCTAAGCGATAACTCGGTGAGTCCAACGGGTATGGGGAAGTCGCATGATGTGACCTGCCCAACGCTATTTTAGGTGTCGAACAATGGTTTCAGCGTCATTGATTTGTGTTGCCTTTCTTATGTCTTCATTTCGTATTCTACTTGCCAGGGTAATGTTTAAAATTTTGTTTTCCATTTTTCGGAGGCAAACATTAATGGCATTTGTTTCTTTTTGTGTGAGTGCCCATGTTTGCGAATCGTATGCGAGTGCCGGAAGTACACAAGTATTTATGATTTTTCTCTTTACTCGCAACCTGTAGGATTTGTTCAAAATAATTAATTTTAATCCCCAAAATGTTGACCATTATCCTGCGATAATTCGTCTGGTTATTTTTTGTGTTATTATTGAAAGTTGTCCTAGATATATATTCTTCCATACAGTCATTTTTTTTCAGTACAAACAGAAATTTTGTGCTATTTGTCATGATCGTTGATTTCCTGAGATTTATTTACAGATGTACTTCCTTGCTAAGAATCAGATTCTGATTCTTTGGATACTATACTTCGATCTAAACATAGTTTCACTTCAAAGTCACAAGCTGACCGGAGAGGGAGACATTATCATCCAATCGGGAGCTTTGCAATGACTTACCGGGAGCTCCAATACCAAAACTGTAAGTCATTGCAAAGCTCCCGATTGGATGAGAGTGTAACCCTCTCCGCTCAGCACGTGACCTTGAAGTGAAGCTATGTTTAAATTGGAGTATAGCTTGTCAGCTAGGTCGAATTCAATCGTTGTCTGGAATTCTAGCGGGCGGCAGCTCTGATCGGTAATTTTACGTGGTTTCTCCGATCAACACAAGTCGGAACAGTGCCCTAGCAAACTTGCCGTGGACGGCGCGCGATCTTTCCTACCTCGTCCTTGTCCTATCCTCACCTCTTTACGCACTTACACCAACACGCACTACACTACCACATATACCGGGAGACCGGTCGGGAGCTTAGAGCTTGTCCCGGCTAATGCGGTGCTTCGCTGGTGGGAAATATCGGATGGGCAAAACACACCTAGCCGTCGGTAGGTTGACTCCATCCAGAGGGGAAGACCACCGCCACCTCTAGAAGGGGGAAACATGCACTACACTTATGGGACTAATGTCCTTAGCAGTTGGCCAGAATCACTACCCATCAATCAATGAGTGCACTTTTCCGCCTTTATTTTCGATAAAAATTGAGAGCGGTATATACTCGATGGAATAAACAATTTTAAAGCAATTTAAAATGTGAACGACTATTCCCCGACCTCGTTAATGTAACCCTGGTAACAAGAGATAAAATTTGTTCTCTTACTACCAGGGTTATTAATAAAAAATTAATTTGTTATGTCTCAAGCCAATAGAAACTGATGGACATATGTAAGAAAGGAGATTAATGCAAGATAACTGTGGAAATAAGTATAATTACATTGAAAACACAAAAGTTAAATTTCATTTTCTATCAACAGAACGAAGTTCTTTCATGTCACAGAAGGACACACATTTACGCCTCCGAAAACCGATGCGAAAAGGTGCGGAAAATGTGGCTTCAATGAAACATAGAACACAATTTTTTCTATAGATCTGTACAAATATTAACAATGATTATGCTACAGTCAATATTCTCAATACCCTAAACGTGTGATGATATTTTCTGTGGCCAACTTAAGTGATCCACCTGGTGTAGTGAAACAAAACATTATTACCCATATGGCAAAATGGAATGCTGTAGGAAGTGTGAGTTTAAGAAGTTCTTTGAATTGACTAGTTATATACACTAGTTATGGACACCACTTTGTAGAAAATTACATCAAAGGATTATGAAATATAAAATAACTTTTTGCGAATTTATTTGTATAATTATTGGTATTATATTATAAGTATTGGTTATTAGCTACATTTTTATTTATTATATTAGCATAGTTCGACAGCTAGCAGTCATCACATCTGCTGACTAGTTGTCAAAAACATTGACTAAAATTTTACTAGTTTGTCTTCTGGCTTGCAGACAGAGATGATGATCACTAATCAATCGAAAACTGTTCAAATAAATAATAAAAATGTTGTTAATGGCTCCTACTTAAATATTTTGAATGCTAACGACATATCACCAATTAAACACTTTTGCAGAATTTACTATTCACTAATTTCGAATAGTGTAATGATAATTTTATGTGAAAAAGGATCCAAAAGAAGAAGAAGATTCAGAAGAATGTACATGCATTAACGCTTAATAAAATGTAAGCACAATAGGAAGTTACAAGACCTTGAACTTAAGTGCATACCACCAGTGAAACTGATACTGAAACAAAACTTACATCGTTCTGGTTGTTTCATTGATTCAATTCAAATAAGATCTTTCTAATAAACTGCGGAACGTCACGAAAGACATGTGAATAGTCTTTTTACTTTGTAATTTATGATTCATGTTTCCAAATGTCTGATGCAAGTATATTTGGCTTTGTATTCTAATTAGTAAATTTGAATGATCAAAATGTGAAAAATATTAATTTTTAAAGTACTTACCAGTTAATGATACGGAAGAAAGGTTTGCCTCCGTTGACATCTTGAAAAGCTTCTTCGTTGCACTGAAATATAAAAATATCACTTTAAACGAGCGCAGATTTTAAGCCAACTATCACGAAGTTTTAAAAGTTAATATAATGATTTGATACATTGCATGTAGCAGAATGGATCACAGCGCTAAATACAACATTATCTTCACTTTAATGGTAACAACAACACTAACACCGAAGTACCTTCTCCTAACTAGCATCCTTCTACGAATACACTGCAGTCACTGAGAGAATTAATGTAGGCAGAAGACGATGCGAAACACCAGAATCGAACCTTTTACAAATCGATTGTTGATTATGTCTACTTATTATTGAAACACTGATTTGATCAACAAATTCTGGAAGGAAGTGACATGAAATATTTATTTCTTATTTTGCATTTATTATTTTTTCTTCCTAAGAATTGATATAATAGAGCTGTCAGTAAGGGCCTTCAATGCTTCTATATACAATCCAGGTTTTGGCGTCGCATCAGTATCCAGTGTGATGCTATCTTCTCGTTTCAAACAATGGTTTACTTAGTACAAAATGTTCAGAATGTCCAGCTAGTTTAAATTATGAGAAAAATATATTTAATTAATGACATCGTACATCCGGAAACACCAGCAATTCTCCATTAAAAATCAACAAATGTTATAGAAACGTGAACAAGGCCACGCCTGGCAGCATAATTGTGGCAGAGAGAAGTAGTATATTTCACCGAGGAATGCCCTAGAGCGAGAAAGAAAGAAACGTAACATTCTGGCGACATTCTAAAAGAATGTTACGCCGCATGCTCTCCTTACGAACAATAGAAGCATAAATCTTACCCACTGAAGAAAAATAACTAAGGATATGTAAATGGAAACCGCGAAAACGTGAAGATTCTAGAACGCCGTTTTCCTTTTTTATGCCCCTCGTGCATTTGGACGCAAGCAGACTAGAAACAGAATGAAACGAACAAAAAGTTACGCGCTTCATGCAACGCGTATCTAGAAACCATCCGCAAGCAACGGAAGAAGTAGAAAACGAAGATGGTCCATCTAGAGTAACAGAAAACAAAGTATACTATGACGGTTCATGTACTGATTATTCACACTAGAGGCAATAACGAAGCGAAGTACTTGAGCATTAATCCAGTTTCTCCTCGCGGAAAACGTCGAAAGCTGCCCCACATCAAACGCCACCGCACGAAGGATTACTTTCCCGTCGCGTCGGTGGCGATTCCGGCTGAGGGCGGCGGACGGGTTGGGCCGCTGCGGGGCGATCCACTTAGGCGACAGCGACGTCGTTAACGAGGGCGGCTAACGACTGATGCGATTACGCGGTCGCCAGCGCGTCCTAGGGTGCGGTAGGGCGGGGCCGCGCTCAGCCGAGCGGCTTCCTTCCCGCGCTCTTTCCGCGCGGCTCTTGGAAAGCATGAAATGCAGGTTTCCGCGAGGCTGTTTGAAGGCACTCTCGTCACATACCTCTTTGGTCCCCTCCACAGTAACCCTGTGGAGAAGGGGAATTTATTTACTTTAAATTTTTACATTAACCTGCTGCCTTGCGGCTTAAGCAGGTAGAGGAGGAGCTTTTTCTTACAGCTAAGTTTTACATACTAATCCTTAAGTTAACTTACTTGCACTTTGGCATTACTAACTTATACTAAGATCGGTTTTGTCAATACTATAATACTACAGAGCTTGTTATTTTACGGACGAGATATTTTTTCTTCTTTTTCTCTACATTCACACATCATTCATACGTGTTTCATACTCTCGTCACATACGAGTACAAATGAATTCCGTGAGGCAGTTGGAAGGCATTTTCGTCAGATGAAACAAAAGGCTTACGTGAGGTGGTTTGAAGGAGATTTCGACACATCCAAATGATGGCCTCCGCGAGGCTGTTGGAAGGCGTTCTCGTCACATACAAATGTAGGTTTCCGCGAGGCTTTTGGAAGGAATTTTTGTCACATGTAAACGAAGGGTTCCACAAGGTGGTTTGAAGGACTGCTGGACACATCCAAACGACGGCTTCCGAAGGCGTTCTTGTCACAAGCCAAAGTTTCGCGAGAAGGTTTTCGCGAGAATTTTGGAAATCCATTTCGTCACATGAAAACGAAGGCTTCCGCGAGGTGGTTTGAAGGAGTTTTCGACACATCTATATAAAGGCTTCCGCAAAGCTGTTCTTGTTACATTCATACGATGACTTCCGCGAGTCTGCTGAAGGCGTTCTCGACACGTAAACACGAAGGCATATGCAAGGCGTTTGCAAGGCGTTTTTACCATATCAAAATGTAGGTTCCTGCAGCCGGAATCAATTGATGCATGGCTGTCAGTGAGATGCTGCGCCCTAGGCTCATTTGACGTTTCTGTCGTTATGCTGCGACCTTCGGGGGAAAAAGCTTCGTTTCTTCCTGAAAATGGCAGAAGTAGGGTGAAATGTTTGCAAAAGTGCCTAGGACGCGGAGACTCCCGGTAAGCAAAAAATCTAATGTTCTTGGAACGTCGTGCGATATTATGATTGGCTATTTAAATATTGCTTCTACAATAGCGGTACTTATGTTCTTAAGCGTACCTTCCACTATATACGTCTTATCCAGAAAGCGACATCGTCGCACCAAAATGCTTTGTTGGTAGGGAGAAAGCTTCAAGTCTGGAGCCTATGACTATTGATAAACGAAATTTTACTTGCGGACTTATTTGCAGTGTTCTGTCTTTGAAATGCACATCAACAACTCATTTTCAATTCTTTTTCCCGGCACAGAGCGGGATGGGCGGCCTTATATTTTTTTTTATTTTTTATTTTATTTTATTTTATTTTATTTTTTTTTTTGCATCTTAGCCCATCAACATTTGATCAATACTTACATAACTCGACATGTCATCCAAATTCTAATTCTAATTTCTAAGACAGTATTCAGTTAAACTCCTATTCTCACAGAGACATTGTTTGCAAACTTCTTTGTCAATGCATTTGAGCGTGATTCACTATATTCTATCAGGAATAAGAATTTTAAAAATAGTGACATAATTATAAGTGTAAGTATTAGGACATGGAGTTTTAAGAATAATAACACCCAGCAGATTTCGGAGTACAATGCATCTAAGAAAATCAATAATTATCAAATGGTTAGGAAACAGAATCTTAGTAGTCTTGATAGTTTTAGTGTTCACGTTACTAATTGTATGTTAGGTTAATACCGCTGGTAATATGTCAAGATAGCAATATATATTTACAAAGGATAAACGGCACTGAGGGAGATTTATAATTACTATGTTTTTTTTTAATGCTGGTGAAACTACAATTGTTTCTTAGACACAATTAAGTGAGCATGAATTATCTCAACATCGATTAAAGAATTATTAAATAAATTTACTGAATTTACTGAACAGACTACTGGTCTGTATCGAGAAAGAGGATTTACTTTATAACAAAAACTTGTACTTTCCCCGTTGAATTATTTTTACTACTTTTCATCTAAATTTTAATTTCTTTCACTGTTTTAATACTAAAAATGTTTTTCTATTTACGGGTGAGGTAAAATACTTTCGAATATCCAACAGAAATTTTCGACGAATTGCAATTTCATTCCCCGCCCAATGAAACAAAATTTCTCTGGACTTGTGAACTCAACCACCCACAATTAACTTTTCGAAACAGATTCTTTACAACGTCAAACTACCGAAATCGGCAAACACTAAAGTTGTTTCGAGAAAACTAATTCGTACGTCCAACTCAACGGCAGGTATCTCGTGACACATCGGCCCGCTGAACACAGTCAGAGGTGTGTCATCAACAAAGGAGCGAGCCGTGTCGGCGAACCGCCAGGAGGCTCCCGTTGACGTTATCTGCTGAACCAGCGCCATTATTTACGAGCGCGGTGGGCGCGGCGGGTGTTGGGGGGGGGGGGCGAGAGGGGAGGTAGAAACGAGCGACCGCGAAGGAAGAAGAACGCGGTAGAGGGCGACCGGAAATGGCTAATAGCTCTGCGGCGCGGGGGCGGTCTCGCGTCCCGTTGCTCTACTCGCCAACTACGAGCGAGCAGCGATCCGGAAGAGGGAGGGCAGGCAGGGAAGAAAAAGATGGCGGCGGTGGTGCTGAAAACGAGAATTAGGAATAATTGTCTGTCGGACGCGGTGGTCACGTTTTAATTTGAGATTTGTTTTCGTGTACGTCTTTGTTGGTGGTTGACCTGTTTCACTCGGGGTTCTTACCTCTATATTTTTTCGTTTCCTTTGGAAGGCGCTTGGCTGAATCATCGAAGTGTGGGGAATTATTGATTGTTTAATATTTTGACGATTTTGTGTGTGTTCATAACGGTAATTGTACATACGTAAAGCATTCAATGAGTAATTGTTTTGATTAATTTAAGTAACATGAAAAAACATGTTGAGTTTGGAAGATCCACAGCCCCCACGGTCCCCTTGGCCTCCTCCGTCCTCACCCCCCCCTCATCATAAAACGCATATTCGATACGTGTGTGTATTCCATATCAAAACGCCTAGGGTACCTTTCGGAAAAACATTTCAGCTTTCTACTCATCAAAATGTTGCAAATTTTGCTTTAAATGGAAGGTCTTGGGTCTCAGATCTGTTACTTGCTTATTTTGAACCTGTTTTATTGTCAAAACAATGAATTTTAAATATATCTTAAAATTAATAGACTGGACGTTATCCGCCGCCATTTGTTCATTGCGTACTTTCGTAGACCAACTACATTTCGAAGGGCCTGCAAGCATATCTTATAACTAGCAAAGAAAAGATGGCAAAGTTTTTCAGTTCGAAGATTGAATATTTTTCAATACAAAGATTAGTGGATGTATACGTGCACTATGTATACGAACAATCGTCTGTTAGATATGTTCTACTACAGAAAATATACAATGAGTATAATTGTGTGATGCATTACGATTTTGATATTAATCAATTAATAAATGTAATTATGATTGTGGTGCATTATGATTTTAAGTTCAGGTAGTTAGCAGGATTTCCTGCTATGGTCTATCACGAACGGGCAGGTACAGATCTTGATAAATATAAAATTTTTCAATAACTTTTTAGAAACATGTTTAACTCTGTTGTCACAGTGCATAGTGAATATTTTATTCCCGAATTTATGAACCTTTCTTATTTCATTAGTTTTGGAGAATAAGTGCATGAAACAATATCTTTGAAGTTGTCTATTTTTGTACAGCGCATGAAGTTCTTTTCTGTTGTAACTTTTCTACTCTTCCTTTTGAGAGATATAATCGCTCAGGTTTAGCCAGTAGGTAGTAATGTCTCCTTCACCAGAAGATAGAAACTGCTAACATCATTTTGCTCATTTTCTGAATGTTCAGTTGCAAAATCTACAATTTGGGGACAATATTAAAAAATACGCAATCTCTTCTAATTTTCTTGTTCACGTTTCTAGGTTGCCTCTAAATATTCCAGTTTTTTTACGCAAACAAATCTTTGGCAAACGAATTTATATTTAACATATGTTTTACCCAAAAATAGATACTTCAATTCCTTATCAAATTTTCTTCCAGTTCTTTATAAAAAATAATTATAAATGAATGATGTATTTTGTTTTAGTTTGTTCATGGGTCAGTAGGAGCGACGCATATCACTAGGGATGTAAAACAATATTTGCTCCAGGCATGACGATACGAGTGGAAGGCTTGGACCGTGACGGGAAGGGAGTACCGTGACATGCAAAATACTGTCATATGTTTGTAAATGATTTATGGATTAAAACCTTTACATGCATTTTAGATGATACAATACTCTTTCTAACAGCATAGAAACTGAAAAATTTCAAATATGTATTAGTTAACATTAAACATAAGACTTTCAGCTGAGATGAACGTTGTATACTTTGACGTGGAAAGGAATATCAAAGATTCTTCACAAGCCAATTCCTCGGGAAAATAATCATTTCAATTAATTTCATATTCAAATAGTTTTTTTCTATATCAACCTCTTTGCCACCTTTCTTAGAAACCTCAGAATAAATAAACTCTGCAAATTCTTTCTTAGATAACTATCGCCACTGCAATCGATGCGGTCACTCTTAGATACAACCACCAAAGGCCCCTCGCTTCAAGTTCCTTTCTGCCCAACATTATAAATCTTATTAGGCTAAGGCGAAATATGAAACACCTGATAAGGGTTAATACTCCGGCTACCTTATTTAAAAAGTGCTTTAAAACCCGAGCTCTTAAAATTGGCGAGATGTTAAATTAGTTTCGTTATCAAAACTTCCAAAAACTGTTAGCAAATACGAATAAAAATTCCAATATTTTATGAGAACTTCTTTGTCGTGTTACCCGCCTGAATCAAGGAATCACTTCGTTGAAAAAAAAATTCTGAGTTCTCATGAACAAAATAGAAAAGCATTCCAACCATTTTAAACACGACTTTCATTTCAACTTTTTACTGATCTGAACTTTCAACATTTTTTATCTGAGGTTTTAAAATATCCATACCATACTGTACTGTAATTATTTATTTCTCTCATACTAGTATCAAATACTTAAGGACACAAATCTTATATAAGAATAAACGTTATTCTCAACATAGTTTTAGCATCATTTAATCTTCCCTCGAATATCTAATTGCAATCTTTAAGAGCCGAATAATACACGGCTATTGAACTGAAAAGATATAATATAATACCAAACAAATTCTAAAAACACAAAAAGACCCTCTACATACAGACTCAATACTCTTTTAACTTTTGTTTTAAAAATCTTCGAACTAATCAGACTTACTAAATTTCTTCACAAAACGAAAACCATCCCTCCTTTTCAATTCGGATTTCGTCTTCTTCATTCGTGCGCCCATCAGCTTCACAGAACAGTTGAAGCGTTTTAGGAGAAGTGTAGCATAAGCAATATTACTCTGCAGTTTTTTTTTAGACTTTTGAGTGGCTTTGACAAAGTCTTGTCCCGAGATAGGTAGATACGCTACAAATTGTGGAGCCATGACATCCCGTATTATCGTTTCAAAATAATCAGCAGTTTTCTCGAAACCACAAGCTTCCCGGTTCCAATAAAGTCCTCTTCCTCCGCTCCTACGACAATCCAGGCCGGTGTACCTCAAATCCTCCGGATGTTCATTGATTTCCCTTGGTATTTCCACAATGAACAGCATCACAAAGATCTGAACATCAAGACTGTCATTCAGCATAACTCTTCACAAAGAAAAAAGCTCTATGCTAACTAAATCCGGCGACCGCCTTACGGGATATGAACTGGGAATATTGCAAATTACAATTGCCGTAAAAAAATACTTGGCACGGATGATGCGAATAGTTAGAATTTAGACACATTTCGTAAGATTTTTTGTTGCAAATTTTCACAAAAAAGAAAACATGTAAGCTGTTTTTCAGCGTTATTCTCTAACATCATTGTCAATTCGTTCCGAAACTTCTGTCGCAAAATATTCTGAAACTTCATTTGATTTCGCGGATTTGCTTAACACTTCCATATTTTTGCCGCCTAATTTTTGAAGAGTTTAAAATTCCACAGACTCAGTCTAATTCTAACCGCAGTTCACTTCTATTTTCGTAACTGCTCTATTAATTGTTTTGTAGGAAAATCTATATAAACATTAAAAGGAGACTGTTTTGTATTTTTATGTGAATAAGGTGTTAGATAAATTTAATAAGATGTTAGTGACAGTCATTTTAAAATCGTTATTTGCACGTAAGATCGCAATTGTGATACGCCGAATGTCAGAATGGGAATTAAGCAACGTCGCCTACATACGGAGATATATTTAGGTGGCGTTGAATACATTCCCTAACTATGCAGTAAATACACAAAAACACATTTTTGGAAATTTCTTAAAATCTTATGACCGGATCCCAAAACAAATTATCAGTTCCCCACCCGGAAACCGAGACGCGTCGAGTGACACCTCATATGTCTCGATTAGTGCACGGGAACCGTAAGTGACGGAACTGCGCACATACATATGCACTTCACTCGCAGTTATCCAAATACTGTTCAGGGATGGAGATTCCCTCTCACGTAGGAAGTAATGGGTTACGTCGAGTTTGTTTATTTGCAAGTGCCTTGGTACTTGTTCAGCTACATATTGTTAAAAATGAAGAATGTGTGAACATATTGTTAAATTGTAAAATGTTTAGTAGTTGGTTCTACTGATTGTAATTATATTTCAAACCCGTAAAGCGGTTCATCAACCATTCGAGTGCAATACATTTTTTTTAAATTCAATTAATATCTCGTTTGTGTTGTTGCTTTTAAAGAGTTCCTAACCAGATTTTTGACGATATAGAAAAAAATTATTTTTCTCCTATTTTACCTTTTGCACTAACAGTATTTATGGAAAATTAATTTTCCTGAAAACATTCAGAGAAATGTAAGTGCTAGTAGGGCGTGTCATTTGCGTGCTCTTGGGTTATTAACATGTTCTCTGGTCATACGTACTTCAGGGAACAAAATTCACGTCTCTTCACATTTACCTTTGTCATCTTCCACGAATCAGAAAGGCCGTCGTAAATTTCCATTTCAATGAAGATACAAAGTTTTTAGAAATATCACTGTTCTTGTTTCAAACAGGAACTTCTGAATTCTAACATTTGTATCTGTTTTTGTATCAAGTTTGAAAGAAATAAACTCTGAAAGATGGATCATATTTTTAGTGTAGAATGTATGTTCTGTTCAGAAAAGCCTTCCATTCCCTGAATGTTTTGATTGTCACATGATAGTGATTATTTATATTATAGAAGTTTGTTCTTTTTTAATTAGGGAAAAGAGAGGGATAGAAAAATGTACTACAAATCCCCGATTGGGTTCCTCCAACAGCAGCTATCGTAAAGACAAGGGAATAAAATATTTTCTGAATATTCGAATATCGAATTATATTTAAATCGTGTTGTGTTTTTGTATATTTTCATTTTCTTTATGGTTGAATCAATTGGTATCATGTTGAGTTTCGTAATATTGTAAGAAAGTTACAAAATAATCTAACCACAAACCACTTTATTGCACTACTATCAATTACGGTAGAATGTATGAAAACATACGGTACTATTACTTTACGGTAAAATTACGGTATAATGTATTCTACCCTGAAAAATGTAGAATACCTAAAACATACACGGATTTTTGAATAGATTATTTTGTAATGTTCTTACCTCAGAATTTCAACTTCCAAAAGTCAGGGCGGATAGACGGGAGAAGAGCAGGGGGCTTATGTACCTCTCTTCGCCCAGCGCGCTTGGACGCATTTTAGTTCAATTTTATGAGTCCTAATTTTAATTTCATGTGAATTTGACAACCCTTACGGAAATTAAAACCAAAAAAAAAGCTTACAATATATTTTGAAACTCTCTGTAATACTCTTTCCGAATTTTATCGGCATGATAACACAGTCTGATGCACAACTTGCAATCGAAACTCGTGCGCCGAACAGTTTAGCTCAAGCATACGAGACTAGGGAGGTACATAATTACTCTATGGCTCGAGAAACTACGGACAACAGCGAGGAGGACGAGGACGTCCAACAGAAGAGGCCGCAACACTTCCTCCATTGCAAGTACAGAGGACATGGCGAACAAGCGTCACCGATCGAGGATTTTTAAGGACGCAAATAACTATTATTTCCATTCACTGAAATTTCAGGAAAATGTTTGACATGTTCGACAGACATTTATCAAAATTCCAGGAAGTTGTTAAATATTTTCTTAAGTTTGTCAATCAGTGCTGCTTCCTCAGAAAGGAGTTTCTCGGCTTTGTGACGTTTACCAAAGTGAATACAAAATTGTATGATTGTGAAACGTCTCGTAGGACTTGCTCTTATGTTTGGCATCAAAAGCTGCAAAAATATGAATTGGATTTGTAACTTCGAAAAATTGTCGTTCCGTTAGATATCCGTTCTAGCCGGCAAACTATAATGTTTATAGTAATAATTAGATTATAGGTACTGATAAATAATCAATGTGTTCAATAATGTAGTTAATGTAATACGTACTGTAATAAATTGATAATTTACTAATTATTTACTATTTTCTACAAGAAGAAAATGTTCCATTATTCAAAACTTTCTCCTTCCACCCTTGATATCAAGATCTATAATAAACTTTCGCTAATATATTCAAAAACTACTATTTTTCTATATGCAGTCGAAAGCTGATCTAAATACACACACAACGTCATCTAAACCCCCCTATATAGAAAGTGTAGGACTATACAACAGCCACATCATCTGCAACCAGACGTGAGCGTCACAACTTCACGGGGCATATGCGGGCCAGGCTCGCGAGGCAAGTCACGAGTTGACGAGCCTGTGGAGGACTTTGTGTCCTTGGGTGACTGCGGTCACGTGGGAGCGATGCTGTGTGCGTGCTCCGAGGTGAGGAGTGGTTGAGTGCCACGATTCATGCCGATTCTCAATCGGATAAGATCGCTCCTGCGATCGAGGCAAACCATCTGTTGGTACGCCAGTACGGACTTTGTGTCCCAGTGTGACATCCGGTCACGGAAGCTAGGCTTTGTGCGCGCTTCAGAAGTAGGAGTGGCGAATGCCACACTCGAAACCGATCATCAATCGGGTTTGGATCGCTCCCGCGATTAGGGGATAGTAGGTCTATCAGAGCCAGGGTGTAAGAAGGAAATTAATTGTAAATATTTGTTGTGTTTTCTTTTTTAATAAATATATTTGTTATATGAAAGCTTTGTGTCTGTGTTCGCTGTGAGTATCCATGACGTCACAATGTATTGAAGTCATGAAGTCCATTTGATGAATTAAATTAGTTTAAAATTATGCGAGTATTATTTTCAATTCAGTAGGATAAAAAGGAGGACTTTCCATGAAAATTTAAAAAAGGAGGGAGGACAATGTAAGAAAAGGAGGACAGACCGTGATGTGGCAAACAAGTACTGGGGTTGTGGCTTACTTTTAATCCCGAGACCTACGTTACACCGCACCACCGCGAGCAGGACCCCATCTCACTTAACTAAGAACCGCATCCGAGGCCCCGTAAAAGCCGGCGGCGGCCCGGAGGCGCCAGCACGAAACGCAGAGGCGCGGCGGGGCGCGTCTAGCCGAGGCGGCCGTTGTCCGTCCCGGTGCGGGCCGCGTCTCGTAAATCTGCCGGAGGCGGCGGCGGCGGCGGCGCGGGGGCGGCAGAGGAGCGCGCAGGCGCGGTGGGCGGAAGCGCGACCCGCGGGCCGTTTCCGGGGCGCCGCCACTTGTTGCTGGTGGCGCTCCAGCCGCACCGCTCCGCTCCGCTCTGCTCCGGGCTGTTCGGTTCGGCAGCGGCCGCGCCCCCGGGCCCCGCCCGCCCCCGCACGTGTGCAGCACGTGGCGGCCCGCTGTCAACGAAGCGGCCAACGACGGCCAGCAGGTTTTTGTGCGGTGTAACCGATGCGGAGCCCCGTGCACCAGCTGCGGATGAGCCCACGCGGCGGCGGGTCGCTCGGGGAAGGAGACAAATGCGCTCGTGCATGCGGATGTGCTCGGAACAAGGAAGGAAAGAAGGGAGGAGGGTGACTGGAAGGCAGGTAGCAAGTAGGGATTGACGTTTTCCTCTTTCCTAGTTCTTGTTTGATTTTCGGCCCGGCAGCTGGCTTTCATTAGCTCGTCACATAACTTTCTTTAGTACTTCCTTTTTCATTTCTGTAGAATTTTGCCCATAACATTTATCATATGTTTACCTCGCCTTAGTCTTCCTCTACGTTCTGTTTCATCCACATATCCCGGGTTTGAACAATACTCTCCAGTCTCAGACATTCCTGCTTAATATACCTCTTATTTTTAAGTTCTCTATCATTTCCTGTCTTCTTCAGTTCTTCTTAAAGCTTCATTGCTAACTATGTATATTATAGCATTTAACTTTAATTAATATTGTATATCTTCAGCATCCATTTTTAAATCCACCTTCCTCGATATTTAGAGTTTATTTCAACCATTCTGGAAACTAGTAATACATTTTGTGTCTTTTAGGCACGTACATTTACCCCGCTAACATGAATGCTCCGAAAATAACTCTGTAGTGCATATTAAGGACTGAAAATGTAGATTGTGGCAGAAGGGAGGCAATTTTTATGAAAATATAATATTAGTAGTAATTTCTGATATTTTTAGTTAAGATTGAAAAAATAAAATGATTTTATCAACTGATTTCCTCATGATCTCGGCTAAAACTGTCCAGATGTTTTATTTTAGTTATTCTGTGAATTGTCAAGCTGGCGTGTATCTACGTAGTACTAATGTCAAATCTTCGATAAATACCTGGAGAAAGTAAGAGCATTGCACTAACAAATGGGTCTCGAAAACGGAATCTTTCAAATTCAATGAATACTGATTTGTTTGTTGTTTCTTAAATCAGCCATTGCACTCTGATTAACAAATACAAAATTAATTAATTATTAATGGTCTTAATCGCGAAATAATGAGTAATTCTTACAACTGAGAACTTCTAGACACAGCTGATCGCTGAAGCTTGTATTACTTAAGTTACTTTTCCTTCAAGACAAATTCGTATCAATTGAATGCCAATCGGAATATGAGTGCATTTGATAGGCATTTGTACGAATGTACTACTATAAAGTGAACCGATGAACCGAATTAAGCAAATAAATGTGTGTGCCAACGAACTGATGTTAATGCACCTTGAAATAAAATTAAATGTATTAAAAAAGTAAAAGAAAACGAATGTTTTGAAGCACTATTTCTATATTAATACAAATTTTTGCTCTCCTGACTTCCAAAATATAAACAAACACTAAAATTAAAATTTTGGGGACACACTAAATACCCTTTAGTACTGGGCATATTAATATTTAATTATTGAAACGTAATTCACTTTCTCAGAACACTATCTCATAATGCTTTTACGTTTTGACCTCTGTTTCCGTCTTCTTACCCGATGAAACAAAAATGCATTTTTCTTTCAAATTATATCATATCTCGAATATTATGTAAATAAACTAGTGGTGTTGCAACAGAACACACTTTCTCGCATTATTTCTAACTTTTTGCAATTATCGGATATCAAGAAAAGTTTGAAATTGTTATAGATCAAGAAAACCATTCTTTTTACCAGTCCCATTCTTTTTAGTGTCCCTTGTTCTATCTTTGGAAAAAAAATTAAAAAAATGGTGGGGGTTTAAAAAAAGTTTTTTTTCATAAATTGCTTCAACTTTAAGGAGAAATTGTGTAAAAGCTACTCGTTTTTTCAAACACTTAAACAACCTTTTTTGTAAGATCAGATTTTTTATAATAGATTTGATTGATCATACTCATTGTCTTTATAATTGTAGTTTGCAATACTAATTTGAAATTTTTGAAAATAGATTTCGCCGGAAACGGGACTAGCGTCATGTTATCTTCAGAAAGAGAAGATAATTTAAAGAAAAAAAGGATACTTTTTTATAATACAATTCTTTAAAAATTGTCAATATTTCAGGCAAAATTACTTATGTTTTTTAAAAATTATACAGAACCATTTTCAAGATATTTTTCAACAACAGATTTTAATAAGAAAAAATCGGTAACTTTAAGAATATAGTTGTATTAAGTTAAAACACTATAAGCAAGAATAGCGAGGGTGAACAGCAGCTAACCCACACAGATTTAGATTGTAAATGGATTCGCCACAAATGTTCTGAAAGAATGCTGCTATAATTAAGCTTCAATAGAAATCTAACGTGTCGTAAATTCAATTATTTCGATTTTTCTTCTTTATTTTCTCCTTTAATCGATTGTATGGCAAACTTCCGAACCTCACCGATTTATTTGTCTTTAGTTGTTTGAGGATTTGTTTTCGAGTAAATATGTTTTTTTCGCCAAGGATTCGGCACGAAATATCTGATTGCTAGCAGTCTTTGAGGCAATTGAATCTTGAGCTTTAGAAAGGGAATTCTCATAAAAGGGATTGCTCCTCAAGGAAATGAAATTTGTTGGCAGAATGATGGTCTACAAAGGGAGGCACGGTTGTGAAGTTTACGAAGACGGTTTGAATTACATAAAAGTATTCAATATACTTTCGAGGTATTTTAGTGAAACTTCTTCATAAATGTCTGTTAGGAAACGTATAGTTATCTTCGAAATTAAAGTAGTAAATAAAAATATAAGATTTTAAAGAAATGTTGACACACATTTCGAGGAACGTGTTTTGCAGCTTCGACAGAGCGCTGCAACAATAAGCATTTTAGGAAAATATATTTTCCGTTAGAGACAATTGTTACAGGATAACGTTTTGTATAATAAAATGAAATAATTAATTAGATTAAGTGTTTAGCTGAAATTCTTAAAAAAAGAAAAATGTTCGTCATTGTATCATATTCTTTAGGTACTGAGAAAACACTGACTTAAGAACATGCGTGGCATCACCAGGTTAAAAATGTGTAAAGTAAATTTTAAACCTTAAAATTATTTTCAAATACTGTATCTCTGTAACGCTGCTGTAAACATAGTACGTAAATAAATAAACAGACATAATTTTCTGCAAGGTTAAAAAATATATTAAGCAACATGTGTGGTCAGGCATGTCTGGCAGACTGCAGTTTTAAACAAAACATCTTCAATGCTAATACAATCCTTTTATTTATTAACGTAACTATAATTACTCTTGTTCTATTATTTCTATTTTGTTTGATTATCCGCCGTCTGTTTGCTTACTATTACGTGCAAATTACACGCTGACGCGCCACAAAGCCATTCATACATCGCCATAGCCAACACAGTAGAATGACAGGATTACAAGGACACAGCAGTGAACGTTGTAATTAGAGGCGACGCGAACGCTGTTCTGAGAAAGCAGGCAATAAATTCAGCTCTCGCCCAGTGATCGATATGCCACGCACGGAACGCAGTGCGCGCACCAGCGATCGACTGCTAGCGCCGCCCGAGCCGCCTCGGTTCGGCGAGGAACTAGCGGAGGCAGAAAACGCGAGGGGAAAAAAAACCACCGAAGGGATTTGTTATTATTGTAATCAACCAAACATGAATCTGCACATTCACAGATATGCCACAGTCTGAACTCGTTCATTAACAGCATTGCCATTAATTCTGTGGCGATTGTGACCAGGAGGTTCTAGTGTTCGAATCCCGACAGGAGAATTTTCGAGACATCTTCCAAAGCATTCGCTGTCTGGAAGGGAATTCTAATGGCCGGCTGCTATTATTGATAGTTTTCTTCGATTTCTACGATAAATACTAATCAAATTTAGGAACAGTACATCATTGAATGAGCCTCGGCGAGCGCGATTTTCCTTTGTCTTTCAGTACACCCTCGCCCTCTCTCCTTACACTACACGCCACACTCTTCGGAAGGCCTGTTGGAGACTTAGAACTCTTCCCGCCTGGGGTGGTGCATCGGTGGGAGAGCTACCTGGAAGGGAAAACGCCTCAAGCAGACGTGTAGGTCGGCGTCGGATGTTATATTCCAGCTTGGGAGCAACTCCGCTGTCTTATGGGATATAACATTCATTATTCATGAATGACCACAGGATTTAATTCGCCGGGAAATACTAATTAACCAATCTCTGACAAACCAGGCATGACAATGATTTGCCATGCATTTGTTTAATACCGTATGGAATGGTGTAACACCGTAAGTGTAGTGCATTTTGCATCCCTTGAGATGGCGGTGTTATTCTCGCGTAAAATCTGACATCGAACACGCCGGCTTGCAGGTTTCCTCCAATCAGATATCTCCTTCAGCGGGGTGTCACCATATCTAGGAGAAGCTCTAGGCGTCCGTCAGGCTTCCCGACATGTATGGTAGGGTAGGCCATGTACGAGAATGTGCGTCTAGAAGAATCAGCCTAAGAATGAGCCAAAATGATAGTTCGCTAAACAAGTGAACATCACATGATATTCATAGAAGTATCCCTCTGCCGCGATCGCTGTTCAGCCACGCCTCTTCGTATAGTGTTTATGTTTGTAAATGACTCCCGTTAAGACATTATGGCTTCTCATTGTTCAAAACCGTGTAATTATATAAAAAAAATTGATAAAACACAAACCGCGGAACCTTCTCGATCACTGCTCGTAACTTAACCGCACAGGAGCAGGAAACTCGTGCGACAGTACGCGTCTGACATTCAAGACTCGGTTTTCAAATAAACATAATACTTATCACACGAAAAGTAAATTCAATGTAATGTTTATAAAAAAATAATTTTGACAGAAGAGCGTAGTAGCAGAGCACTTCCTAATTTCAATTATTTCTCGTGACGAACAACATTTTCGTCGGACCAACGCAACACAAAAGGAAGCGTTGAAGACATTTACAAGTTAGCCAACTGCAACGGAACGAAAGAAGGAAGGAGAGTCAAGTTCATAACGACCTCAGAACCTTCAGTTATGTTGCCAACACTAGCTGTCAAAACAATCCATTGTTATAAAAATCGCTCTATATGTAAGAGGAGGACAAAGTTAAGAAAGAAAGATTGTGCGATACCCCTTGTCCGTATGCAAAGATACTGGGCTGGTATTTTCGGTAAACTACCGTTCAGAACGGTCTGTCAATTTCTCCTCTAAGCAGTGGTTGTATTCGATTTGACTTTGTACCCACTGTCGAAAGTCCTCAACCTACGGAAGTAGAAACCGAGCGTCTTCCAGTCTACGATGCTGCAGAGGCAATGTCATTTCCGCTGAGCCATCGCAGCCGGTACAAAAACCGGAGTCGATACCTCTCAGGAGTGCAACACATTTAAGATGAAGCATAAGATCAAAGATTATGAAAAAAGAAAAATAACAGGTTTATCTACACCTAACAAACATGTTTCTCTGTCATTCATATTAACATAGTGTATAACTAGCAAGCGATCGCAGACCTTTAAAATCAGGTCTTCGTGTCAACAAGCAATTACCGTCAATCCCAATTTTATAAAAGGAGATATTTCTTAATCTTCCACCGGCTTAGGGTTGATCATCGACTAGTAATGCCTACGACCGGGAGGTCCTAGGGCACAAGTCCCAACTGTGGCCGGGTTTTCGACACTAGCTAGATAGCTGTCGCTGTCTGGAGGAGAATTCCAGCGGTCGGACACTCTGATCGGTTGTTTCCCTTGGTTTCTCTGATCAATACTAGGTGAATGCCGGAGAAGTACCTTATCAAACAGGCAATAGACCGCGCGAGACCATCCTCCCTATTCCTTGTCCTATCCTCACCCCTTACTCACAAACATGCAGTACACTACCACACACGCTGAGACACTAGTCGGGAGCTTAGACCTTGTCCCTGTTTGGGAGGTACCTCATTGGAAGGAGATACCTGTTGGGGAAACACCCGCAAGCCGACGTGTAGGTCGCAGACGGATTTCACAAGCTAGCGAGGGACGATCACCACTTCCTCTAGAAAACACGCACTACACTTACGCGACTAATGTGCATAGTCGTTAACACGTTCGGAAATACGAAATAATCAATTATTGAGCCTTCTATTACAATCTTACAGGATTGGCTCTTCTAGCAACCTCCTTGACCAATCGAGAACTAGCGTGGGTGAGCAGCAACCAGTAATGGTATGACAGTATGTAAAATTATACTGTCTATTCGATTATCTACGCAATTTAATTTCACGGAGCTAATAAATCTTTGTGTTTGGTAAAATTCAAATAGCAATATTAAAATATTTACCTATGCACTTTTCAGGTGCTGAGCGTTTGAAGTTTGATTCAATAGTGAAACTATTTTTACTTTTAAAAAAATTGATGCGTCGGCTGTAACAACTATGTAAGCAACACATTTTTCAATTTTCTGTTTTCTATGGAACTATGTTGTAAATGAATCTGTTTTCAAATTGACATTTTATTAGAATGGTTAAATTCATTTTTGTGTGAAAAATCTGGCTTCAAATATTAGCTAACGTGGAACAACGTTGTCAGTTCTGGCAAGATTACAAGAAACAAGTGTATATGAGTATTTTCACCGTCCACTGTAAAAGACAATAATATGGGGGGAAAGGAATGTTGAAATGTAGAATCGTATTGGAAGAAAAAGTGTAGAGATCCCGATGAAGAGTATATAAGCTCGAGGAGTGAAAGAAAACCAGTAATAGGGCGACCAAACGAGTTGAGTGAAACAACGTTGTATCCGCCAAAGCTTATGCATGCTGTGTTGTAATTCGTTTTCGCTGAAGAAAATAGTACTAGTGTAATTAAATTGGATATATACATTTCAGAATGTATCTTGTAGAGTAGAATGCATTGCAGCACAATATTGTGGCCTGAAAGGGGAGCTCTTTGAAAAGTTCTATGGACTATGCTATGATAAACAGTCAGCATCTCTATTGTATCAGTGTTTGGCAGTCTCAGAGTTGAAAAGAACTGTAGAATGTGTGTCTCTTAGGCATTCTACCATTACATATTAAACAGAAAAAGGGAACGTGTTTGCCACAAAACATTGTATGGTTCCTTGAAAGTGTCACATCAAGTACTAGTTGAAAAACTGAAAATAATGAAAGACAAAATAGATGAACGATGTAGAGAAGACGACAAGAATCAATCGTATTCCACAACAGAGCAAGTAAGAAAAAATGTAAGGGAGCATAAAGCATCATTTACGAAGCACGAGAGCTATTCCTACCAAAAGGTGAACAAGAAATGTTATCTGCGGATCTGAATATCACAATCGTGTACGCACAAAGGGGAATCAATAAGTTCTCAAGCATTTCAAGTTCTCCTGCCAATTTATGATTTCTAGAAGTACTATTTTAGAATAACAAAGTTGTGTGTGTACTGGATATGTAACGTTGTTTAATGGAATGAAATTACAATTCATTTGCAAGTCGTAGAATATTTTTTCTAGAGCATTTCCTTTCTGAAACACATTTCTTAAAACTCCTACAAGTGCTAATACTTTTCAGAGGAGCACATAGTACAAGTGTTAATATAAAAAAATTATATTAATCCTACATATAAAAAAATATTCTAATGCGTCGACAACTGCGATAACACAACTGACTGGTAAAACACACCTGATACTTTCATTATATTATCAAGACACCATTATTTGTATGTCTTCAGCTGGAAACTACCTCTCGCGTAATGAACAACCAGGTCATTTTCACCATCTTTGTGGAGCACCGCCTCGCTTCACACCAGTGCACTGTCGCGTGTCGCTAATGCTCTCTTAACTTCCCTCGACACGCCATCGTAAACTCCGTTGACCTTTCACTGATAGTGTTTTCTTTCCTCTATCGTTTACTTACGAGATTTTTTGTAATGTTTAATTGTTCAGTTGCCTTTCACTTAAGTATGCAATGATTATAAAAACGCATTGTGCGTCATGTTTGAAGATTTAATCTTTGTCGTTCGTACTGAAGAAAGAGTTGTACAGTTTCTCTTGTTAAAAGTGAAAATTCTTAGATTGATTAGATTGATGGAATCGCGACGATTGTGAAGAGTTATCAGAGTTGTTTTGTACGGTCAATTGTTTATTTCATTAAGGTTTCCAATTTTAGAAAGTCAGATTAAAAGTTGATTCATTACAATACACTACGAGTATTCCAAGTTTTTGTTGTTTACGTTTGCAATCGCAAATTGAAATCAAAATAGTATTTTAAATTTAACTACAAAATAAGAAAAAATAATATAGGTATAAAGAAGGAATACGAGGAATGGTATAAATATATAATATTGTTTCATCTTTCTATAACCAATGTGATTTTCGTTAATTGTTACACATACGCTTTTCAATATTAGAAATTATAGTTCCCTTTAGTTTGAGTAGTATAGTTGTTTAATACAACGAATAATATTTATTTGTTCTTTTGTAAAAGTAAATAAAATTAAATAATACCCAATATGTGTATAATTGACTGAGATTGTTATTGAGCCAATATGTGCGGTCAGTTTTGGAAATTATCCATCCTTTGTTTATTTGATCACCTAGACAACAGTACAAATATGTACATACCATTCAATATATTTACGATTAAATGCCAATTCCCTAAGTAGAAGAAGATTCTTCGAAAATAAAATTCACTGACGTTTTCGTTTAATGAAAAACCTAAAAACCATTTCCAACTGTGTACGGGGATTGACATTACAAAGGATTACCATTTTTTCTTCACAAGAGATCAGCTTCATAAAAGAATCCCCAGGATACCCATCAATCGAAAGTAAAGCGTCTAGCTGTATGGCATATATGGGGGTCCCCTGTCGCTTGCTCTCAACATGCATGTCGCTTCATCTCGATTCCATCCTGAATCACCCCGCTGCGTCCCGCTTGCTGCAGCGTGGCCGGGTGGTGGGCGGCGGGGCAGAAGGGTTGGGGGGAGGTGGGGCGGCGGGGCAGAGGGGCGGAGGGGCGGTGGGGCGGCGGGTCACCAGTCGCTATGCAGATGCGACGAGGCGCGTAACTCGCACAACATCGCCGTCGCCGGAGCATTCACATGCAAAGTGGCGCTACTGCCCCGCGCGCGTTCGTCCCCCGCCCCGCCCCCTCCGCTGCGCCCGCCCCGGGGCGAAATATCGCCCGCTGGCCGGACGGCCGTCCGGTTCCGTCCGCCGCCATCGCCCGCGGGCGGCCCACAGACGACAGCCGCCCATCCCGCCCTCGCCGCCCGCCGCGCCGCAGTGCTGTTGTCAAAGCGCCCTCTGTTCTGCGCCGACGTCACCGCCGCTGCAGCGGGCGCTGTTTCTTGCTCCTCTGGGTGGACAGATCCCGGCCTGGACTGGCCTGGTCTGGTCTGCATTACCTTCGTTTCCCTACTTCTTTGCGACTGGTGCATTTTGCCACTTCTTATGTTCAAAACAATCTTCGATCCGCAATACTTCACGAAATTTGTATTTTTTTTCTGTTCTTCCTTGATCAATCTGCTTCATTGCATTTCTAATTTAAATAATACTTTTCTTATACTTCACTCTTGCTTTCTAATCCGTTACTCATTTTACTTTCTCGCCTTAATACACAAGTGGTATAGAGAAAATATTGTGCCCTACGGGGAAATCTTTTTTCAAAAGAAAAACTGGGGCACTGGACTCAAAAAAGTGAATATAGTATCTTGTTCCTAAATGTAGTAAATTACTTCCTCTAACAATTTGTGAAGACAGAATCAGTATTTTGTGGATCCTTGATGCCAATAACTCAATAGCAAAACGCCCTGCCGGCCAGTCTGCCGGCCAGTTGTTTGTCTGTCGTCAACGCTAGTGCCTAAACCGTTCAGACGATTTTTTCCAAAACTGATTTTCCTCCATCGATGTGAGCAAAATCAAAATCCTGCTAGTTTGACTCGGATATTTGCAGTTGTGGTGGTTCTTTTCATGAAACCACTACAACATTCACAAAATTTTGTCAAAAATTAGCTACATTTTAAATTTAACTTTGTACTTTTTCCATCAACACTCCACAACTCTTCAGTTTGCAAATGCGATGTCTTAAACACCCCCGAAAAACCCTAGAAGTTTTTTGATCTCGACCAAATCAGTATGTTTTATGTCCCTTTCATGAGAGTAATTGTATGTGACAATCTCAATACAAATATTAGTATACTTATAATCGTTTGCAGAATGGCATCGAAGGGAAAGCACTGCCACGCATTCAACGGTGGGTTAGCATATCTTGCGTTAACTTTGCATCCTGGAAGATATGTAACAAAGTTGTAGTTTCTCGTGTGTAAGGATTGAGAAGGTTTGACGTCCTTCCATTTCATCTCAGATTTTCCACTATAGTAACCTCCGTTGAGTAAAGGAATGTCATAATCTGAATTAGAGCACCATTACTTGCGCCTTCTTCGTTGCCACTTTGTTTTGTACCTCAAACACGACCTACATCATGTCGATTTTCTACTTTGAATGCACTTTATTTCCAACGTCGCTCTCATGCCCACCTGACCCTTTTTCTTCCCCCGTCACTTCATTCGGAATACGAAGAGTTCGATCTGCCTCCTCTCGATCCATACGTTGTAAAATTAAACCCAATTACAACTGCATATTGCAATTCTAGACTGCTATAATAGTGTATCTACGAGATATTTATACCAACGTTAAGGGTCATGATGAGCCATTGCGAGCTGCACCAGTTTTTTCTGCCTATAATATACAAGCTGATTGAACGATGGTATCAGGATTCTAAGGAGGAAAAAGAGATTAGAAGCTACTGAGATGTACGCGCTCCTAACGCATCAGCTAGTTGATTGAGAAGGAATATAATACGAGGTTGAGATGGTCCGCGCGACCGTTTATGGGCTATCCGTCCTTTACAAATTTCCGTACCCGTCCACAACAAAACTCAGATCGAACTCTCATGAAAGGGACATAAAACATACTGATTTGGTCGAGATCAAAAAACTTCTAGGGTTTTTCGGGGGTGTTTAAGACATCGCATTTGCAAACTGAAGAGTTGTGGAGTGTTGATGGAACAGAAGTGCCCATTTTTAGTACTGCTATGACATAACATATATTCTGAAACGATTTGCGAGTGTTATATGCGACTTTTGTCCCAGCTTGTGTAACATATTACCTCAGCTAGTATATTTTTTCATTATTAAACGTGTTAAGTGTTTCGTTTTATATTTTATTCTTATCACACATTCCATCCTGACTGTGCAGTATCTCTGCTCGGGAGGTTCTAGGGTCCGAGTCCCAAGAGTGCGGTAGGATTTTCGAGACAAGGTAAATAGGTAGGTCGAGTTCAGCCGCTGTCTGGAGGAGAATTCTAGCGGTCGGCTGCTACGTTCGATAGTTTTCTATGTTTCTTAAGATCAACACCTGGCCGGAACAGTACTCTCACAAACGGGCTACTGACTGCGAGCGATTCTTCCTCTTCTGTGTCCTATCCTCACCCCTACTTGCATACTCTTACACTTACATGCACTACACATGTCGGGAGACCAGCCAGAAGCTTCGAGCTTGCCCCGGATGCGGCAGTGCCCAGCTGGCCAGAGAAACCTGGTTGGGGAAAACTCCGCAAGCTGTAGGTCGGTACCAGATCTCGCCATCCAGCGGGGAAAATAACCGCTACCTCCTGCAATAAAATCATGCACCGTATGCACCGCACTTACCGGACTAATGACCTTAGCAGTTGACGCGCTCAGAAACACTAACAATTCAATCATCTGACTGGATTCAATTATTTCAGTGCATATTAGACTGGCCCTTTCAAGTATTATTAAGAATTAATCTGAGCGTTCAGAAAGACTTCAAGTTTCGTGTATGATTGTCACACAATTTATTTCCTCCCGGAATTCATATGCGGCTCTGTGCACCCGCCATAAAATCTACAAGAGCCGAGGAGAATGTGTACCTCTATATCCAGAGGAGAAAAAAAAGCTAGCTAGGTGGTCGACTTAAGGTCGTGTTAGGGTTCAACTCGCAGCTTAGGAGCCGGAGGAAACTAGAAGCAAACACTTGAACGAGTTCGGATGCTGGCGGTATTGCTCCTGTCAAAAGTTTGCGTAACCGACAGAAGCCGAAAGTGTCGAGAGACGGGAAAAAATTGGCTACGTCGAAAACCTGAAATGTTTTGGACAATTCACCTATCGATAGCACTGGGCGACCAGCAATTTCATTCCGCATACAGTAAACTTACTTATAGACTAGTTTCACTTCAAACATATGTTACTATTCCCCAAAATTATTTGAAATGATATATGGCGCGTTTAAAGAACACTAGCTCGACCCGTGCGAAAGCTTCGCACTTGGTAAAAAAACTGCTTTCGTTATGTACAGGACTGAAAAGAAATAAACCTCCACGCTCAGCCACACCTAGTGCATCTTCAGGTCCTCACGAGCACTTCCAAATTTTGTATCCTCATAGAGATCACTTGTCCCCATATAACGCTTTGAGACTCAATATTATAGTTTTCAGGGCCTAAGATGCATTGTAGAGCTATGCGCTACTATTAAGTATAGTTGCAGTATTTTATTTGTTAATGCTATACTCAGTAAAATTATTTTTTTCGACTTAAATCCGTTGTTTGCAGGACTGGAGAATAATTCTCTATTCAGCTCATTTAAATATTTTTTGTTGATGGTTGCTCATAAATTGTCAAACATCGTCACAAATCCTAAGCGTTTTATATGGGGGAGATGGAAAAAATACACAAGTTGAAACGTGTAAAATAAAAGAAATTTATAAATGGCCGAAGGAACGATTAGATACGTAAGTTTCATTCGTGTTTGTCCGATTCGTGAGAACCGCATTCCAAACGCTCGCAAAGGCACGACATTTAGATGTCCCGTTCTACCGCGACTCACATTCTTAGCTCAGCGGCAGTCCGACTGTGCCTCCCCAAACCCCATCTGATGCTCACCTTTATACCAGCAAGGGTCACTTTTGTCCACTCGAGAACGCGTCTCTTTCTGCCCTCTAACGGTCCATGCTCAGACTAGAAGATGCGTACTGTTACGCAGATTAACGGCAGCGACAGTAACCCACCGCGTCTGACAGATAATCATTATATAATCAAATACATTATTTATAACATGTATTATGAAAATAATGAATTTTGAAATAATGAAAATAATGAGTTGTTTGACATTTGTAAGTTCCTAATGTCCTCACGTGTAGTTTATATTTGTGTGTGTGTGTGTGCGCGTGTTTAACTGTCGACATCACGCACAAGCTGGCGGTAAGGCAGATAGCATCGTGATCAGGGAAGGCAGCACAGGCAGAGGACAACGGGAAAGAGCGGGATTGTTTTGGACGGTTCGGCGTTAAGGCAGGGCAGGGCAGAACAGGTCGTGTCAGCCCAGACTAGGATGAGGATACACTATAGACACAACACATTCCTTTTCCTTTCTGAATAGGTGAATGTGGTAAATAAATATCCGACCAAGTAAAATGATTTGGCATTAAACTTCCCCAGCGATTCAATTACACGGGTTTTCACAAGTTATTTCTAATTCGCGTTTTCAGCTCCATCGCAGACATGAGTGGGTCTCTTGAAACCTAATTATTCTTTACAGTGAACTCGTTCTAGTCCATCCCAGAGAAAGATCACCACAGTCAACTGGTTTAGAACACGAAGTCTTCTACTAACCCGTGTAAAAGAGCCGGTTCCTCCGCGAAGACCCAGTGCGGTGCAACAGCCGCAGCGGCAGTCGCGGTGTCCGGAGCGACGTCGGCTGCGTTTGCGGACGCGCCGTGCGATACGTCGACACGGGGAACACAATTTCCGAGGCCGCCACGACCACCTTATCTGGGAGCCAGCCACCTACGTCTCGCCGGTGCTTCGTTCTGGGGAGCCGTTCTCGATCGCTTCGGCCACGTCTCCCCTTTCCTCCCCTCGCCAAACTCGCTAAAGGTGAGAACGAACGCCGTCGAAGTTAATGTGACGTCGGGTTTTCAGTTTCGGAAACAAGATGAGACGACTGTTCGGTTGAAAGAGGTTGGATTTCTATCTCGGAAGTAGA
Source organism: Gryllus longicercus (assembly GCA_038098605.1). Classification (NCBI taxonomy): domain Eukaryota; kingdom Metazoa; phylum Arthropoda; class Insecta; order Orthoptera; family Gryllidae; genus Gryllus; species Gryllus longicercus. The sequence continues at coordinate 4,341,919 of JAZDUA010000068.1, forward strand.
AAATAACGCAGAAACACAACTTCAAAATGTTTCGAAACTTCTTAGGGTATTTTATGTTAGTTTTATTTTAGGGTATTTTGGTAAATGTAATTATAACTTATTAAATGCAGTAAGAGGTCTGCACATCAAAATCTATTCAAAAATGCATCAAAATATTTCAAAGATTCTAAAACTGTTCTCTGATTACCACATTCATATTATTACATCATACATACCACTTCAAGCCTGTTCCCCGAAACGGAAGGTATCGTCTATTAAATCTCTATTTTGTATTGTTAAACTAATAGTAGAGTTCGCAGAAGATGTGTGTTGTGCATGCGCTAGTAATTTATTTCAATGAATTTCATGTGAGATTTCTTACACAAAATGTACACGTATTTTGTTTTTGGGTGAGGATTCCTCTCAAAAAAAAAAGAAGTCGATGAGATGACATTCAGTGTAGCCATCTTCCTCATCTGTGATGTCAGCGGGCGCACAGAGTCCGCGCGCAAACTATTAATACGTTTGAGGTATTTGTTTTCTAGATGAAGTGTCAGAAGGTAGTTTTAATCTACCGAGAATCCAACATTATGCGTTTTGGAGTGAATAATTCAAACAGATAATTACAATTTGCAGCAAAAAAAATTCAGCAACGTATGATCTGCCATTTCACGAAGAAAGTATTCAAAAATTTGAAAAAGAAATATTCCTATCCAAGCACATTTTAATATTCTCTTATTCAAGATTAAAAAATAGGTTTACTTGAAACGATATGCTTATTTACTTCTCCATATTGAAAGGGAACAATTCAATTTCGTTCTTCAACAGAAGTGAAAAAAACAAAGTTATTTTATACCGTACCGCACGGAACAAAAAAAAAATATAAGCAATACAGATACGGAAGGGGAAAAATGGTTACATAGAAATGAGCAGAATTATAAAATACGAGTTGTTCAGTGTATTGTGTCATAAATCTAATTAACGTTTAGTTATGCACTCATCTGGTTTGTGGGTAATTAATATCACATAAACATATCATGTTAATAACTACACGTCAGCATTATTACGTAGATGCATAGCTGGCTTCGATATTTTATTGATTGCTGCAGTTGTAATTAATGGCAGTTGTAACGTTTTTATGACACATGTAAACGAACTTATAAAATAACCTATGGTAATCAATGTTCTGTATTGCTTTGCCGTTGTTTGTTTTTTGATGAATTATTGTATGATTTTGTGGTAATTATAATCTTAATCACAGAAAGCATGTGGATTATTTAGTGTTATAGAATACTATTTTATGCAGTACAAGCTGAGTGTAATAATAAAAAGTATTTCTCATCCCGTAGAATACATAAATACCAACGAGTTAACTTCATTTACAGACCTCTTTTTTCCGATTTCATTACGGAGAAAATATCATTCATCAATAATGCTGCTTTGTAATTTTAAACTTCTGCCATTTTTAAAGGTTCACACAATTCAAAGAAAACGGCATACCCACATTTTACACTTCCTGTCACTTTCAAAAACACATAACTGTAGTTAAGACGGACAGACAGATGTACGGACAGACGGACGGATAGGCGTTACGGCACACAGACAAACAGGCGGACCGACACGCAGACAGACAGGCGGACCGGCACACAGACAGACAGACCACAGACAGACAGAAGGCAGGCGGACCGACACACAGTATTTGCAGCAAATTATACAGAAGAGAGCAACGCAGTGTTGTCAGCGCAGCGTTGTCAATTGTTTAAACAAAAATTAAAAATTGCCTATTTGACGCAAAATTACGCGAAAATACTAAAATTTTCGAAAAATTTAACATGACATTCTTTTAAATCTATCTTTGAAGAAAAAATTGTACTAAGGGAAAATAATATCCATCTCTAAAATTTTAGTTGCAGGAAGACGTCGAAAAAAGTTTAGATATTTTTCAATTTGCGAAATCTTCTTAAGAAGTTCCTTCTTTAGCGCGGTAAAGTAATAAATAAAAGTGAGACAACAAACGAAACAAATTGTCTGTGTTCACAGAGAGCCCTGCAAAACAAATTAGCTTGTCAATCTATCTTGAGCTTGCTTCCCCGCACTCTCACCAAATATACAGGAAGTGTTGCAAATGCTTGCACAAGAGATTCGTAGATAATCGATACAATGCCAGTGTTCACTTCAGAGTGAGAGCAAGGGCAGACATTTCGCATTCGAGATTCCCAGATTCGTTTTCGCTGTAAATGGGACTAGGGAAACATTCGTACACAGAAACCTGTCGTTGTGACAGGAAATTGTCCGTGAATACGTTCCGCCTTTCGCAGCAAAATTATGGTAGTTCGAATCGGCAGAGAGCACATTTGGTTTTTATGGAATCAATGGAAATGTAGATCTGTACATTTCCAAAATATTTGGAGTAGACAAGAAGTAAGTAATCCAGGATAGAAAGAATAAGTGCGATTAAAAATTTACTGCAATACAATATTTTGTTTGTGTTTAAGAATATATGCAACAATCGTGGCCATAACCTAAAAATTAAAATTATAGTTATCATCAAAGTTATTCGTAGAGTACTTTGAGAACATATATAAATATCCTTTTCAAATTCACGGCACCGCGACATCAGCCTTTTCGATCGAAGTACATAAATTTTGGTGAAAATCTTGTGTTGTATGGAAGTCCTTGTGAAGTAAGAACATCTTCAGCCGCTAGCGTATTTCAGAGACAGACAGGCAAAAAAGCCCAAACAGACATTTTACCATAAACTAATATTTCGTTATTGTGGACAAACGAAACAGAACAACATACTGTGGCGACAGGTCGTGTTAGAGGATGTGAATATGTTGCATTTTACTATATGTTCGAACAAGAATTCACCTGTTTTTCGTTATCAGCGGTCTACAATACAAATTCTTCTGATGAAAAATCGTAGTTTTTGTTCTATTACGTTGTGTCTCCTATGTTTTTAGGGTTCTTGATACCGAAAAATCGATTGACGCTAAAACGCCAGACTGTTTAGCGTCCCGTTCAGTCAATTTTCTGACACTGAAATTCCTCGTTTTGGCGTTTTAAAATTGTCCGTACTTAAAGATAAAGATTTATTAATAATTCTGCAATTAAGTGTGAGAAGTTGGTGGCAGAATACACTAACTTAACGTTACAGAACTTAAGTTATACAAAATCTACAAACTTTGCAAAATCTTCACCGCTTCACTTCACCGCACTGCGATACAGCGAGCTGTAATGTCTTTCTTACTCACTCGTTTCTCACCATTACTTGTCCAGACTTATCCATACTTGCCCATACTTATCCATACATCATTAAATGCTACGAGAGGAGTCAAACAGCCTATTCTGTTGCCTATTCTGCCGCCTATTCTGATTATTTTCAGCAGTCTGTGGCTTTGCATTTTCATGTTAGTATACAAAACGTTAGTGCAAACTCTTTTTTTTACTAAAATATTTCTTGATGTATTTTGAAAAATGAAAAAAATATGTGTTAGAGATTTATTCCTAAAATGAATTAAAATGTTGAAATGTACAACAATCCCCTTTTTTATTCAAGGAACTTTACGTAATTTACGATCCAAAAAGCTACAAATAATTTTTCTTATAAATTATGAACTAAGACGTAAGCAGTTAGGGAAACAAGGAACACTGGAGTGAAGATGGATCAACGTAAGGTAACCCGCGTTAGCATAAAAATGTCGAGAAGCTGCAAAGGAAAAGTAGTGTTTCCAGGAATTGCGTCTGAAGTCAAATCTGATGTATACGGGAGAAATGATCGTAAAAAGAACGAATTCAAAACATACAGCGTGTGGCTTTTATTCCTAGAATCGTCTAAAAATTCTAAAAACAAAATATTCTACCACATCCATCGTTCTCTTCCATAAGACTTATTGAGTGTAAAAAGGACAGCGCTTATTCGTTGTAGCTCGGAGCGCGTCTACCTTCGCTTTTATTCCCTCAGTCGCTTTTAGAGCAAAGAGAAAACGACAACGCTGTACGACCGAGGTGCTAGAAATTACATCCACATGCACGCACTTCCCGGCACAAGATGAGAGACAAAAGCGCAGCATCAAGGGAAGTTGCAGAGGCTTCATGAGCCCTCCCCTACGGGGTGCCTAAGGTTGATTATAATATCACAAACATGTGTACTTTTGCACACATTTCAGAGAAATTAAATTATACCACTTTTTTGGAAAGCTCTTGCTTGCTCGGTAGTTCGATATGAAAAAGATGTTTTATATAAAAATTGTAGGGTATTCTATCTTCTTTAAAATTAAATCGAATCATTTCATTACAGGAGTTAGGGTTAAATAGTTATAGAGAAAGCCCTAAAATAGGCAGATAACCACGGTTATTCGGACCTCCCGGATTTAGCACAGGGTCTAGGAGCTCGAAAGTTTAGAGTTTTAACTAGTGCCTGGGTACATACAAAATATTTTAAGAAAAACTTTTTGTAATCTTTTTTCATGTAATCTCCTTTTTCAGTATCTACCGACCGAAAACTTAACAAAACCCTAATGTAACAAGAAGGCTTGGAATGGAATTGAGTTGCATGGATGACTGTTTAAAAAATATAATGCTCTTATATCGAGATATATAAAAGTTAAAACGGGACAAAAAGGCTAATAATAAATACATGGGCTTAAATTTGATAATATTTACAGTTGTATGTTGAAAAATACAGAGTATTGACCGATATAAAGACTAGAAATCAGTAGTATCTATTGTCAAAATGAATGGAATGGCGATGTGATAAAAAGTCGAATTATTTATTAAAATTATCCCAGAAAAAACGTTTTTAGAGTAAGTTATTGAAAATATTTGAGAGTACTTTATTGAGTACATTTGATATAAAAGAAATGCCCTGAAGCAAAAGTTGGCGAATGATTGACAGAGAAACCGACTATGGGTGGTGAATGGTAAATTACAATTAACTATTTTTTCTTTGAGGATGTACGTTCTCTGTATGCATGAGACGCATGCCCTACCTCCTACCTTCGACTCCTTCTCATATAGCGATAGAGGAAGGCATCCTTTGAAAATAGAGGAATACAACCTTTGAAGATATACGACACATTATGGACGCAAGCACGTACTGCTTCCTAGACAAGGCGAGGTAGATGTGGCACAGGAAGCGAGGAAACATTGTGCATGAGGGTATATTTCCCATATTCACTCTGTAAATATGTCTAAAAAAATGTAGTGTAACAGAAGTAAGAGCGAAGAACTTGTCTAGACCCGAGAATGAGAACACGCTGATGCAGATTAATAAAACAAGCAGTATGGTGAAGCAAGGGTTTGTTATGAATGGCATACAGGGGTAACTATATTCTAGGTCGCATAAACACCGTTAAACTATGAGAAGATGACGATGAAGTAGAAATAGATAGACTCTTTACAATATTAGATATGTGTACAATACAATTTTTGGGATCAGAAGGTAGTGTATTACCACAAATTACGCACATATACTTGTGATTTACTTTTATTATATACCTTTTCAAGTTTGAGAGATACCCTCTCTCTTTCTCTGGCTGGCTGGCTGGCTTCTTACTCTATCTCCCACCGTCTCTCTCCCTCTCCCACCGTCTCTCTCCCTCTCCCACCGTCTCTCTCTTGCTCTTGTACTTATACAGCTCTAATAGTTTTGCAGAGCAGAGGGAGGAACTTGCAGTGGAGAAGTGGGTGGAAGGAGCAGGCGTGGACGAAGCAGACCAAGTGACGCGTGTCCTGGCAGGCGAGAGGCAAGCGGAGACGCAGGTCGTGGCTGCTGGGGGGGGGGGGGGAGCGAAGGGGAAGGAAAGGGCTGCATGCGAGACGGCGCATCGACGCCGCCGCGGCGTCGGAATAATTTACGCCAGGCAGGGCGCCGGCGCGCGCTCGCGTTTCGCGCCGTGACGCATCACCCTCCGCGACGCCCCCGCGCCCTCACCTTCGCGCCCGCCACCGCCCCTCTCCTCCCCCCTCCCTTCACTCTTCACTCCTTACTCCCTGTCCTCCTCCTGACCCCCCCCCCCCCCTCACACGAAGGTTCACGCCTCTTTTTCCTCTCGCCCGTCTCTTCTTCCCTTATTATCTCACTGCCTACGCGCTTCCACGCCCCCACCAACCCTCCGTACTTCACTCACTGGCTCTGCCCTCACCCATCCAGCTCCCTTACTTGCCTCATTCCTCACACTCGCCCTTTCCCCATCATACATCTCATGCCTGCTCTCTCCCTTCCGAACTCCTGCTCCTTTCCCGATCATCTGTCTGATACTCACTTGATTCTAACATATTTTCCCTCCAAACTGCCCGTCATCCATCTCCTCTTCCTCATATATGTTTCACATTCACTACCCCCTCCTTCGTATTCACAACTCCCTTCCTTTACCCTCTCCTGCCTCCTCTTTCTCATCATCAATCTCCTCCCCGACACTGCAATCTCTCTCCATACCGAACTTCTTCTACCTCCTCCCGACGTCTTCTTCCTCCTCATACGACTCCTCCCTCCCAGAGTGTACGTATGTGTGGGCGGCTGGCGTCTAGAGCGGGATCCTGCCACCAGACAAACACTGTGTTTAGGGTTATTGCGCGAGAGTTCACCCAACCGGCTAGCGCTGTTGACATGCATAGAAGAAACTTGGAGGAGCTTGTGAGAGGAAATTTGAGTGTTCAAGAGTACTTGACGGGCATCTGAAGTTTTCTGTTTCAAAATATGAGAAGTTGTGATCCAATTTTCCATTGATATCAAGCATCAATTTAGAATATTTATTCAATAAATGGTTCATAACTTTTGCACACACCACATGCGTATGGCAGGAAAAGTGGTGGTGCTTACAACAACACGTACTTTCTCGCATCTGTAACAGTTACCTAAAATTATAATACCGCAAGTTCCGAATTAATACATCTCAACCAGCTTCTTGTAAAATGCATTATATAGCGCGTTGCACAGGTAAAATCAATCGATGCAACAGTATTGACTTTAACGTTGACGTTGACCTTGACGTTGACATTGACGGCAACTTATTGACGTTGAAAGGCCTCTCTTCGCAATATAATTCTATATTCCCAGTTTTATGACTATCTTTCACTCTTTGCACGTGCATTCTATATTTCTTTTCTTTATATCATTCCCACACTGTTAATTTCACTACTATCCATCCGTGCCGCATTCTTTCTTGCTGGCTCCATCGTTATCTTCAACCATCTGCTGCCGGCGCAGCATCTTATTCGCCTGACTTTTTCTGTCGACTGCTCCCCTTCCCTTTGCCGACTCCTCTTGCAACGCCAGGCCTCCGTCGGCGCTGCCACGCTTCAGCAATAATTAGGAAACGCGATATCGGAACTCCACCTCCGGCGTCGCTCCTCCGTTCAGCGGGCGCCCTCCTACGCCCACGCCCCCGCCCACTCTCGCCCAACCCCGGTCTGCTCCGACACGCTTCGCCCGTTCCAACCCAACCTCACCCCTCTCACCACGCCCACCACACCCTCCCATGCCAACTCCGGTCTTATCCATCTCTCCCCGACGCTCCCCGACGCTCACCTGCCCCTCATCGACCTTCTCTAGCTCTCCCTCGGCTCTTCTCGAACCTATAAGGTCCTACCTGGCCCAACCCGGCCCCCACCCGGCCCTACCCGGCCCTACCCGGTCCTACCCGACACTCCCCGACCCTAAACGAACCTATTTGGCTTTATCTGGCCCTCTCACAGCCTCCGTGCCGGTCCGTGTTGCCACAGCATATAGCGGCGGGATCCCTTCTGCTAGAAACACCATTCTCACTATTTCCACGCCCACTCCAGCCTCACCGTCATCGATATCACCAATCTAACCCTTTCTCGCCTCCAGCTATCTCTCTCGTTTCCCTTCTAAAGTGAGTGTCGAATTGCCTTCTGCTTTCGCACAATCACCCAGCTTCCTGCACCACTCTGGGCCCTGCTATCTTCCCTAACCTCCTTCCGAAAGTAGTTGTCTCTGGATCTTCAATCCTCGTCCTCTGGACTGGTCCTTCCATTCCGTCTTCATTCTTACGGTCATATATGCTGTAAAGTTCATACTGCCTCTTGGTCTCAGTTTATCACACATGGACAGCAAGAACTATCTCCCATGACAATACATCGCGAATCTGTGCTGCTTGTGATTGTCGTTACTTTTGTACCTCCTACCAACTTTCCTGTCACTCTTATTCTTCTCTACATCACGCATCACCTATCTACAGCCACTATTATCTTTATCTTCTCTTAACACTTTACAATTGTAATGTTTATCAGCGACAGCTTTGTCTGGACAGCACTTCAATTCTTATTACCTCTGCAAATCCTACGATAAAGCACAATATTTCGTACTGATGATGAAAGAGTGAAACACTGTTCCACTCTTTCCTTCATTTTTTCCGTTTTCCCATCAATGACAATTCACTACTCTAACCCCTTCTCAATACGTGATCTCTCTCTCGCAGTCACAACCTTCACTCCTGCCACAATCCGCCAACTAATGTCTTCTTGCTTTCCCAGTACATCTTCTATTCTCTCAGTATTTCCTCGTTCATCCCTTGCACTCCACCCAAAGAACTGTCACTTCCTAAATAAAACTGTCTTTACTAACACCTTCAATACTTTACAACTTCCGTCTAATGACACCAACCAACCGCTCGCCGCAACCAAATTTCCAAGACAACCCCCATGACCGCAGGCACAGCCATCTCCTTGCGCTACCGTTGCATGTGCCACTGTTACAGCAGCCCCTCTCGGCCACCCTTGCAACTGCCTCTGAACACTGCACCACCCCCACCACATATACCATGTACCGTCTTCGCTGCCGTTACCCTCGCCACAATTTCACGCCCACTGACGCCGACACCGCCATCGCCCCTGTCGCAGTCGCCACCGTCGCTGTCGCCACCGCTCCTGTCACCGTCGCCACCGCCCCCATCCCCGTTGCCGTCGCCACCGCCCTTGTCGCCGTCGCTAGCGCCCCTGTCGCCGACACCACCGCCCCTGACGCCGTTGCCCCTGTCGCCGCCTCCCCCACCCCAGTCACCGCCGCCATAGCCCCTGTAGCCGTCGCCAGCGCCCCTGTCACCGTCGCCACCGCCCCATGCACCGTCGCCACCGCCCCATGCACCGTCGCCACCGCCCCATGCACCGTCGCCACCGCCCCTGTTGCCGTCGCCACCGCCCCTGTCGCCGTTGTCCCTGTCGGCGACTACCCCATCCCTGTTGCCGTCGCCACCGCCCTTGTCACCGTCGTCACCACCTCTCTCGCCGTCGCCACCGCCGCTGTCGCCGTCGCTACTGCCACTGCCACCGTCGCTGTCTTCATCACCGTTGCCGCTTCCGCACCGCCACTGCCTGCGTCTCCTTCCTCCATCACCTCTGCCCTTCGGTTGCGTCGGCCGCACGGAAGCGAAACCCCCACGTTTTACCCGATATTTCCGCACGTCGTCGTCGTCGTCGTCGCGGAGGATTCCCGAAACACAATCGATTATGCAAACGAGACAGCGGCAAGCGGCGCGGCGCAGCGATTGAGCCCCGCGGCGAGGCGCAGTCGCAAGCGCAAACGGAGACAGCGACGCAGCGCAAACGCCCCCAACGGCGCGCGCCGCCCAAGGGCCTCTCGAAGGAGGCTCGCTTTCACTACAAGATAAGAAGCCCGGCTGGCACGGAAAGAGCGCTAAGAATCAATGAATTGGAGAGCAGCTCAACAACTTCGATAAAAGCAGCCTAGAGCGCTCAGGTGAATTACTGCTGACCCAAACTAAGGTGGAGTTTATGGTCCCTGATGCACAAGGGCCTCCTGCGAATTGTTATGTGACATTTTAAATTAGTTCATTAATATGTAAAATATTTATTAACGTAGGCCGAAGACACCAAATAACAGACACCAAATAACAACAACCAAGTCTGTTATTTGTGTTATCGACCGGGTGTCCTTCAATATTTTTCATTATACCATATTCGTATTAGAAAAATAATATAAGTAAGAAATATTTTTCCTTTCAGTACGTAGGAATTGCATTCCTTTTCAATTCCATTTCAACTCGACAGTCTTTCATTTCGATTAGACTGTCATGTGAGAAGAAACCAAAGTGTTCGCAGAACCCACTACGTATAAATAGCCCGCAGCGTGCAAAGATAAAACCTGCAAATTTTCATGAGACCACATTACAAATCCTTTCGTTTACATGTACGCCTGCAAATAAATTTTCTACCATTCCTTCGCAGCATGAACGAACGCGATCCTTGTGAAGCGTGGCAAAAGCCCTGGGGCGGTCAATTCCACAGCGTTCGTCAGCGCAACCGCGCGTGAAGAGTTCTGCGTGACCACAGGGCAGCAGGCGTCCGGGGATCGCATCCCCGCAGGGTCCGGGGGGGGGGGGGGGGGCGGACCGAGCGGCGGGGTGCGCTGTGAGCACTGATCTGCAACGAGGGGTTCGGAACCCCCTGCAGGCTGGAAGGGTTGATTCTGCCTCCTGCTCTGCCGCCTGGGGCGTTCGGCTACCCTGCGCGTGCGTAGCGTTTAGCGGATAGAGTTGGGAACGGCCACCTGAGAGGATAATGTCTGATCTCTCTCTCTCTCTGAGGCTGGTCGGCTGGAGAGCGTGAGGCGAATTTGTTTCGGTGGGTGTGGCCACCTGCGCAACCTGCTGGTGTACACGCAAAACAATTAGAGTTTTTAATAAACATTGCAGATTTCTGGAGTTGAACGTGAATTATATAAATGCTGTTGTTTGATAGCGGGAAGATTTTATGGATTTATTTTTAACTAAAATGGCCGAAAAATTAATTGACCATTTAAAATTTGACATAAACATACTGGATATCTTTATTTCTTTGAATTAGGTACAATTTTAATTACGGTATATAGTTAGCTGTGTATTAATTACGGTATTTAGTTAGCGTTAATAATTCTTTACCACTTCGAAAAAGATAAATTTAGTATAATGAGAATGGTACTCTAGGGGCCACATTCTGACTGTTTTCGGACCCTTGAAACGAACGTTACATATTTTGGAGTAGTTCAGTTCTCTTTAATATATATCCTTTATTTTATTAAGGGTATTGATATTATTATTATTATTATTATTGTTATTATTATTGTTATTATTATTATTATTATTATTATTATTATTTTCGTATGGACCACTAGTTACCACGCAACACATTTCTCTCTCCGAGGGCAAGTAGTATTTTATCCTGAAGACATCAACGTGTGGAATTATAGGAACAAGCTTTTCGGCTGCATCCCTTGGTTAAAACAAGGTAGTTAGTCTTGAATATAATTAGGGAGAATATAATGATGATAATAATAATAAATATTATTATTAATTATTATTATTTTTATTATTACTATTATTTATTATTACTATTATTTATTATTATTATTATTATTATTATTATTATTATAGGATGATGATGAGGAGAGAAAGAACTAGGATGATGATAGGTGGTGTTAGGTGGGGGTAGTGGAGGTGGGAGGCATTCGTGGGATTTTGGAATCATCTCAGCATTCGTCTTGCGACCGAGTGATATTATTTTATATTTATATCAAAAACATATTGTTCAGCCCACTAGGTACATTAAATTGGTATAAACAATCAAAGACAACGCAACTGAATACGTTGTTTAAGGTTACACCATCGCCAACGTCGGGCTGATGTTTGTGGAACACGACCTCATCGCTCTTCAAGAGCACTACGTATACCTATCGAGGGTAACTTCGTCCTTTTCTCTGACCTGAATGTAAAGGGTTGGATTACACGGGAGCTCCAAGGCTGAGAAGGGCGTGGGCAGCTGGGTAAAGTGCTCTCGGTCTTCAGCTACAGTGCTCGGGCTTTCAGCGGCGCGATAAAAGCACGATATAATGCCACATCGCCCAGCCGCCTCCCGCGATAAACTACATGTAATGAACCAAGCGAAAAGTTCAAAACGCACTAAGTTGGATGATCAACCTTGATCTCCAATATCGATCTGTTGTGTAAATTAGTTCCTTTCTGAGCAACGGTCTCCGTATTTATATAATGTATATGATCGATGGTCTGAACTAACACAAATAGTGGGAAATGTAGACAAGCTTGAATGTTGAATATAGGTGTAGGATGTTGGATATTGGATATAGGAATATTGCAATGACGACGCATATAATTATTTCATTGAATGTTGGAATTTCGGTTTTCTTCGTACATATGGGAAAATTGAGTTTTCCAAGCAACATATACTACACACACACACACACACACACACACACAGAATGTCGATACCTACTTATGTAGGTACCTTTCCTACTTTTTGTAAAAAAGGGCAAAGAAAAAGTAAAATTGTAACTGGTGTTAGAGAAAATGTTTTTTTATAAATTGCATTAATTGTGGGGAATATTTCATAAAAACTACTCCTTTATTCAAAAACTTGTACTTGAATTTGTTTGAATATCTAAACTTTTTTAGAATAGATTTTTTAAGAACAAATATTGTACTTGTACTTGTACTTGAGAGTTACTTGAAATTAAAACTATCACAATTTTTTTACTGTGCTTTGACACATATGAGAAGAAAATTTTAAGAACTAATTTGAACACGTGTTTGAGAAAATAATTATTTTTTAAAACACTAAAATCCAATGTATTACACTCACATTACGAAAAAAACTACTCATATTTTCTAAAAATTGTACATGACCTTATTTCATGATATAGCTTTGAACATATTTTATTATGAAAACAGTTGTACCTTCAATGTTGTAGTAGTAGGAAGATGGAGAAAAATGTTTAACCTTTTCAATTTTCGGTGAATCAGGGATTTTTACCAAAATTATTTTTGCGGGAATTTTTCAATCATTGTTTACGCTAATTGAGGATAAAGATTTATAATATAATTGGGTGCAAGTTCTGATAAAAATTTGAAAATTTGTTTATACTTCATGTAAAGTACGTTTAAAAATCAAAGTAATATACGTTTCAAACTCAGAGAATTTCGAGTTCCTTCAAAGCTATTTCGGAGAAAATCGGCTAAGTGATTTTGGCGCGGTCGTTGATATTAGACATGCGAGGCAGGCGCGCAGGCGGGCAGACGGTCGGGCAGACGAGATCGAGTTTTCGGTATTCAGCACCACAATATGTGGATACAACATTTTGTAAAAGTGTTAGTGCAAGTAATTGACTATTTATAGGATCCAGATTTACACGCTTTTTGGCTACCGGCATAAAGGGTTTTGCTGTCGAAAACTTTCTGCTTTCTGGGGAACGATTACAATAATTTCTCTTTTCTCGAAATATGGTGTGTGGAGCTCCAGCAGCACATTCGGGCATAATTTTTATCTTTTGCAATTTTCAATCATTTGGAGAGTTCCACGGAAATGAGACCTACGTCTTTATTTTGTTTCACTTATTTTATCCATGGAAAAATTTATAATGATTAATAAATATTATTAATATATTTTATATTAATAATAATAATAATAATAATAATAATAATAATAATAATAATAATAATTTTCGCGAAAAAATTAATAATTTACGAGCAAAGTGATATATTGATAGAATGTATTTTCCGATATTGTTGTAATCTGACATCCTAATAAAACAACTATACTATATTGAAACAATCATTTCCCCCCACAATGAAACACCTGACTATAAAACCAAACAATTTTAAAAACACGTGAATCAAAGAAATGTTAAGTGCCATCTACCAGAACAAGCGAGAGCTGTGCGATCCGCGAGCGCTATTATTCCGCGCTGCGAGCCTGGAGAGTCAAAGCGCGTTTGCTATCGCACTTCGTGCCTCAGGGGCGATGACAAGTGGCCTCCGGCACTTTCCCCACTGTGAGGATTCTCGCAGTGGGCGCCCGGGACCGAATTACGCGCGCATTTACAGGGCAACGTCGGAGATACGTAAACACGCCTTCGATCTGATAATTCCCCTCCGAGCTCCAGGAGCACTTGGCGTTGCTTCGTACTATAGTCAGCCAAGAGGCCATTCTCCCAAACGGCCATCCCCGTGCATTGCGGACCCTGAGAGCTCAGGGCGCACTTAGACCCCTGCGCAGCAGATTGCATACACGCTAACGCCAGTATTTGTCTTGCTAACAGAAACAAGCAGGCCTACGTCATTGCCTTGAAGTGATTAAAGACTACAGATTTCGAAATATCTACATCATCAATGTACATTATCTTTCCTACTTAGACTCCTATATATTAATTCTGCCAGTTTTTTTGTTTACATACGAGTATTACACGTTTCTCTATTTTTATTTTTACTTTGTCGAATACTACTACGTATTATAGAAAAACTATTGTAATGCTGCAAGAAGAAGAAAACTCATTTTATACATAAAGAAATGAACAAAAGAGTAGACTTTTCTGGTATATAAACGTAGTAAAGTTCTTTTCCGAATGGAGTGTAGTTAAAATCCTCGTTTTGTGGGTCCTTGTTTACAGGTGATAATCGGATAAACGTATGTCTATGCGTCTTTCCGTCTGTTGGTGGACAGCACTAGTACCTAAACCCCCCTTCCCAGGATTCTCAACAAAATTGATATTGCTTATTGAAGCGTCAGATATAACCGATCGCTCGAATTTTCTACTCATACTTATAGTGTATACCTGTTATAGATTTTGCTTACCCTCCTAAGCACAGAACACTCAAAACGGGGGATAATGGCAAACAATTCTTGTAAACTTTTCGTAGAAACTCTAAACGTAAAGTAGAGAGCACACAGAAAGAAAGAACCACTCTGGCAGAAGTAGAGTTGCAGATATATTCCGTTTCCCCTCCCTAACCATCAAAACTTCTAACATTCAATCTGTCGAACATCAATCATCAGTACAGAAGTTCTTAAATACGTTTTGTTATAAAGAGATTGGTTTAGTTGTAAATGCTAGTGCACGAAATATGTATTAAACATTGAAATGATAAAATTGCAATAATTTAGGATTTAATGTCACACAAGACTTTACAAAATTAGATAAATTTAATGTTTTACACAACGATCAGTTATGTGTAACAAACTAATGTGATCAGTTGTATTAATTATAGTGACATCTGATGACGGGAAAAGAGGGATACCGAAACATTCTAAAGTAAAAGTTTATATCAATGATCGTTATATAATGTGACATTAAGTGTTGTATATTTATAGACAATGTATGGCTGTCTAGTAAAAACATATACAAAACGTATTATAATATAAAGTAGAAATTAAGGCAGTTGGTGAAACCGACTTTAATAATAAAAGGAGTTCTTTGTATGGAGTGACCTACGAAACGGACTTGCGGAGGAGAATCAAAGGGAGAGCGGGATAGACGTGCGCACCGCAGAGTTCGAAGTTGTTGCCATAATAAGAAAAAAGTTGGTTAAAACAAAACCATAAACCAATGTGAAATTGAGCACGACTGGACGACTGGAAACTTACACGACACACCGGGAAGTGAGGAAGCATGAGTAACAACGGAGTAGATTGTGGGGAAAATGGGCAGGGACGATACGGAAACGTGTATTGAAAGTGGGAACAGCAGCAAGGGCGGCAGTGAGGCGGAAGAATAAATGAAAAGAGCCAAGGGCAACGAAAAAGGAAGGGAGAGGGAACAAACGAAAGAGTGTAGAAGCGGAGATGAATGTGAGAAACGCAACGTTAGTGTCAAATATATGTTGAAAGTGGAGACGTAAGTCATAGCAGGGTTGCCAGATTGGGCGGAATTCCGCTTTTGGGGCTGGAAAACCTCTCTCTTGCGAAACAAATAATATTTCGCGGAATTTCGCCCAACGGGCGTAAATGCACCACAACATGTGCGGTTTTGGGCTGGAATTCACATTACGACGAAATTTTCAAAAAACAGCCACAACAACGTTGACAGTGAGCTTGATTTTTTTGTTTTTTTTTTTTACATTACATTTTGATGTTTCATTAATCATTCGTTCAAATTTTGTTTGAGAAGTGAGTAATGTTAGTTTTTAGACCTCTTATAGTGTGTGTTTAAAGATCACACTCATTTCTTGTGCACAACATGAGTATATAATATATCACATTGGCGGTGTCTGGGGTTAATTTTAGAACATGCCATTTAAAATTAGTCATCTTTCGGAAGTAGAGTTTCAGTGCCAGCATATTCCTTTAAGCCATAGGGAATAAGCATGCATATGTAAGCATTTCTTTGCTAATATTTTTAAGCGAGGAAATTTAAGAGGAGCAAAAAGAATGAAAATGAGAAAGTGCGTAAAGTATTTTATCCCTAAAATAATTCCTCTCATTTGCTGTAGAATTAAGAATTGTCTTAGCTAATTTTTAAATATTAAGATATAACAAAAGGTGTATGTTTTTACATAAATTTCATTATTAATTACAATAAATGTTTCTAAAGTTCACAAACCAAAAAATAAAACTAATGAAGCATTTTTAACGTCACTATCTAAAACAAATAATTCAATTATTTTAATGCAAATTCAAATTACCAGCTTGGATTGTTGAATTTTTCTTATTAGACTAAATTGGGCGGATTTACATCCATTTAACGGCGGAAAGTTTGTTCGAAGCATCTGGCAACTCTGAGTGGTAGCAACAGCTTACTTAGGGGCGGCCGTGCATTTACAACAGGGAAGGTGGAAGGTTGTGGCCAGTAGCAGGTAAATAGGTGGAAGCGGTTAAGTAGGTGGAAACAAGAGCTCATACTTACGCGGATACAGCGTGAAAACCAAATCCGAAACCGAAACACAAAACGAGTAAGAAACCCAGCGAACAGGGACGGAACGACTTCCCGTTCAAGGAGCAAACCCCCGGTTATTATTCTCAAGGGATTACGCGGGCGCATAGACAAGCGGAGGGCGAAAGCCGACGTCCGTAACCGAAGCAGCAGGGCGACGCTGGGCGACCGAGCACCGGGGATGGGGGGTCCGGGGCGGCGCAGAGGTCGCGGCCGGCAGAAGACGCGCCGATTCGAGCGTCGCCCGGCCGCGCCGCCCGCGCCCCGGATCGCCCGCATTTGCATAACGACGCCAGGAGACAGCTCGCCCGCGCGATCCATTATTTATACAGCCAGCGGCCTCCCCTCGCGCATCCCGCCCCGGCCGCCGCCGTCACCGCTTCCACCCGGAAGGCACGGGCGGGTCGCGAGAGGGAGGGTGGGCGGGGACCGATAGAGGAGAGAGTATTGGACAAGGGAGCGGGAACGCTGCGAAGGAGGGACAAGGTGAAAATCGGGTAGAGATCTAAGGGAAAAAGAAAACTGGTCTAAAGTGATACGGAAGGCACCGAAGGATCGACAGATGAGAAGCCGAATAGGAACCGATAGAGGATGTAGAAGGAGTGGAGGCAAAGGAGATTGGAATCGCTAAGAAGAGGACACGGGTGGATACCGAAGGAACGAACAGAACGAATGACTGATCTGCCCCGTAGCTTTAGAATCCACCCGGAAGGTACGGTTCTGGTCGCGAGAGGGAGGGTTGGTGGGTCGGTGGGTCGGTGGGGGGTGGTTGAGGACCGATAGAGGCGAGAGAATTGGACAAGGGGACGGTAAACGCTGTGAAGAAGGGATAAGGTGAAAATCGGATAGAGACCTAAGGGAAGAAGAACGAATGACTGGTCTACGCCGTAGCTCTGAACTGCACACGGAAGGCACAGAAGGGCCAAGAAATAAGATGCCGCGTGGGAACTAATAGAGGAGCGAGTATTGGCAAAGAGGATGAGAATCGCTAAGAAGAAGACAGGCCGGAAATCGAAGGAAACAAAAGAATGAAAGCCTGGTCTCTTTCGTAGCTTTAGTCTCCACGTGAAAGGTACGGGCGGGCCACGAGTATAACTTCCAGTATTACGTATCTAGATAATCACGAAGTCTGAGCAGTAATGCACAATTTTTCTAACGCTTCAAAATGTCAATTCGCCTCTTTTATCAAATTGGTTGAATGTTGAATTAAATATGGCCGCGGGAGTTGACAATATTTCTTTGCCAACAAGAACTTTGTGTTCCCTTGCATGAAACTATTAGCATACGAAAGCAAGCAAAGATTTTATTTAATTATATTGCCCACAAAATAACCACCCATATCCTCTCCCCTTCCAAATAGTGAAATAAGAACTCAAGTGAACGTGCGCTGAATAAAATGTATTTTCCCTGTGAGCTCTCTGCCGCTTACGAAGTCAGTTTCGTGTTTTGTAGGTGTACATAGCCCATTCTTTCGAAATCTCCTCACCCACTTCTGCAACCCCGACCATCCTCCCTACGGCGAATCATTCCTCTCACCCTCTTGCATCCCGGGGTTTCAGACGGATGTCACTGCAGTGCCTCTGACCGGGAAGATCGAGATCCAATGGTGGCAGAATTTTCCACACTAGCAACATAACTAGATTGAGCTCAGCCATAGTCTGGACGAAAACTAGTGGCCGGCTGCTCTGATCGGTACTTTTCCGAGGTTTCATCGATCAACACCAGGTAACACAGGAGCAGTACCCTAACAATCGGCCCCGGACCGCGCGCGATCTTTCCTTCCGTCTTCCTAGTCCTATCTTCACCCTTAGTTACACACACACTTACACTTATATGTACCACACACGTCGGGAGCTTAGTTCTTGCTCCGGCTGGTACGATGGCCTGCTGGTGGGAGATACTTATTTCGTGAAAACCCCGCAAGCCGACATGTAGGTCGGGGCTGTATCTTTCCATCTAGCGGAGAAAGGTTACCGCCAACGCTCAAAGAAAGTATACACTACACTTACGGAACCAACGACCTTATGCATTATCGTGTCCGAAAATCGATCAGTCAATCAACGGGTGTCTCAGCCACGTGCGCGCCCGCGTACGCAACACCCGTCGCCTCGCGCGGCTCTTTCCGTACATCAAAGGAGGTGCCGCTTGTTTTTCTCCCACAGTCCCGCGCCCCGGTTCTTCCGAACACGTGCTCCGTCGCCGTATTTGCATTTGTGTCTGTTCGCCCGCGCGCGCCTCGCATCGGCGAAGGGAGGGGAAAGGAGCAATGGAGAAGACAGAAAAGAGGACGAAGAAAAGAGACTGCCATTAGGTTTCGCTCGGCCGTTTGTTGTAAGTTAAGTCTGCTGGTGACTCTATGGAGGAAACGTGTGCTACTTTAAGTAATAATTTTGATAGTAGTAATATTTTGTTTCTTACCATTCTTTTTAGATCTAGAATAAATCTGGTAGATCCGTTCACTGTTTATTGATTGGAATGTACTACCTGTTAGCTCGCGTACGGAACACACAGCATTTTACGGGATCCATGCAGCAAAGCAAATAAAACACCAGACAAACAAGTACACAGAGTATTCGCAACATATATCAACACTTCTAAAGTCGTCTCTTTCGTCATCATTTCATTTCTATTCAAATAATAACTGTAATAGTTATGAACTGCAGTATTATTGAAGCACAGTAAGTAACATATAGAAATATGGTAATAACATTGAAATATCAACCAGCAGTAACCAAATTCCAGCCAATGTAGATATGAGAACAAATTAAAAATAAAATTAAATAAACGTAAGTTCATCTCACAATTTAAAAATAAATGTCAATATTCTACTCACAAAAAGTACAATCGTGTAACATAATTACAAACCGTTAAAATCGTAGAATTTATTTATAACAAAGTTTGCAGTAAGACATAAACTGTAATACAATGACACTGAGGCATCATCTAACTTTCTTCATAAACCACCATCTCGTTCTGTCTTATTCATTTCCGAGGAATAAATGTTCATTAATTAACCACTAATGTTGCTAACTACTATTGCATCCTGCAGCTTCGTTCATCGTTTACTTCAATAATTTACACATATTTCGGCCTGAATATGTCGGGCCAATTCTATCATTTTATGGTGTCGATAGTCATCCTACATGGCTCTGCCAAAACACACTGGATTATTGTCAACATATTACATATCAAACAGTTTTATATCATCCAAGTCATTTCTTTGTAATGTCCCAAACCTCTTCTATTATCTTATTTTTGACTCGGAGACCTTTACCTCACTTTTATTTGTTTTGATCTCTACATGTGGCTACATTTCAAAATGATTACTTTGTACTGTCGTGCCAGCGATTGTTGTGAATTCTTTCTTAGCACGCTGTATCGTTCTATTTAACGTCCCATTACACATCATTAATTTACAATATTTAAAATCATCTTACGCTTAATATTTAAAATCATCAATCACTTCTAAGGACATCGCGAAGGAGGGGAAGTTGCCATTTCCATCTCGCGAACCCCCCCCCCCGCCCTCTTCCCCTTGTGGCGTACGCTTTTTCTGCCGCGAGGCCGGCCCAAAGTTTCGCGACTAGGAATCTTATCACCATTTGTTCACTCCCCGAGCTGTCTCTTTACTTTTTTATTTTTCTACAAGACAAATACGTAAAAGAGCTAAAGTTATATACTGAAGCAGAAAGCAGTCTGTGTGTGCATGAGTGTGTGTGCGCGTGTGTGTGTGCCTCTCTCTCTCAATCTCTCTCTCTCTCTCAATCTCTATCTCTCTCTCTCACTCAATCTCTATCTCTCTCTCTCTCTCAATCTCTATCTCTCTCTCTCTCAATCTCTATCTCTCTCTCTCTCAATCTCTATCTCTCTCTCTCTCTCAATCTCTATCTCTCTCTCTCTCTCTCAATCTCTCTCTCTCTCTCAATCTCTATCTCTCTCTCTCTCAATCTCTATCTCTCTCACTCAATCTCTCAATCTCTCTCTCTCTCAATCTCTCTCTCAATCTCTCTCTCTCTCAATCTCTCTCTCTCAATCTCTATCTCTCTCTCTCAATCTCTATCTCTCTCTCTCAATCTCTATCTCTCTCTCTCAATCTCTATCTCTCTCTCTCTCAATCTCTATCTCTCTCTCTCAATCTCTATCTCTCTCTCTCAATCTCTATCTCTCTCTCTCAATCTCTATCTCTATCTCTCTCAATCTCTATCTCTCTCTCTCTCAATCTCTATCTCTCTCTCTCAATCTCTATCTCTATCTCTCTCTCTCAATCTCTATCTCTATCTCTCTCTCTCAATCTCTATCTCTATCTCTCTCTCTCTCAATCTCTATCTCTATCTCTCTCTCTCTCAATCTCTATCTCTATCTCTCTCTCTCTCCCAATCTCTATCTCTCTCTCTATCTCTCTCTCTCAATCTCTATCTCTCTCTCTCAATCTCTATCTCTCTCTCTCAATCTCTATCTCTCTCTATCTCTATCTCTCTCTCTCAATCTCTCTCTCTCTCAATTTGTCTCTCTCTCAATCTCTCTCTCAATCTCTCTCTCTCAATCTCTCTCTCTCAATCTCTCTCTCTCAATCTCTATCTCTCTCAATCTCTATCTCCCTCAATCTCTATCTCCCTCAATCTCTATCTCTCTCAATCTCTCTCTCAATCTCTCTCTCAATCTCTCTCTCTCAATCTCTCTCTCTCAATCTCTCTCTCTCAATCTCTCTCTCTCAATCTCTCTCTCTCAATCTCTCTCTCTCAATCTCTCTCTCTCAATCTCTCTCTCTCAATCTCTCTCTCTCAATCTCTCTCTCTCAATCTCTCTCTCAATCTCTCTCTCTCAATCTCTCTCTCTCTCTCTCTCTCTCTCTAGCTCATTCTTAGATATTTTGTTCATAATGAATATTGCCCGAAAGATCTGGTCTTACTCGATGTCTTAGGTGTTTAAAGGTGAGGTGTTTAAGGTGTTTAGGTTTTTATTTCTGGATGTACTTCACTTGATGTTTGTGAATTTGTTTTTGAGGGTTGTATTTTTTTTTTTTTTTGAATCTGTCCTAGCCTTTTTGAATTTTAGTTAGAGATTTCTATCTTATCACCAATTATTTCATATATTAGGTCTTGAAATCTTTTCATGATTTTCTTCTGAATGTGTATAATTGACGCTATTTTAAGAGAATTTTTGGGAAAGCAAACAAAGCATTTAAACTAGTATTTTGACTCTTTCTTCAGAGAGAGTGACATGGCTTAACCGATTAAGACGCCACCCAGGCCAACTCATGCTGGTGGGAAACACGTTAGCGGGATCAACTAGTATTATAATAAATAATACGTAAATAGCAAATAGTTGTGAATATTACGAGAAAGTATGTGATATTACAGATACGTTTCCGCACGCGATAAGTGTTAATATATCCGTCTTGTTTCCCTTTCAACCATCTTCGTCTCCCCCGTTATTTATCGCCTGTCACTTCTTGTATGCCTCCATATCTTCAACTTCTTTAGCCACCTTCAAACTACCGTCCTTACATCCACTTTGCTCACATTTTCCCGCTTTCTTCCACACTGACGCACTTCTAAGGACATCTCGAAGGAGGGGAAGGTGCCATTTCCATCTCGCGAACCCCCCCCCCCCCTCTTCCCCTTGTGGCGTACGCTTTTTCTGCCGCGAGGCCGGCCCAAAGTTTCGCGACTAGGTATCCAATTTGGTAGACGGTTTTCGCGAAGCTGAAACAATACACTCGACAAACATAGTTAACGAGATGCGAGGTGTGGTGGGAGAGTACACAGAGGGTTAAATTGAAAGTAGTCGAATAAAAGAGGACGCTGCGGTCTGTAACCGTCGCGCGAGAATGTTGAGACAGGGTCGGCGAGAGTCTATCTCGCTCTCGCGAACGGATTTCCAGAAAATTCCGAGAAGTGCACGTAGACAAGTTTACACGAAGAAAGGACATGAAAAACATATATAAGGGTGTATAAAATCGACGCTTTGAGAGCATGCTGGGTATAAATTTCTTATGACGAAAGCATGGAGAACAAGAGAAATATTCTTCAGAAATGGTTGAACAGAAAATAATTTGTAAACTGAGTTACCTTCGGGGCGTGACCCACAATACTAGTAAGATACTCGTATTGTGAATACAAGAAACAAAATGCCGGATTGAATCCTTCGGTTCCGTAATCCCAGATTTTACAAAGTATTATGTCTGCATATTTGGTGATTCTAAGAACGAAACTTAGAAACGTTTCTTTTTCGTTGAATGAAAGTTTGGTTCCACGGATCAATCAAAAATCTAAAATTGGTTGTTCATGTTTTAATTTATGGCTAGAAAAATATAAGTTTTAGGCAAACAGTTGTACGCTTTCGAAGATGAAAACAATAAGATAGTACGGAAAGCAATTTATATTTAAGAAACGAAGATTCATTAGAGAAATATAACTGCATCCAATTTTATTGATTACATATAACGTTAATTATATTGTTTAAAATTCAATCAGATTCCAGCCAATTTCTTAAATAACTTCCAGAATTGCTCGTTAATTTATGTTGACTTCACGACGAGCCCTAATGAAATGCAAATAATGCAAAAAGGGGACTAACAATATATTTTTCAACGTGTTGTCTGTGTACGGTACTATATTAACTTCCTCAGAAACCCATCTGATTGTTGTCAATGAAATTGTGAATTCTTCATTTAAAGCAAACGCACCGTGTCCGTGTAACGACGAGAATCTAATTATAGCCAACGCGTCAGAAGTTCATCGTAGATGCCGACTGCACATACTGCTACCCCAAGGCAGCATTCGATTCCAATCACCAGACCGTTCAGCTATGAACCACCACATACCAGCTTGCCTATCAAGTGCCTCGCCATTTCTCCCAAGGCGAATCAATTTGAGACGCGACCTAGCGGCAACCGCCCCCCCCCACACACACACACTCGCGTTAATTGCGAGATCGCGCTACCGCCGGAGACGGACAGGGTGGGGGTCGGGGGGGGGGGGGGGAGAGCGTTCCACGAACCCTGCGACGCGAGCGCAGCGGAGGAATCGGAAGCGTCCGAGGCGCGCGGGGCCCACGAGCACGCCCCTGCTGCGCTGGGGCGCCAAGGAGGAGAGCGCAGCCATGATGAAAAGACAGAGGTGAGCTATTGCACAGACTATCCGGCTTCAGCCAATGAGCTTCAGGCGTCAGTCGGCGCCGCTCATCAGTCGGCTGTATTTTTGTTGTTGTAAATTTAAGATTCAGAGATGAAGCTAATTACTTGAGTGCGGAATTTCAGACACTTTGACCTAAACTAGGTAGGCAAAAAGGCTTTCTTTTTATTAAAAGAGAAATGCAAAAAGACACTTATTCTGCCTAAATTTGAAGTGTACAAGGGACCTAAACCATGAATAATCGCATATAAAAGGAATTGTGTAAAAATTAATAATTATAATTATTTACATTTTTATTCTTACTCTAAAAATTACATTAGAATTTCTGTATAAGGAAATTATATTTTCTCTAAACATTATTTTACATGACCGCCCGGTATGATGGCTAAGAATTTATTTAACCCGAGACGTGGTGTCTTCGAAACGCTATATTGCATTTTTCGTTCTTCGTACTTCACACACAAAGAGCTCTGTCCTCAAAAGGGATCGGATGCCATTCTCAAAAGTACGATGGGATTCCTCTTCAGCAAGTCAAAGCCTGTCGGTATCAATGAAAAAAAACAAACAAAAAAAACACACATCGTGACTGGCATATCTACCTTTCCGATATACATTTTTAACACTACCTGGTTCTTGAGCCATCGCTTTCATAAAGAGACAAAACATGACCGTGCCTTCATATTGTCCAGGCTTGCACGTGATTTTCAGCCTTGCTGAGATTGGTGCCAGATGACAAATTAAGCAAAATAATAATGTAAAGGGCACAAAATGGCAAAATAGACTAAAATAGGCAAGCAAAATCTGAATTAAAATCTACAAAAACAACTCCAGAAGTACAATTAAGTGACTTCTAGTCTTGAAAGTCAACAATAAAAAAAGGTATTTTTGCCAAACTTTTGGGTTCTACTATACATTCTTAAAATAATTATAAATTAATTAACGATTTTAATTTTTAAAACTGTGAAGGAAGGGAGAAATCTACTTTTCACCCCTGATATCATATAAATAGAGACACGAGACTTAGAAGAACAGAGGCAGAGAGAAGCTTTTGAATCATATTGTGAAGAGGATTTGCCTTGGGGTCGCATTGAGTGATTCGAAGATCTGCGTAGTAGGAGTGTCCCGAGAACTCAAATTTTCAGAAGATCTCTCAAGTCGGACGTAGGGATGGGTAGTAGTAGTTTATCGTCGATTTTTATCACAACTGTTCAATACACATTTAGAGATACATATGATGTAGTATACATAATACTGAACTATGTACATTCGTTCACTAATAAAGATATACTAAAAAAAAATTTAGAGATGGTCTTAATAGCTTTTCTTCCATAATTGTTATCGGAATGACAATCGACTCGTAATAATGAGACTCGTAATAATTAATATAATAATAATGAGACTCGTAATAATCGACTCGTAATAACTAATAAGAGTTGAAAAATAACAGGTCCATGATCAGCAACCTAACATGGCCGATTGAGACCGACTCCTAAGTGTTAAATCAGTTGTGGCGACTGCTAAGAGTTAAACAAGACAAAACGAATGACGTTGATAGCACCGTAAAGCTTTTGCAGCTGCTTCATGGCGCTTGCACCATGTCCCCCAACATGTTTGGAGAGAAAAACAGCTGATATGAACGAGCCTGGATGAACGGCCAATGAAGAATTGATACGATGAGTAGCAAATGTGTATAGAATATTACTAAAATAACAGTGATTCGTGATTCGGATTTAGATTGGAAATATTCTTTTGAATATGTCACTTGTGCATAGTGTAGTGACGAGTGCCACAAGTAATCAGGACAAACTGCTTTTGCTTACCAACAGCTAAAGTATTATTGACTCATGAATATCAAATATTATAATGCTAGTTATTTGACGGTAACAACATTTTATTTTATCGGACTTACAGAAATATTAGTGAATCTCACCTAAGCAGTAATGGGTCAAAAAGAAGTTAACAAACGTATTGGATGGATTTAATTTAAAGGACGAACTTCTTATTGTAGTCTATACAAAAAAGTATTGTGTCGCATGGTGTTTAATAATGATGAATTACTTGTTAATGAATATATAATGTGAATACTTGCTAATCACGATTAATTAGCTGCAAATGAAATTGTTCTCGTACAAAATGGTTACCCCGAAAGCTTGTACTAGTTCGGGTTTGGCCCAATAGATTGCAATGCAATGCAATGCAATGCATTTCAACCGATAACACCTAATAACAGGATAAACGAACGAACGTATTTTGCTTAACAGTTACGAAAAGTCAACTGTTAAGAAATAACAATTTAGCTGTTAAGATCACATCTCTAATATACACTATGTGATCAAAAGTATCCGCACACGTCCAAAATAGTGTTATGGTGTGGCCATGTTTTTCATGAAGGACGCTTGCATCCCTTATTGTTTTGTGGGGTAGTATCACGGCATAGACACACGATGTTTTAAGCACCTTCTTGCTTTACCTCTGTTAAAGAGCAATTCGAGGATGGTTATTGCATCTTTCAACACGAGCGAGTACCTGTTCATACTGCACTGTCTGTGGCGGAGTGGTTACACGACATAACATCGCTGTAATGGGCAGGCCTGCACAGAGTTCTGACTTGAATCCTATCTGTCACCTTTGAGTTGTTTTGGAATGCCGTCTTCGTGCCAGGCCTCACCGACCTACATCGATACGTCTCCTCAGTTCAGCACTCTGTGAAGAATGGGCTGCCATTCCCCAAGAAACCTTCCAGAACCTGATTGAAAGTATGCCTGCGAGAGCGGGAACTGTCATCAACGGTAAGGGTGGTCCTCCCTATTGAATGTCAGCATTGGAGGGCGTCACGAACTGGTAAGCCATTTTCAGCTACATGTCCGGATTCTTTTGATCACATAGTATATTTATGTTTTAAAATTGATGTATTTGAATACTTTATAAATAAATCTTCCCTCGTATCATAAAAATGATTTAATTTCAAATATTTTAAAAATCTAAACTATAAAAATACATTGATAATAATTATTAAGTAAAAAGGTTAAAAATGCATTTCTTCAAATTAAAAGAAAATAATGTATACTAGTGACTCTACAACATAATGTACTTTCTCGCATTATTGCAATGGTTACGTAATAATATATTACATAATTATACTACAACTCGCTAAAATATTTCCAATCCCCAACATTTTCACCCATGCTGGGATTCAATGTCACTAATACGAGTATTTAGGTTTAGTAAGCCGCAATCTTATCCATAATACCAAACGTCTCAATTTCCTTATGGCAATCTTCCCGATGCTTTAAAAAAACTAGTGGTGCTACAGAATGGCACAGACTTTCGCGTATTAGTTTTCTATTTCCTTTGGTTCCGGCTAGTTATACGAACTTGTCACATACAACATATAGAAGCAACAGTTATTTTCTTTTCGGGAACCAGGACTATATGACATTTTCTGAGGAAAATGCGCCTCTTTTCACTGCACCATTAAAATAATTCCTCTTTAGAACGTAAGTACATAATGTACGATAAATTAAAAATTAAAGAGGTGAAGTAATGGGTTCCAAAATCCCGAAAGTGTACTACAACCCATGATTAAATTGACTAAACAACTACGCATAAACTCACTTCTTAAATACTACTTTGCATTTCATTCAATGAAAAGGTTTGTGATCAAGAAGGGTATACCATATGTCGGAAATAGTCGCTAAAACTGCTTTGTCTTCTCGGCTCAAGGCAGAGAATTGATGTTGAAAAAGACGGCGCCGAGCGGGGAGACAAACAAGCCGGTCGCACAAACGATAGCGCTGGAAAAACGTGGAGCGTGTGATATAGGGGGCGGTGAACGAGCCGGTGGCGGCGGGCCGATAGCCGGGCGGCAGGGGGGGGGGGGCGGAGAATCGGGCAGCGACTGCGGGCGAGAGGCAGGTCAGCGGGAGATCGTCGGGCGACCGCGACGCCGCCACCAGCCAGCCAGCCAGCCAGCCAGCCGGGCGGCCGCCACGCCCCTACACTCGCAGCGGTGCGGCGCCGTTTATCGCAGCCGGCCGGCGCGGCCGCCCCCTCACGCCCCATTGCGCGCCGGGGGTTGCGGTAGGGGCAGCGGACGGGTGAGGGGAGGGGACAGCGACAGAGGACGGGGGTGGTGATGGTGCAGTGGTCAGGGAGGTAGCCTGGTCGCGAGGACGAGCGATAGTGAGGATAAGTGGGGAAGAAGGAGGGGGACGAGGGTGAGGGTGCGGGAATGGTGGTGGAGAGAGGAGAGGAGGGGCGGGGAGGGAAAGAGGGGGGGGCAGAGGGCTAAGAACAGGGCTGAAAAGAGGCCGGGGAGACGGTTGAGAAAGTGAAGGAAAAGGCGAAGGAGAGAGCGACGAGAGAGCAAGGAAGTGTGGAGAAGGGTGGGAAGGCTAAGGCGGAAAGATGGAGCGGAAGCGGGAGGTGGAATGGGAAGAATGAAGAGGGTGAAGAGGAATGAGAAAG
Organism: Gryllus longicercus; assembly: GCA_038098605.1. NCBI lineage: Eukaryota > Metazoa > Arthropoda > Insecta > Orthoptera > Gryllidae > Gryllus > Gryllus longicercus. The sequence goes on from JAZDUA010000068.1 coordinate 4,370,179, forward strand.
AGGGACGTGAGTCGGGCGAAAAGAGAACGGGAGAGGTCGGTGGCGAGGGGATGGCAGGGACCACGGCGTGGGCGATGGGAGGGCAGGGCAAGAGCGGAGATGAGGGCGAGGGGCAGCCAATGGGGAGGGGGCGGTGGACGGTGGTGAGTGCGCGCGGGGGCGATGGCCAGCGCCCAATGAAGCGCACGTCCGCTCGCCGGCCGCCCGTTGTTTACAGGGCAGCCAACCGCGCGCGGCGGAGATTGCGGTCCCGCTTCCGTCTCCGAGTCGCTGTCGCCGCCCTCGCCCGCCGCCGCCCCGCCAGATGACACGAGCCGCCGCGCCGGCCGGCGGCGCGGACTGATTAAAATGAACACTCGCGCGCTCGCTCGCTCGCCGATGCTCTCTGCACTTCGCTCTCTGACCTACCCCCACTGCCGCCCGACCAACCATTTCCCATCTATTGCGATTCATTCGCGAAACTTTTCTATGCCTTTGGCTTTCCAACTGTTTAGTTCACAATTTGTCCGCAACGTCGTGCTCTTCTAGGTTCATAAGGATAGTACATCGTCTCATATACAACGTTAATTTTCTTTCTACCATATTTTTTAAGTTTTCTAGAATTTTTCGCACCTTTGGCGTCCCCATTCGGTGAGAATTCGTTTTTCCTTGTTTCTTTCCCTTATGACAAGAACTCTTTATTTATTCAGCATTCAATAATTAGCATTTCTGTTATTGTCACCACATGAAAATATAGGTTTACAGGTCGTATGCGCTCATAGCAAAGAATAATTAAGGAGTTCTTTGGAGTGAGTGAATCGAGTTCGCTAGAGAACGGACACCTAAATGTAGGACAGAAATTAGGGAAATTTGATAAAACCTGTGGGAAGGCACTTCTGCAAATTAATCGGTGGTTTTCAAGTAAGGATCAAGATATCCGCGAAAGTGGAGAATTGATTCTGCTTACATGAATTCACGAAGAATATGTTTGCTTTGTGTTTGACTTAGTGTACTTATTTAAATTATCTCAAGAGAGAGGACAACTGACAATGACGTTTGGTGAGTGGCTAAACAGCTGCAGCTGAATAAGTAATCGGCGGGACAAACGATCGCTATGTGTGGTTACGTTGTTGTAAAACGTTTGGGTCCAGCAGATTCATAACAGATCATTTATCCATTACAGCGTAATGATATTCGACAGCTCTCAATTAATAAACTTTTCGCTCAGTTGATGTGCTTCCTCTAACATTTTCTCTTCTGAGCAGAAAAATGTTCGAAAAAAGCAAAGTTACCGACAAAGATGCGCAAGAAATAAGTGACATATAGAAAACTGAAAAAAATATAGTAAACATAAAATCAACATATTAAATGGGTTGATATTTTATGATTAAGAACTTACTTTTAGGTCAGTTTTAGTGATCTAAATAGTCAGAAAGACAAAAGCCCTCTCACTTTCTTTCCTCTTCATTCCACTACGCATAGATCAGCTCTTATGTTTATGTCTTAATTATTCTGCACCTTAATTTGTTTCCTCCTATCACTAAGTGTCGTAATTATTTCACTTTTAGTCTTCCCTTCTCCTGTTTGCATCCCTTATACTTTGATCTTCATCAAAGATTTTTCTCAAGCCACATCATGGATATTTTATTCATTCATTTATGTTAATTTCATTATCATTTCAGTGCTCCCTAATTCCAATATTGTGGTCTTCTCTTTTTGATAGACTTGTGACGTAACGTAATCTGATCAGCCCAATTAGTTTTTTTTATATTTGCGCGCATATAGTAAAATTGCCAGGAACAACTTGCACACAAATACAACGCAAGTTGCCTGCATTACATGGGGCCATCGAATGTTGTGACCGTCAGCTGCACAGTACAGCTTAACAACTAAGCCCCAAAGTCTCTCGTCCGTTCGTCGATGGTGCTGTTTCTGTAAATATCTGGGCACCACGTAACGCGGATCTCGATGTTTTAAACATACAGACCGGACGTCGACGTGTGCGGCGGAAGAAGCTACAGGCGTCCTCGGAAACCTTTGAAATGTATGACTTTTTTAGGAAGCGCTAGTTTTAAAGCTGTCTCGTAAAAGGAAAGACGACCGAGGGACGCACGGGGTTTTGGGCTAAAGAACACAGGCAAGTGGAAACTCAAGAATTCACCTCGGAAGCTTGCGGCCTTTAGGAATCATTGCCATTAAAAATTGAAGGACAGACCTACGTGGCCTTTAACTTATACAATCCGCACATAAAACGACAATTGCCAGCGTAGCGATTTCTCCAGCGGCGGCCTCTGAAACATTGAGCGACATCGACGCGCACCGACGTGTGAACCAAGAAGTCGCGAAGGAGGGGGGTAAAAGCAGTGACAAAGTGCCAATGTTGTCAAGTGCCAACGAAGACCTACGTCAGAAAAGTAGAGAGACCGATGTTCAGAACTCATGCCTTTTGATCTTTTATTGGTGGTTTCTTCGGAAGAGTTATGCGTACGTAGATCTCATAAGTTATGATTACAAACAACTTAACCAGTTTTGTCCTCTTACCGGACAAATGGGATTCCATTCGACACGTCTCTAATAATGGGTAGGACCTCACCATTTTCTACGATATTTAGAAAACATTCCAAGAAAATATTCAAAAAATGTGTTTGAAAGGAGTATTATCATGTAAAAAGGTTTTAGGGGCGTTTTAAAGCATCTAGAGATGATCAGTAGCTCATTCAATTACTCATGACTAAGTGAATCGATTGGAGGACCCCCCTAGAATATTCTGGAAGAATACTAGAAAAAAAACACACGCTTTTGGGGGTTACAAAGCCCTGATAGTGGAGAAACGCTGTGAATAGCTATTCCTGCATAATGTGATTCGGACACAGTTAATAAGATTGACGACGATAAAAAGTATTTATGAAATGAACCATTCCATTTTTAAAATATATCCTCAATACTTTTTCATATAACTCTCTGTGTCAAAAGATAGACGAGCCAGCCAACTGTGTTGTGGTACTGAATAAAAAAGTTAAACACGAAAGTCTCAGTCAGGGATGCGACGCTAAATTATTAAAAACTGTAACGAAAAGGTAAACTAAGTATCGCAGCTCGAAGAATTTGCTTGTCTCTTTAACCGCGCTTTAAGAAATAATTTATTTTTTACGGTTTGAATTTTCAACTTTTGTAAAGCAATACTTCGCTGACTGCGATTCCTTTTAAGTAACGTACGATACGGTCAGAGCTTTGAATTCCGGCAACCCAATCACTTTACGAATACCATTAGATTTTGAAAACTTCACAGTGGTCGATGGTGTTCGATAAACAGCGCAATTATAGCAATGGTCATGGGACCTTAAAAAGTACATTCTCAGTGCTATTTGTAAAGGAACAATTATATTTAAAAGTAATATTTTTTAGGCAAGGAATAAAAAGATAAGACATAGGTAAAGTTCTCATTAAATGTGAAACAATGTTTCTCAACCTGTGGAAATGGGTCTAATGGTGGTTTTTAGGCTTAAATAGTTATTCTTATCCATTGTTTAGTAATAAAGTATAGAATAATTCAAGTGGTTTGTCAAACTTCATGTGTATATTCATTATCTAGTGTGAAGTTAGTATACGAAGGAACCAGTTTTTTTAGGATGGGAAACAAATGATAGTCTGTCGGACGATGGTACTTCAAGAACTAATATCAAAGGCATTTACAAAACGATCGCACTGACGAATTGACACGTGTTCATAACCTGTAGTTATGTTGCCAGCAGAAGCTGTAATAGCGGTCTCTACTTGGAGTAATCTTTATACATTTACTATTAGTTTGTTTATGTAGTTTAAAGAAAAATGATATTTAAAACTGTTATATCCCTAAAAGTACGTACACGTGAAAAATTATTACGTCATAATGATGTCTCGTGTTGTTCACAATTGTAAATTGGATTAGGACGCAACTATATTAGAAATTTACAAGGCGTTCTTGAATGATCATAAACATAAAACATGTCACGTGACCTATAAACATAGAAGAAAAAAACTAAATAAAAGAATTAAGAAAATTGAACCAAAATATAATTACAGAAAAGAAAGAATCTACATTCTTGGGAAAAAAAGAAAAAAAAAAGAAAAGAAAAAAAAATCCGAGACAAAAATAATTCGGAGATGAGAAACTAGGAGAACGAGTTAAAAAGCACACACTATTTTATCCGGTGAGAAACAATGAAAGAAATAGAAAAATGTTCTTCCTGAGTTATACCAGCGAGGCGGCAATGCGCAAAAAGCAAAAGAACGGGCGTGAGGCGATTAGCAGAAAACAAGGGCAGCCGACCGCGCGCGGCAGGAGCGGCAGCGAGAGGCCACCGCGAGAGGGCGTTGCATGCAGTGCTAATGATGCGCCGCCCGCGGCAAAAAAGCCAATTAACAAGGGCGTATGCGCACGGGAAGCAGCAACGGTGAGTGCGGTAGCGGCTACGAAGAAATCGATTAGACTATATAAAAAAATTAAAATAAAATAATTACAAGAAACCTATATTTCAGATCTCCAAAAAGCTATTAACCTTCCATATCTTACATTATTTTCTATTTGTAATTAACTATTGCTCTAAATGATCCATTTGAACTTCTAAATTTTTCTTTTTCTTTCTGCATCACGAACTTATGTTAACTTGGACACTGCGACAACCTGGGAAATCAGCGATCACACGTTAAAGGAAAAGGTGCCGCCGCCTGCAAATCGTACAGCAGAACAGTAATCGAGTAACCCGAGTGAGTCCGTAAGTAACTCATGGATACATCCGGTCTACCGTTTGTGTCAAGGAAAGGGGTCATTCCACACGTCTATCTGCTGGTGGGAAACTGATCATTCATTTAGTATCTTTCGAGAACTTAATAATAATAATAATAATAATAATAATAATAATAATAATAATAATAATAATAATAATAAATAATAATAATAATAAAAATAAATAATAATAATAAAAACAAATAATAATAATAAAAATAAATAATAATAATTTTTTATATAACAGTTAGGGACAGGTGGAATGTGAAGCATGGAAAGAAATTAATGTATACGCCCCTCTTTTTGTGTAAAAGTTTAGGACAAGCGGTGTGACATTCTATGCGGCTCGACCTGCTGATCGGGAACTGCTCAACTCTACGAATCCTTCTAAATTAATGAATATGAAAATACGTTTAGAACTCTTTAACTCGCCAACCCTCGAGCACGCATATACACTTAATGTGTGAAACAAGAGCATGAGCATTCGTTGCAGAGGGTAGTCGTTACGACTTTTGTGATCGTGTCTATGACAGTGATAATTTGAATTAGTGACGTATATGCGGTGATTATAGAAATACAATTTGCTAAACTTTGTAAATCGATAACGGTGTTATTGGTTAAAGTAATAGTGACGAGGGATAAACACTAAGAGTATGGCATATTCTGTTAATGGCAGAGAGACAATGAGAGAAAAGCATTCAAATAAAAAGCAGATGTTTGTACTAGAAAAGAATGGAGATTGAGAATGTAGAGGGTACGGTGCAAAGAAGGGAATTAATAAAAACGTAGCATAGTCACACTCTACAAAAAAACGCTGCTAAGACGGCTTTGTGGAGGAGTTGCAAAAAGAGAGAGCATCCAACAAACCAAGCTGAGAAGATTAAACTAATGAGTAAGGGAAAAAGGTAGAGAATACTGGTCGTTAAAGATACTGAAAACAAACTGGAAAAGTCGCTTACACTTTGAGGGGGGGGGAAGAGGAGAACGCAGTCGACGTAGTGACTCTTGTGGATTACGACGACAGAACAAAATACGGTATTAAAGTCAGGAGGCGCAAGTGCAGGTATACCATTAGACGCAAGCAAGCTGCTAAAGAGTAGCAGTAGATTGCAACGAAAATAATTTCGGGGAGGCAGTTGAATTTTGGAATTTCATGTTAAAAACAAACAGAACGAGGAAACCACGTGACATGGACGGCCGCGGCAGTCACCATAAAGTGTAAAACCGAGTACTGAGGATTCGAATTTTACGTACGCTGTTAATGCGTTGAAGGCAAATTCAAGTCAACCCTTATCTCAGAGAATTACCCGTATCATTTATTGATTTGTAATTGTCCAGAAGAATTACGGACATGGCCAACAACATATGTTAGTCCCCTTCGTTTTGACAGGAATACTCTTCAAGAAAAAAGAGAAGCTAATGTTAGTATAGATATAGGATGTAAAAATATGAGAAAAACAACTCCATGTACAACAAAAGGAGACAAAACACAGAGCTTTAAGTCGGAGAGAGATATTGTTTTAAAGTTTATAAGGATAGGATTTAGCAGTGGTGAAGTATTTCAAAAGAGAAAATAAAAAGAAGCGATAGTGTTAAAAGAGAGGATGTGAAATAATGAGCAAACAGCTGACAACTAATAAACGGAGGGGTCTACAAGACGGAATCGGAAAGAATCAGCCACAAAAAACAAGAGGGTGATGAGGTTTAGCCCTGGTGGCAGGAGATTCAAACATTAGTGGATGAGGGAGTAGAGGATGACGCGAAGAGCGGCGTCCGCTAGATGACAAGTGCTGACGGCTGGTGACGATGAGCGAATGCGGGTGGGGCGCGCAGAAATGGGCGGGGACGGACGGAGGCGGGGGCAGGTGACGGCGGGACGGAGTAGGTGGAGGCGAAGTCAGGCTGGCTTGTGAGGGCGATGACGAGTGGACGGGTGAGGAGCAGTGAGTTGCAGACGCGGGGAGATGACAACGGTCGGCGGAATGAGGACGAGGATGAAGACAGGCCAGGATCCGGGATGGCGGATGGGTGGACGAACCGGGAAAGGACGGACGGGCGGGCGAGGGCGGGTTGGAGGGCGGGCCGCGTGGTCGATGAGGTTGCCAGCCGCCGGAAACCCACCTCGCCATCGTCCATAATTTACATGCAAATGGAGATCGATATGCATGAGGCGCGGGAGGCGGCAGGAGCGGGGGCGGGGCGGGGCGGGGCAGTCGCGAGCCAGGGCGACGCGCCCCCCCCCGCCAAGCCGGGCACCCGCGGGCGGTGTGGCTCATCATTACTAAGTTCCACGTCGCCGCCTCTTTCCCGCGCTGCCGTCATGCATCCCACCCCCCGAGCACCCTCCCCGTCTTTTCTTTGTTTTTTTTTATCGCTGGATACGGCGCGGTTACGAAGGGAATACGAAATAAAAGTAAGTACGTGGTTTTCGCATTTGGTATTCGGTTTTGTCAACGACGATGTCCTCAGGCGGGTAAAGCTCGTACGCTGTGCTTTGTTGCGTTTGTGTTTGGCATTCAACGCAACCAGAGTATTATTTTTAATCTAATTGTTCTTTGTGAATAAATTGTAATAATTAATTTTCATCTGTTACAATGGAGAAATCATATTAATCCTGATGTGGTGAAAGTGATGCTATATATTCCTTCTTTTTTTCTTTCATGTTCATTAAATATTCATGATGAGGAGAAAGCGTACGAGACAAAGGACCCTGAAACGTTACGCAAGACACAGTGGTAGAAACAAGCGGTGAAAGAAATGTGAAGACAGAGAATCGTTATTCTGAAAGAGGAATTCTCGCCTTAAATGTAGATGGTAGAAGCCGTAAGATAGCGGGGGTTGATACAAGCTACACTGGTAAGAAAAAAAAAGCACCATGCAATAAAGTAGCGATAGGGGACAAACAGCGACACAGGTAGCGAACCGTTGAAAGAGAACTTAGAAAGGGATTGTCTTCTTGATGATATGCAAGAACAATACGATTTAAATTCTTGATGTCGTTCTTGTTTTTACCGCAGCAGATCGAAGGATAAACGCAAAGGAAGGCAAAATCGATGCAACAGTTATGAGCGGGACAGAAAATAGGGGGAGTTGATCGCGCAAAAGGAAACAAGATATATAGAGAAGGAAACAGAAGGGAAACATTCTGCCAGCCAGAGGTGGTATAGAAGGACGATGGTGTAGAGGAGCGAGTGGTATAAAGGAGGTGCGGTACAGAGGTTAACAGAAAATTTAACATTTTTTAAAAATTAAACGTGTTTTACGAGAAAGAAATAAGTATTTGTATAAACGTGGGAGAGTGGGTCAAGTTAGACACAGTTTTGTGAATAATAATTTTAATAATAATAATAATAATAATAATAATAATAATAATAATAATAATAATAATAATAATAATAATAATAATAATAATAATAATAATATTAATGCCGATCAGATGGCCGAGATCGCTAAGGCAGTAGTGCCGGAGTGGTTTCGGACCAGAAGATCGCGGGTTCGAGTCCCGCCTCGGGCATGGGTGTATTTGTGTGTGTTTGTATGTCTGTATGTGTTGTCCTTTCACCCCCATTATCATCATATCATCATTTCATCTTCCATACTCCTAGGGCTAACAACCGTGGGGGATAAAAATCGGATCCAGCTAAAAATGCTGGTCCCCCCAAAAAGTTGTTGCAAGCACCTGCTACCGCGATAATAAATAAAAACTGAGCTACGGTAAATGCAGGATGCTTGCATGCGTGGTCCTAGTCGGCCGATTAACGAAAAAAAAATATTAATAATAACTATTATTATTATAAGAGTATTGTAAAGTAAAATCAAACGAAAGTCAAAATAAGTGGCATGTTCAATAATTTTGAGAGAAATTGATGAAACGAAGAAAAGATTTATTATGTGATACTGCAACTTCCACAACTAACTCCAACAGCATTTATATACTTGACACCACGTTCTGTGAGCTTTCTTATTCCCGGAGTGTTGAAGAGCTTAGCTTGCTGTTTCAATCATTCGTATAGCGCTTGTTTGACGCGTTCTCTTGGCCTCGAACTTGCGGTATAAAGTTTTTGAGTGTGCCAAATAAATGAAAATCAGACGGGGCAAGATCCGGGATGTGAAAATGGAGTGGCAGCACGTCCCAACCAAACTTCTCAATCATTTGTTTCGTCCTTTGAGAGTGCGGGGGCGCTCATTATCATGCTAGAGATTTACAGCGTTTGACAGTGGGCCTTGTCGTTTTCTCCTTACTGCGGGTCACACTTTATGTTGGTACATGTTTAGAATACTGTTCACGATACGTTGTTTTACCAAACACAATCGGTTCTTGCGAGTCCCGGAAGCCCGTCCACAACACTTTACCAGCTGGCGGGTGAGATTTGAACTTTAGCACCTCCTATAACGTTTAAACGGTTTAAGTTATTGCAATGCAGTTTTCACGGAAGTGCATGTCAGAATGGGGCTAATTGATACGTGTATTTACTTCTATTTTATCACTTGTATTTTACTAGATACTTGAGACAAATTTGTTTTTTTTTTCAAATAAAACTATACATATTTTTTCAGTCTGTCATGAGTAACAAATCCAATAATACACATACTTTCATATGTTAGATAAGCATTTTTTGAGATTTTTTTGCGACTAGTGTTTAATAGCTATTTCGAACGTGCCTGCATTGCAATAACTAATCGTATGTGTCCATACACACACACACATTATATATATTGAAACACAGAATGTTTCCTTATACTAATTAGAATCATTAGCATAAGAAATCTGAGTTCATTTTGGACTGCGTAGTACAGGCGGCAGACGCGACGGACGGCAGTGGGGAGGCCCGCCGCCGCCGCCGTCGCTGCCGCGAACACAGCGTGGGAACGACCGTTACAAACCGAGCGTGGAGCGGCGGAGAATTCAGCCGTTACGACAGTTGCGAGGAGGGAGACGTACGAGGCGGTCGCCAGGGATCGGCGGTGGCCGAGGTGTGGCCGGAATGCGGCCGGTGAAGTAGAACGTTAGTTAATGCAAGATCCGTCGAAACAATAGTCAGGAGGCCGGAAAAGTGATATGTAAAAGGGATTAGCGGGAGCAGAACAGTAAATCGAGCTCATGCCAGTCGACGCAGTGAGAACAATACCAGAACGGTGTGTGGCGAAACTGACACCGACACGTGCAGTGGCCGCGTGTTAGCTAGTTATATTAAAACGATGAAAGATAATTAGAGGGAAGTGCGACGCCGAAGTACCAGGAGCCAAGCCCGAGGGATTCAAGAGGCCGCCAGCCGAGGCGACCGCTACACCACCAGCCGCTGACTGCGCCAAGCTGCTGCGAAGGTCGGCGACCCCTGCCGATGCGAACCGGAATCCAAACAACGGAGGTATTTGTTGGGGCCCCAAGGTATGATAAGAACTCATATTAAATCTGATCTTGGTACCAAGGCAAAGTGTATTAGTGTTCTAAATCCTGTAATTAACAGATTTGGTTTGTGAATAAATCTTGTTTATGATTGTACCACATTTAATAATTAAATTTCCAAATGCTATATCGACTCCTCGTAGGGACCCATTCACGAAAAAGATACCCTCCTTTAGTAATTTCTTGCAGTGAAAGTATGCACTGGCATCACCAGGTACGTCACAATATATATAATTTTTGATGGGTAAATCCAAATGTTTCCACCTAAGACTTCGCCGTTTGGATTAGGGCTGCAAATGGTGAATTGGCGTTTCGTCACAGGTTATTATATGCTCCCGAAAGTAAAAGCCTTTCTCACCAAACCGTTTTTTAAGGTCAGAACAAATGCGAATGCGGGTTTTTATGGGCTTGAGATAATTGTATTGGTACCCATTTAATTAAGCACGCCATGAACGGTTGAGTTCTAATACTAATATGTTACTAAATAGTATCTCACAAAATTTAAGAAATTTTGGCTCACCTCTGTACGCAAATAACATTATCTACGCAATTCTGCTAAGCTGTGGTCGAAACTTAAACTGGTCGTCCACAATGATAAATTTCTGATACTTTTTCATCTCGAATTAAACTATACAACTCACTTATACACTACTTATACTTACTACTGTTTAAGGAATTGTCACCATAATGTTACAAAACATTTTTCAGTGAATTTCTAGTGGTTTTACTCTTTTGGATTGAAAAACTCACATTGTATCACTAAAAGTTTATCTTCCGGGATACAGATTCATACTTTGCCTGAGGTTACTTCGGTACGTTTTCCCTCGTAAGGTCGAATTATTAATGTATTTACTTTAACCCCGTGAAAGATAATGTATTATTGAACAAGAATAATAAAATGATTTTCCAATGTTGCGAACTTCACCCTCAAAAGTTCATTGTCATTGACTGAATCGCTTTCTTCTTACATCAAATTGCTTAATTATTGAATACAGTAATTTGGAACTCAGTTCCACAGAAAACCTTTGAGTTGTCGACTTTATAACTTCATAAGATTTCATTTGATACACTTGTGCCTACAAACACAATACTGTATAGAAATCGCTGATAATGTAAATATTAACGCCGTGAGAGAGACGTACAAACAAAATCAATTTGTGTAATTTTTGTAAAAACAAAAGAATACAATATAACAGTTTATCTCATCTTATACAATGCATATAACACAATCCGTATCAAAGTTTGAAGGAACAATTTGTAGCATTTTTTGAGAACATCTTGTTGTTAATATTTTTTAATATTGCCTATATTTCACATCAACACACATTGCTTTTCAAAATCGCAGAGTTTTGAGCCAGGCCAGATCGATCGGGGAATATTCATTTTGCAAAAACTATGAATAGTTTAGGCGCTAGTGTTATTGATTGGCGGAGAGTGACAGACCGGCAGAAGGAGAGACGACGGACGGAGGTTTTGAAAAGTAACACTTTTTCCGTAAAAGGGGCTTTAAAACTTATTTCCGTTAAATCTGGAAATATATTTTTCGCAGAAATACAAAACTTTTTCTATAATAACCATATGCCTTAAAAAATACGTATGTATACAAGGTAAAAATGAGATAATGGTGTCAATGTAGTATAACCTTAAAGTAAACGTAACAAAATGATTCATACACACAATACCCTATTTAGTATAATTAAATTGTTGTGAAATATATTCCACAAAAAATATTAATTACAGTAAAAATGAATGTATGAATTCAAGTACAAAGTACAAAGAAAACAAATGGAAAAATTATATTCATGAATGAGATTAAATTTTGAGCTACTTCTATTTGTGGTATATCTTTATTATGATACCATTTCATATACTTATTAGTTATACAATCATTCACATTCTTTCTAGACATGCCTTGCTATATCTAGCACGAAACAAATATTTGGATGTTTTGGTGATTATGATGTTCTGATGTGAATGGCGATAAATCAATGGGGAAACGAGAAGCAGAAGAGACCGGGTAATTTCGAGAAAATTTAATGCAAAACCTGCTTTGGCAATCACAAATTCCCCATGGATCGAGTGACATCGGAAACCCGGTACCCAAATAATTATATGCTCCCGAAAGTAAAAGCCTTTCTCACCAAACCGTTTTTTAAGGTCAGAACAAATGCGAATGCGGGTTTTTATGGGCTTGAGATAATTGTATTGGTACCCATTTAATTAAGCACGCCATGAACGGTTGAGTTCTAATACTAATATGTTACTAAATAGTATCTCACAAAATTTAAGAAATTTTGGCTCACCTCTGTACGCAAATAACATTATCTACGCAATTCTGCTAAGCTGTGGTCGAAACTTAAACTGGTCGTCCACAATGATAAATATCTGATACTTTTTCATCTCGAATTAAACTATACAACTCACTTATACACTACTTATACTTACTACTGTTTAAGGAATTGTCACCATAATGTTACAAAACATTTTTCAGTGAATTTCTAGTGGTTTTACTCTTTTGGATTGAAAAACTCACATTGTATCACTAAAAGTTTATCTTCCGGGATACAGATTCATACTTTGCCTGAGGTTACTTCGGTACGTTTTCCGAATAAATACAAATATTAGAAGAGAGCACAGCAGCAAAGAAAAAGGTTAATTCAAACTACTATAGCTTTGAGAACATCTAAGAGTGAAAATGATGAAGATTAGCACTTCTATAATATTTGTAAAACCCATCCTAGACTAAGCTTTGTTCAGAGACTGGAATTAATATTACAGGTTTTCCTAGTAACTATGTAAGTAAGAGGGAACTGATTCATTTAGTTAATGATCCATTTATACGATATCTCTTGCCAGTCAATCAGCTTATACAAGGTGAGATGAATTCTACGATTTGTAATTATGGTAATAGAATGAATGGTGACATCGCAATAGGGATAGGAGTAAGGAGAAACGTGAGAATCTTCAGGAAACCTTACGCAAACCTTTGTCTACCACACGTTCCATACGAATCTTCCAGAGTGTAAACCTGAATTTAAGGAAACTCATTCATTATCCCCTTCGCTCGCTACCGCCTATCTGAAAATCTAAATCACATACACTCACACATTGAAACGCACAATAACATTTGCACTGACACTACTTGCATTTGCGCGTACGCCTACACACTCAAACACATACACGCACAAACGCATACACATAAAAACATTTACCAACAAATACACACATAGCGGCAGTACTTGGTTTAGTGGTCAGAATGCTTGATTCCCACATTTGGGTACCGGGTTTCCGATGTCACTCGATCCATGGGGAATTTGTGATTGCCAAAGCAGGTTTTGCATTAAATTTTCTCGAAATTACCCGGTCTCTTCTGCTTCTCGTTTCCCCACCATTCACATCAGAACATCATAATCACCAAAACATCCAAATATTTGTTTCGTGCTAGATATAGCAAGGCATGTCTAGAAAGAATGTGAATGATTGTATAACTAATAAGTATATGAAATGGTATCATAATAAAGATATACCACAAATGCGCACACGTACACACACATATTCACATATACACATACACATACACACTTCTCCTCACTTTAGAACCAATTAAAAGACGCACAACTGAAGAGTTTCTCAGCAATTGGTTTCCTTCTGGGTGAAGATCTTCCTAGGTGTGAAAGCGTTCTCCAGTCGCTCTAGGAAATGTTTGCAATACAATTCAACAATGAGTTGCAGGAGGCTGACTGCTGTTGTGTTCTGAGACACATTTGTATTGTGGCTACTTTGTCAAGTCTGTAGGCTTAGTTCATCATTGGCAGGAATAGTTTTAAATGTTTGTATTAGTGCATCGTGGTCACGAAGTGAAGTTCAGGCAGTTTTGCGAAATATTTTCGTTCGTGGTTTAAACGTAGTTCAGTACTTCGAAGAACTCTTTCAATTTGCGACGTTTGTCGATATTGTACGACTATATTTAAGTGACACAGAGAACTCCAAAGGGGTAATTTCACTCGCGAAGACGCTTAAGGGGCGGGAAGGCTTCGAAGATCAGTCACGAAGCAAAACATAGTTGCTGTAGGGAACCTTCTCGACGAAGACAGGCGAGTGTCCTACAAGTAGATAGTCTCTTTATCCCCAAATGCACGAACAATTCGTTACATTCTGCATGATCATTTGGAAGTAACGAAACAGGGATGCAGATAATCACTGGATAAAGAATTATGGTCCCTGGATGCACACTGGCGGAAGCGCAATGACACTACGTGTGACCTGGTGCCGGGAGATTGCTAAAGCAAAGGTTTCTAAGATACAATCTGGAATGGGAATAGCATAATGACTAGTTACGAGACTTGTCTGTACTATTATGACGTAACGACTATCTTCAAAACACAGTTGGGTCTTTAAAGATGACGACACACTAGTAGCTATCAGAAAATCTCGATCAGTAAAGAGAACACCATAGTTGTTGTTTTTTAAATTGAGTAAAATTGTTATGGGTGTTGTTTTGGACTCACATAACACAGTCACAGTTACGAGTAAGTGTTTCACTGAGCAGTGTCTGTCTGAAGTCATCCAATCTTTGAAGAACTTGCAACAACGACGAAGTCAAGAATGGATACTTGGTTCTTCCATCGCGACAAGCTTCAGCTAATCACGTCAAAGCCTGGTCAGATATTTGACGACCACAGGACTGAGACTTTTTGCACACATTCCATACGCCAGATCTTGTTGTCTGTGACTACTCGTATGCGCTGTTCTCGCATGAGGAAATGAATGCCAAAGGAATGTTTCGGTAATGAGGACCTTCCAGTTTTTCAGAAATGACGGCCCCGACGAATGAGGGTCTGGGACGAATATGCCTTACTCCCTAATGAAACTTGGCAGATCTGTTTTAGGGATGTAAACAAGAATTCAATAAAATATATTTCCCACGATCGATTGGTCTGAATCCATTGGCCCATATATCTGAAACTGGTACGTTAGCTATTGGGAGTACTTTAAATAAAGCCCCCGAGGATATTTTGAGTTTTCTTCGAGAAAATGCCTCCAAATAATTTCTTGAAATATTTTTCTCGACTAGAGAAAAGTAGACCTACGCTAATAAAAGTTGGCAGAAGAATACTTTTCAGATCAAATTTCAAAAATTGCAAAAGGTTCAATTGTTTGAAAATCCTCCTACAACTACATTATTAAAGGCTGATTATTTTTTCTTAATTAAATCTGCTACTAAATATTAAATGCATGATAATGATTTAAGTGCATGCTTTTTTACAGATAAAATGTTTTCTCATGATTTTCAGTAAAATAGTGACATTTATTGTATTGATATAATAAACATTTTTTTGCTAGGATGTTGGACGTTTTGTCTAGAATGCGTGTCTATATACCCTTCCACTTCGTTGCCCACCTTCATGTCGACCCTCGAGCATTACCCTCCTTATCTACCTTTGCTAAGTTTCCTACACTTCGGTTTCCGGACGCCATTTTGAGTCACGACCTTTACCCTTCACCCTTCACCTCCATCACTTCTTTCTCCAAGTTTCTCTCTCCTCTTTAGTTCCCCCATGTTCTCTTCGGCCGTCTTCCTCCTCCACTTTTTCTGATTTACCAAATCGTACAACCACCTCTCCCCTTCTGGCCTTGAGCCACACTCTTCTGCTATTCTCCAGCTCTCCATCTCGCTTTCTCTAACTTCTTCAGCTTCCTGTGCCCTCGCGCTCGGCACGTCCTCCTCCGCCGCCCTCTTCCAGCGCGTTTTTGCCCGCGGGCGCGCGAGCGCCGCGCATTGGTGACGTCAGCGCGCGTCGGGACGCTAGCTGCGCGGCGCGGCGTGGCGCGGCCCATAACTCAGCGGGGCAGCCGATTTAGATAAGCCGCCTGCGATCCGATAGCGGGTGGGGATCCGCGGCGCAGCCTCCGCTGATAAGCCTCCGCCGAGCGCGGGAGGGCGGGGTGGAAGGCTGGGGTGGGCGTGGCGGGGCGTGGCGGGCGGAGCGTTTGAGTCGGGGTGAATGGGTGGGAAAGGCGGGAAGGGGCTAGGTGTCTCTGGGGGGGGGGGGGAGGGGCGGATGAGCTGGCTGGCTGGGTGGGTGTAAGATGTTGGTTGGGTGGGTGGGCGGATGAATGGGGTGGACGGGGCGGAGCGGGCGGAGTGTTTGAGGGGGGCGAAATGCGCGGGAAAGGCGGGATGGGGGCGAGGTGTGTCTGGGTGGGGAGGGACGCGGCGGACGATCCGGCTGGCTGGGCGGGTGTAGGATGATGGCTGGGCGGGTGGGCGGATGAATTGGGTGGGCGGGGCAGGGTGGGACGGGACGGGACGGGACGGGGCGAGTCGGGCGGAGCGTTTGAGTCGGGGCGAATGGACGTGAAAGTCGGGATGAGGCGAGGTGTGACTGGGTGGGATAGACGGCGTGGACGAGCTGGTTGGCTGGGTGTAGGAGGATGGGTTGGTTGTGAGGGTGTGGATAGGTGGGTGGCTGTGTGGAGGAGGGGGTGGTTAGACGTGCGGGCGGGTGGATGGGCAGGCGAGCGACCGCACGGTGGGCGCAGTGTGAGAGGAGCGTACGATACCAAGTGCCAAGCCCGGGGATCAAGGGTAGCGTAGAATTGCTTTTTTTTTGCTTCAAGAGGAAGCGAATCATTGCGTTTTCCTACGGTTCGTTAGCAAAAGGTTGTACGAGTGTTTGCTTACTCTTGGGTTGGAATCCGTGTAACGAATGATCCACTGCAGTGCGTTGTTTGGTGACACCGTATCTGAAGTTATAGGGCTGAAGGGGTGTATAAATTCCCAACAGGATAGGTTGGTAGTACTGTGAACAGTAATGAGAGTGAGGAGAGGAAAAAAAACGCGACTTTACGTTTCACATTCTCAGTGTCAGTATTAAGATGTAACCTCAAGTAATGAACAAGAACTGGAATATTACGACGATTTAGAGGTTGTGGAACTTCTTTGTTTACATTTATGCATGATGTCGAATTATAACTCTTATTTAATTAATATCATAATTTTCTTATGTTCCATTAGTGCAGAAAAACATTGAAAATAAAATATCGTTAAACCTAGAAGTATTCCTCAGAGTTGCAAATTTCTAAAATGTTTCACTCATTTCCCAGTTTAAGAAAGGAAGATTGATTCAGTATAAACATATTTTGTAGACTACACCGTGAAAAACAGGTCATATCGACAAGGACATGCACTTCAAGATATTTTTTAAAATATTTTTTTAAAATCAAATGAAATATATTTCTAAGACGAAATGGTCTGTATACTGTTCGTTGAATAAATATTTAGCTGATGGTCATAACTACGATACCGAAGAATACTGAAGTTGCACTAACAATTCTCTCAATTTCGAAGGCTCATTTTTGCATACTTCAAGGTTTGAAGCATAAAAATAATAACACATCATCACCCTTCTGTAAAGTCTGCTTCATTTATATTATAAATTTAAGCAAGAAAACTGAAATATACTACGGATTAGAATATAAATAATTATTAATTAATGTTAATCCGATTAATGTTCAACGTAATATATACTGTATTTGTATAATTCACATTATGTCAGTCACTTTTTTCTCGTTTTCAACATTTGTTGACAACAATTTTCGAAGTTGAGTAGCAAGTAAAATGGTTTCTATTATAGTCTTGTGGAGCGAACAATTATGTTCATTCAGAATATAATTGTTAATTTCTCTGCTCAGATTTCCGAATTCGAATGTCAAACAGCTATTCCTGAATTCCGGGATCTGTAAATGTTGGATACACCCCAAACCTGTTACCAGTCGCCTAGCTGTTGCAATGTTTATGCAAATTAGATAGCGATCCCAAGTTGCGCTCGGATTTCACAAATGTGTGCGTCCGGCATAGCATCACTCGTATACAAATGCATAGGAAACATGGGTGCTTGCGTACATGCGTCCTCGCACTTTCCAGCATGTGTAAATGGACAACAGAAACTGTGTTTGACGCGTGCGTTTGCAGGCTTGTAGAGATTGTGAATAATCCCGTCACTGTTCATTCCAGCAGATCCTTTCCGTTTTTCACTCTTCAACTTGTGATTTGTGGATATTGAATCCATGTATGATCCATAGTCATAAATCTTACTAATATTCCCCATCAATTTACGTTGGTCTTGAACCCTTATGCCGTATCGAATATACAAATAATTAAAAAGGATTTTATAAATCAGGATTCTAGAATAATGAACGATAAATGTAATTTCAGATATATAAAATATGAAGCGAAATAATTCAAATTTGAAACTGTGCTACAACAAAATGTTATAGACTTTCTCGTAATATTTGAAACTGTTACCATAAGTTCTACTAATTATGTTGCTACTTGTGATATTATTTCAGGCTTCTCTTGGAAACTCTTTTCGCCACATTTCTTAATTAAATGCACGCCATTTATAATTCCTATCATCTAAGAACAACATAAAAACAATACCTTACTGCTGAAAATAATCCATTTAATAAAGCTGTATCTGCATCAGTGGCAGTTTGTGCTACAATTTACAGGTTGTTGCCGTGATGATCTATAAAATGTATTAACTCAAAGTGCGCTCCCTACCAAAATAGATTGGATTGCAACATAAAATTGTAAAAAAATCCGAGATGAGGTTTCAGTTCTTGAAGAACATACGAGATACCTGAAATAAAAGATAATGAACGCGAGTTTGCATGAATGAAATACGAATTAACATATTTTAACTCGTATTAACATATTTTTTCACTCAATTTATCGCTAACTCACTTCATACATTCACTTTAGCACATTATTTACAGTGGTGTTCACAAGAATATAATAGTAGGGTTAAGTTATTGACAATATTTATTTTAGAAGTTTTTTATGTGTCGTTTATTTGTTTCCTGAAACAAGAAATTGTTTAGAATTTCGACAAATATTAGCTTACGTATACGAAGCGTTTATGTATAAATAATATTATAATATGTATAATTATTTATATACGAAGCGTTTATGTATAAAAATTCATTGAACCAATGAATATATCTGTAGCCATTAATGAACTACAGTCTTTGGAAAGAAATTGAATCCGAACACGCGTTAATAAAACTTACCCCAAATAATTTACAGCATGCAAATGTGCGTCGTCCAATTATATGTACTATACAGTTTACTTTACCAACCATTACTTCTTCATAAAATTCAACCAACACTTCTATACAAAATTTATGCAATTGTTAATGATGACACTTCAGATAAAACTTCAGATAAATATTTTGATATTAAACTGGATTTCTATTGTAGACGATACATAGATTCAAATTGAAGACCGGATTGAGGAAGACCTGAATGAGATTGAGATTTAGTTGTTAACACATTTTATCAACATTTGCAATCTAAATAATATTTAGATCACAAGACCGCTGAAAGTTATATACCGCACTGAGGGAATAATTTGTTTCAAATTATTAATTTTCGT
Source organism: Gryllus longicercus (assembly GCA_038098605.1). Classification (NCBI taxonomy): domain Eukaryota; kingdom Metazoa; phylum Arthropoda; class Insecta; order Orthoptera; family Gryllidae; genus Gryllus; species Gryllus longicercus. The sequence goes on from JAZDUA010000068.1 coordinate 4,389,770, forward strand.
ACATGCTTTCAGGTTCTTTCAGTATAAGCATTTTAACTTCAAGTTTAGTATGAATTCGGTTCAATGAATACGGAACTGAGTGACTCTAGTGAGTGAAGGTGTCTCAGTCTCACAGGAAGAAGAAATTCATCCAAGAAAGCCAACAAAGGTGAGGAAATTAGCGAGCGAAATTTCAGCGAAAAAATTAGCAAACATTTTTCAGAACTGATAAACACAAATCAATAACATTTTCAAAATGTCCGGGAATGTGAATAAAACTTGGTTGAAAAGAAAAAAAAGTTAGATAACTCTGGGAAGTGAATGATTGCGTGTGCAAGAGGTTATAGTGTTCACCTGCAAACGTCACAAGAGAGAGTTTGTTTTGTGGTATATATTCGCTTAACCTTCATGACTTATGGAGTTCATGAATTCGACTAGCGACGCCGGATTTGCGGTCGTGGCCTTTCAGTAGATTCATCCCAGCAGTCGCCTGGATGACCGAGGGAAACCACGAAAATCCCGGTATGGATGGCCGGCCCAGGGGAATGAACCCCGGGCCTCCTGAATGCGAAGACTGCGCGCTACGCCCTAACCCTCATTACACGGTAGCTATTGCCCTAGGAACCCCCAAATAAGATGTTAACAAGTGAAGTACTCATTTGTTTATTATACAAACAAAATTCGGATAAATGTCCGCTTCTCATATTCTCAGTATTCACAGTCAATACTTGCTGAGTTTTAACGATCGCCTAATTAAGGCTTCACTGTATAAATAACTTTTAAAACAAGCATAGGTAAAGAAAGCAGAATATAATGAGTATAGGTAATCACCGTGTTGATCGGTCAGGCTGAAATTCTGATCATCCGGTTCGTTGACACAAAACAGACATAAGAAGTAACACGAGTCATAGGCGTTAGAAATATAATTAAGTACTACTCGCTTTAAGTATCACCGACAATTATAATACGACATATAATTCCCTCCCATGCTACAACCTACTAGAATCAGCTCACCGAACGAGTGTCCTTCACCACCCAGAATTCCAAGGAAAGTGATAAACCGAAGTAACATTGTGCGTTTTGCAATTGCTCATAACTACATATATTAAGGAACGCAACTGCTTTACTACATGAGAGCATGTATTAACATTCAAATAGTTCGCGCTGCTGCGGATATACGTTCATTACTTTTATAACGAACAATCTACGCAGCGTTAAATGAAGATACAAACAGAAGAACAGCATAATAATAAACTACGGACTTTTAAAAAAGCTAACACGTTTTTTCATGCACGGTTTTGAGCCCCAAACAGGCGTTAATGGCGGGAGTGCAGTTAGATCACTCATTTAGCTGGGCATTGTGTCCATATCATTGAGCCAGTCCATTATAATTGCTGGATACGATAGTTATCCCCGGCAATGCGCATGCGTGAATCACCGTTGTCCTGCCTTAATGAATATGAATGTTTATCAAACCTTGAGCAATGAATATGAAATAGGAACACATGCGCCTATGTAAAGGAAATCAGCCTCAACACAATGTGTGTTTTCGCAACTTGTCACATATGTGATATGTTGATCTACGCAAGAACAAGGCATGTTAGAATATGTCAGTGACATTGTGTGAATTAATTACTATTCCTTAAGTTGAGTTATTTAGCAATATAATCCTGAAATAGAAATACATAATTTGCAGATCAATATTATGTTTCGTGTGGTCACAGATTTGCCTCACAAATCCAATAATATTCACAACTGTCGCAATGCAAATGTTATGGACTTGAGAACTCTTTCAAAAAATTACATTTGTGCAATTTTTTAAAACACAAAAGCATTCATCAAATGGGCATAAGTCATCATATTCAGCGCATCTCTCTAAACAAAGTGATTAAAGAAAAACTTTTGTAACAGAAAAGAGTTAACTTTTGAGAATGCCTTGTTTGCAATACTTTTTTATAATGCCCACATTCAAAATTCGCGTAAACTATTCATACTTCCAAATATGTTCATGATATTAAATCATGTATTAATTCTGAAAAACAAATTTAATGTGAAAAAAATCTATTATCAATGATGTAGTTGTCAGAGGAATTCAAAAAAATCTCGTTTTTAAAATTTTCAAAAATTTGGATTTCGGAAAAATCTCGAAGTTGATATTCCGCCGCCTTCCGTAACGTTCGCTACGCTACGTACATTACCGTTATATTACAATACGCTACGTACCTGTTTGTAGGTGCGTATACGAAAACATTAAACCGGTTGGAACGTTGATACGGCATCTCTGAAAAGAAAAAGAAGAGGGAATGATAAAATACGAGTATTTTGACATTTCGAGGCTCCCAATAAAAGAGGAATAATGCGTATCATTCAAATTGACAAATTCACACTTTTTTACTGTTTTCTAAAGTATGCCGGTAATGAAACACGTATTTAGTACATAATTACGTATAAACATTTACAAATGGTACAGTGTTGCAGATTTTCAAAACTGTTTGGAAGTTACCAATTAACCACAAGCAATATCAAGATTAAGGGTACTTTATGACTAAAAGGAAAGGGAACAGTCCATTGGCAGAATTGGTAATTCCTCGTCCTTTGAATTCGAGACATTTCGGACAAAGAGGTTGGTTCAGTACATACTCTTTAAAAATCCTCATTGACGGGTGAACAATTTAAAGTAGTCCCAATATATTTAGAAATAAATTTGAATTAAAAAATTACCAGAGAAAATAGGTAAATTCTTAATTCACTGGGCGGGGAAAACTGGGCGGGGAAAACTGGGCGGGGAAAACTGGGCGGGGAAAACTGGGCGGGGAAAACTGGGCGGGGAAAACTGGGCGGGGAAAACTGGGCGGGGAAAACTGGGCGGGGAAAACCGGGCGGGGAAAGCCGGGCGAGGAAAGCCGGGCGGGGAAAGCCGGGCGGGGAAAGCCGGGTGGGGAAAGCCGGGCGGGGAAAGCCGGGTGGGGAAAGCCGGGTGGGGAAAGCCGGGTGGGGAAAGCCGGGTGGGGAAAACTGGGCGGGAAGAGGCGGGGAAAGCAGTGCATGGAAAGCGAGGTGAGGAAAGCGGACCTCTGAAAGCGGGACGGAGAAAGAGAGGGGGTGGGGTAGAGCAAGCGGGGTGGGTGGTGCGAGCCAGGCAGGTGGAGTGGGCCCGGAGTGCGTAGCTGGCGAAAAGCAGAGGGGCAGAGGAAGTCGAGGCATAGAGGGGGCGAGCGGGCGAGCCGAGAGCGGCCGGGGCATTTCCATAGCGCAGTGTACACAGTCTGCGGCTCTTCCGCGCGCGTCGGGGTCCATCGGTGCAAGCCTCTGCATTCGCCGCGCGTCTGCATCGATTGCCACAGGTCCGGAGGCAGAGGCGGGGGTGAGTGACCAAGGCCCCGGCGGTAAAGGCAGGCGAGTTCTACGAAATTGGTCGATATAGCGATGGTCTGGTGATGATGGGTAGGTCAAGAGAGTAAGAGTGAGGAAGGACCCAAAGAGGCAGCTGGTTGCCGTTACTATCCATGAGGAAAGGTCAGAATGGTGGAATGAAAAAAAGCCAGCGTACGATGGACACGTCTGCTGCTATTAGGCTCTAGAATGAAAGTGATGATTGATGAAAATGTTCAAATGGGTTGAATGCAGGAGAACGCAATTGCTGATGAACCCGTGCATGCGCACTGATTATTTTGTGCGCGATGACGGAAGTTGGGCAATACGAAGCTCAGGTCGCAACAAAAGCTGTACCAAAACGAATGTGCAGGTGGGAATGAGAAGAGGGATTAATATGACACTGGTGATTAGTAGCAACAGAAGACTTAACACAGAGTTAAAAGCATAAATGAAAGTGAGATAAGTATTGATCATCCAAGAAGATGAAAAAGCAGAGAGAAATTAAACATCAAAATGTGACAGATTAGCAGAACTGTATTTTCTGAGCACACGTTATATTGACACTTTCAGAAAATGTATTATTCTCAAAGATGGTACACAATTTTGCATTTAAAATTTACTTGAAATTCAATATAAAGTTTTAGAAATTAAATTGATGAGATCAACGGAATGAGTCGTTAGTTTTCCGTGGGAATATCACACTGTGGGCGAGTAGGGGAAGAATCAAAAAGATACAAGCGTAGGCGAATATATTGATAAATCGAAAAGAAGGAGGAAGCTAGGTCGGAATAGCGGCGAAAACGGGAATGCAGAAGGCGATGAAGGACGAAGCGAAGGCGGCACCGGAGATGGCGTTGCGAACGGACACGATGTCGCTCGCGAGAAGAGAAAGCCAGGCTTGCAGGTGGCAGCGCGGCGGAGGCGGCGCTACCGCTTCTACACGGAAACAGCATTTGGGGGTTCGCCCGCAAATTGGCTTTTTGCGCCCGCGGGGGCAGAGCAACGCCGCGGTCGCGGGCGACGCCTACTTTCCCCAGCCCGCCTCGCTCCGCTCCTCACTTCCCGCATTCACTGGCCGCACACCCCGCCACGCTCCCCGCAATGCTCTGCCCGTTGCTCTTCACCAAGGCGCACAACCACACAACTGCGCTTCCTGTTACTCTCGTCACTGCGCTCTCCACCGCATCTCTCGCCGCAAGCTCCCTGCCCCACGCTCCTTACATCATTCCCCGCCTTATTTTCTGCCACGCTCTCTGCCACATACGACATAAACTTCCTAACCTTTCCCGCCACCAACCCCGCCAACAACCCCGCCAGCAACCCCGCCAGCAACCCCGTCAGCAACCCCGTCAGCAACCCCGCCAGTAACCCCGTCAGCAACCCCGCCAGCATCCCCGCCAGCAACCCCGCCAACAACCCCGCCAACAACCCCGCCAGCAACCCCGCCAGCAACCCCGTCAGCAACCCCGCCAGCAACCCCGTCAGCAACCCCGTCAGCAACCCCGTCAGCAACCCCGCCAGCAACCCCGCCAGCAACCCCGCCAACAACCCCGTCAGCAACCCCGTCAGCAACCCCGTCAGCAACCCCGCCAGCAACCCCGCCAGCAACCCCGCCAGCAACCCCGCCAGCAACCCCGCCAGCAACCCCGTCAGCAACCCCGTCAGCAACCCCGTCAGCAACCCCGCCAGCAACCCCGCCAACAACCCCGCCAACAACCCCGCCAGCAACCCCGCCAGCAACCCCGCCAGCAACCCCGTCAGCAACCCCGCCAGCAACCCCGTCAGCAACCCCGTCAGCAACCCCGCCAACAACCCCGCCAACAACCCCGCCAGCGACCCCGCCAGCGACCCCGCCAGCGACCCCGCCAGCGACCCCGCCAGCGACCCCGCCAGCGACCCCGCCAGCGACCCCGCCAGCGACCCCGCCAGCGACCCCGCCAGCGACCCCGCCAGCGACCCCGCCAGCGACCCCGCCAGCGACCCCGCCAGCGACCCCGCCAGCGACCCCGCCAGCGACCCCGCCAACGACCCCGCCAACGACCCCGTCAGCGACCCCGTCAGCGACCCCGTCAGCGACCCCGTCAGCGACCCCGCCAGCGACCCCGCCAGCAACCCCGCCTGCAACCCCGCCAGCAACCCCGCCAGCAACCCCGCCAACAACCCCGCCAGCAACCCCGCCAACAACCCCGCCAACAACCCCGCCAACAACCCCGCCAACAACCCCGCCAGCAACCCCGCCAGCAAGCCCGTCAGCAACCCCGTCAGCAACCCCGTCAGCAACCCGGTCAGCAACCCCGTCAGCAACCCCGCCAGCAACCCCGGCTCACGATCCACCGCCCTCTAGCTCCACTCCCCGCCATATATCACACCACACGCTCCGCCACAAACAGGGCCACGTGTTCTATCGATCCTCCCCGCCATTCCCACCGCCCAGCGCCTCCCCAGTGGCCGGCAGCGCCCCCCGCGGCGATGCGTGTTTGAGCGGCGCACGCAGAGCGACGCGCGAGGAAGGGCGCGCGGCGTGGAGGTCCGCTTCGCTTCGAGAGGTCCCCAAACACGCGTGCGGCCCGGAAGGCGCTCGGGCGCCGCGCCGGCGGTGGGGCAGGACGCGTGGGGCCTGGCCGGCGCGGCGGGTGGGCGGCTGGCTGCCAGGGCGTTGGAGTGGCGCTCTCGTGGGTACGGGGTTCGAGTTGGGTAGATACAATTTAACTAGATGCACGGACGGATCTAAGATCGGCCACAATAATATGACTTTCTCATAAATTACAAAGAAAATGTTGGTTATGCGACGTAAATAAATATTATACTAATATAAATATGCACAGTTCATTTTGAAGTCTAAATGCTGTTAGTGATGATTAAATACATTATAGAAAAATGTGTATTCCTCCCAGACAGGTTGAGAGGACCACTTTCGTTCTGAAGGTACAATGGAAATTGAATGAAGGTTTTATTTCAGAATAAGCATTTTAAAAATATGTACTTGTGACATTTAGTTTAAATTGATATTCCATATAGTTCTGCATCATGTAAAACAACGAAACCTGTCAATGAAGACTCCGACCCACGGATTTCACCTGCTCTTTGCCTCTCCGCTTCAGTTATATATTAAACGCCGTCAAGCAATACCTCAAATAGCATCGCAACATCGACCATTATTAATTGACATCAGCTAGTGTTATATCACAATCGAAGGAAAAGGTGGTAACACTTAGTGTCTGTAATCGAGACGTAATGAAAATCGCTGAATTCAAAATTTTCAGGCCTGTACTTTCTTTGGAAAATGTCAAATGCTCTTTAGAAATTTTATTTATTACCTTGCGATAACGTTCTATTAGCACATTTAAATGGATGAAATTTGAATAAGAGTCCACATTGGGCGAAACTCATTTGATACTATACAATAATACATTACAATAAGATTCTTGACACTATGGTCTAGCCGTTCGCCTCGAGTTGCAAATGCGTTACCTGTTTTATTATGATGTAATATTAATCATTTATTAATAACTATATAATACATTATAAAGTTATTCATACAAACAATGTAAGAACTACATAATACAACACGTATTGCAATATACTTTCTCATTAACACTTTTACTAAATTGAAATAAATTAAATTGCGGTTTGATTTTCAGGTGTTTTTATTGGAGTTATTACGTTGACAGGGAATTGCACTTCTTTCCCTTAGGAGCCACGGTAGCACTTACAGTTTCTTCCTTGCCCTGCCTCTGCCAAAAGCAAAGTCACTGCTCATAAATGCCCCCAGTTCTCGTCTGGCAGCGGAGGTGAACGGTCGTGGCCGCTGCTCCGCAGTGCTTACCTTGTTTGTGTCGCTACGCGTAGAAGATGAGCGAACTCAGAGTGAACGAAGTGTATTAGCGTACTAGTTAGTTACTTTATTCAGTGTGCGTGTGAATAATTTCAGTGTAGGCTTCAGAAAGTGCACGGAAATTAAACCTATTTATTTTAAATTTGTGAATGTTTGCAGTGTTCTGTAAAACATCAGTGAAAGTCAAATAACATGCTCTGACCTCGGACAGAGCGTAGCAGCAGCAATGGAGGTAGTGAACGGAACCTCGCCTATACCAAACAGTTTATGTGAATATCAACAAAATGTTATTGCACAACAACAGCAACAATTGCAAGAACAGCAACAACAACTGCAGTCACAACAGCTACAACTAGATCAACTACAGCAACTCCTGACGTAGCAATCACAGTTTCCGCTATCAAGAAGCAGTACTTTGCCATTATTCCCTTCTGCAGTACAGTCGTCAAGTTCACGTTCAACCGATGTAATAAATCCAGAACTCAATCGATCTGACAGTAATTTAAGTAGTGATAACAACACCCATAAATGGCAGGTTGTTGTAAGCAAACGCAAGAGAAGTAAATCAAACAGCCCTGAAAATCAAAAACAACCGAAACGTCAAAGTGCAAACGTAACTAACATACCAACAGATAATAGACTTTCAGATATCGAACTAATTAATGACGATGAACCCAATAACAAAACATCCAATGACAATCACAAATCTAACAACATTCAAAAGGTGCAAAAGCCACCGCCAATATTTCCCCCTGGGGTAAATGACTTCCACGCAATGACAGAAGCTTTACAAAATGCCGTGAATAAAGAAGAGTATTGCTGCAAGCTTGTGGGCCAAGATACATTTAAAATTTTACCGGCAACACCAGAAGCTTATCGATCACTTACTAAATACCTTATTAAAGAGGAAATTGAGTTTCACAGTTATCAGCTAAAACAAGAAAGGGCATTTAGAATAGTATTAAGAAATATCCACCCTACAGTAAATATTGATGAATTGAAAACAGAAATAGAAGAAAACTGTCATACTGTAAGAAATATCCACAACTGCAAACACCGTGTAACAAAAATTCCCCTATCGGTATTTTTTATTGATTTAGAACCAAAATATAATAACAAAGACGTTTATAAATTGCAGTACCTTCAAAATACCAAAATAATAATTGAAGCTCCAAGAGTAAAGCGAGATCTTGTGCAGTGCCATCGCTGCCAAAGCTGGGAGCACACGAAGCACTACTGCAATCATCCTTATCGGTGTGTAGTGTGCGGTGAGAATCACGATAGCAAAAACTGTGATAAAAAGAAAAACAAGACGATTCTCCCAAAATGTGCTCTTTGTGATGGTCCACATACGGCGAGTTATAAAGGATGTGAAATTTATCAAAAAATACGTAATAAAAATATCCACAGGCAACAAAAAATCTTCAACATTCAAACTATATTGCTTTACAAACTAAAGTGAATACAGATCAAGAAAACGTCTCACAACTGAGAGCTACTTCAACCAATAATTTACATCAGCGTGGTACTTATGCACAAGCACTGAACAGCTCACAACAGAAGAATAGCTTAAACAATAATGCATTAAACATAGAGTCTAACAATCAATTATTCTCAATAATACAGCAGTCTTTTGAAAGATTTGAAACTATACTAAGCAGACAAGCAGAACAGATAAATGCACTTTTAAATCTTGTGTCAAAACTGCTAACTAAATTATGAACAAATCATATAAAATAGCTTTCTTCAGTTAACAAATACAGACATAATGCTCATTTCAGAAACTCATTTCACTAATAAGAGCTTTTTCTCGCTTCAAGGATACACCATATATTATATTACACAAACCATCCAGATGGTACAGCACATGTAGGAACAGCCATAATTGTTCGGGAAAAAATTAAACATTATTTACATTTCTTATTTACATTCAACAGCCATAATTGTTCGGGAAAAAATTAAACATTATTTACATTCTCAATATAGCACCATGTATTTGCAGGCAACATCCATTCAAGTAAGCGATGCAATCGGAACATTGAATATTGCAGCTGTATACTGCCCACCAAAGCACAAAATTCAGAATTCACAGTTCACAAGTTTCTTCAAAACACTTGGACCAAGATTTATTTCTGGCGGTGACTACAATTCTAAGCATCCTTTGTGGGGCTCCAGACTAACATCTCCAAAAGGGAAATCTCTCTATGAATCTATAATAAACGAAAGATTATTCACTTACTCTTCTGGACAACCCACTTATTGGCCGTCTGACATTAACAAAATTCCTGATGTTTTAGATTTCTTTATTGTTAAGGGAGTAAACCAAAGTTACATTCGCACCCACTGGCCCCAAGATCTACTGGTCCCAAGATCTATCATCTGACCATTCACCAGTTCTACTAATCATCAGCTCATTCATTATTGAAGACAACAAGCAAAGCTCAATTCATAACAATAAAACAGATTGGAAATACTTCTCAGAATGGCTAATTAATAACAGCACCGCTAATCTACCATTGAAAAGTGCTCTCGATGTAAATGAAGCAATAGAATACGTAACAAGACAACTTCATCAAGCTGCATGGTATTCTACACCAGAAATTAAACAATATAAAACAACAAATATCCCACAATTAATAAGGGAAAAGGTGATAGCAAAACGCAAATTAAAAAAACAATGACAAATCACTAAAGATCCAGCAACTAAAAGAAGACTAAATTATGCTTCACAAAACCTGAAAAGATTACTTCGAGAACACCGAAACAACGCTCTACAAGATAAACTTATAAGACTGACACCAAATTCAAATTCAGAGTACTCTCTTTGGAAAACCACCAAATGCTTGAAGAGACCAATACAACCTATTCCTCCGATCAGAAAAACTGATGGTACATGGGCTAAAAGCGACGAAGAGAAAACGGAATGCTTTGCCTCCCATTTCTCTAACGTCTTTCAACCATTTCCTCCACAAATATCTGCAGCAGAAGAGGAAGAAATTTACAACTTCCTAGATTCACCGTTGCAACTAACTCCCCAAATCAAGCCCGTAAGTGCTCGAGAAGTTCAAACATTAATAAAAATTTTACCAACAAGAAAAGCTCCCGGATAGGATATGATTTCTATAACAATTCTACGCCATCTACCAAGAAAATTGATAGCCTTAATTACTTCCATTTTCAATGCCATTCTAAGATTAGGACACTTCCCCGAGCAATGGAAAATAGCCCAAGTAATAGTCATCCCTAAACCGGGCAAACCAATGCATGAAGTAGTATCATACAGACCTATTAGTCTTCTACCAACACTATCCAAAGTTTTTGAGAAACTACTTCTGTCACGTTTGAATCCACTTCTACAAGAAAAAGAAATAATACCCCATCATCAATTTGGGTTCAGACAAAGCCATTCGACTATAGAACAAATCCATCGAATAGTAAACGAAATTAGTGAATCGCTAGAAAATAAAGAATATTGCTCTGCTGTGTTTCTCGACATAAGCCAGGATTTCGATAAGGTCTGGCACCCAGGTTTATTGTATAAAATTAAGCAAAACTTACCATATCCTTACCATCTCTTACTAAAATCGTACCTCACGGAGAGATATTTTCCAATAAAATTTAACGGTGTAACTTTAGAACTTATCCCTATAAATTCGGGGGTGCCTCAAGGAAGTGTGCTTGCACCTTTTCTTTACTCCTTATACACTGCCGACATTCCAACATCAGTAAACGCATTGACAGCAACCTACGCGGATGACACAGCCATCTTAGCTCGACACAAAGATCCAGCAGAAGCATCACGTCTCGTAGAAGAACATCTGCAATCCATTCAGAAGTGGCAGAAACGCTGGCGCCTCAAGACTAATGACAAGAAGTCTGTCCAAGTTACCTTCACTCTGAAGCACGAAACATGCCCTCCTATAAAAATCGGATCACAACCTATTCCTCAGAACGACTCAGCAAAATATCTTGGAATTACACTGGACAGAAGACTTACATGGAAAACACATATAAAGAATAAAAGAAAAGAATTAGATCTCAAAATTATCAGATTAAACTGGCTATTAGGAAAAAACTCATCCTTAAGCATCGCAAACAAAATTCTTCTGTATAAAGCATTACTGAAACCTATCTGGACATATGGAATACAACTTTGGGGAGCAACTCAAAATTCAAATATTGACATATTACAACGTTTCCAGTCTAAAAGCTTAAGAAAATTTGTAAATGCTCCTCGGTACGTAACGAATGCCACAATACACCGAGACTTACAAATGACAACAATAAAAGAAGAAATTAAGCAAAATACTTACAACGACTACATAACCATCAAAATATTCTTGCCATTAACTTACTAGACAATAGTGACACTACCAGACGACTTAAACGATATACTTTAGACCTGACATATCGACTATAAATTGTTATATTATTTTCTGTTTTATTATTATATATGCTTATCATCTAATATTTTTAGTATGTTAGTTTAGTTATCAAATATGTTTAGTGTGTGTTAATCTGAAAAAAAATGTAATATTAGGAGTACGGTCAATGGACCTTACTCCTCTCATGTTATTAAAATTGTATGTAATTTTGCCAAATGTTTGTACCCAAACAAATTGCAAAATAAAATATTATTATAAATAAATAAATAAATAAATAAATGCCCCCTCCCCCCCAGACTCGCATGCACCCGCAGCGAGGCAGTCGGAAACTCAAGGGCGATTGTGTTCGAGTGCAAGACTTCCTCGGCAGGTGGCAGGACTGAGGGACTGCGAGGACACGCCATGTTGCCGCGGGCGCCCCATCTGCCCCGGGCCGTCGCTGCCGCCTTCGCCGCTCGCCCCCGCCCCCGCCGCGCCCCTCCCCCTTCTTCCACCCCCTCCCTTTTGGGAAGCGCCACGTGAGTCAACAGCGGCGGCCGAGGAGAGCAGAGCAAATATTTTGGGTCGAACGACGCTTCGTCCCCGTCCGCGCCCGCCTGCACCCGCCCGTGCGCCCCCGCCTGTTTGCGAGGGGCGGGGAAGTTGTGGTGGGGGGCGCGGAGGGGCAGACCGACCTCCCCCTCGAAAGAAATCTGCCTGCTCAAAGCCATAGCTCGACACCTGACGGCACGCGCCCGATGGACGGAGGATGTTCCTGGCGAAGGCGGGGGGACGCCGTCCTTGGCGGCAGGAGGACGATGGCGCTCTGAGCTTAGCCCCACGTTACTGGGCAGGCGCTAAGAAATGAGGGCTAGATAAACGAATGTATTACTGGAAATCAATAGCAGCTGCACTCTTTCCAATGCACATTGATATTTTACCAACCATTTTTTTAAACCGTGAGGATCTCCTCTAGTTAGGGGATTATTATAAATTCAATTTTAACTTTTTTGATAAAATATTTAATTTTGTTATCGTCGTTATTTTACTCCCACATTTTAAATACTCAGCGTTTGAAGAGCACATGTCAATTGGGAAAAATATATCTTCAATACTATAGTTGCAGCAGGACGCCGAAATATTATTGATCATTTGCTTTCTTCGAAAATTCAGAGAGCTCAAGGAAATTGAACCTGTTATCATTTTCAAGCGTCCTTTGCTCTATCGAGAAGAAAATAAACCAAAACTGTGGATACATTTTAAGTACACTTTGAAAATGCTCAAGCTTTATATAAAATACCCCAAAAAATCAAAATTACCGTTTTAAATTCGAAGGGTCTTGAGATTGACCAGATTGATCGAAGAATATCAAATTTGCTGAATTTTGTGTGAACGATACAGGCCCTATCATTGTAAGAACAGATGTAAACATAGATGTAAACCAATTTTTCCGAATGAAGATCCCACAAAACGTAGATTTTGGTTAAAAAACGTATCAAAGAATGTACTTTACTACATATTGCATGAAGACACTTTTCTTGTGGCAGGGTCCCAGGCAATACGAGTATAAGCTTATCAGGCGAAAAAACGCCACTTACCGCTACAAGTTATTCAATACTTTTTTACTACTACGTAAATACATAGTACGCGAGGAAGTAAAATCCACTTGAGATATACCTATAAGAGAGAGAAATTGGAAAAGATAAAACATTCTGCAATTGCATAATGTCTCTTACGATATTCATGATGACTTATTCACACGCTGTTATTTCACATTGTACTAAACATTTATAAACGGGACGAAGAGCATTGAAAACCCATTACCAATTGAGGGGATTATTATTAGCTTAGACAATAGAGCTTCAATTTAACTGAAGTCGAGTGCAAAACACATGCGGTGACTGGCATTGATAGTTCCAAATCGATGTCGTGTCCGAATGAATGGACGACTCTCGGGCCCAAATAATGGGTTATTAATTCAGAGATCCGCTACAAATGTAGAGACACGAGCCGACAGCGATGTAAGTGGATTAAATTTGTCGACACATTTCCAACGGTCTAATAGCGATGAGTAAAACTAAAGTAAGAGAGCTGTGATCCGTCCAAAGAGAAGAGGTAATTACTCTAAGAGCAACCTGTTTGAAGTGTTGCGGAACGGAAGGTCGATGTGAGAGAGGTATCGTTTGTGACTCCGAGTGTGAAATAGTGCTCGGGCGTGTTCGCTTGAAAACCCGCTGGCGTTGATGTGATCGGGGTAATATCACGTACCGCTGAGCAAGATCAAGAGAAGGTAATATTACCGGAGCTCTCTAGTGGCAGAAATCACACACTGAGAGGACGAGTTTGTAACAGTGTTTGCTTCATCATTTAAAAGATTCTCCTCGCGTTCCCTCTTTTAAATATTTTCATCCAAGCGTTGAATAAAGGTGGGATTTAATGGGGCAAATAACACATGAAGGTGAATTATAAAATATGTTTGGATAAAATATGTATTCATTTTAAATATTTCCGAATCACACGAAGGTACTATATGTAAAATATTTTTTTGATGTAGAATTGACACTAAGGTCGCTGAACAGTAATTGATGTTAATACAAATCTTTTTCACCTTCTTAAATGAAGGAAAATAATTATCAGAAAATGGTACTATAACAATGAACACGTATAATAATATAAGTAATTTTAATGAATTAGATGATTGCCGCAGAGAACGCCTGGAAACTCATAATGAAGAGGTGAACAGATGTAATCTTCCACAAAAAGTATTCCTATTAATAAAATTTCTTAGCACTGGTACAGTAGATAACTGCTCATTTTCGCAAACATTTCTTGGAGGATATTTCCTCATTGTCGGTGCTATTCTAGAATTGTGAATCCAAGTGCACGGGCAGTTAGAAATTACTAGTATCTGCACGCTGACTTGGCTGAGTCATTTTGTAATCTGAGAGCACTAACAAGGAAAAAAAAATTAAAAAATAAAAAATAAAAAAAATAAAAAAATAAAAAAGGAAATTATCAGACAGTTGTTATTCAACGTTCCAAGACAGACAGAAATTAATCAAGGTCTAATAAAAAGCATGAATGATAAAGACAACAAACTGACTACAGAACGTATAAGATTCCGTTCCGAGCCACGGTAGGAGAAGGTTCTCTCTCGTACTCCGCTAGTTATCGCAGTAGCCAGTTATCATCACCACACCCCAGCAGACAGTCGACAGACTGTCGCCGACCGCGGCGAACGGTCGCCACTGCTTCTTGCTCAACTGTGTGTATAAAGTGTTCGTGCTGGTGTACGTATACAAAAAATACTGTTCTCAACCAGATATAAAAAAGTTTAAAGACTAATGGCATATGCCATTAACCCCGACACAGGGCTAACTTTAACGGAAGCCCTGCGCACTATCCACAACGGCGACAACGGCGTCGTTTCATCAGCGACAACTCCAGCTAGCAGCGAGGCCATGGACACAAGCCTCGCTGGGACCCCTATTCCAACCATCGCCGAGGCCAGCAACAAGCCGGCCTACCACAGCCAGACATACGGGTCGGCATCTCTCCCAACATCACAACCTGCACTCGGACAAAAAAGGTCAGTCAGTGTTAGTGAAAGTGACTCCGAAAACAAAAAAATGAATCGGTCCAGATAGATTACGAGTGAAAATTCAAATAAACCCACTGAGCTCCTTTACAATGTCCCCATAATGAACAGATTTACAGAGCTCGGTGAACAAAGTGATGAACGCGAGAACAATAGGTTTCAATACATGAACGAACAAATTAATGACCACACCAATCCAAAAATTAAGATACCACCCATATTTATAGCCCATATTCAGAACGTCGCTGAATTCAACAAAGAAATTAAGAACTCAATAACCAACCAATTTACATCAATTATGGTTAATAACAAGCTCAAAGTGCTCTTTAAAAACATATCGGACTTTAGACAGGCAATCAAATACCTTATCAGTACAAACAGAAAATTTCACACTTATAAAGACCCTGCAAATAAAAAAATTTCAATAGTCTTCAAGAATCTCCATCCATCCATTACGCAAGAAGAAATTTACCAAGATCTCAAGGCAAAGTGCCCTTCGCTAATCAGTGTAACTCGGTTATACAAAGACAACATCCCCATCCCGGTAGTGGCAGCCGAGTTCGACGGCAGTCAAAATATAGACTATATATTACAAACTAACCAGATCTTTAACTTAATAGTCAAACCTGAAAAACGGCGCAAAGCCAAAGGCCCCATTCAATGTCTCAGATGTCTTGATTTCGGGCACACTAGAAATAATTGTAACCATAAAATTAACTGTGCAATATGTTCCAGTAATCATTATACAGTAACGTGTCCTGAAAGTAAATCAAACCCTACCTGTATTCTCTGTAAAGGAAACCACCGTGCAGACGTTAGAAATGAAAATTGTATGTACTATAAGGATATTGTCGAAAAGAAAACCACCACTACCTTTAATACAAGAAACTCATTCCAAAGAGCAACCCAAACATCTTTTATCAACCAAAAAGAACAATTTCCATCTCTACCCCCAACCCAGCCTTTACGCAACTTCTCTAGAAACAATCACCCTGTAATCCAACCAGGAACCGAAAACAATATGATATCACAGCAAATCCGTACCCAACAAAACCAACAAGATAATAATAACAATCCCCTTTTAAATACAATAATCAATTCTATATCGTCCTGTATTATTAACTTCATAAACTCCCTCATACCTTCAATAATCAATACAATTCAAAGTGCAGTAACAGCATTTTTCAATAATAATAATGTCAATACAAGCCCATAGTAACTTATCACTCACAAATTGGAACGCAAATGGGATCTCATCCAAAAAAATAGAACTAACTCAATACCTACACACATATAGTATAGACATTGCTTGCATAACAGAGACACACCTAAAAATAGCAACAAATTATACATTCCAGATTATAAAATTTATAGAAACGACAGGACCGAACAAAAAGGAGGAGGTGTTCTCATTGCAGTCAGGAATAATATAACCCATCATCAAATGTATACACCAAACAACGCAGAAATTGAAACAGTGGCAATAACCCTAACACTAAACAATGAACCATGGAATATAATAACAGCATACAAACCTCCATCAATAAAAATTCAACCCCAAAATATTCTCAATTTATTCACCCCAAACATAAAAACACTAATTCTAGGAGACCTAAACGCTAAACACACAAACTGGGGATGTCGTACATGCAACCAAGCAGGAAAAATACTATCACAAATCACAAACAATACCACTATCAACATACTATCGCCTCCAGAACCTACATACTACCCAAGAGACGTTACAAAGCAACCAGACATCCTTGACATCGGACTGACTGACAGCAACATAAATTTTTATTCAACACCGTATCATGAACTCGACTCCGACCATCTACCGGTTAATATACACACTCATCAAATCCCACCCCCGCGATCCCCAACCCCCAAAATAAACACACTCAAATTAAACTGGATTAAATTCCAAAACATAACCAGCAATTTAATACCAAAAATCAAAATTTTAAACAATTCCTTAGAAATAGACAACGCCGTAACATTATTAAACACCATAATACATACAGCTATATCAGAATCGCAGCCCTCAAATACTCAACCACATAATAAAATTAATCATTCTTCCCTACCGGTAGAAATCACAAACTTAATACGCGTCAAAAACAGGACCAGAAGGCTATGGAATCAAACCAAAAACCCACATATAAAGACAGAACTAAATATATTAACCAACATAGTAAAGAAATCAATAAAAAATCATATGAACCTCAAATACCAGAACAAGATAAGTTCCTTAACTGTACAAAATAACTCTATATGGAAATTCACCAAACAAATACTAAAAAAGAAAACAATAATTCCTCCCATCAACTCACCAAGAGGCAAGTTATACACCCCAACCGACAAGGCTGAGGAAATCGCCAATTACTTTGAGTCAACTTTCACACTTAGCCAATCTAAACCGCACCCGGATCACAACACAATAATACAGTCCATAAACCTCCCAAACTACGGTCCATATCACAATATACATTACACAAACCCTAAAGAAATAAAACAAATCATTAACTCTCTCCCGATAAAAAAAGCACCAGGTCATGATAAAATCAATAATTCAATACTAAAACATTTACCTCCCCCCGCAATAGCATACTTAACTAATATATACAATTCATGCTTCAGAACAACTCATTTTCCATCCACATGGAAGCATGCCATCATCCTACCTGTTCCAAAGCCAAATAAACATTCAGCAAACACCGACAGCTATCGCCCAATAAGTCTTCTACCATCCCTATCAAAAATCTTCGAAAAAATAATACTCCAACGTCTTAAAAAGCACCTACAAATTACAAAAGCTATCCCAAAAGAACAGTTTGGATTCACAGATCATACATCCACACAACATCAACTCCTCAGAATCACAGAACATCTCAACACTGCATTTCAGAGAAAACATCACACAATACTCATATCACTCGACATAACTCAGGCATTTGACAGAGTCTGGCATCAGGCACTAATTTTTAAATTAAGGAAAATAGGCACTCCACATTACATCACCTCAGTAATTCAAAACTATTTAAGCAATAGAACCTTTGCAGTAACAATCAACAACAATCTATCCAACCCCAGGTTAATTAAAGCAGGATTACCTCAAGGTTCCCCCTATCACCCACACAATCTATATGTAGCAGACATCCCCAGTGATGAAACAGTAAAAATAGCACAGTTTGCTGATGACACACTTATCTTCTCCTCCAGCCACTCTCTAACCAATATCAAAAATCACACACAATTGTATCTTAACCAAATAGACAGTTGGTCATCCAAATTAAAAATAAAATTAAACCCAAACAAAACTGCAGCTAAAATATTCACTTTAAGACCATACGCTCCACCAACCCCAATCACATTAAACAATGAGCCCATCCCTTGGTATCCTCCAAATAAACCCATAAAATATCTTGGACTGCACTTAAGACACCAAAATGAACTGGAAACAGCATATAGACATAAAAATAACCCAAACCAAAAACAAATTGCATCAATTAAAATCAATAATAAACAGAAATAAATTCCTCCCATACAAAACAGCAATAACCTTATTCAAAACAATTATCAGACCTACCCTCCTCTACGCCTGCCCTGTATGGATCAATGCTGCAAAAACAAATATCAACAAAATTCAAATTGTTCAGAACCAATTCCTCCGTACAATAACTAATGCATCCTGGTTCATAACTAACCAACAATTACATAATGAATTCAACCTCGATCTCATCATGCACCACATCACCTACCTATCCCACAATTTCTTCTCCAAATTACACCATATCCAAACTTTATCTCCATTCAAACTTTGTAAAAACCCCATCCTCCCCACTCGCATAAAAAATAAATACCCATTCCATATTTTTTGTAAATTGTTCTCAGACCTGGAATAGTTCTTATGAGGTGCCAATATGGTCCCCTCAACCTTTGTAGTAGTATTAAGTTAGGATAAGGATAGAATAAGTTAAACATAAGCCATCAATACACATGTAGAGTTATATATAAACTGATCTATGTAAAAAAAAAACAATCAAATAAATAAAAAAAAAACAGAACGTATAAGAGGAATTTATTTACTTCACAAAAGAACAAGAATTATCCCCTTTTTACCATCAGGGACTCAGGAAACGAGATTTTTGTCAAACAAAATTGATGTTACAACATTAGAATGATTTCTATATACTACGTAAGTCGTATCCGTGAAAGTAAAAGGAAAGAAACATATTATGTTAATTCACACGTATTCAAAAAACGCTTAACAACACAAACATTAATGAATTAAATAAGCTTTTAAAAATCTATAAACAATTCAGACGTTATGCGCATTAATGTATTTCAAACATTCTTCCCTGACAGGAATTTTACTATTGAAACATATTGTTAATATTTAATATAGAATAAAGAGAAAATATAATCCTGATGGGGAAATGTCCGCCGTACGTGTTTGCAGAATTAATTTCAGCTCCAACAGTTGAAAAACAGTGACGCGAAAAGGAACAAGTAGATAAATTGGACTAACAACGGTTAGTGTAACACATGTTCAACATGCCGACTTCCATTTTTGGCGCACGCAGCAGCGGCAGGTCTGCTGTTGTGTGCAACCCCCTGCGGCGAGCGAGTTCCAATGCGAAAATAAAAAAAAAATTAAAAAAAGCAATTAGCGTCCCGCGACAGGCAGAGTTACGTGTCGAACCCAGGGCTCCGAGTGTCGCAGAGGCGATGCACCCGGTGCGTGACACGGGCGAGCGGCGTTGGGGATTGGGGTGAGGCGCGAGGCACCGCGCCTGGCCGAAGCGGAGCTGGGAGGGAATATTGCCGCTAGACATGTTGGGTAGAGGCAACGGTATAGTCAAGAAGGAAAGAGAAAGAAGGGAGGTGAGGGTGGTGTGAGAGGACACCAGAGAAAGGCAAATGCGGCAGAGGATACGAGGCGACGGAATAGGTAAAGCAAGCGGCGACGGGTAGGTGCAGAGGGAGGCGAAAACGACTTATTGGATAACGGGATGGATTTAAAGTGTATGTGAAAAATTTTGAAGTCATGATAGTAAGGAATGAAAGAAAGCATGATGATGAAGTGGGGATGTTGCTCGAAAATAAAAAAATACAAATTGACGTCCAACGGGGAAGAAAGCAAAAGTAATCCAGCTTATGGGAATGAGAGCTGACGTTGCAAAGGATGTAGAAGCGTGGGTAATAAAGTAGATTAGAAAATTGTAATGTCAAGCACAGCACACAAAAGTAGCAAGGATTACGATAGACACGGAAAGGTTGGAAATGACAGTGGTACCAGCATTACTGGTTAGAGATGCATGAAACATGATGGAACAACAAACAACGGGGAGGGTAAAGCCAGGAAAGGCTTTGTAGGTATAGTCGGCGAGGTGGCGGAGACGCCACGAACGGAAGGCAGCGATGAAGACATCAGTGGATCGGAAGGCGTGACAAGAATTAAAATAAACCGTTGGAAACGAAGAAGCGAGAAAGGCTGTTTGGGACATGAGATCATGGCAGCCGACCACTCATCTGCGAGGCGCGTCGCCAGTTGCAGCGTGGAAATAGTGACCATGTGGGGTAGGGGATGTTGCACGGTGAGCAGTGGGCAGAAGGTAGTAGGTAAAGCGGCGGTCTCCGTTCTGCGTACGTCTGAGGCAGAGAGTGGGGTGGCGGTGGATGCCGGATGGAGGGAGGCGGGGATTAATCGCGGTAAACATGTGGGTGCACAATGAATGTGGGTGGATGTTAGTGGATGGCGGAGGGAGGTATGAGGATGGCGGTGATCAGTGGGAGGGTGGGGGGAAGGAGGCGGCTGGTAGTGAGGGACGGCGAGGGCCGAATGTTGGGAGATGGTCGGTGGACGGCACTCGAGGAGGGCGGTGGGTGATCCGAGCAGTGGCCGTGGGTTGTGCACAGTGGATGTGGGCGGTGATTGGAGGGCGGTATGGAATAGGCAGCGAGCGGTAAGGGCGGTGAACAGCGGCGGGTGGCGGGCGGCGGGTGGGTGGTGGCGGGAAGCGGTCGGCGGGGGGGGGGGGGTAGCGGGCGGCGGGCGAGAATGCATTGAGGTGGCTGTGGGTGGCGTACATTCGACGTAGGCGGGGCGCGGTGGGCGGGTGCTGGAGGTGGCGAGGGAGGCGGGGAGAGGGAGGGGGCGCGTCCGTTGGGTGACGTGTGTTCGCGCACCGGCGGCGCCACCGCGGGGCGGGCGCGCGCGTTCGTTCAGCGCGATCGTAGCCCGATTGCGCGGCGGCCGTAACTCACGCGGGATGTATGCTAATTAGCGCCTGTGTCACTGGTAAAATACGCCACCTATCCGTTCTTCAATTAAACATAACCATTTGGACCAATTTATGTTGACACCGCGGCGCCGCGCCTTGCGTCACACGCGCGCCTGCCGCTTCCGTGCGCCGCTGGGGGTGGGGGGTGGGGGGTGGAGGAAGGGTTCAGGGCGTGGGAAGGGAAGGGCTTCTCATGCTAGTGATTCGCACGCCTGCTTCCGTGTAAACATCGCAGACTAAAATCGGAGTACATTTAAGCGATATGCTTCTAGTTCAAGCTGTAGGCTGAAATTTCTCTCCCATACCACTGATTCCTGATATTCTACTAATTATGTTTAATGATTTCTTTCTCAAACACGTAAGACAAAGTTTCTATACATTGCATGAATCGATAAAATAATGTTTGTTGTCCTGTTTGGCATTATTCGTTAGAGAAATTCCAACTCAAAATAATTAGTAGTGCTATAGCAGTACGCATTAGCGGCTATGTTCCAAATGGCCACAACTCAATATTGTAAGTTTTGAGATATTGTCGTTTTCATATGTAATGTCCCTCTGAAATTGTTAATTTGTATCACTTTTACTTGAAATTAATTATTAATTTTAAAGTGTTACGTCATTAATTTTAAATTGAAGTTATGGAACTTACATTTTCAGAGCGACGTCAAACTTTAAAATTGCAATGCCTCAAAACTTAAAATTTTCATTTGTTGTCTTTTGGAACTAAGTTGTCGATACTTTCTCAGAACTTTGTAACGAATAATATTTAAATATTACAATTTGCATCGAATTAATTCCTCAGTCATCTCGTGAGACACACGATTAAGGACAAGAAGAGTGGGAGATTCGACAGTGAAATTTCCAAAATTCCCTTCTTCAAAAGAAAATTGGATTTATACCATTTCATTTTTTAAGCCCATCTTACCCTACTGGAGGAAGAACTTGTGCAAAGCTTGCTGAGGACTAGAACCTTTCGTGTGTTTTTCGACGTACATTCGCACGCTATAGAGTAGTTGGTAAACATTCAGAGAATTCGACAGAACCACACCCATTGTGATTGAAGGGGACTCCAACGCCAAGTCATCAGAGACGCGTTGTACACGTCCGTATGGAATGAATGAGTACGGAGGAAATACGCTCATTCGCTTTGGTCTACTGATCAAAAACATTCCATCACGTTCACAAACCTCCTTCAGAATCATGAAAACAGTATCTGAACTAAGTGATATCTGTTCGAATATTGACGTAATTTCAATGAATGACGCAATTTCGTTCGTTGAAGAACTTGCATCTTGAATAACATATGATTCATAGTGCTCAATTGGCAATCCTGTTTAATCTTAATCGTCAAACAAATGGAGGAATTGGAACGAGAAAGTGGATTGAAGGACATCTACACAGGTAAGAGGACAAATGGCTATTACAGAACGAGTGATTGAATAGGTATCCACGGAGGTGGTCCCGTCCAACACCGACAAAATATGTTTAGTACTTAACACAGTAAAAGACAGGGACACTGTCCCTGGGAGTGTTGTAAAAAACAAAGACGGTAGACTGTTAGTGGTTCGCAGAGCTGACCTCGATGGTTATGAACAACCAGAATAACTGCTTGACTCTTCAAGAAAAGAGTATCCGAAGAGGAAGCACGGCACGGCACGGTATGTGTGCATGCATGCATGTATACAGCTCGGCATACGTACAGAGCATAAGAAATGATTTCGTTGTAATCATTTATTACGAAGTAGAAATGTGATTTAAGTGCAACGTTAAATAGTGTGAGTTGAAGCAATGTCCAGAGACCTGTACCGTTCGCAGAAAGGTCGCCAATTGCTTCTGTACAGTAAAAATAAAACTTTACTGTAAATAAACAATAAGAATGGAGAAAATGAAAAAATTAAGAAATATTTAAGTTAAGAAGATAAAGAGATTTTTGAACAGGTAAAAATTTCGACATCAATTTTTACTGATTTTACAGTGTCTTTAAATAATAGGAAAGGATGTTTAAAATCAGAAAAAAAATTCAAGCACGTTTGTGAGCACTGACAAACTATCTAGTTGTATGGAGTTAGCTTTTAATTCAGTTAGTGTGAAATGATTAAAATTTGATCATCACAGCAATCATTATTGAGCGTTTGCGAGGAATTATACATCAGAATATTATAGTATTAAAATTTCATAGAATACGTTTGTATTTAGAATAAAAGCGTCTGATTTTTTCAACGAGCCAGTGTCAAAGGACTTCAAGAGTTGAAGTGACTGCAGTACATCAGAAGGATTTTTAATCTGTCAAACATTCGAATTTTTATTTATTTTGTAGGAGGTAGTAGCAATCAGCGGTCAGTCACGTTTACTTTATTTCCAATATATTTGAAAGGCAGCCTAGCACAATGTCACAAAAATGTTATTGAGTTTGCATGAAACCCCATAAATATATATCCACAAAACCATGTTTTTGAAACTTTCTCAAGTAAAGGATGAAGCGACTAACTGAACGTTAACTTCGAATAAATTTTTAATT
The DNA here is from genome assembly GCA_038098605.1 of Gryllus longicercus. Classification (NCBI taxonomy): domain Eukaryota; kingdom Metazoa; phylum Arthropoda; class Insecta; order Orthoptera; family Gryllidae; genus Gryllus; species Gryllus longicercus. Next base: position 4,413,726 of record JAZDUA010000068.1, read on the forward strand.
ACAAGATGGGAATTCATTTTAACACTTTTACATTGCTTGGGATTTACAAATTTCGAAGAATTAAATCTTGTTGATATGGAAATTTCAGGAATGGATTTGGTGGGATTGTTTTGCAGTATGGGTTTAGTATAAAATTTCCTAAAGATTGAATGATAGAGATTTAGTAACTTATTCATAATCTGACATTCGTCCTTGTGATGGACATTTAAAGTAAATATTCTGATCATGAAAATAATTTCTGCATTACTAGCCAGTAGCAGTAAAAATGTGATCTCTTTCTTATTCCCCTGCTGTCTCATGCCAGCTGCGAAATGAGGAGTAACACACTGAGTAAGACAATGCAGATGTTACGGGCTACATGAGAACAGATGGAATAACATAATCAAATATTTGTGGTTTTCACTCAAAATCAAAACTGTTCATTAACGGAATTTTTCCGATTAACTGTAATTTTTCCGAGTTACTGGGTACCTAACAAAACATAGATGCTTCTTACATGGCCTGAGGCTTTCTTTCAATTTCTGCTCGCATTGGAAATTATTAATATTGATGTACATGTTCTGTTTCAGTATCAGACATATCTCTGCCTAATTTCTACGGCTCGGTTCCTGCTCACGAATCTACGACTTGGTTCCTTGATAATTACAGCGAGTAATATACTTGACAGTCTGTACGAGGGCCGTCTAGATTGTGGTACTCGTTATAGAATTAAGGCGTCTCCACACATTCGGCATTCGCCGAGCAGCAAGCTATTGCTCGCCCAATCCAGAACAGCTGATGTGTTCGGCGAATATTTGCTCCAGTTGATGTGTCCTGAACACCGACACGTGGTGGGTAGGGCGAGTACCGAATGTTCGGCGCTCGGCGAATCGCAAGCAATCCGTCCACACTACTTGGGTTTCCGCGAGCGATTGTTCGAGATTCGCCGAATGCCGCATGTGTGGAGCCTCCTTTAGAATGCAAACAATGAAAATGTTTTGATGATGTTTTTAATGCACAACTATATACATAGTACACATGTATATACATATTACATACTCAATGGTTTGTCTTATAGTGAAACGAGTTTTTTTCAACCTTTGACACCCGTTCGAGGAAAGAAGTGGTGACCAATTTTTTTTCGGTTTTCGTTACTGAAAAATTTTTTGCTTTCAAACACTGAGGTGTAGAAACATCGAATATGTACGTGCCAAATGTTTCAAATTGTTTTATACTAAAAGTTCACAGCTTTATCCAAACCATCAGACTAGTGTGGTAATTGAACATCTCATCCGCAAATATGAAAATTTTCGAACTTCAGTCATTACGTATATAATCTCTTATTACGAGAGAGTAAAAATGACTAAATGGTTTTACATTGTTTACTTCTAGCTTCAACTTTAAATGAAAGTGGTAATTAAAAGTGGAAGTCCACAGCCTTCGGGAGTTCCCATCGCCCCGAGACAATGAGGCGGTAGCATAAAAAAAGGAACAATCCTACAAACATGTAGTGGCCGCAAGGCACTCAAATGTTCATGATGAATTAATTTCTCGGAGCTTTAAAATGTACAACCTATTTGAAGTAACGCAAAGCAGAGAATTAATATTTTTTAAATAATCAAATTATCTATAATAACAAACTGAAAAAATTCTGAAGGAAATCCCCAAAAGACCTTGAATATGGTTCTTCGACACTTTTAGTGGAGACACATGGGCTGTTGCGGAGGCGAGTTCATCGCTTCGACTGATGCGCTAATATAAATCCTGGATTCAAAAGTTTTTTGAACTATACCACCCTCTAGGTGGTATTGGCTCAAATCGACAAGTTGCCCATAGTATCTGACGAACTGATGAGCTTCTCTTCGACGGAAATATTGAATGGAGATACAAACCTACCTTCGGGAACCCCCCCCCCCATATTTATTTACATACACGAACATCAGACAAATTTCAAATTCTCAGATTCCTCGCGATCGTCGAGGATGATCATTGTTTGTGAAAGGAAGTAACACGCTACGACGGAGAATTGGGAATTTCTCATCGTGTCGTGTAACCTAGCGGACTCACCTTGTTTGGGGGAGCAAGGAATGAATAACCGTTTGTAGAAAATTTCATTGCCACGATAACCACAACGTAAGCCATCACAATCCTCATTGACTCCAGACTTTCATTTTATAGTGAAGCGAAAAAAAGAAAGAAAAAGAACCAAGGTTGAAGTGCACACACAAACTGTTTGTTTCATTATGTTCATATTATATGTATGTATGTGTGTATATAAATATATATAAATATACATATATATAGACACACACTTCTTAAATATATTATATAGTATTTAAAAGACGATACAGAATTAAAATACATTCTAGCTAATTCTATAAAAATTCAAATAAAGTTGAGTAATCGCAGCTCTGTTAGCTACATTTCGTTGCATGAATACGAACATAAAATACATTTTATACACGTTTATTTATTTTTTAACTTTAAAATGTGTGTATAGCAAACTATTTATTCACAGAACAATAAGTTAATTTTCAAGAAATACTTCTCATGATGGCAATAACGTCATTTTAAAGCTCGAATCAGTCGACTTGTTAACGATAGCAAACGGGATTCACGGTTCGTGCGGAGCAACGGGCGAAATGAATGTTCGTGGAGATTTCCATGAGCACCTCCGCCCGCGACCGCACCGACCTGCGCGCCATCTTTCCGACTTCCGGTGAACTTAATTGACCCGATTTCCGGTCGTGCTCGGCGAGCGTGCCTGCCACTCACTGGCTTCAGCGCTCAGCCCGTGCCACACCGACTGCGCCTTGGAAACGCAAGCCCGCCCTTGCTTCGCTCCTTCGGCCTTCAGTCTGCCTTCGTTCTGCCTACCACCTCCGTTAAGCCCCTCAAATGATTTCAATTTTCCCAGATAATACTTTTCGGTGACAATCACGAGCTGGCCATGTATTGCTTCGGAAAGGAAGTAGAAAGAGAAGTTAAATATCATCCGTATCTCACTATTTGTTGTTTTTGGCGTAGGGGTTGCAACGTTTCAGTTACAATTTAACAATATTTCATGTCATGTGTGTATTACTAAAACAACTTTTTTATTTATATAACTAGCAATTTCTCTATTTATCTTAAAACAATGTAGAAATCTATGTAAGTCGATGAATTGTGACAAATTGTAAGTTGTCAAAAAGCAATAATATTGAAATAAGATTTTGAATGCGTGGGTAAACGAATGAAGTAGAGAGATTTAGAATAAAAAAATGATAAAATTTCCCGATGTTATATGGAACGTATTTTGAAAGCGCAAGTATTGACCTGCAAAACGTTATAGCGTCTCTGACACGCCTCGTGACTGCACAAAGTTTACTGTGCTGATGTGTGTATGGTGAGAGATTGTACTCTTGCTTACGCTATTAGTTTTGAGAGACTTCTGCGCAGTTGAAGTATACGCGTTACGACGGCTAAATCAAAGTAAATCAGTTTCTATTACCAAAAGAATACATTTTTTATTCGATGCAGCAAAAATCAAATACATAAAAATAAACTAAATAAAATACTCGAAAGTCTAGAAATGAATGTCTGTATTTCCTTGTGTAATGCACATTCAATTTACGGCAACACGCCTCGGCGGTCGCAAAATTTCTCGAGTCCTGCTCATGTGGAACAATCCACCACAATATCCTAGGAGTTTAACAAGTTAGTTGTTCCCCTTAGTAGGGAGACAACGTCGAAGGGTGGGAACGAACCGGTGGCCCATTCAATCGACCACTACGCGTGCCCTTGTCACGCCCGATGACGCATGTGGTTTCTCTCGGTTTTATATACGAGCCAACTCGTGCTTTTTTCACCATTATTGAGCAATATCTTCCAGACGTATCGTCTAAAGCAATGTTCACTATGCCGTGAAAATGAAGAAAGGTTCTACTCACAGTAAGCAGCCAACACACATAAGGCAGCGAATTGTAGCAACACCTTGCAGCCACGCGCTGTCGTGCCTCATGCCCCGTTTAAGTTCTTGGTACATCTGCGAGCATCAAGTCAGTGTTCACGAAACATTGCGCGGCGTTCTGTTCGTTCGAAACGCCGATAGGTTCAACTTTACCCTCGGCACTGTCTGTCGTTCCAGTCGGCCCTTTCCCCTTCCAGCTGACGTACTCTGTTACGTTTGACCTCACCTCCCCTTTCCTTCTGTGAAATGGCGGCTAGCTGTCTCGTTTCTTTCGTTCTCCGAGAGGGGCGCTTTCAGAATTGACGTCTGCCCTCGGAGCTAGTTTTAACGATACTATTTGATTACTTGTAGTATTGATTGTCAGTATTTTTCTTATATTGGTTTCTCTATTTAATTCTCGTTTTAGAACTGGGATCAAATAAATTATTTGTAAACGTTAAAAAATATTTGTTTCGTTAAAAAATTATAACTGTTTATTAAAACAATCCCTGAAACATGTGTAGATCCATTTAAAAAGTCAAAGATGAATTTCTCAAAAACTAAAATATTACAAACAATATCTCTGATAAACATTAGTTAATCCATAATTCAGTATTGTCGAATGAAAACTGAATTTAAATTTTGAGACTTGATTAGAAGTTATGGGGGTCGGCAGTAGTTGGTGGGACACCCGGTATATTACGCGTAGAAATTGTACGTAATTTGTGGTAATAGAAAACGTAACAGTTTGTTATTGAAATGACACCTGAAATAGACTTAAGAAAAATAATTCAAACCATCTGATACAATTTATATTTTACATTTAAATTTAACTTCCTTTATAATCTCATTTACTCGAGCAAACACACTAATTTGTGAACTTCTTATAGTATTAATATCACAAACTACTAATTAAATTAAGAATAATCGAAGTATAAAATTTTATGTAATTAAGACTTACGTCATTTTAGTCCAACTATTATTGTATTACTGGTCAACCAAAAATACTCTGAGTTACCTTAGGTGATTGTTTTGTAGCGTTGAAAATTATAATGACAGTCTGCTCTGTGCAACGTGTTCAAATCCTTCAGAGATTATTCGGTACTATAGTTTGGAAGCCATTAGTTCAACTATTATTACATAATGTCACTTTGAGGAAACAGTAGTACTTTGAATCTACATCCGTGATTTTGCCTGTAGGAAACATTCCACACCGAAGGAGTGGTTCCGCCTTCTACAAGAGCTTCGCGTAATGAATGTTTCGGTTGAAGGCATTAAAACGTGAGTTCCCTTCGCCAACAAAGACAAATTGTGCACGTTCCCAGTTGTACTTCTGAACTCAGCACAATCAGTAACAACTGAGCAACTATTTTTGACAAATTGCACAAAAAAAGAATTAAATATTGTGGTTAATTTTGAGGTTATTTAAAAAATATTTTTCACCCCAAATCAGGAATTTTATAAACAGAGAAAAACGTGTCGAACATGGAAGAAACCTCAAGTCAAATAGGTGAATCTGATCAGTTGTTTCACTAGAACAAAATGACAGTACGTTCTACTATATCAAGTATCCCGGCTCCCAATCAATTTTTAATGCAAGAGTACACACAAGATGTCTAAATTTAGAAGTTCAACTGAAAACTCCTCTTTTGTTCAAATGTGTGCGTTCTGGCGTAGAAAGCTCAGAGCAACAACTGTGCCCATTGCCTAGTTTTTGATCGGAAAGTTCTAAGATTCAATAATGGACGGTAGCGGATTTTCGACACTAGCGAGATCGCTACGTCGAATTCAGTCACTGACAGGAGGAAAAATCAAGCGGCTGGCAGGTTTTGAACAGAACGGGTGCGGTCTTTCGTCCCTCATTTTTATTCCCTCCTACCCACTTAGACCCACATATGTACACACACACTCACACAAGTACTACACTACCACACATTTCGGGCGACGTGTCGGGAGCTTGGAGCTTGACCCTGCTGAGGCAGTGCCCTACCGGCAGAGATATCTGCAGCAGGAACACCGCGTGCCGATAATTCGACGATGGATCTCGCGTTTTAGTGAGAGAGAGAGAGAGATAGAGAGAGAGGAGAGAGGAGAGAGGAGAGAGAGAGGAGAGAGAGAGGAGAGAGAGAGGAGAGAGAGAGGAGAGAGAGAGGAGAGAGAGGAGAGAGAGAGGAGAGAGAGGAGAGGAGAGAGAGAGAGAGAGAGAGAGAGAGAGAGAGAGAGAGAGAGAGAGAGAAAGAGAAGCACCGACTACTCCAGGAATAAAACGCGCGCTACACTCATGGGGCGAATGACCATAGCAGACGCGCTCTGAAACCTAAAATAAGCAACAAATCAAATAGGCACTTGCTCTATTATTCGGTCACACTATTTACTTTTTCATTACGTCGGTTTATTAAGCCTTTCTCATAATCCAGTACTTCTCAAACTGCCTTTTTTAATTCCTTCCTTTCTACTAGAGTCGCCTTCTAGACGTGTTTCGCGAGCACCGACTTCTCTTAATCCGCGTCCCTATTCTTCTTTCTGCGCCCCTCAACCCCATGTTGCCTCCTGGACCTGTCTCCCCCCTCCCCTCCCCACCCCTCGCCGTGCATCACGCACGAGCGCCAACTCCAGCTGTTTTTGTTTCAAGTGCAAGCAGAATTTACTTCCGCTCGGAAACTTATGTTTCTTATGCCGTGAGACGCACTCTATTTTTGGCCGCCGCCCCCGGCACAGCACCGGCGCCCAGGCAGCCGGCCGTGAAACTTTTCAGAACTTTCCCGGCGAAAGTCCCCTCCTACACGTGTCGTGTCACCACGCGTGCTTCAGGAAGACGGAGGGGTCTCTTCATATTCTTGTCTCCATTACTAAATCGAGTAAAACCTCATTGAAACGATCGTTAATCGTTCCGGCTCCGGCAAATTCAGGTAATTCTTCATTAAGGTTATGCAAATATAAGAAGCGTACATAATATTGATATTTTAAGGAATTTACAGATGTTTTGGAGACACCTTTTTAATAACACAAACCACAAATTACTTTATTCCTCTTCCCGCGATTACTGTTTTCTTCCAATTCTCTTTAAATTTCCGCTTAATTTATTTTCGCCCTTCTTTATATTTTGTCGTTTTCTTGATGAAAATCGTTCTCGTTACCTGGGTCATATTCCTCCCGATCGTCAGTGTCATTTAGGACCTAGACTCGCACTCGTTCTCTTAACTCTGCTCCGATCTCACTGAATCAAACATACTAGTAACCTAGACTAGAATCTTTAATTCACATTTTCAAAAAAATTCAGAAACTTTCACTTCTTTGTGGTTCCAACAATAGCTCCATTGTGAAATTGACAAGTTGTTAATTAACATTATTTCAAAATACATCCCTAGAGAACTCTTGAAAATCGCCAGTTGAAATACATTTTTGAATCATATTGAAATTCAACAAATGTTGCTCAATTGGCACTTCATTATTAAAAAACATTATGGACTAGACATTGAATAAGTGCTTTGAAATATTTAATCAGAGTTAGGCTTTCTAGAAAAAGTCAATATTACTAATTCTATCCCGTAAATATTTTCAAAATTATAACTTTGTTAGATAGAAATAACGTTGAACTGAATCTCAGTGATTAAATGGTAAAGGAATAATAAGAATTTTTTTAATAACTCTAGATGATCATTGTGTTTGGTTTCATCTTCAATTTGAATTACACCAAACATAAAATTAGTTCTTCAGACTTCATTAATTATTATTAGAGAAGGCTCAAAACTCTAAAAGAATCACAATTATCAGCATCAATATAAAACGAAGTAAATGAAGATTATCAGAGTATTTATCTCTTCAACGTTGAAAGCGTTTATTTAATACTACGCTGTTGTAAGAGGTGTTTCGTAGTGAAGCCCAACGACCCAGTCGGAATTAAAAGAAACGGGAAGCGCGCCCTGGGGGTCGTGGATTGTCGCCGAAGCCGCGCCAAGAGGGTCCTTTTAGCGGCGCGAGTAAGCCGCTCAGGGCCTCTGCAGTCACAGCATCGCGGTCAGCGCCGTCGCCCAGGCGGACTGCCCTCTGAGTCCTTCTCCGTCACCCTGCCCGCTACTGTCTCCCGCCAGCTCCGCCACCACAGTGCGCCGAAAGTACTCAAAGCCTGCACTTACAGATTTTTTTATTTCATAATGTAAGACAAGTATCCTTTTTTCCCCTTTCTGACAATGAACGAACTTTTTTTTTGAAAACAAAAATATTGTCCATTCAATGTTATCACAATTTTATCACAATGTCAATCGTGTGATATTTACACGCATCAACAGATGTGAACAAATAATAATTAATATGTTTATGTCTGAAAAAAAATACAAACAAATTTTGACGATATTGATTAAACTTAAAGAATAATAACACAAAACGGAGATGAAATTATGTAAAACACACGTACATTCTTTTAATTTTAAACATTACTAGCAAAATTTGAAACATGAAACATGAAGCATTGTGACAATACTATGGATAGCAAAAACCATTTTTGAAAAAAAAACAAAAACAAAATAAAACCTTCATTGAGTATCAGAAAAGAAAATGGACACTTGTGTAAAATTATTAATATTAATGTGACTCATAATATTCATATAATTTAACTGTCTTTATTTATTTACTTTTTTTTATCTACAAGTGGTTATTTTCTCAATAAACATTAAAATTGGATACACCGGTTGAAGAACAATTTGTCGTTCTCTTGTAAATGTTGTAATATGCCCTCAAGCTCTTTACCTGCGTTCGCTCCGGTGACGCTCGCAATGCTTCCAAGAGATAATTTCCTGAAGTACATTTTATAATGAGACTCTCTTCTTCTTCTTCTTATTCAACTGATGAAAACTTCGTTTCTACGGGTCCCTCACCCACTCTTTCAACACGTTTTATAATTAAGTTTAATTTAACATAAATAAGTGAAACACGTTTGAAAATATAGGTGATTCAAAATTGCCCTCGGATCTGCAAGTCAGCAGCAGACCGATACGAGAAGTCGTGTAGGATATCATGACCTCACGGAATTGTAAATGTATTAGTGTCAAGGAAGAAAAGTGACGCATGTAATGTTGAAAAAACTTACGGCGAAAAGTCGACAGCTCGGCGATTCGAAAAGGCCGAATTAAAGTGACGCCCCTTGGGAAACGGCGAAAGTGATGCGCTGAGCTTTGTGATTGCGCGATGCTCACTCACCGTTGCATAATTCGGTCTGAATTACCGCGCGCCTTAAGTCAGACGTGTCACACGTTGTACCTTAAGAGTAGCCGGCAAAAGAATTAAGGCATGTTAATGTGCACAATGCCTATTTTTGTGTGGTTGTGCTTCACTAGTCTCTGGCTCTCCGAATTGCCAGTGCAATTTTTCTGTAATCATTTCAAAACGACATTTTCCAAATCTCTTTTAGTAGAAATGACACCATTATGGACAACAGAATCTTAACTTTGCGAGTCATGATTTAATTATTCCGAATAAATTATTTTAAAATACAAAACGAAAATTATCCCATATCATGGCGTTTTGTTTCAAAGAATCTCTTAAACATTCAACAGATATGTACCACGCAGACGGAGATGTGCATATATCAAAGACAGCATTTTTTCCTGGTGCATAGAAATTGAAATAAACTGCAAAAGCTAGCATTTTGCTCTCATGGTATCGAAATTTACATTGTTTTTTGCAATTTCTTGCCAGTACATTACTCTTGTAAAAATCGTCACAGCTTCCTAACTTCGTATTATCAAACGTGCGTGACAAAATTCGTTACAAGGACTTGCACACTGTTTATTACCTCAGAAGTACTTTTCAATAATGAACGAATTTCGTCTTGAAACTTCTTTTCCTCATGGACTCTTTCACCGGCTAAAATGGCACCGTGACACACATCGTCTCTGACCGGATAATCTTGGGTTCCAAACGTGAAGGTGGCGGATTTTCATAACTAGCTGTGTAGATCAAACCAATTCAACAATTGTCTGGACTAACATTCTAGCAGCCGGCTACGCTGATTGGTAGTTTTCAGTTTTTTCTCCTAACAATACCACGCGAATGCTGAATCAGTATCTTAACAAACCGGCCACAGACCGCGCGCGATATTTTCTTTCTTACCCTTGTTCTGTCTTCCCTCTTATTTATACAGACACTTACATGCAACTTACAAGCACTACACTTTTACACATGACGGGAGATCAGCTTAGAGCTTATCGTGGCTGGGGCGGTACCACGCTGTGGGAAATACCTGGAGGGGAAACCTCCCAACCTACGAGTAGGTCGGCACCGGATCTCATGTGCTAGCGGAGGAAGAACATTGCGACCTACCGGCTGTAACATACACGACTCACTCACGCGATTGATGTCACAACTAAATGAAGTCGTAGGCTTCCGCGGCCAGAGTCATGTGGGTGATCTGGGCTGTCACGCGGCGTCACCCGAACAGCCCAGATCACCCGATGTCACAACTAGTTGACGCGCCCGCAAACAAGAATTCACCATTCACCAACTCCACAGCTTTTTCTCCTAGACTGCGATTTCGCCCCAATTCGCCCACCGCGAGCGCTGGTGGCGGCGCCGGTGCCAAACCCGCCCACTAAGCGCCTTACATGCCTCGGAGACCGCGCGACCGCCAACACGGCCCGGCAGCCGGCAGCCGCCGGCTCCCAACACCGGCGTCCCCGCTTACAACGGCCAGCGCGCCCGCCGCTCGCGGCCTTCACGCCGCTCCCCTCGCAAGGCTACGTCGAATAAACCCAACGGCAGGGAGATAAATTATTCCCTCTTGTGGGATGGGCTGTTCAGTAAGGTCTCCTCGGTCGAGGAGACGGAAGTGGTGATCTGGCCTGTGAAGTGCACCGAAGATCCTATTCCGAGACAGTCTCATCGAGTTTGCTTTAATGATCAGCCTACAGTCACATAATGTGCATTCATGTCATCTATGAAATTTTCTATATTTTCTATATCTCAATACGGTGCATTCATCTAAGTACTTTCACATATCTGTCCTACGTTTATATTTTGACACTAAATTAGTAGGATCTTTGTTTGTCTCTTTCTCATTACCCAATCCTTTATTCCCATTAACACAATTTTTTACAATCAATCTCTTCTCGACATTAAATTAATTGCAATGAATGTTATTACTGCCTCCAACCTCCTCTTGCTCTTTCTCTTGGTAAAAATTTTTCATGTTTTGGTTCATCAATGTTCTTCTGTGAGGTTCAATAACTAATGGTAATAGTTTATCTATTATTCACCTCAAGTTTTATTTTTATCATACGTTCTAGTTGTGATGTTTCCTCCCTTCTCATAATTAACCACACAATTTTTCTTAAATTACCCCAACATTATCTTTCATGATTCTTATTAAAAATCATTTCTGCATTCATAATGATTTCATTCACTTTCTCTCACTTTCTCTCTCTCTCTCTCTCTCTCTCTCTCTCTCTCTCTCTCTCTCAGATCTTCCAATTTTTGTAACAACTTTTTCACCCTGTACCACCTTTCTTTTTATAATTGTATGGATCGATAAACTTCGATCAATCAACTACTCTTTTCCTACATAACTATTTAACGATACAATAATTTAAAAATCTAAATTATAAAAAATGAAATATATTAAATATAATAAAACATCTCACAGTACCATTTTTGCTTTTGGAAATTCAAGACTGCATTGTCAGTTTCTTGCTCAATAAATGTTTTGTCTTCGTCGAAAAATTGAAGAGCACGTTTATAATCTCTCTCTTGCTCTCTCTTATTTACTCATTATTTGATTTCCTATACTCTCACTAAGCTTAACTGTATCTTGTTCTCTCTTATTTAATCTTTATCCGATCTTTTATCCTGTCACTGAACTTAAATGTCTCATTGTCTTCTCGCAACTTTACTTACCATTCTCAGCCTCCCGCCCTTCTCTCTATCATATGAACCGCGTTTTTCTCTTCCCCAAATCATCACACATTTGGCAATCCATCATGTACAACTGACACTTCCTTTCATATTCCCTTGCTTACGTACCTCACTCATACATTCACTTTATTTCCATATCCGTACGTTTCTATCTTTCTGAAAACCCCTTTTCTAATAATATTTTCGTATTCCATTCTCTCGCCAACACCATTGCGTTCCCCTTTATCACTATTTCCCAACTTTCCATCTCTCTAAATCTCTTTCAACCACCTGCATCTTTATTTCCCATTCCCTCCCCATTATACACGGAACTACACGATTCCTTGTTCATTTCCAACTCTCCTCTTCCCTCCATTCATCCCATCTTTCGTGTGCACATTTACTTCCTATTCTCTTCTAGTGACCGGCTGCTCTGATCGATAGTTTTCCGTGGTTTCTCGGATCAAAACCAGACTAATACCGGAGCAGTACCTCATAAAACGCGCCACGGAACGCGCAAGATCTTTCCTTCGTCCTTATTGTCCTATCCTCATTCCTTACTTACACACACACACACTTACATGAACTACACCACAACACATGCTACGAGACCCATCGGGAGCTTAGAATTTGTCCCGGCCGGAGCGGTGCCCCGCTTGTGGAAGATACCCGGTTGAAGGAAAAATTCCGCTAGCCGACAGGTTTGTCGGCGCCGGATCTCATCACCCAGCAGTGTATAATTAGCGCCACCTCCCTTATGGGAGGCACTACCCTTATGGGACTAATGGCCTTAGCAGTCGACGCGTCCGGAATCACTAATCAATCAATCAATCAACCAATTTCTCATGACCTGACTGACGCCCATACACATCCGTCTATCATCCATTCATTTCTTCAGGCGCATTTCCCTGAATCCATTTCGCCCGTCCGTCCGCTTCCCATTCTCTCACCATCATCTCCTCTCCCTCCACCTGCGCGGCGTGGCTCGCGTGCTGCCTCCCTCCGCCGCCGCCGCCGGTGGCGCCGCCTGGCGCTGCGCTCGCATTGACGGCGCTGGGATTGCGAATTCATGAGCGCGGAACGAATGGAATATGGAAGCGCATCACGCGGGATAAATATTAGATGAATAACAAATAAGTCGCCCGTGGCGCGCTCGCGTGGTGGGGCGGCCTTCGCGGAGCGGCGCCCGGAGACGCAGAGCCGCCATTTTGGTGGGGGAGGGGGAGGGGGAGGGGGAGGGGGGAGGGGGGAGGGGGAAGGCCAACGTAACGGTTCGAACGCACGGCCCCTAACGACGAAGGTGAGCTACAAATGGAATGCAAAATGGGTGATGCTTTTTCGAGATCAGGTAAGCGGTCTAGGGGTCAGTGGCCTGAAAGTTGATGTTCTAAATTTGAATACAGGGATTCAATGCACGATACTACTTCTGGAAGATGTGGCGACAATATGTAGGCAGGAAATGTGAAGGTAAGTAGAAAATAACTATGAAATAGCGATTGTTAACAGTGGCATATGTTTCATCTCCATCTTCTAAACAATGTGATTACTATTGAGAAGTAATTTTGCGCATTGCTTCCGAACTCTCTAATTAGAATTTGAACATGTCTCATTTTTACTTTCTGACTACCCCTACAGCGGCAGAGAGAATGTTATGTAATGCTGCGCCAAAAAAATAATAAAAAAGATTTTAAAAAATAAACGGGAAATTTCCGGCAGAAAAACTCTTATTCCAGGTCCTGGCAATGAATATGTGGATAAATCCAGATGGTAAATTAAAAAAAACTCTAACACATGATGTAACCAGAAAAATATTGAAAAATCAATTGATGTTAGAACATTGATCCATCCGTGAACTACTCAAGAGGCTAAGTCATTCATCCGATATTCCTCAATTAATCTAACTGAAGTCCAAGCATCTTGAATTCGAAACCTATATTTTAATTTAGAGGGAGGGACTTTTCATGAAGTCCCTGGGACATTTTCAAAATAAAAAAAAAGGCTCCAACATTTTTTATTAAACTTTCTTATTGCATAGTTTGAATTGCGCAGGTCTCATGTTCGTTGAAAACCATGATTTTTCGAAAATTGAAAAATGTTCAAACGTTTTTCGGCGTCTTCCTACAATTACAATTATGAAGAAAACATTTCTCTTAATGAATTGTGTTAATGAAATACAGAAATACAGATATAAAAACAATGTCATTCTCAATTTTTAAAATCAAGTATTTTTTGTGTCAAACATAGGCAATTTGTATTTTTTTAAATCATTTTTTCGTAAAAACAGCACATTTTTGTATTAAATTTATACCATAGCGTGTAGAATGCTTTAGAGCAGGGTGCAGGTCTCATGTCATCATGAAAATTGTAAAAAATTTAAAAAATTTCGGCGTCTTCCTAAAAAAATAACTGTGAACATACATTTTTTGAAATGTGTTTATCAAAAATAGATCTTCAAATACGGTCATCTTGAACTTTTTGAAAACATTAGTATTCTTTGTGAAATTGGGGACAAAGATAATCGCCCGCTCTGATTTTACTGCGCTTCGTGAACGTAATTACAGGTAGTTAGATGCTTCGTAAGTTAGAATTTGTGTGTTATTTCATAGTTTCTTAAACTTGATATTTTGTTATACATTGCTAGCGTTCATGGAATATCAGATTGACAACAATGACATTCCGCGCTACGAATCGGCAGCAGAATTTCTGTGAATTACGTCTCATTATTGGGACACGACGTAGCTATATAAAAAGCAATTATAATTTTCAAATGTGTGTTTTTATTGGCTTGAAAATATTTTGTTTTCTCACCAAATGTGGTACGATTTGTAATGAGTTTTACAAAAAATGATGACTGAGATGTGTGAATTCGGAAATTGTGGTATAAATAGTATTACATAACTATTACTAAAGACGTAAATGTTGACGTGCTGTTTTAGCACCACTAGATTTTTCTAGCTGATATTTTCCACAATATTTTTAGCATCCTATGTGCATACTTTCAATATAATGAGTAAAATAGTCGAGTAATCAATTTTACTTTGAAATGGTGTATAATGATATGAAATGTTATAATACCGAACACATCATCTGTGACCGCTCTTATTTATGAACACTTACGTTAATCACTAAAGCATGTACAACGTGTCGATCACTTCTAGCGGGAGTATAACTCATGTTTAACGAAGATACACTTTTGGAAGAACATGGGGGGTGAAAGAATTTTCGACTAAGGTTTGTGGAATGGATCAATCTAGAAAAGAGAAGGGTGTTACTTACTCAAACATTTTAGCAATATAGTGAATTAGCAGAACTTAAGATACACTCATATGGTTGCTATTTCAAGCATATGCAACCCCAATTTGTTTACCTGATATCGTCGCAAGTGCTAGTACGTCTTTATCATTTATTATGTAGATTCGATGTTTAAATCGGAAATTATTTATTTTGCAATGATCAAAGGCACTAACAATATATTATCAATTGCACTATCACAATTACTATATTCTTTGAACAGGCATGCTCTTTTGTTTTATTATTCAAAAAATAGATTTGAAGTCTCTTTTGTAAAAATATATTCCTTCGTTCTCATTCAGAGTAATAAACAACAAAGAAAAGGTAATTATAGCACTAAATGTGTAATTACTACATCATTGTTTTCATCATAATAAACAAAAAATCACTTTGATTATTTTAGTTTATTGTGTTATTGTTTAGAATCCCGAAGTCTTAAATTGTAATCTTCAATTCTAAAAAAAGAACGTTTGAAAATGCAATTATGACGCTGTCGTCGTTTTCCGTAATTAGAAAGCCTGACATGAACGTGCAACCATAAAGTAGGGTTTCTCTCTGATTTAGATATTCTAGCTTGTTTTTTCACGAGAGAACACTATTCTTTTTCTTTTGGCGCCTAGCCACAGAGTTGATTGTTTGATCAAGATAGCATCATACATATCGACTTTTTGTCGCTTAACGTCAAAATTGTTGGTGAGAAATATTAGAAAGAGTTTTCCCTTCTTCATACTGGCTGTACTTCACAGGAGAACTTTCTATATGAGGATAAATGTATACTACATTTGCGCTCTGAACATTGCGCTCTTTACATTGCGCTCTGAAAGTGTTAAAAAATTTTCGGTAACCAAATACAAACACGAAAGAACTTTCATTCTAGTTTCTGTTCTGTTAAATACGAATTATACATATTTCATTAAATTGTCTATATTAAGAAAAGAAATCAACGTACAAGAAGCCAGAAAATTGAAGACATCCATACCTTCATATTACAGAGATTAACTAAAACGCAAAAAACCTTAATGGTTGTGTAACTCTTCATATATATTGAAATTAAACGAAACATAAAAAACATGAAATTAATAATAGTGTTCAGGACTTTGGTCGCATTTTGCTGTTCTTCTTAGACGTGACTTCTTTTCTTCAACGAGCAAGCATAAAAGAATCCACGTGTAAGCCGACTCAAAAAAGAAAGTATTTTGAAATTCGCCCTCTTACAAGAATGAAAATTTCTATAAAACCATCTCGCCAGAAAATTACCCTTTAGATGAGGACTCGATCCCTGAATGTACGATATTGTTAAGCATATGAAACATGAAGTGAACTTAATCCTCCCAATAGAAATACGTTTATATTACTGGAGAAAAAACAACCTGAATCAGAAGTGCTTGATAAATTCACATAATTCGCAACTGGCACTGACTATCACGTTCTGAAGATCAATTTACATACTAGAAATCAACTACTTGTTGGCAAGAATTATTCCTTTTTTATTAATTAAATTAAAATTGGATAGAATGAATAAATAAACATAAAAACTCAAAAAATGTCATTCATAATATAACCTTCAATAAATATGTTTTCTTTCCATTTTCAATGTGAGTGAAGCAATGTGTAATTGCTTTATCCAAATAACACATTCTGTACTTGCAATAGCCCAGGCAACATTTTATCCGAAGTTACTTCATGTTTTGAAGGCACAGGCCAGTTGTAGACAGCAACGGGGCAAGGGCGAGTTGTCTTTGGAGGGGCGCCGACAAGTTGATGCAGTTGATATTTCTCAGACCGAAAAATATATTTAACACTATTTTAATACTTTTTTAAAATCATTAAAAAAGTAATCGGAATAAAATTTCATTACTAATTAAAGAGATTTTTAAGACAATAATTAATTAAATATTTACAAACTATGTTATAAATTGACTGATTTTTCCTCAGTGAGATACGAAAGACATTTAGGCCTATCACTTCTATCCCCTCTGTATATGCGTAACATTCTAAGGAAAGATGAAGGTATGCTCCATAGAGCATCAGTGTTTTACTGATGGATATGGAATTACCGCAGGGGTGCGTTAAGAAAAACGTAAGACGAAAAACAGAAGTTCGCAGATTATAGCATCTTCGAAATATCATACATATATATGCAAGACGCATTTACGGCATGACACACCTTGCAATCGTGGAAAACGCGGAAGCGATATATAGAGCCTTAAAATCAGTTTTTTCTGTCCCTGCAAGGGACGCAAGTTGCTTTTGGTGCCGTTCCCTATAAAAAAACGAGACCTTTTTGTTCTTTCTACGACATTTGATGATGTATCCGACACTCCGAAGCATGGATTACTAGAAAGACTTTTTTTACTTTTAAAACAA
The DNA here is from genome assembly GCA_038098605.1 of Gryllus longicercus. Classification (NCBI taxonomy): domain Eukaryota; kingdom Metazoa; phylum Arthropoda; class Insecta; order Orthoptera; family Gryllidae; genus Gryllus; species Gryllus longicercus. The sequence continues at coordinate 4,431,175 of JAZDUA010000068.1, forward strand.
TTTCTTTAAGTTACATTTCTTGAGATTTCAATGTTTTCGCGAAACATATTTTGGATTCTTCTATTAATTTCAATTTTTTTTCGGTCTTCTGAATACTCAGATATTTAGAACTTAATCATTATAATACACTAAGAGAATAATAGCTTCGTACTATTTTTTGGACGATATCAACACAAAACCTCGTAAATGTGGTAGGTGCGCAATGAGTTATTCGTCATTGATATATGAAACTGATATGACGGGTGGGGCATAATTCATGGTAACTATTATTTGTGAGATTACGACCACGGGTGAAAAATGTGAAATACAGACATTAAAGAACAAGATATGAACCAAATGCATGTGCAACACACCGAAATTGTGTTTCTAATTTGTATTAAGGTATTTGAAATGCGAGTTTTGGCTTCATGTTCGAAAGCATTTTAGCATATACGAGTTCACAACATTCCTAAAGCATTATTCGTACATACCTGTCCTAAATGCTCCACTAGGCAGATTCTCTGTTACCGCCCCTGCCACATCTCTCCGCGCACTTAGAGATCGCTACGTGCGTCGCTGCCCACAGGTAGCAGGGCGTCCTCGCAGAAACTCTGCTGATCTTGCGACTGTCCGGTATGCAAGGGCCGAATACCTAACAGAATCCACCAATTCTCTGTGGCATTCTCGGGCGTTTCTTCCGTAGAGAACGGCCAACTTCGTGTATGAGGGTTGCTCGAAACGGGTTGCATTCATCTTGCATGGCGACAATCAGACAACTGATTTCAAATTGCTCTATGAGCTAGTAGAGACACTCACAGCTCCATCTGTTGATGTGAACAGATATTAGTTCAGCATGTGATATACGTGAAAAATAAAATTGTCTGATCCGATAACATTTCTTTAAAAAAATTGTTGCCAAGACTGATCCTATAACGTTCTTTTAGAAAAAAAAATTGCAATGACTTCAGCCTCAATCCTCGTACAAGAAGCAAGCTGCAGAATTTCGTAGAGAATGCCAGGGTTGCCAGATTTGGCGATTTCTCGCCAAACTGGCGACTATTCTCAATTATTGGCGACAAAAATTTACATTTGGCGACTTGGCGATTTTTTGGCTACTTCATTTTTTAATTAAACAATTCATATTTATATGCCTGCGATAATAAAAAGCAAAGCTTTTGAATGTAACCAATGATGTAGTAATTCTATTCTAGTTATGTTGGTACTACTGTTCTTGAATACTGTTATGTTGGACACTGCCACTATTGGTATTAAACACTGAATGGGTTTAATAACACTCATAGTGTATTATTGAGCTATTTCATCAGTAGAGGATGGTAATCGTGCTATGAGTTTGAGTTTGATTTGATTAACTTAACTTGGCTGATTCCCATTCAAAGATGCCGAAAGTTTTAATGAGATGTGTTTTTTATTAACAGCTTATACCGTTTTGAACTTTGGCGGTTTAATGGCGACATCTGTCGAATGCTTGGCGACTTTTGGCGACATGTGGCATTGTAAATGGCGACAAGGCGTGATAGTATTCTGGCAACCCTGGAGAATGCTACGAACAAAGCGGCCGCACGTGCAACCCGCAACACACGTCACGCAGTAAATCACTATCGCAAACCACATTGTGCGTAACTCAAAAACTGTACATTCTGTGCTTTAAAAAAATGATTGATCAATTGATTAGTGATTCGGAGTGAGTCAACTGCTAAGGTCATTATTCCCTAATTGTAGTGCATGCTTTTCCTTTGGAGGTGACTTATCTTCCTCCCCTAGGTGGTGAGATCCGTCGCCGACCTGCCCGTCGGCTAGTAGGGTTATTCCCAACAAGGTATCTCCCACCAGCGGAGCATCGCCTCAACCGCGACAAGTTTACAGCTCCCGACCAGTCTCCGAGCATGTGTGGTAGCGAAGTGCATCTAAATGTCTGTGTAAGTATGGGGTTAGGTTTCGACAAGGAAAACGCGGTCCGTGGCTCGTTTGTTAGGGTTCTGTTCCGCCATTCACCTGGTAATGATCGGAGAAACCACGGAAAACTACTGATACAAGCTAGAATTCTCCTCCAGACAACGACAGAACTCGCCACAGCTTTCTCGCTAGTGTCAAAGTCTGTTATAATCATAATATAGAATAAACCAAAAAATAACAATTCTTGCCATGCAGAAGGCTAATTGTATAAAACCACAATGTCTAAAAGTATGTAGCAGAGTCGCTTAGCATTTCAATGTTTATTTACTTTCATATTTAATAATATGTAGTAGAGGTTAGTAAAATAACGTACATACTACTCGTATTACATGTGTATTCATATTTTTTAACCGACTCCTACGATTGTAATTACGTTACGAGTTGTAACTGTTGCTATCTATATTGTTACTAAGCGCCTTCCTTGAGCAGAATCGCGAGGAGTGGCTTTCGCCGCACGCGCCTCGCTCTGGATCCGCCCGGGGCGAGGGGCGAGGGGGCGAGGGAGTGATGGGGCGAGGGGGCAAGGGAGTGAGTGAGTGAATGAATGAGGGGGCGAGGAGGTGAGGGAATAAGGGGGTGAGGGGCGCGGCGAAGGACGCGCGAGTGCATCCGAGACGTCGCCGCCTCGCGGCTGAGGGCGCCCGAGATCAATACCTGATTTGCCCGTTTCTACCTCTCTGCACGGGGCGGTGGGGTGAGGCAAGAGTGGCGATCGCGGAATGCCTTCCGCTCCCACACTGCGCCGTCCGCACTCGCCCCCCCCCCCCCCCCCGAGACGCTCTTCGCATTCCACGTGAGCCGCCGGTATTCAAATCTGCGTCCGTGCCGATGTCAAACCATCACCGCTGCCCCAGCCGCTGCTCTCGCTGCCGCTGCCGGCCCTTCCATCAACACCGTCAATCTCGCTGTCGACCTCCTCCTTGCCCTTGTCCTTTCCTTCATCCACGTCCTCGCCCTCGCCCTCGCCCTCGCACCCTTCTCTATCAGTCACCGAGAAGGACAGAGTGAGCAACGGTTGCAATTAACCTGAGGGCTTGCGCTTGAACAAGCATTAGTTTCAAGAGAAAATAAACTGGAGAAACATTTTGTCTTGAAATTCAGTGCAGAAACGACTTAAATTAGTTATTTGTACACTTTTCCATAAAAAAATCTAAAAGAAACATGGAGTATTCGTTTTGTAGTAGCTCTCGCATTAATTATTTCCAGTTTGTTACTTTCTTTCTAAAAACAGCTTTCCTGCGTATTACCTCGGTAAATTATAATAGTGTTCTACGTGATGGCTTTGTGTTTTTTCCTTTTCCAGTAATACATAGAATAACGTGTTCCCAATTCGCTAGCCCTAGCGCTGCAAAATGTTTTATCAGATATTACACTTACTCATCTTGGGAAGACGAATAAAAACCACGAAAAAAACAATAATGGAAATTGTGGAGGGTAAAGTCTTAGAGGGATAGTAGAAGAATCATCGGGGATGAAGTTAGACATTTGAACTAAATTGTTTACTGCAATATCACCTCAAGAGACTAGGAATAAAAAAGTAAATCTACAAATAAACAAAACAAAGAGGCAAATCATGGATCCTTTTTTTGCATAATGAATTGATATCGTGCGATAGAGATTTTCGCAAAATTACACAAATGTAATAATATTAAAATATCTCTTAGATTGTTAATATTTACATTGTATGCTTTTTTATAGTTAATTGAATTTGTGAATACAAAAGCCTGAAATTATGTCTTACGAAGGTTCTCGAAAACTCAATTGTTTCTTAGAAAAAAAGCTCAAAATTCCTCATTTTCATAAATATTCAAATTATTATGTTACATAACTGTAACATAATACTTTGAAACGTTTATATAGCATTATATTTAAATAGTACGTTCGAGAGATTAGATCTTGTGTGACAGGGGCATGGAGCCAGTGAAGTACGTGGACACTAAGCCTATGGGTTCGAAACTCGCATAAGACATAAATGTTTTAAGTTGCGTTCGTGGCGTGGTGGCCTTTCGAGTCTTTCCCGTATTACATCTGAACCCCAATCCTTCGTAATCTCTTGTCCTGTCAGGCAAATTTGTTTGATATGTATGTGTAATTGAGGTACTAGAGCTCACATCCATGATGCAAGCCCTGAGTGGGGCCAAGATATAGCACGGGAAAATATGTAAAAGTATAGATCGGCCTAAGCAATGTTCGAGGAACGCGAGGATGCTCTTTACTGCGCATGTCCTCAAAGAAGCTGTAGGTACAAAGTCTTGCCTTAGTAGATATTTAGGTGCCGATAGATATCAGCTGGGAATAGGGAGGGGGAAAACCGAAAAGCCAGACCAGAGTAAAGAAAGCAGAAAACTAACTAATTCAAGAAAGTATGTGCTATTCTGTAGCATCGATAGTTATACCGCTGTAAAAGCAATTAAAAATACTATAAGATTTTTATTTTAAGAAACAGTATTTCTGTCTCTCTCTCCATGTCTCTCATTCTCCCTCTATATATCTCTATCTCATTCTCCCTCTATCTCTCTCTGTCATTCTCTCTCTCATTGATTCTCTCTCACTCATTCGCTCTCTCACTCAATCGCTCTCTCACTCATTCGCTCTCCCTTCAAAGCCACTAAGTTTTGACAATAGAAATATTGTGACATTTAGTTTTCACTCTACTTCCGACTGCCCGTGCACTGACGAGCTTCCGTCCATCTCTATGAGATGCTGCTGCCATGTTACCAGCAATGCAGTCGCTGGCGGGTGCAGCAAGTGGGTCAGCGCGGGAACACAATCGGCGCACTGCCAGCGCTTCCCTCGCAGCCGCTCATAACGGCAGGCGGACGCGGTGCACGCGACCCGATCGCGCGGTGGCTGCTCGCTTCGCCGCCGGCTCGCCGCCCCCTAAAGGGGTCAACGCGTTGCCGCCAAGCAGCGATCAACACGCCCCGCCTGCCCTCTGCGAGCTGGAATGCGCAATATGGCCGCACGACCTGGGAGAAACACGCCAATGCCATTGTGCTTACTGTGATGAACTTGGTCATTCACCCGAGGTTCGGTAATATTACAGTGTCATTCATGCACAACAGCAAATGAATTTCAGAAATTTTTTGGTGTTCCTCCAGGTATAAAAAACGCTATTATACATGATGCATAAAAGACTCCTTATGAAGAAAATGCGATAGAATGAAAATAAAGAAATATCCATTTAGGCATGGGAGCAAGATAAAATTTCGCCTTGTACAAAAAACGTACCATTCATATGGATTTGTTAATAAACAGACTAAGAACTAGTGTATTGTTTTAGAAATGTAAGATTGGTACAACGAACTCTTTCAATCGCAAGCAGCCACTGTGGTGAACCTTAGCTACACTTAAACTCACCCTACACGATATTAAGTACGCGTGAACATATCAGTCTTTATCCTGAAATAAACATTCAAAAAAACCATCTCAACGATACAGTTTAAAATATCTAATTCTAAGAAAGATATTGTAAGAATATTATTCATAAACGAGGCGAAATTTAAAATGCGCAAAGTCGGAAAAAATATCATAGGTAATACCACGAGTACTTTGAAAATTGTCGATAAATCCCCAACTTTCAAAACGAGAAGAGGATTTATTCGAGAATTTCGAAAGCACGAGTGGTATTTAATACGACTATTCCACGAGTGAAATTATGTCCAACAGAGGTCCAAAATGGCCTAATATTGAAAATATGTTAAAATAAAAGAGGTTATGTCATAACAAATATGCGGTATATTGGACATCGACATAGCGATCGCTGTATACCGCCTCCTAAGATAGATGAGTCACACTTTATATTCGGCCCGCAGGGAGAAGCGGTAAGAAAAGCGATTAACTTTTGAGATACACCGCCTTGATTGGGGCATTTTGTATGCGTAGTTAAACACTATAGTTTTTAATTTCATAAGTCAAAGTGATTTGAAGATGCTACTTAATAAAAACAATGTGTTGCAGTATCTAATTAGCATAACTTCCAAAATAGTCGTAAGAAATCTAATGTTTTAATGTATTATCAACGTCACCTGAAACTATTAACAAAGACTTTCTCGAATCACGGTACTTAGGATGATATCTGTAAATGGACAACAGCAAAGAGATTTCATGAAATCATGTCAAAGAACAATCGTTTACTTGCTTTTATGTACTTTCCTTGTTGATTTCAAGATTATGTTTTGTAATATTATTCATGAAAATACGTTAGCGATGTATTATAAGTTTAAGACTTAAAAAGTAGCGACTTTCGCATTCAAGAATAGTAAACAATAAGTCGAATACTTCGAATTGAAGGCGCATAAGTACAATCTAAAGGAAAATAACGATATAGCCTGGAGGGGTACAAAGTATATGCGGTAAAAAATGCAGAAATCTCTGGCCTCTGGCGAGAGTCAGTCACACGACCTGAAAGTTAAAACATCTCGGAAAAACAGTTATATTTCCTTTGTCCTTTTCCAAGAATACACTTTTGGAATTTGTCTCTCAAAACATTGTTTTTTAATGCCACATAACGTAGAAGTTTCCAAATGTAGATGCTCATTATCCAAGTTCGCATTTGGAACGGAATCGCATCTTTGTGAAAAACGTACTGGAGCTTCATGCGATATGTTTCCTAGTGGGTACAAAACACAGTAAAGACTCGATTTTCAACGTGCTTCAAACTCATCTGTAAAATAATATGATTCTAAAACATCAAAGAGATTGTAGGCAGAACGCCACAGCATACGTAAGCATACGTAATATTGGGTTTTGCCAGAGTCGTATAATGGCAATGAAATACTTACCGGAAAACTTTGAGTAAATGACACACGAGGGACAAAGACTCCCACCAAACGCTTGAACGTGTTAGGTGAAGAAACAACACCGAAATAAGTTGGCATGTTGTGCTTACTTTTTTTCTTTTAATTCGTTTGCTTTTGGAAAGTTGGTAAAAGATGTATTTCTCGCTTAGACGTTGAAGTAAAAGAACTTCAAAATATTGTAATGACCTTTAGAAGTGATTTTTTGTTGCTTTTTGTAAAATTTTGAGTGAGTTTTTTTTTATTTCAGAAAATGGTGGTGAATGATTGTTCGAAGCACATGGCTGTACAAAATCTTTACATCCTTCACAGTTTCACAAGGGGTTACATATTAGACGCCTGTGGAGCTACAAAACGCTTCTATATTTCCAGATCATGTAAAGATGGCAAATGAAATTTATGAGTTTGGCAATTGTTCTTAAAGAATATTTTAAATTTTAATAAACATAAAGCAGGATTCTAGCATCTACTAAGAAATCAAGCTATTCTGTCCCATAGAAGGACGTCATATTACCAGGTCCTGCGGTGAGATTGAACATTTTTGCTGACTAAAAGTTTAGCTTCTTTTCTGTCGACATACAACTTATTGCTCCACTTACTTATTTAGATCTAAGATTCACACTTGACAAAATATTCACGTATTCGGCAACTATTTCCTTTCTTTCTTGTCTTTAAGTTCATAATAAATTTCTAACACAATTCCCATTCCATTAGAACTGACCCAAAATAACGTCATATCGCTTTGAAGCTATTTCACCTTTAAAAATGTCATTAAACATTCGACAGAAACTTGTTAATAGAAAGGTTGTGTTTCAAAACGCCAGTTTCACAAAAGAAATTCCGTTTTACAAACCATTACAATACTGATATGAAAAGAGATGAAACATGAATAATCATATTCGATCCTGAATTTGCATGAAAGCAACAGAGATAGCCAAAATGCCGGTGGCTGTTTAGGTACAGATATATACTGTTATCACTCGTCAACATCAGTGACAAGACAAAGCACGAGTGCATATGATGCCAATAAAGAGGCCCCCGTGATGTTATGATATCCGAATGAAGCGTGTTAAAACAGGGTGCCGTAATAAGGGTTGCGTTAGTAACTAAACGCACCTGCCCGAATGAGATCACAGCAGTTTTGTTCCGAGACGGGAGGAGGCGGAGGGGACGAAGTGGTAACGAGAATGAAGTGTTTAATAAACACGTAAACTACCTATAGATCGAAAGATATCACCCAAACACTTCTGTTGGACGCAATAGAGGGCCCACGCACTCAATAATATTGCGTGCATTCAGCAGATGCAAGGCTGGGAGATAAATGTATGTGAGAACAGATGAATGTGCAGGCGTTATTAACCAGATGTAACGCATAAAATCTCCACAAATGCTTGCGGCAGCTTGAGTACGAGGTAAATGTGTGTGAACAGAAATTAGCATTCCATGGTGACAGTCGGAATAGTCCTAGTTACTAGAAATCTGAGCCCTTTCAGTTGTTTCTGGTATACTTGTGGAATTTCACGATCATTGTCATTCACAGGTCGAATTATAAAGCGATTGGGTTTGATTGACTAGGTCGTAAGCAGGTGTCATCAAAATGTACTTACAAATGTATTTTTAATAAAATTTATTTCCAGAATTGAATTTAAAAGGTGACACAAATATTAATCTTGGGGTATGGCGAAATTACAGAAAGAAAAATATTAACTTATAATTAATGCTATTGAAAAAGAAGTAATGTCTTAAGATAAGTACTACTTAATTCTCCATTTATATTTTATTCACGCATTGTAACCATTAAAATCCCAATCAATAAGTTAAAATTAATTTAAATTCCTGTAAAATCATGATGTAAGCGTAAGTAGTAATACAAAATACTGATGTGAATTGCGAATAATTTCTTTTATAAGTTCAAGCAAAGTTTATATTATATTACAAGAAGACCTCATATATCCAATACACAATTTCCAATTCATGTAAATATCTACTTAAATTTAATTTTATAAATTTAACTAGAAAAAACTTGTAATTTAAGCGAATTCATATAACGAACGTGTACTGTGAATACTAGTTTAGAGAAGCGTCTTCGGTGGATATTTTTACGTTAGAAAGTTTTATATGTGCTTAGCAAGTTCACAATAAAAATAAATTTTAAACATTTTATGGTTGACCGGCACATCCATTTTCCGGTACAGAAAGTTACATGAAATAGTATGTTAGTAGAAATAGTAGTTTGTATCATTAACAAATAAGCTTTAATTATAATCAGTGTGATGAATTAAGTCGTGACGATTCTTATAAATACTGAAAAAATAATGTAGATGCATTGAAACTATGAAAACCGTGTTTTTCTACAATTGTTTCAGAATATTCTAGAGGGATCCGGCTAAGAATTGTGTCAATCAATTTGTCTTATCCAGAGGAATTAAATGGCCTTCTCTGTAGGTGCCGTAAATCACTCGTAACGGGTTTTGAGTTGCTTCACAAAACAAGAAAGCCAGTACTTCAGATAAATTTCTTGAAATCGTGTCATTAGACCGGTAAAAAACACGATTAGTTCTTCACCAGGAGACTAAGATGCTCAGAATGACACCTCATTCGTCTCGATTAGCGGACCGGAAGAGGTCTGATCGTGAGTGTCGGACGGGCAGACGAAGGCAGGTTTCTCGGTAACGATTTATAACAATCGATGTATGCATCTATTCTATATATAAATAAAAGGGAATGTGTGTTATATGTCGAAATCAATGGAAAAAATTACTAGACCTGTTTTGCTGAAATTTTCACACTTCGTTCTTATTAGTAATGGGAGTGTTTAAAGGACAGTTTGAAGGACATATCGGGCAATTGTGATGTTCATTTATTGGTTTACGACGACTCACGCGCCCATAACTCTAGGAAACCCGCTGCACTGTCAAGGATTAAGAGCGTCTTCCCTGCATACAAGTTTTCTGTCCTTGCGATTGTGAAATATCGACCGGAATTATTACTTGAATCTCGAACAAGTACATCAAATTTCTCCAAAGCAGTGCCATAGCCAACGCTTGCCTAAATTTAAGGAAGAACGTTTTAACAATAGGATACTCGACAATCTTGTCCGAACAACGACTTTGACACACTCATACCTTCTCATGGAACGTCTTTCATCTATTAGAATTTTTGCATAGCATAGCGTAAAACGTGATTAACAATCACGTGACCAGGAGTGTGTGATACGTAATACATTGCAATAGCAAAGCATTGCCAGGTGTACTAATTATAAAATGGCATATAGTATGAAATAAAAGAATGAAAAATTGTGGAAAAATAAATTAAATATGTTTCACATGGATAGTTTATGCAGTAATCTAACGGGTGTTCATTCTTTTTAAAGAAATTACGTCTAAGAGAACATCAAGTCTGCTGGACAGTTTATACCTATAGCACCCAACCCCCCCCCCCCCACACACACACACACACAAAAATTAAAGTTGTGCCACAGGATAGATAGCTTATGCAAAATCAGGCTTTATTTCCCCACACTTGACGTATTTTTAACAAAGATGATGTCACTAAACTATCAAATAAAGTTAAGCGAAACACCTCCATTATTAAGGTGTGCGTGAACAAGGGTGAGAATGACCACGTGTACATGTCAGCCGCGTTCGTCCGCAAGCGTTTGACCCTCGAGCGGGCGCCGCTAATCATTTGTTTCCCGGTGAGTGACAGGGCGCCGGGCCCAGGGCGAGCGCCCTTCGCCACCTCCGGCCCTTAAAGGGAATGTGGCGAGAGCGCGGCACGCGACGATGCGAGGGAGGGAGTGCGTGTGACGGAAACGAAGGAGCAAAGAGGCGGCGAGCAGGGAGCCGGGACTGGTGCGCGGAGGAGGGGATCAGGGACAGAGAGCAGAGCGCGCAGGCGTGGTGTGGGGACGGGGATGGAGGCAATGGGATGCGATGAAAGAATGCTTTGGCGTGGTGCGGAGGCGGGATGCTGACGCGGGGACGGGGGTGGGGTGTTGTTTTTTTTCTTTTTCTTTTTAGCCATTATGTCCCGTTAAGGACAATTGGCTTGGGAACAGTTAGATTCCGGGGTTCATCCTAGTCGGTCACACAAAGAGGAACCTGCGACGATGCGAGGGAGGGAGTGCGTGTGACGGAAACGAAGGAGCAAAGAGGCGGCGAGCAGGGAGCCGGGACTGGTGCGCGGAGGAGGGGATCAGGGACAGAGAGCAGAGCGCGCAGGCGTGGTGTGGGGGCGGGGATGGAGGCAATGGAATGCGATGAAAGAATGCTTTGGCGTGGTGCGGAGGCGGGATGCTGACGCGGGGCTGGGGGGTGGGGGTGTTGTTTTTTTTTCTTTTTCTTTTTAGCCATTATGTCCAGTTAAGGACAATTGGCTTGGGAGCAGTTAGATTCCGGGTTTCATCCTAGTCGGTCACGCAAAGAGGAACCTGCGATGTCTTGAATTCGCTTAATCTTCGTGATTTCGCATAGTTAACGAATTGAATTGAATTGAATTTGTCTTATTTTACGTGGCGAGACTCGGGCCATCAGGCCCGCTCTTCCGTCTGACCACGCAAATTTCGCTACGCTCCTTTCACCAACTAGCAGAGGAAGGAGGTATTTCTTGGGCGAGAAACAGGCGATTTTGAATTTAGCTCAGAGGCGTCATTTAGGCTTGAGGATCTTTTACATGCAAGTAAATCTACTAACATGGGACAGCCGGCTTTACTTCCCCGGCTTTACTTTCCGAAGGAAGGCGTACGGAGGATTTTGTCGCCCTAAAAATCCACGGCTTCGATCGGGTTTGAACCCGCATGCTTGGGTATAACAGTCCGGTACGCTAACCGTCACACCATCGCCGCCATCACGAATTCGGCTAGCGACACCGTTTTCGCGATCGTGGCCTTTCAATAGAACCATCCCAGCATTCGCTTGGATGACCGAGGAAAACCACGAAAACCCCGGTCATGAAGGCCGACGCGGAGATTGACAACCGGCCTCCCGAATACGAAGTCAGAGTGTTACGCCCTGAGCCACTTCGCTCGGTAGTGTGGTAATTGAAAGACTGCATTGGAGAGGTACATGGGCAGGGAGCAGTGGTAAGGCTGGTGGCGGTATGTAGTAATGCGGTGCGTTGAAATACTGCGTTGGTATGGTGCGTAGACAGGGTACTGTGGCGGGGGAGGCGGCGGAGAGTGGCAATAGGGGGTGAGCAAAGGACGGAGGAAGGGTGCAGTGATGGGGATGGTGTGGAGTGTAGTGGTGAAGTGAGATATCTAGGTGGGGTAGTAGTGAGGGGAGAAGAAGATATGGGGAAGTGGCGGAAAGGATGGCGGGTTGTCGTCATGGGGGCGATAGCAGGGTTCGAAAGGTCAGGTGTGCAGGCGGGGTGCACTGATGACGTGCGATCGTGTGGTGTGGAAGTGAAGTTGCGGTGGCGGGTTGCGGTGGCGGGTTGCGGTGACGGGTTGCGGTGGCGGATTGCGGTGGCGGGTTGCAGTGGTAGGTTGTCGTGGTGGTGGTGAGCGCTAGCGCGGTGCGGTGGCGGTGAGAAGGGACCAAAAGCGGTGGTGGAGATCAGTGGCGGAAAGCTGTGATCGGGGGAGCCGTGGCGGGATGTGATGGCTAGTTGCTGTGGTGGGATGCGTTGCCGGTGTGCAGTAGCGGGTTGCTCTAGCGGGTTGCGGTGGCGAGTTGTGTTGGCGGGTTGCGTTGATGTGTTGGGGAGGCGGGAAACGATTGCGGGTTACGGTGGCGGGGAGCAGTGACGAGAAGCGGTGGTGGGAAGCAGTGGTGGGGAGCTATGATCGGGGAACTGTGGCGTGATGTGATGCCTAGTTGCGGTGACGGGTTGCGGTGGTGGGTTGCGATGGCGAGTTGCGGAGGCGAGTTGGGGTCGCGGTGGTGGAGGGGTGCGGTGTCCGGGAGCAGTTACCAGGAGCGGTGATGGGGAGGGGTGGCGAGGAGCTGTGGTGGGATTGGCGAGTTGCGGTGGTGAGAACCAATGGCGGGAGGCGATGACGGTTTTCAGTGGCGGGATTCGGTGGCGAGATGAGTTGGCAGCATTCGGGGAATGGGGCGGCTTCGAAGCGCGAATGATGGTCGAGAAACGGTTCCTGGGCGCGAGAAACAGGACGGGTGCGGGGTGGAGTTCTGGGGCGAAGAGTGAGAGTGAGGGGGTTGGGGTGAGACTGGAAGGTGGGGGATGCAGAGATCCCAAGTTCTGAAATATGAATTCCAGAGTCTCCGGGAAGACGAGGTTTGGTCGATAAACATTCTTGACTGCGAACGGAGATGCTTTCGAAATGGGTTTCCAGCGCGGGCTACAGGCAGTTTCTCCTTCCCGCAGGCGCTACCCGGCCCAAATGCAGTTACACTTGTATATACGGTTCTTGAAAGAAAGAAGATCAAGCATTAGGGCAAGATTGATGAAGTTGTGTGTTGTGTGAAACAGTTCTTTGACTCTCGTCGCGTCATTACCGAGTTAATATTGTATTTTAAAATTATGTTTTACCACTTTTTGGTCATTTACTGTGAACACACTTGTATTCAGATTCTAACAGATTATCTGTATTTTGTTATAATATTTTTTCATATAAAAAAATTCTCAAAGATATTTAAATAGCTTTCAGTATTTATGTACGGATATTAATTCAACTGTTCAGCGAAATCACGACCATATGTGCTGCAACGTAAAGAAAACACTGGGGCAACGTGAATCAATGAAGGCTGCCTCCTCGCATATTTCGAACGGTCCTCTAGATATTTGTATGTTTCCATGAATTCACACTAAAATAGTTATTTACCTAACTAGTACAGAAAATGAGTCTGGCGTACGAATGAAGTGTTGACGGAAGAAGCGAAGCAGGAACGGAGTCCGGTACTTTGAAATGTATACGCCAAAGACTCATTATTATAGTATTAATTCACGGAAACGTACAAATGTTCACTCTTGGGATCATTTGAAATACGCGAGATGGTAGCCATGTTGATTAATGAGCGATTTATTTAATTTGTAGTATTCAGTAGTTTCATATGATCCTGACTTTTTTGCAGTACTGTTGTGCAGAACCTACATTATCGACTAAAAACGAAGATATGACAATGTACTCTTGATAAAATTAGAGCGTTTAAACGTTCAAAACGAGAAAATATATAATCCATTTTCATTGCCTGAGACATACAGACAAGAAAGCTGAATTCCTTTCACTCTTTAATGCGTTTATTTATTCTACTTTATAGTGCCAAAATGTTGAGAGTATAGTTCTTCTGTATCCTCTAGAACATATTACATTTAAAATATATAATACTGCATTATTTGCGAATGAACACAACAACAGTAATTATGACGATATATAACAATTTTTCTTTATCGGATCTTCAAGATGGGTATCACAAAACCATACAACCCTTGTCTTCAGCAAAGAAATTGGTCCAGAATAAAATGAAACGTATATAACCATTAATAAAGAAAATCAAAACACTGATGCTTGAAGAGAGAAATAGAAGTCCGCGGCAGGAACAAAATTAGTTTAGTGCTGTTTCTTTCATACCAATTGTAATGATATCCCTATAAATAATGAGAACATATAAAATTAAATATCTCTTATATATCCCTTTAGTTTCACAATAGAGCCATTACGCTTTGAGTAATTGCAACTCAAAATTATTACTGGCAGTTTCCCGGGTGGGTGCAACAATGCATCTATTTACAGCTGTCTGAAGCAATGGTGATGGTATGGACGGGCAGGGGAGAGGCCATTGAGGTAGAGTAGAGCGCCTACATTGAGGAGCAGGATAGAATATGGCAGTGCTGCACTGGGTAGCAGCACAGGACAGGCTAGGGTGGGGTGGGTTGGGGTGGAGTGAATATACTCTATAGCTATGTCACCAGTCAGATAGACAAATGTGATAACTAAATACCCGCTAGTAGTGTGATAACTAAATACCCGTAGTTCTGCTAGTTTAAAAATAATGTCGGCGTGAATACGTCACTAAATCAATTTAAAAAGCATTAGTCCAAACATAATGATATTATGTAGGCATTTTTAAGTATTTTAATGACTCAATATTTTCCTTATAAGAGCCATTCGGTATCAATGAACGAAATGTAAACAGCAGAATCGTCAGTACAAAGGATGACCTGTATACGCAGATGAGATGTTCGTGACTATGAAAGTACAACAATTAACGGCCCCCCCCCGCCTTAATCTGGAAAGGCTTTCTTCCTCCTCAGAAACTAAGAAAACCCTCTGTCAAAATATAGAGGGAAAGGTAACGTCGCTAGTGATAAATAGTGAACCGGAAATATGCTGGATGGAATTACGTGATGTATTATACAAGATAAGTGAAACAACGTTGGGGACCACAAGAGCGCGTAAAAATCCTGACTGGTACAGTGAAAATCAAGAACAAATTAAAGATCTATTAGATGCCAAACATAAAGCCTTCCAATCTCTACAAAATAAAGCAAATGATCTCCACGCTCAAAGTCAATATAAGAAACTTAAACAACAGGTCCAAAACCAAGTGCGAGCCATAAAGAATGCGTGGTGGCGTACTAAAGCAGAGGAAATCCAAGGGTTTGCTGATCAACATGACCAACGAAGCTTTTACAATGCAGTAAAACAAATATATGGTGTCTCCTACAGAAAAATCTGCCCTATAAAGGACAAAAATGGAAATCTTTTAACAGCGGAAGAAGAAATCAGAGAAAGGTGGAAGGAACACTACTCCTCTATCCTAAATCTGAAGACAAATATAGATAAAGAGGTCATTAACCGTATTCCTAAGTACGAACCCGATCAATCTCTTGATCTTGAAATATCCGAGGAGGAAATAAAATGCGCCATCGGGGCTCTTAAAAATCATAAAGCCCCAGGGAAGGACAATATTCCAGCAGAAGTTTATAAAGTTCTGGGGGATACAACTCTGGAGCATCTGAGGTCAGTCTTTAATTTAATTTGGACTACTGGGACTGTCCCACAGGACTTCAGGGATGCGCAGATCATAAATATCTTTAAGAAGAAAGGTAGTACCTCAGATTGCGATAACTATAGAGGCATTTCTCTCTTATCAACCGGTGGCAAGATTTTGGCGAGAGTGATGGCATCTAGACTTCTCAAGCACATGGACCGCCTTATCCCTGAATCCCAATGCGGATTTAGACCACAGAGAGGAACCATAGATCTTATTTTTACACTAAGGCAGCTTCAAGAGAAAGTCAAGGAACAACAAACACAAATGTATATAGCTTTTAGTGATCTCGCGAAAGCGTTTGACTCTCTAAACAGAGAAGCCCTATCATGGAATCATTTGGAGTACCTAAAAAATTTCTGCAGATTTGCAGGAGCTTACATCAGAACAATCGTGCTAATGTAGTGCACAATGGAATACCAACCGAAGTTTTCCAAACAATGACGGGCGTCCGCCAGGGCTGTGTCTTAGCACCCCTACTTTTCACTGTATTTGTTACAGCATTATCTGTAATAGTCGATACCAGGCTGTGTACATGAGGCCTAGAAATAAGACATAGATTTGATGGTGGGCTCTTTAATCTGGGGAGACTACGAGCTAAAACTAGAACGAAATTTATCACGGACCTTCAATATGCTGATGACTGTGGTCTGATATCCGACTCAGCGGAAAATCTACAAGAAATCCTTAAAACATATTCTTGGGCATATCAGGCACTTGGACTAAATATTAACATCGATAAAACGAAAGTCATGTCCTGCCCTCCTAGTGCAACGCAAACGAATATCATGATAAAGGACAGAAAGGTAGAATATGTTGATTGTTTCAACTATTTAGGCAGTGTAGTTAACAGAACTGCGAATATTGATGATGAGGTACGATACAGGATAAATGCTGCATCCAAGACCTTTTGGAGACTACGTGAACGAGTGTTTGACAATCACGATCTATCTGTCCAAACTAAAGCAGCTGTATATCGAGCAGTGGTTATTCCAACAATGCTCTATGGGTGCGAAACTTGGACACCGTATAGAAGACACATAAAATCTTTCAGCTCGCTACAGCAGAGACATCTACGGCAAATCATGAGAATAAAATGGTTCCACAAAGTCCCAAATAAGATTGTTCTCGAAAGAGCCAAATGCAGGGATATTGAGATGCTGATGTCACAGGCACGACTCAGATGGATTGGTCATGTGTATCGCATGGAAGAGAATCGACTACCGAAATGTGTTCTTTATGGTGAACTTGTGAACGGCCAAAGGAAACAAGGAGGACAAATCAAAAGATATAAAGATGTTCTCCACGGCACGCTGAAGCAAGCGCAAGTGCAAGATTCTTGGGAGACGTTAGCATTGGACAGACTGGAATGGAGACGAGTGTGTAAAAACTTTAGTGTTGAAGTACACCAAAACAGAAGAAGAAGAAATGTGCCCAGTGAAGTGTCCGAGTGTCCGGATTGCGGTCGGGTGATCTTCTCGCGGATCGGTCTTTTCAGTCACCGTAAGACGCATCAAACTTCATAGCCATGGACAGTTTTTTTTTTTATTATTGTCTACATGAGTGTAGTTCTTAATTTTTAAACGGAAGTGAAGGTTATTCTTCTTAAAATTTTAAAACTTTTTAGACATTTCATTTCATATATGCAATCCAAAAAATGTGTTTTTATATACTCGATTTCGAGTTCAGCAATGTATGTATGTATGTACAACAATTAAATTATCAAAAACTAATGTACATCCCTGTTAGTTGCTCTGCAAATTGTTAGTTACTTTTCATAATATTGATGAAAGTAAATTCGAACAAAAGAAATTTGTAGAAGCATTATTTGTATCATAATATTTTACATCAGCGAACTGAATTTAAAAAGAATTAATGTTGAATTGAGTGTTTATATCAAAATAACTCTAACAGTAAAATAATACGATCAATTATTGAAATGTAATACGTGTTATTAAAATAAAGCATATTACATTTCATGAAAAACCGTGCGCTGGGACCAAATGAAAACTACCGTGCATTACTCTGGTGAAGCATTGTGGAGCCTGAAGTGATGTTATCACTCAATTGTATTGGATATTTTTATTTAATAATTCACTAATACACAAAAACAGCTTTTGGCGGCATGAAACTCAATTTTTCATCGTACAAATGATACCCAACGAAAAAGCAAAAAATTATCTCTCAAATAAATTACTTATTTTGAGAGGTATAAAAATGTTTTCCCGCGATGCAACGAATATACTATTCTAAGAGTAGATGGATATATTTGCTTTAGCTTAGAGATACAATAATTAATTTATTGATAGATGAAAACAATGATGATTTCTCTGGGTTTAAATAAAATTGCAAGATACATGTATGAACATTTAGTTAGTAAAGATAAATGTGATAGATGTAGTCAGTGAGTTGCCTTTCATCCTTCACCGAGAAAATAAAAACTATGTAAATTGTGGAAGACGACTGCGTCATTCACGTATAAACGAATAACTTAAATTGTTTGACAGAGAGGAAGAAAATCAAAAGTAAGGTGTGTCTACCTTTCTATCACTCAGCGTATGGCTATCTCATATCCCTGGCAATCTGTCGGCCAGTCAGTCTCCCCATCTTAGCTTGTCTTTCTCTGTCTATTCTGTCTACTTATCATTAGTAATGTTTTCTTGACTGTCAATCTATCTTCCAGTCTACCCACCTCCATTAGACTGTCAGTGTGTGATTATACCGAAGGTTCAGGAAGTCCGTGGTCTGCCACTCTGTTTCTTAGTCTATACATTTTTCTGCCTGTTTGCCTACATAACAAAGGTGGAGTGAATCACTGTCTCACTGAATGCCTACTATTCGTCTACCTGCTACAGTAAAATGTGCCAAAAATTGGAAGCCAAAACGTAGTGGTCCTCAACAAATATTAAAACTTCCAAGAGATCTCCAAAGTTCACAACCTTCACAAAACTAATCAATGATCCGTGTCACGAACGGATAACCGGTGGTGCACGTTATGCGAGAACACAAACTTCTGATTTTTCTTTTGCACCTCCATGCTAACGTTTTTCCTCTTCACCTCCCTACAACTTTCAACGTCTCTTTCCTCTTCACCGACCGCCACTTCCATCTCCACGACCACCCGGCGGACCGCATTTAATAACGTACCACCACGCACGCAGACACCGCCTTTGTTCACCACGCAGAACACACACCTAATTGCGTTCCCTGAGATAATTAATATATCTAATTGCATTTTATGTAAATTGAAAGCTTAATATGTAAATAATATTCCGCCCGCTGCATCAGCCCCGTGCAAACGCAGGCAGCGTTGTGCGGTTGCCGAATTCTTCGCGGGACGAGCGGCGTGATTAAAGCGCCGAGGTTGGGAACACTGGCTCCAAACGTTGCTTTAATTTTTTAGAATCCGCGAAATGTGCTCGCATCGCTGTGTACGCCCTCCGGAGGGCTTTCAGCGAGGGGACGAGGCCACGCAGGGAGAGAGCAGTGGTGCCAACCTCGATGGTTCTCCTCACCAAGGCCGGTTCCAGAGGGGGGTAATAGAGTTCTTTCCCGCTCTAAAATTGTACAGGATTAAACATATTTTAAACAATTATTAATGTTATACTAAATGTGTATTAATTTAATAATATTTAAAATGAACGTTTTAAAACTAGATTATTCTTCATGGGAGATAAATTCATTATTTTTTTCTAAGGTATAATTGTAGAGGGGGATTTAGCCCGAAGGCTATTATACCGAGGGAAATACCGAGGTCTATATGCTAATTTTTTACGACCGTAATTATTTTGAGAAAATATTTTAAAAATATTAAGCTGCGGAATTTAAAATTCCTGATACGTGAAGAGTGTTTGTTATTAAAAAATGCCAATAATCAATTATGTGTTTAATTGATGGACATAACTGAACCTAAATTTGTATCTAATTCTGCCAATGAAGCGATTGGAAATATAATGCCAAAAATGTAAGAAAATGTGCGACTCAGCTTATAGCCAATTTAAAGATTGGTATAAAGATAAATAAATGTTGAATATAAGTGATAACGTCATGATGGCGTATTTCAGTACGGAATAAGAAGTACAAAGACATGTATTAAAATTAATGTAAACATTGATATTGGTAAAAGCATGAAGCTTTTTGCTTTTCTCAAAAGAAAAAAAATTGACGGTTACACATAGAAAAATCAAATGTTTTATGGAAAGAGGATATAGAAAATTTTCTAGCAAAAACAGAAGATTTTCACTATCTGAGGACTACTGTAAATAATAAATATATGATATAAAAGTATAAAGTAAATAAATTTGTTGCTTCATTTTGTTATTATTATTTTCAGGTTGCTGTAATATATAGGGTAGCAGGTACTTATTTTTGATAAATCGACGAATTAATAAATTTTCAATTAGAAGATATTCCTAATATTAGTAAATGAGTGAAAATATGTGCACGATTGTCAGATGTGGAGATTTTTTTGTTTAATGTCAGAGATATGTCAGAATATTCAACCCCAAATTACCACCAGACTACCCCCAAATTATCTCCAGACAGCGCATCTACTTAGAGTAGGCTATCTAGTTAGAGTCTCTGAATTCCGGTCCCTGCTTACTAGCGAACCTAGTGAACCCACCTGAGAATTTACCGACGAATTTAAATTTCAATACATATGCAATACCTTCTGGACCTCTGTTTGTAATAAACCTATTACTTACATTTTTATTATTATTGTTATTAATATCGTTATATTTTTTTATTTTTCTTTTCTATTTATGTAGTAATTTGTATATTTTTGGAATATAAATGTAAATGCGCAATAGCATGTGCAAAGCAACAAGCAATACAAAACAGTGATTTCATAGTTTAATATCTGCATTTAGTTGGAGAATAAGACTTCGCATTATAAAGCACAACTTCTCATCACGAGAGAATCGAAAAAAACACGCTTCCACTGAATTTCATAATTTGTGCAATCAGTAAATAGTTTCCCAACCATATACAAAAGTTCCTAAAGACCAAACGAAAACATTTTAAACACTCTGTGAAACATTATAAGTAAACTTTATCGTAACTAAACTAAAAATCTTGAAGACGTATAGACTTTGTTCTTGATATCAAAATGGTTATGACAGGTCGGGTCCCAAGGGGCGCTAACTTCAAATGCCTCCCATTATATCGCAGAGTGTCCTGCAATGTTCCTGTAGTATTTGCTGGTACAGAGCTCCCTGAGCACAGTTGGCAGCACTGCGGAGGTGAGCGTCGCGGCGCTGGCGTCACCCCTCCCGTCTGCAGCAGGGATTTTTCCCCTGATTTCCATCAGCGACCGCCGCAGCTCCCGCCGCCGCAAGATACTTAAATCAGTTCTTTGCTACCGCTTTACCTCCCTCGCCCTGCGCTGCGTTCCCCACTAATTCAATACTTAGGCCAAACGAGGAGACAGGAGGGGAGGAAGAAAAGGCAACAGCAGACTGTTTCCTGTCTAGCGGTAAGAAAATGGAACTCAAGTTTCTGGATGAACGCATGCATGAGAAACGTATTTAGCAGAGCTTACTGTACACCATCTGATGAGCTTATTTTAAACAATTGCTTGAAGACATTAAACACCAAATCAATTATTTACCGAACGTTTGTTCATTTCCATTCCAAAGTCATGTTAAAACGCACTTTTTGATGGTTGAAGAAGGAAATAAAAATTTCTTGTTGTATTCACTACCGAGTCTGGAATGCTAAGAGAGCAACTAAATTACTAGTTTTAATCTTACAGTAAGTTAGAGGCATGACAATTGTAAATTGTTTTTCTTCGCATTTTGGACCGTTAAGTGTGTATAATTTACATAACAATTTTTTTAAATTTTTTTTTGTCGTCTTACTTTCTTGCACACTAAGGTGAACCTCACATGCTAATCTTAAAAATACCCAAACACGTTCGCCTGGTTTAAACATTTACTTTTACCAAATTAATTTCAATATAAATGATGTTGATCACGTCAACCCATTGTGAAGTTTGAATAACATAACCCTTAAACAGGGGCGTCATTATTCAATTGCGCGGCCTCTACAAGCGGGAGAGTTCGTATTTCCACATTTATCAGCGGCGCGAAGGAGATCCCGTAAGAGCACGAGCCTGGGCGAGGAGGACGCGCGCCTCCTTCGGGAGAGGGAGGGAGGGAGGTGGGTGGGTGGAGGGGGAGAGGGAGGGAGCGAGAGAGTTGGTTAAGCAGGAAGGTATCCTTCCGCCGCGGCGCACGTGCCATGTGGAGCGGCGCACCGCCCGCGACCACGCACAGTGGGCCACGAGGCGACGCAGCCACGCCCAACAGGTTCTCTGTGCTCCCGACCAGCGTCGGGACGAACAATTTTGTTTGGAAAAGGCCACAGGGTAAAGCAAAGTTACAAATGTTAATTTTAATCAATTCATTGATAGAATTTGTAATAAAAGTAAAAAAAATTACCATCATTTCATTAAAGGTTTCTACATGAATTTTCATGGTCAATTATCTCCGAGGCCAAAAGAAATAGCTCTATCCTCAGTACTTATGGAATGGAGGTATTATAAATAATGGCACTCGTATAGGTACATAGTGCCACCTTCTACTGGTATTCATTTAGAAATATAGTTGTTTAATTATTGTGGTGTTTAATCATTCATCACTGAAACAGTTTAATCATTGTCATTATTTCATTTACTATAAAGGACTGTAGTTGAATCATTTTCCCTCTTGTATATTGATAGCCACAAGGAATGATGCTTTTGTTATAATGTCCTTTATTTGCATGAGAATCTGAATTTAGAGATATTTGAAAAAACTGGTTGTTAATAAAGTATGTTACAGAATGCAGACGAATGAGTTACTCGTACACCAAGGACATTATAATAATTCTATGATCGAGCGGCGACAGGAACTTTTCGTCCCCTGAGATCTTTAGAATTCGTTAACCCCCGTGGTACATACGACATTTATTCATTTTACCCAATTTTAATGAATCAGATTTATTTGTTTATTAATTAACTTGACTCGGTTTACATTTTCATATTCCTCTCTCATTTATATTTCTCATAATTCCCTCTATAGGAGAATGTGTAGCATCATTCAACTGTTTTCATATTTCCCTCGTAATCACAAGCTTCTCTTTCCAGGTAACTTACGCAGCTTATATGGACCTCCGTAACAAGCAAGGAATAATGTATCAGTGAAAAATAACTATATAATTAAAATTTTATTTCGCATTTTAACATTAGAAAAATATAATTCCAGAGCTCGTTTAATTGATTGATTAATTTATTAGTGATTACGGGCGCATCAACTACCAAGGGCATTAGTCCCGTACGAGTAGTGAATTTTTTCTCGGGATGTGGCGATGATCTTCCCCCTCTGGATGGTGAGATCCAGCGTCGACGCTGGATTCCGCAACCAGGTATCTCCCACCAGCGGGGGAGAGTGATGGGATGATAGGGTAAGCTCCCGACCGCTCTCCCGTCTTAGTGGTAGTGTAGTGCACATAAATGTGTGTAAGTAAGGGGTAGAATAACACATGAATGAAGACGGAAACATGAGCGCGCTGTCCGTGGCCCGTTTGTCAGAGTAATGCTCCGGCATTCGCCTGGTACTGATCGGAGAAGCCACGGAAATATACCGATCAGAGCAGCTCGCCACTAGAATTTTCCCCGACACAGCGATAGAACTCGACCCAGCTACCTAGATAGTGTCGATATTCCTGCCACTGTCGGGACTTGAACCTAGGACCACCCGGTCAGTGGCCCTGCAATGACATCAGTTGATGTCCTGAGCCACCTCTCCCGGTCAGAGCTTGTATTTGGGCCCACTTTAAAGCCGAGTGCGGTGCGCTGCGCGTTCCCAGTAGCGACCCGCTCCGCCCCGCCCCCGCCCCGCCCCCGCCCCGCCCCCGCCCCGCCATGCCCCGCTCCGCCGCGCCGCGCCCCGCCCCGCCCGGCCGCTTCGCCTACCGCCGACGCACAGTGTCTGGCCGAATTTACGACACGCTGCGAGGTGTGAAATGGTGGATGCCCCTTGGGAGCTCTCGACGCCCTCCCCTCCCCTCTCCCTCCCCACCCTACGCCATCCCGCTGCCCGCTCACCACCTCCCCTCGCCCTACTCGGCTCCACTCACACCCTGGGTTCTCGCTCCGCTAGCTCCTGCACTCCGGGTTTGTTGGCGCGTTTCTACGCGCGCCGTCATATCAGTGTTCGTTTCATTCCGTTCCTCCCTCGTGTCCCCTTCTGTTTTCTAGCAAATAGAACCATGTGTTCTGTCATCAATCAAGAGGTGGAAACACACAGTGTCGTGTGTGTCAAATGCACTGGAGTCGGCATTTTCGGTTCGGGGTCCTCGGTCGCCTGAAAATAGCGATTATTTTTATCGATAATTTATTTTGAGATCATTACATCGCACTCTTCGATAAGTTAACACTGTTCTGTTCAATAAAATAAAAATATATACAAGTAGTCTTCTAAATTATCGCCTTTCTTCCGATTTCGGAGATAGCATACTACATTCTACTTTAATAAATGCTAGATGTTCTTAATCCAGTCAAGTTAGTAAATACGTTGTTTATTATTGGGGGTGAAAGAAATCTAGTTTTCAATTGTTGATAAACGCGCATAGTTGGTACTTTTATTCATCATTCAACTCGTATTGCAGAAAAAGTGTGGGATACGAATTTTAAAGTCCAAGAAAACGTGCACAGATTATACTTCTCTTCCGTACGTCACAATCAGTTGTTACTGTTCTTTTCACGTAAAACTAAACTAAAACGCTATCTTTATGGGTTTAGATAATCCACCCTCTCAATCGAAAGCAACAGTAACTTATAATCTTGAAATATTACAGGTTACTCAATCAGAGCAATTAAAACGTATATGATTGAAAAATGCAGAATGGCAAATTGGTTAAAGCGAAGTTCTCGAAGCCGAGTTCTCTCTCCTGCTTTGCGAATCTGCACGCGCTGCTGTTAGCGGAACGAAGCAGAGCTGCGCGTCGCATCGCTCCGGGGGCTGACGTTCACAGAACTACGTTCAATTTGCTCGCACACTTGGCAATACAGCGCATTGCTATTTGTTTGTATTCGGCGGCGGCGGCGTCCAGTTTTGAAACTTCTTTGGCGATGTTTTGTGCTTTTGCGGTAGAATACGGGAGACTCATCGCTCTGAGGTGGAACGAATCCGAATTACAGTCTAAGCTGAATCAAATCTGTTGATCTATCTCTCTCGGATATTTTGAATAATTTATTCAAAATAATAATAGAAATAAAATAAAGTTGATAAATATTGACATGTAAAACATATCTGTGCAACTGTCACAACGTCTCTACCTGTCCAATTTCAGCAAAGTCCTAATACTCAGAAAGCCCCGGCAGCAATTATAGTTGCCTCTGCTGGTAAACAAGTACCTCAAATCTGTATATATTTATGCTCACCCCATTTCCATTAAAAAATCAGTGTTTTGTGAAAATTCGGCAAGTCCAATTTACATGCGTATTATATACAAAATTGATACCATAAATACAACTGCCGGTCTCCTTTTACTTCAATCAGTCATAAATACCAATGATTTGCATTTCCATACCAGTGCGGAGTCCAATTGCACTAACTCCAGTGACATGTGGCATCATCTCTACCCAATTTGATTTTTTGTTTATTTCGTGTTGTAATGCTACTTGCTATCGAATTTCAAAGAGCAAAACAGACGTTCATCTGTAAAAATAATACTCCTACAACATTTGTCATATCAATTTGGTGTATAACATCCATATTTCTTTGAAATTGCAAATTGTTTCGAACGTATAACATTTTACTTCAGGGGTTTTTACCTTTCGTTTTCAGTATTTACAAAAGGAGCCCAAAATAACTTTGTTTACTCCCAAAACATGAAGTGTTCCATCATTAAAAATCACACGCAATCTTACTTCATAACTTCTGAATGCATTGCTTTACCCTTATTTCTCAAATAAGCAAAAAATTAAACCAACTTCCACAGACCCGCCCAAAGAGCTGAATTTAATTATTTGTCTGCACCTCCACAACAATGTTCCGACAGTAAACACAACCGACGAAAGTTTGTTATTACAACATTTAAAAGCTCTCTCTGCCGCACACACATTTTCACGTCAAACATCACGTTAAGATATTTAATTTCCCATATTTTTTTCCCGGGCACTACAACACCTCAGTTGTGAAACGCTATTTATGTTTACTACTTTCTGCGTGTAAAACTTTTACTGCGGCGCCTTCTGTTCGCTCTCTGGTGGCTTTTAAGAATTAAATTAGTTTCCTGCGCGTTCGCAGCAAGCGCGGCCGCGCACGTCACGCGCGCTTTTCGTCTCGCGAGGCGCACGCGCGTCCGAAACAAGCACGGTCGCGGCGCGGCGGCAAAAATTAAGAAGAGCTTTCCAGGTAGAACGCGCGAGCGCGCAGGGTGCAACGGTCGGAAATCATCAGCGGAAGAGCGTAGTCTGTGGCAAAGCTCGCAAATTGGTGTTGCTTTGGATGCCCGAGAGGTAATTTTTAGCTTTTTACGGAGACGCGAGGTTGTGTTTCGGTCGTTTCTGTGACCTCCTTTGGGGGAAGATCGAGTTTTCATCTTTGCGTACTACCAGTGTGGATTGAAGTTGTTCAGCTCTGAGACCTGACTGGGAATTGTAGGTTAACTTGCTAATTCGGTGGTTGCTCCCTCCTAGACAGAAAAACGTGGCAGAACAATTAGAAGTATTTTGTAGGATGACCGGTAGGGGCCGTGTGACACGTACAAAACATTTTTTTTTCGCCATATAAACCGACAGTTTTCGAAAAAGCAATGGAAGACTTTAATAATTCTCGGGGTTACACATTTTACTGCACTGTACTCTGAGTCATTTCGAATAACAGTTACAGAAGCTATACTGAAAGTAAAAACCATATTACACGTATAAAATATACATACACGTACATTGAAAACAAAATTCAAACATGTTTAGTACACAATAAATAAATGACAAAAATGAGTTTGCGGTACAGAATCATGATATATTTTAATGAATATATAAGAAGTATCGTGCATTAAAGTTTAATCTCATCTCGCTTTGATTAATGTATTGCAATATTATTAAGAGCAAACATACCCGATATTGACAAACCAAATCAACAAAAACAGGCAACGGGCGGAATATTGAAGTTCCCTATACAAACGTAACATTTTCTATCAGTTGTGCAAAGAGGAATATACAATATATTAGTGTTTGTATAGTAAAGAGTAAATGTCTGAATGACATCTAATTCATGATCTACATTGAATATGTCAATCTTCATTACAAAGTAAAATATACAGAAGATATTGCTACTAAATATCAAAAGTAATGCTTAATCATTACATTCGTAAAAGAAAATTGTATGTTTTCGTTACATTACAAATGAAGTTAACATTCGACTATGTATTTTGTATGAAAATATTGTTTTCTTCTTTAGACCTAGTAGAACTAGAATTTCGAAAAAAATGTGCTAACAAAAACAAGCAAGTACTTGAGGTGTATACTCAATCTGTACTATACCTGTTTGAAATTTCTTTGATTTATTGACGACTTCTCATGCAAGGCTCAGTATTCCGAGAGATTTCAAACGACTTGTTGAGTCGAAGCCACATCGCGGTTCCTGTACTTTGCAAGGTAAAAGAAGCTCCGAAACGATATTAGGGGGTATCCCATGAATTTTGTCACATCAGAGTAAGTCTCAAGGACTAATGAAATGAAGGTTTACGTGTTCCGGACAAAAAATCACTAATCACTGTGTACACAGTGATCAACATGATTCTGGAAATGTAATGGAAATGTTTTATATTTACCAAGATCTGTACATGTATGTGGTAGGGACATACGCAAAACAAGCCTACGTTCACTTTACCTTAAAATGTAATGCACCACAAATAATTAGAAGGCGTTTGTTATTTTGTTTCGTGTCTTATTTCCTGTATTTTCATCAAGTGACAAAAAC
Source organism: Gryllus longicercus (assembly GCA_038098605.1). Lineage (NCBI taxonomy): Eukaryota > Metazoa > Arthropoda > Insecta > Orthoptera > Gryllidae > Gryllus > Gryllus longicercus. The sequence continues at coordinate 4,458,859 of JAZDUA010000068.1, forward strand.
TTGATGGTAATAAAAGTTTATATGCAAATATTATAATATGAAAATATAAATTATTTCGAGTTGTATCAACTCGTGGAAAAGAGACAATTGAGGAATGTAGCGACGGTTACCATGGACGAACGTTTGCTCGCTAGCAGCCTGAATGTAGACCGGAAATATTAACATGGCTTTCTGGTTATAAAACCAAATTAATAGCGACTTCAAGATATTGGAAGTTTTGCAAACCCTTGGGAAGGTACTTAAAAAAAATCGGTGGTTCTATAGTATGGAATAAGATATTCGCGGAAGTGCAGAAGGTAACATTTGCCAATTGATTCTGGTTACATGACTTCATGAAAAATAATATTTGAATTGTGTTTGATTAAGTTATTAATTTAATTTTCCGCAAGAGGGAGACCACGGACCGTGAAAGGTGGGTGAGCACTCTTTATTATGACGTAAAGTTCATTTCGGGGTATTTCCCCCCCCCCAGATATTGAATTGAATTAATGCCTTATTTTAGTGGCGAAACTGGGGCCATCAGGCCCGCTCTTCCGTCTGACCACGCAAATTTTGCTACGTTCCTTTCACCAACTAGCAGAGAAAGGAGGTATTTCTTGGGCGAGAAACAGGCGATTTGAATTTTGCTCAGAGGCGTCATTTAGACTTGAGGATATTTTACATGCAAGTAAATCTACTAACATGGGACAGCCGGCTTTACTTCCCCTCCGAAGGAAGGTGTACGAAGAATTTTTTCTCCCTTAAAAATCCACGGCTTCCATCCCGCCAACTTGGGTACAACAGTCCAATATGCTAACCGTTACACCATCGCCGCGCGCATGTGCGCATCGCCGCGCGCATTAAAAACGTCTCAAAGGTTTTCAAAGAAAATTGCCCTTTAGGACGAGGTTTTACTGTTCTTTAATATTTTTTAAAATAATATTTCCGTTCTAATATTAAGAACCTTAAAATTAAGAAAATGTCAAAAAAATCAACTTTGGACGGTGATAGATGGCAGCTAGCAAAAGTACATGGCAAGTCCGAATAGCGAGCCGAGACCAAAGGAAATAGAAGTTTAATACGAGAAAGTCTGTGCCATTCTCCAGCACTACTATTTTTGAAACGCTGGAAGGCTTTTGAACTAAAAGGAGGTAGAAAATAATACTAATTACAGTTATAATAATAAAACAATATTGCTCTTTAAATATGGGATTATTATCCAGCATTTTGCTAGCATCTTGTAAGTCGCAACAGAAAAAAAATATAGAAACACGTATCCCGAGGTCTGACAAGTACTAGCCAGATCAGCCTCTTCGCCAGATCAGCCAGATGAACGCTTGTTGACTCTTCCCCATCGATCCGGGCATCGTCCAATTTCCCGGCAGCACAAATACGCGTCTTTCCTGGACAACGCCAAGGGCAAGTGGAATTACTACGAAGGGCCTGCCGCCTTTTTCTTGCCATTGTGCATCTCGGGCTATCGGATTTCCAATTTGACGGGCGCCCTCCGGGCGGCGACGCAACGCGACCGAGACGTCCTACGCGCTGCGTTCTCCCTTCTCGAGCGAGCAGATAATGCCGGGGAAGGGGCGGGTTTGGAGAACTACGTAGAAGCTGTGCGCAGCGATCGTTTTGCAGCTTCGGAGAGCGTGAACGCCGCAAAATGTAAATTTTCGCAATCCCATTAAAATATTTACAATCCCCTGTAACCCGATGCCGAAGCCGGGGCATATGAAGCAGGATCAGAGCGCAGGATCCGATTTTGCGCGTACGGGGCTCACCGGCAGAATCGGGAAAGCGGAGGCGGAGGCACTGTGGGCGGAGACGGGGGCGTCTGCGTAGGTCGAAGCAGCAGAAGTGGAGTTTGGAGCATCGAAGTAACGGAGGAGATATTGCGAGAACCGATTGAAGTGATGTTAGAAGTACAGACCGAAGCGGTAGCAGTGACGGAGTTGATATCAACGTCATAGTGGAGATGAAAACGGTAGATATGATTAAAACTGGAGGTTACGAAGGCAGACGTTGCGTTGCTGAGGACTAGGTGGGGCGCAAACAATGTCGTAGTGATTCATGCAACGCCAGAAAGGTTGTATAGTATTTCACATCATTTCACCACTGTATGTCTCGTACCCACTTACCAAATGTTTTTATCTAGAATTCTTTCAGAAGATCTTAAAAGGTTCCGGCTAAATATAGTGTGAACTTGTCAAAGTGAATAAAAAAAGAGATATCAATCTCTAGCTCTTTTACATCCCCAAAAGGAGTCTTCAAATGTTTTGGAAGATCTAGAAAGAAAAAAAGATATTTTTTATACATGCACATAATAATACATGCACGTAGCTATAAGTAGAAAGAATGTCAGATGCGGTTTGAAAGAGGCTGTCGAGGAAGTGATAGGTGACCGCTGGGCAGAAGTGCAGGTAAACGCAGTAGTGGACGCAGAGTTGAAATGCAACGTCAAGGTGGAGGTGAAGACAACGTAGTCAGAAGCGCAGGAAGATATAGTGACAGAAGAAAGCGAGAAGGTGGGGTCAATGAGAGTCAAAAGTGAATTAACAGTGAGAGCGATGAAAATAATGTGGCGGCAAAAAAGCGAAAACAACATGGAACGTGGAGGTAAAGGGTGGTGGAGTGTCTGGACAATAATCGAACTGAAAACATTTTCGCCTAAGCTTAGGTTTGACAAACAAAAGATTATCAAGGAGTCTCAAGAGATACTAATAGGATAACAATTCAGCGCCTCAAAAACTGTCACTCAATCGGCGTACATATTGTTTTTTAGAATGACAAATCTCTAACAGTTTCATGGTGATGTATGTATTATATCGTACTCCTTCATCATTGCATTAACAGATGTCAAATACTAATGGATGACCTCCCCGCCCGTCATCTTTCATCCGTGATCGATCATTCGTGAGTTCGCGGCTTCATTTCTGCACACGTCAGAGAGATAACACTTTCTCTGCATGAACAAACTCAGTTCGTTCATTAATGTGCGCAGTTTCAGTATTTTTTGTATAAATAAATGGAATGACAGGGCCCACCTCCAATCCTTTACCATTTTGTCCGAATCCATGCAATACGTTTCTACTACATACGTACTACATACAACGCTACATACATGTCTCGTTTCTATCTCTATCCAACCTAGTTTTGGATTACACACTGGGGAGTGCGCTAGTTGCAGCGAGTTGTATGCGCGACCCGATGTATTGTGGGTACAACGCTCGGTTTTCATTTGCGTACTAGGGTTCAAATCCTTGTTTCTCCTTGTCAAACATATCGACGACAAATCGAGCTCGCGATTGGAGTCGTATTCGCGTTTTCCCTGTCTTCTCATCCATCTCCCATCCATCCGCTCATCTCTGCTTCTCATGCATCATATTCGTTGCTTCGCGTATTCCCCACTTCATTTCCATATTACTATCGCATTAATAATTACTGTGTTGTTGGAAAAAGGAAAAAGTATAGTGCAATTCAATTCACACTTTTTCTTCTAACTTCTATGTTATTTCACTGACGAGTGATAATTTCTTTTTTGTATATTAAGATTCAAAGATCTGGTTAAGAGCAGCAGCAGTGAAAATAGAGCAGCAGCAATGAGTATTGGACAGCCAAAAGTGTTGAATAGCGAGTGGGTGCAATGGCCATAATGTGTCTCCTACCATTTAGTTCTCATCCGTCATGCTCATATCTTCTGTATTCTTAAAAGCAACGATATCACAAGATAAAAAGATAGCCATTGTGAGGCGAGAGAAAATTAAATGACAAGAACCTAAATATACAGAAAAAATATAAACTTTGATATTTTACAAATTAACATTCTTTGAAAGTAAATTACCATATTTTTGTTGCTTTGGTGCAATAGCGATTAATAAATAATATTAATACATCATATGACATCTTTTCCGGGAAGTAAAGGGAGCAGCAGGTGTATATATCTGAGAAATGTAGATTTCAATGATTTAGATAGTCGTATCTATGATTAATAAAAGAGTTCTCAGCAATTCAGCAATGCACCCACAAACAAAAAAGTGATGCTATGACAAATTTTGCCAACCATCTTTTGCTTTATGATGCATGTACATATATTTACAACAGAGAATTCCAACACTTCTGACCACGGGCATACTAGTACACATAGCCAACGGCGCCAGCATTGTTTGTGACGAGTGGCGAGGCGACAGTTGCCACTTGTCCGGACAGAGCGGTAGGAGCCATTAGACATATGGGCAGCCGAGTAGGTGGGAAAATCAGCGGAGACTATTCATTGATTACTGATTCCCGGCGCGTCAACGGCTAAGGCCACTGTTCCCGTAAATGTAGTGCATGCGTTTACCGCGGGACGCGAGGGTGAGCTTCCCGATGGCGAGATCCGGCGCCGACCTACGTCGGTTTGCTGGGATGTTCCCCAACCAGTATAACTCCAAGCTTCCGACCAGTCTTCCGTCAAGTGTAGTAGTGTAGTGCATGTGTAAGTAATGGCATAGAACAGGAAGAGGGAGGATATGACAAGGAAGAGGGAGGAATGATCGCGCGCGACCCGTAACCTGTTTGATAGGACACTGCTTTAGCATTGCCTGGTGTTGTTCGGAATAAATATGGAAAACTACCAATCAGAGCAGCCAGCTACCAGAATTCTCCTCCAGACAGCGACTGAATTCGACTCAGCTATGTAGCTAGTGTCTAAAATCCTGCCACCGCCGGGACTCGAGGCCTAGGACCTGCAGTACTACTGCAGTAGTCAGAGGCACTGCAGTGACATCGGTTGATGCCCTTAGCCACCTCTTTCGGTATCGGGGACGAGAGCCCTGGCGAACGGGTGCGCGAGTGAGCGGGCGAGAGGGCGGGTGGGTGGAAAGCGGAGGTTGGGCGGACGCTGCGAGGTGGCAGGGATGTGGAGAGGAGGAGTTGGAAGCAGGACGAGGTTCCGGAGGAGATATCAAACCGTTTACGCCGCGTGAAAATTTAAAGGCGCTTAATTAAAAAAGTGGCTGTGTAAGGAGATCGCAGCGCCGGGTGAAGATATTACCGTGCCGAAAGATTGCGCGCGGCGGCCATATTTTTACGGCCGGGGCGAGGAGGGACGCGGAGGAGCGTGGGGGCGGTGAGAGGCGCGGGGGGGGGGATGAGCCGCCCTCGCGTCGTAAAGGGCGCGTTGGCCGTCACTGGCGCAATTGGTGGCGGGTGGAGAGGGGGGGAGAGGGGGAGAGGAGGGGTGGGCGAAACACGAAGCGGATGTGTTGTTGAGAGGGCGGGTAGTCGGAGAGCGGAATCTAGATGAGCAACGGAAAAGTTGCGTACAAGAATTTATGGAGAAAATGGAAGGATAAGAAATTGCTGGGATGGAAAAGGAGTGAAAGAGGAAGAGGAACAAGGTAAAGAAAGGGAACGGAAGGAGGTAAGACACAATAAACAAGAAGTTGATTGGATATTGAGAGAGAGAGGTTTTTGAAAAAATCAATTATAATAAGGAACAGGCGATGCATTTATTACGATAATTATCAATGCATGTGTAGAGCGGCTGTGAATATGGACGAAAAAGCAATATATTAAAGCTTTTCTCAATCAACTGAAGTAAATTACCATATAAAGGATACCATGAACAAAGAACTCAAAATTCATAATGAAGTACATATAAGTGGATAAACATGAAACAAGTAAAACAAACGACACAAGAACAATTAAAATAAATTATAAGTATAGATGAAGAGCTCCGAACATACGAAGTGGAAGTTTGAAATACTGTTTATCATCAGAATCAGAATAGTGTAATTTAAGACTGGAAGCAAGAGAGAAGAATACGTTCATAAGTTTTTCTACAGCATCTCAGAAAGAACAAAAAATAGTGCTTTATGAACGAGATATAAAATAAGAAACAATAAATTAGTTGCTGAAAAGAATGATGATTATTCAATTATTGAAAGTGTGGGCGGATACATTCAATGAGATCACAGATTCAAGAACATACACTAGTTTGATAAAAAAAAAACAGTGAGAGCAAAGATACTACAGGAAGAATTACCATCGCGAAACAAATCGAAAATAAAGAAGTAATGAAGAAGATAAATAGATGAATTCTAGAAAATAATATTAATAAAAATTGGGGAATACAAAAACAAAGATTCGGATCAATTAAAAAAGAAAATTATTCTTCCTCACTTGAGTATGGAAGCAGTTACTTAAAAATATTATAAATAAAATTTAAGTAACGAAAAGTGCAGTGCGGAGAGGAGAAGTGTTATAATCAAGAATCTTCAATAAAAAAATAAAAAAAGAGAAACACTAGCTGAAATAGTGACGAAGGCAGCAATAAAAAACTCGAAACACATGACGGATATAGTTATAGGAGGTGTTCCCAGCAAATTTAACAGACAAGGTGTGTAGTCTCACCCACGCATTCACACCGACTGCCGGAACTTGAAGAAATAACAATATGGTAAACAGAAGGTACGTACGGTGAGCGAAGGGAGATGAGACGAATTACTTCAGATGGAGTCGGAGTGAGGGAATGGAGCCGGCGTGGTTGTGGTGGCGGTGGCGTCTGGGGGAGGGGCTGGGGCTACAAGAACGCGGCAGAGGGAGGCTGGGTGTCGGAGCGTGAGACGGATGGAATAATGAGCTGCCTTGCTGAGACGAGGTGCGGCGGCGCGGGTGAGATGCTCGCGAGAGGCGAATGTTCCAGCAGGTGTGGAGCAGAGGCGCGAGGAACAACACTGACGAAACCAAGACAGGGTATGTTGGCTTAACGAGCAAAGTCCTTAAACCTTAGATACCAGAATAAGTTATCGCATACCAGCGATTTCTGGATTAATTTTTGCACATCAGTTAGATAAAAATATTGAAAATTACTTGATACACGTAATCGAATCTTCCTTTTAACTTTTTCTTTAACAATTCGTTCGTCCTCGTTCAATGTTTTCATTTATTATTTCTCTTTATTGACCTCACTCTTCGTATAATCTCTCCGATGAGGTCCCCCATACCATTTCTCATCTCGGTCGCACGGTCGTAATGTGCCATAGAGAGATTTGGTTGAAACTTGAGAAAAAGCTGCAAAGTAATTTTTGAACAATGGACTCTAAGAATTTATATGGTTTGATAACTCGTTCATCTTTAAAACTATAAGATAATGCGAAAAAACAATGATGTTGAGATGTCATGCCTAGGAACGGTGTAATAGCGTGTAAAATTCATAGAACTTAAAGGATCTTTGGGTGATGGGTAGAAACTAGTCACAAATATGACTGGAAACGGGGACAGGGCAATGGGAACGCAGCCATGAGATAATCGAGGTTTGGGGAGGCACAAAAGATTGAGACGGAGAAAGGACACGCGAGAGAACACAGGGGAGACACTACATGCAAGAGGTACTACACGCTAGAGAATACCCCAATTCAGTACAATAAATATAGTACACTAAGTACAGTACACTTGGAAGTACACTAAATATTACACTACAGACAGTACACTATAGACAGTTCACTAAACAGTACATTAAAAACAGTAAACTAGACAGTATTTTAAAGACAGTGGAGCAAAACACAATAGGCAGTACACTGTAGACAGTACAGCACAGACAATTTAGAACAGACCATACTCGGAAAACTGTTCTCTGAAAACTGTACATTGAAAGCAGTCAACTGAAAACAGTTCTCAATAACAACACTACTCTAAAGACAGTACACACCAGAGACTACATGGGAGACTACACGCCAGAGGACAGGAAATATTAGACTGAAGATAGAAAACGAAAGACTGGGTTCGAATGGCCTACGAGACGGGGACAGAGATACTTCGAAGAAAGAGCGTAGAGGTTTCTGCAAGATGTAACTACGAAACTCGCGACAGCGGCTGGGTGAAAATGAACCTGAAGAGCATGAGAAACGGCGCGTAGAGCGAAGACTGAAGAAAGGGAATCGTGAAGGTTTCTCGGCGGGTGTGGTTGACGACGCGGAAGGCAGCCTTTTCACGCAGTGCTGCCATCTCCGGATCTTTTCATTAACGCGAGTGTTCAATGCAGGATCTCACTTACGATTAGAGGTAGGGAGGGGTCGTTGATGAATATAAACAGTTGAATTTACGATCCAGTTCTATTATTGTACTGGCAATTTGAGTTTCAGTGTGTTTATATAATATGGTATTTCCTACCGTAAATAAAATAAAAGTATTATTCAAATAAGTCATTTTTAAATTAAAATGTTTAATATATGTAAGCAATTTACCAAACTATACAAGATATTCTCCAAATACTAAGTATATGCAAAATTTAAAAAAAAGCAATAGCCAACCCGGATATCCTAGATTGTTAAGGCAGTAGTGTTGTGGTGATTTCAGACGGAAGGATCGCGGTTTCGAGTCCCGCCTCGGACATGGGTATGTTGGTGTTGCGCACGTGATGTCCTTACGTGTAGTGTTCCCTTACAGTTACCCCAAATTAAAACTACCACAGTAGTCGCTACGTGACCTTGTAGCTAAAAAGCCACCGAAAACACACAAAAATCAGAGGAAAATATTACAATAAATAACGACTACATCGTCTTGTATTTGGTGGATTGCAACATTCGTTCTATATTTCTACTTACTACCCTGTTCTTCAAAACTACGTAAACTATAATAAAAAATATAACAGTATTTCTAGATCTGTTGAAAGCCATGGTTTCTAAAGAAGTCTTTAAATCTGACAAAATAAAAATGAGGAAAAATATTTTCTGGGAACTCTGAAGCATTAAGTAGAAGCAATGAAAAAATTATATTTTTTCTAGCTTACATCTCTATTAGTAATTTACTACGCGCGCAGAAATTGAGAGAAAACAATGCAGCCTCCGACCATGTGAGAGGTGTCTATGGTTTTATTACATAGCCAGGAACTCAAAAAATATATAAAAACAATGAAACAGTTTTGATGTTGACTGAGTAAAACAAATATTTTATTGCGTTATTTCACTTATTCTCATTTGCCATTCTACAGCAATCCTCCGTGGAAGATGTCGCCCACTATTAAATATTTTCTTTTCACATGTTGCGTTATGAAACAGCAACGAATTTTATTCTGCACTGTACATATGATATTCCAGAATTCATGTAGACATTCTGTTACAGTATTTAACTTATTGCAATGTTACCGAGAGTATTTTATTTGTTGTATTTGAGTAGAGTGCGAGCTTGTGCTAAGAAATTCTCATTTTATGTTAGTTTACATAGAAGCATTTTGCCGCTGCAATCCGCTAGTATTTACCTATAAAGCATAAATTCATATCTTCCTATGAAAACATATTAAAAATTCACTAAATAAGAACCGTTTATTGTAATATAAGTGAAGTTCAGTTTCACATACGAACGTCAGCTTCAGTATATTTAGATGCTTTTGATACTAGTAGGCAATGATTATTACTCACACACCCTGAATATCTTTAACATCTTTGAAGTGGAATTCTGAATAGCCATGTGTGTCAACATAATGAATGCAGAAATGTAGCCAACACTTTTACAACTGCATTTCCAAAACCAACACTGACATCACTTCCCTCGTCATTGCAATCACTAAAATTAGCTGTCATAATTTTCATTACGCTAATCTCATCTTCCACAATATTTTAATACTATAAATGGTCAGAACCCACACTACATTCGTACCCTTACACACATCGCCTTCATTCCCACCTCAAATACTCCTGTCATAAATACTTTCAAATCTTGCCTTCCTACACCACAATATACCACCCCGACCCACCCTCCTGCACCTTCTATTAACAATTACACCATTATATCCAAGACTATCGTCACCACTGCCACCACCACCACCACCACTACCCACCACCACCACTACCGACCATCATCACCAACCATCACCACCGCCGCCACCACCACCACCATCACCACGACCACTAGCTCGACCACAATACAAAGCGTCCTTTCGCATCTCATCGACGTTTCCACCGACCTCACCTCCACCGCAGAGCTTAACGCGCGCTAGCATCACTCGGGGTCTTGTGGGCCACATCCGATTTCGCCCGAGACTTTAGACGAGCGAATGAAATTCTCGCGTTAAAGGCGACGTGCCAGGCAGGCGGCCCTCGTGCCCCACAGCAGGCGCCTTCGATCCGCCCGGAATCCACGAGAACGCGACTCGCGAACGCGACTTTACGTTCGCCGTCTTCCCATCCCTCACCCCTCGGCCCCCTCCCTTATTTCCCCTCTTAAGTTCTCATCTGGAAGGCCGCTCGAATGAAAACATGCACCTCCGCAATTTCGGAAGAAAGACGAGATTGATTTTTGCCTCGAGTGTTTTATCATCCGCCTCGGGAAGCCTTTAACTAAACAATTAAATGATGCCTTATAAAGGAAATTTTGCTGAGGATCAAAATAACAGAAAAACGTCGTTATAAATATTATAAGTTGAAGTTGAGATAATTAGATGGATAAATTGAATTAATTATAAGAGACTGATAATAATGAGAGGATATTAAATTACTATTCTGATAAAAAATAAATAATTGTCATTGTATATTCTCATCTTATTGGAGAAGCAAATACGTCAGAAACACATATCGCACTGGAAATATTACCCTATTTGTCATCTCGGAAGTAAATAACAATTTTAATAATTTCAAGCAATAATGATAAACAATAAAGTTTGCACAAAAAACTTAATAATATTTTGTGTGTTTAGTATGTATCGTTGTTGATATAATTTACTTTGTTGTTCCCGTCCGAATTGTCATGTATTTCAATCAATTGAGAAACTATGAATATAAGGAGTGGTGCATATTCATTGATTCTTCCCATTGTAGGTTTTAATTTTTTGTTTATCATTAAAAATGTGAATACGGTAATCCTAGAATTTTTTCTGTTGTTCAAACTTTAGTGTAACTAATCGAGCAAGTATCTAAGGATACAGCGATGAAATAGTACCACTTTAGTACTAGGTTTAGTTACCAATTGTTCATTTTTTGATTTCAAGAAGATTTACTATGTCCCTGTCAACTAAATTTAATAATGATGTACTATATTTTCGAAGTACTACATTCAAATGCACTTCCTGCACTCAAAGCAACAGCATTGTTTTAGCTCTAAAAATTACTTTCCAATTATCAGTACATTAATATTTTTCGAATCATTACGGGCCTCCAGACTTTAGGGTAAGTTTTTCAGCTCCACATGCAAAACAGAGAAACGGCTCATAACCCGGAACCGGAACTCAAAGTATAATAACATTTACAAATTCACCACGGGCGTAGCTGAGGAAATCCGTACCGTACTTCATCACGCTAAAATAACGTGGTCTGTACGTCCATCCAACCTCAGACTTCATTCATCCAGTTGGCTGTTGCGGAGGAGAAAACCTCATGCGCAATTGGATGCGCGGAGAATCCTCGTCGGTCGGAAACGAGCTGTACCTCTCACTCTCCCTCTCCCTCTCTCTCTCTCTCTCTCTCTCTCTCTCTCGACGCACAAGGAAGCAGAATTTCTGGCACAGTATATTCAAACCAACTTCCCACGCTTCACGCAAAGCGCTGAAACATCTCTCGCAAAGTCGGCGGGCAGCCGCGGGAGCCCAGCGGGTCACCGCCTCGGGTCAAGAACCCGAGACTCCGGCCACCCAGCCGCAGCCGCCGCCGCCGTCACCGCCGCCTCCGCCTCCACGTCGACTTTCGCGCAGCTCTTAAAACTCACGGCCAGGAAATGTATGTTTCATAAAACAAACTTTCCCGCGCGCCCGGTAACACAGTTTTCTCCAGACCCCCGATTTTTTTTTTTTCGTCTTTCTCACTCAAAAAATTTCCACGACGCGTACTGGCGAGAGACTCCCGACAGCGGACGAAAGAAAGGAGAAAGAAGCAAAAGAAGTGAAAACAACAAGTTGGCGAAATTTTTCTCTCTTCTTTGAAATAAAAACAAGCGCCAAGTTGCACAAAGACCTGCACAAAGGGTGCCGCCGCGGGCGGCGGTAGAGGTTGCACAATTCGTCGATGTCGGCGGTGGTCGTAGGCGTGAGCGCGGGGGAAGAGCGATCGTGGAGGGGCGTTGGTGATGGTGGAGGAATGGGGAAGGTCGTAGGCTTGAGCGCGGGGGAAGAGAGATCGGCGAAGGGGAGTTGGTGATGGTGGAGAAATGGGGAATGTCGTAGCCTTGAGCGCGGGATAAGAGGGATCGGGGAGGGGAGATGGTGGAGGAATGGGGAAGGTCGTAGGTGTTAGCGCGGCAGAAGAGAGATCGGCAAGGGGAGAGTGGGATGGTGGGGGAATTGGTAAGTTCGTAGGCGTTAGTGTGGGGGAAGAGGGATCGGCGAAGGGAGAGTGTGATGGACGTGCAATGGGCGCCAGCGCTGACGAAGAGGGTGCAGCAAGGGGAGATAGTGATGGTAGAGGAATGGGTGGTAATAGAATGAAGGAGTGAGCGCTGGGGAGCGGCGAGGGGAGAGGTTGATGGTGGAGGAATGTGTGAGGCGTGAGTGTGGGAGGAAGAGAAAGTGGCAAGGGAAAAGGGAGATGGTGAGGGAATGGGCAAGTTCGTAGGCGTGAGCGCTGTGGGGATGGCATGGCGTGGGGCGACGTTGCTGAGATGGCTGTGGTGTCAGAAGAATCACGAAGAAGAGAAAGATAAAGGCGAGACGGAGGAAGAGGACATCGACTGAGGTGAGACGTACGAGGTGGGAGGGATTGCAAAGGGGAGACGGTGATGATGATGACGACGTGGAGCGCGGAGGTCGTAGTGGGAGGAGAAAGACGTAATATAGAGTGAAGCATTGCGAACGTTAGTCTTTATCGCCGGGGGCGGCCATGCTGGTGCTTAGTTTAAATTAGCCTCTCAAGAACAGAATAAACCAGAGTATGTAAAAACAGCTACTCTAATGGTTTGTGCAAAGGGTAAACATCTACAACGAATATAACTGGATCTCGCAAACGACCTTCGACCTTTGTTTTGAATAGACCGTACACACAACGCTTGGTATAAATGTAATTCCAAGGAGGAATAGACACCATGAGAAAATTATTGGTGACACCACAGATACCCATGAATGCAATTAATGAAGAGGTTTCAAGATACTTAGTGATAAAGTATGACTAAGAAAATGATAAAAGGCTTTGAAATTGACTTTGATGAAAGATTTTCATCGTATTATATTAAATATTACACAATTTACTAAAAAAAGAGCGAACATTGTTATAATGCACAAATAATGAAAAGAAAAAGAGTTAAAATGTGTGCATAAAAAATTGATAGATGATAAAGGAGGGAGGAGTGAGAATAATACAGAGATGAGGGAGGAAGAGAGAATGAGCGGCATAAAGAAAATAAAATTAAACAGTTCGTCGTTTCAATCATTATTCATTCTTAGATTTCTTTCTTAAAAAGGGTTGTGAAAAATGCGCGAAAACGTCGATGATCATTACTGAACATGAATGATTCAAGTCACTGTAGTGTGTACACTTTCTAAAAATTTGCATTTCGATACAGATTCACTAAAATTTAAGAATTGTCTTAAAATTAAAATTTCTTGACTGAACTCCCATGTCCTTGAAAAGACTGGAAAGTGCAAGACATTGCTTTATTTGGAACAGCCCTCATTTTGCGTCAAGTGTCGTAGAGGCACTGATAATTCTTAGATCTGCCACTTAGGAAGCTATTCGTACTTGAAACCCGCAGTACACTTTATAATAACCATCAGACTTATAACATCCTTAGTCGTGAATTAGAGGAATAATAATAATAATAATAATAATAATAATAATAATAATAATAATAATAATCTAAAAACAATTTTTCTTCAAAAGTATTCAGCAACTTGGGTTTAGAGAACGCTAGATTTTAAGCTAAAACATAAGAAAACTAATCTAAATACAATATGCAAACAAATGTTAATGTGTACATTTGTTAACGTGTAAATGTTAATGTTAAGGTATACATTTTGTAAGCAGCATTACAAGTAACATTGCCAGTCCCCTAGCTTAGGAGAAGGAGGAGGTGCACATTTTACCCTGTTTAAAGATCTTGCGCCCCAAAGAGAGACAATTCTACTAAGAATTATATTGTGCATTGTTAAATTTTCATATCATACTGCTACTAACCTCTTCTCAATTTCAGCCAACATCAGCGCTAATTAGATCATAGCATCGCTTGTCATGTCACTTACGACCTCGATGTGGCTGATAATGCCCCTCTCCGGAAGTGTGCCAAAGTTTGACGTGCGCGTCGCCCCACGAGTGAATATAGCACCCGTAGGTTTTCCAGACACCTGACCACAGCGAGGAGTGACGGCCTCTAGTTTCCGCTGCTCTTTTATTCATTCCTGGAGAACAAGAGTTGAGAATTGCTCAGACCGCCAACTTTGGGACAGCTCTGCAACCCCACCCTTCATTTCCAAATGTGTCGCGGCGTAGGATCTGACATTGCTGCATCACCTTATTCTTCGAATTAAATTAAAATTAGTTTCATTTGTGCCAAACGTCATCTTCAAGTTTTTCAGTATATTGTCAAAAGTAGATGTCTTGAAAACGAGAGAGGGTTAAGTCAAGTGCTGAACAAATAACTTGTAATGAGACATGTTTCGTGACTAACATTTTTTCGAAATGCAGTCGCAAGTTTGAGACAGATGTTAGAAGTTAACTGTTTATTTTAGATTTTTATTTTTTATAAACTGTTCGTTATGCTTAAAATAGTGAATTTTTAGGACCATATTTTGTGACGAGATTTCTGCTCATAAAAACCTGACTTGGGAGTTGGCCCCGGATCTCACGTTCCGGGTAGAGGAACACAGTACTCTACGGTTATAATATACATTATTCTCTCCGGAGTTCAAAAAGACATTGATAAAAAATTAGCACGATTTCAATCCATCTGTGGGACTATACACACAACTCTTAAAAACAAGACTCGAAAAGATACTAGAATCAAATTTTATAAAACATTAGCTCCCCCGATATTGCTTTATATTAGAGAGTTCTGGGTTCTAAAGCAGAGAAAGCAGGCACAAATTGAATGTGAATAGCGTAAATAATATAATGGAAATGAACAGAAAGAAGTGGCTGCATCACTTATAAAGAATGGCAGAACAAGACTGCCAAGATTAGCATATGCTTATAAACCAAGAGGGAAAAGAGATATGGGAGGACCTAAGAAAAGATGGAAAGATACAGTGGAAAAGGAACAGGCGTAAGCCTTACTCGAGAAGTGTAGAAGAAGAAGGTGAAAACTCGAAATACATATTTATTCGTAAATTGAAGCACTACAACATACTATAAGAATTATAAGAACTATAAGAATTAAATTTTAAAGAAACAGTTACCAGTGAAATATGAAAACAGTTGAATGATGCTACAATAAGTAAATACGTACGTCTGAATCAATATATCAATCTTAGTAAATAAGTATATCAGAAACAAGATGTAATAAAAAATAAAATCATGAATGTACCACAGGCGTTAACTGGTTCTAATGATCTCGGATGACAAACACCCTTGGTGCACAAAATAACTATTTATCACTACGTATTTATCACAACATTCACTTCCAGAAGAGAAATAATTAAAATGTTTCTTTTTACGACAACATTTACATTCAAAATGACACTTTCAGTACCAACAACGAATAACTACCCCACTGAAGCAAAAGTGCCGATAAACGCTGTAACAACCAATGAACCCAATTGAAGTCGGGTGACTTGATACAACTAGATACTGTTCCACACACAACGCTCACTGCTTGCATGCCCGATCAGACCATCGACATCCAATGCGTATTGATTGTGCTCGGAATTCGATGCTGCGGGGAACAGAATAGACTTCGTAGTAAATAGTTTAACGTAACGAAGTCAACCTCGTAAACCCAACCAAAGGTAGGAATTTTGTGGTCGATGTACAAATACGTGCCGCAATTTGATTATGTTCCCGTCCGGCTTGCCTCCTCATTGTTCCATCTCGGAATTCTCTGATGGGAGAGGCACCAGTCGCTGGGATGTATTTCATTCTAGAACAAACGATTCATTGCTTAGCGGTTGGGGACGAGACATGTTGTTGCGGGTGAGAATCTCTTTTAGTTATTACTGTGTCAAAATAGAAATGAAATTCTTACCCATGATAGATTACAAGATAATATGTCTCCCTTCTTGGAAGAATTAGAGAATATTCCAGAGAAGATTCCGGATATTAGTGACAGTATTAAAAATAAAGTTTAATAGTATGTAAAAATACACTTCCAAAAATAAAAATGAACTTATCAATAATAAATTATTTCGAATTAAAATCCATCGATTCGGTAATGATATCATGTTGCATTATTTGTTAAATAAAGTCATTGCCTTAATCAAAAGACTAATTTATGTTTTAACTACTCAACATTTTAGGCACGTTTTTATAATTCGAAGCTGGTCTTATATTTTTTAAGTTTAATTTTTGTTTTTAACTTCATTGGTTTTAGTGAAAAAATGTTTCCTTGTTGTAAATTCCGTCTCTATCCTAAAGAAGAAAAGTCACACTTTTGTGTAATTTTTAAAATGAAAATTACTGCCAGGCAGATGAACAGACGGGTGGAGAGACGTTTTGAAAAACAGATTTTTCAGTATTAGGGATATCCAAAACGAATTTCCGACAAAATTCGGACATCAAGTTTTAGCTTCATTACATAACTTTCTCTATACTATGTACGGACCTCGAATACAGTAAATGGGTAAGTACTAATAGAACATTAAAACCTCTCTCAACGAATCCCTCCAATGAATGGGTTCGTGTTCAAAGCGAACAATTTTCTAGATCGGAGGGAAAACATCTGTGTTGTAATAATCTCTTTGTAGTGGAAACATCACGAGGTTCCATCACGTACATTAGATGTATTTAGAAAGGAGCATAGCAAATAAGTTATTACGGGATGGGTGTTTATGGATACGGTGTAAGTGTGAGTTGAACGGTTGCTGAGGGATTGCTGACAATTTTTTGTGACGCCGCATCGTTTCAAGTGTTAATCTGACTAAGAGAACTCGAATAAGAGGACACGTGACTTCCAAGTGTACGAATGTGGCCAAATTATAATACTTAATATTTTTTTCGACTTAATGAGTTATAATGTGAACTGGAATGCACCTCACAAAAGTAATAGTCCTAAGAGTCTTGTTTTTCTGTTAATGGTACTAAAAATGTGTACATAGTTGCTACAATGAGGCACGACCTATATCTGCATTCACATGCATGACTACGGTAAATTCCACAATAGAAAATAAAGATCTATGAACACAAATATATTTTTCTCTCATTCAGTATTTTTAGTCTGATAATTTGGTCACATCTGCAGGTTTAATTAGCTTACGAAGACTTTAATAATTATAATGAATTCAGCATCTTACATGATAATTGTACCTCTTTAAGATGTTTTTCTCATTTTTATCATAAGGTTTCAGCGGTGCTGATGAGATGCAGAGAGACCATCTGCGATGAAATCGATACGTTATAATTGTAGGGTGTAGGCTTGTTTATGATAAAGACCTACGGCCTAACCACGTAATGACCTATAATGTTTTATATTTATCACTAGCTTAAGTACACTGAGGTGCTTCGCACTCATTAACAAACTTTTTTTTTTACATTTTATTACTTCTTGCTCGGCATCTCTGCATTTCAAGGCTGTTGATATAAGATTTCTATAACAATATAAGATGAACCATCCTCAATCAATATATCTGAGTCAATGTATCGGTAGAAGTATGTTCGATTGATAAGAAAAAGGAGCTTGGCAAGCATTGTTGGTACTGTTGTGTTTGTATATATGTGTGTGTGTGTGTGTGTGTGTGTGTGTGTGTGTGTGCATGAGATAGAGAGATAGAGAGAGAAAGAGAGATAGAGATAGAGAGATAGAGAGAGATAGAGAGAGAGAGAAAGAGAGAGAGATAGAGAGAGAAAGAGAGAGAAGAGAGAGAGAGAGAGAGAGAGAGAGAGAGAGAGAGAGAGAGAGAGAGAGAGTTAGAAAAAGAGAGATATTTGCAGATTGTTAAGAAGGCTTGAACATATCCTTAGGGTAGCATGAATAGATTCTCTGTGATACTCAGTAATTGTTACCTAGATGTTAGTATAGATGTTAGATGCAGTACGTTCCTGTAGCTGGGGATTCTGATTGTGTCATAAAAGTTTTTTGAATTTTTTTAATAATATAATCTTGAATGGATTCAATATGTAATTCTCTATGTAGTTGTTCGTTATTTATGAACCATGGATCTTTGATAATTTTTGTGAGTCGCTTCTTTTGTATAACTTGGAGTTTATTAATGTAGTTATGAGCTGTTTTTATCCAAATGTGGCTCGCGTAGGTTTGTGAGGGTCTGATTACTGATTTGTAGATTATTTTACAGCATTTGGTGTTAAGTAAAGATTTCTGACTTAATACAGGATAGAGTTTTATAGTTTTTGACTATGTTTTGTTTACTGTGTTTGTGATATGTGCTTTCCAGGTTAATTGTGTGTTCATGTCCTAGGTACTTAACTGGTGTTTGGTTTGGTAACAACTGTATGAGTATGTTTTGGATGAGTAAAGAAGGAGGTAATTTTTTATGAAGGGTGATAATCTTTGCTTGTAATTTTGAACTGTTAATTTTCATTCTCCATTTTTCAGTCCAATTGGTAGAATAAACAGCCTGTCTCACACGGCTCGCCCTGCCCTTCCCCATCTCATTTTTGTCACGATTATTGTTACTACCACCATCGTTGCTACGGGCGGGCAGCTGCAAAAAGATGCATTGTTGCATACTTCCGCCAAACGTTCATTAACAATTTGACCTTCAATTACTCTGAACCTAATTGTGATATTACAATGAATCGAAATGCATTTAGTAAGATATTTTTTTGGAATTTTGGCAATATTTAGTTTTTATTGGGTAATTTACCCACCGATTTCGAGATACTGGCAAAACTATGAGAAAACCCACACTTAAATATTGCTGTAGGGTTTAGGAGAGTGTGATAGGAGCATTTTTACAGAATAACATATAGACGTGAACTTTTTTCTTGTTTTGAAGGTCACATGCTCAAAATGCCACTAATATCGGTATGCAGATTTGTATGAAAAATGTTCTTTATATAAGAGAAAATAATAATTTGAAAAAATCGCCCTAAGTTATACCCTCCCAAAAATCTGAAAATCACATTGAAAGCTATTCCAGAGAATACTCTTAACAGTTTTCCGAATAAATTGACAAAAAATGTACAAAAATGTAAGTTATAGTACCATTTAAATAAGCATATGAGATTATAACTAGTGGTACTACAGAATGGCACAGACTTGTTAGTAGTCTATTTCCTTTGATCTCGGTTAGCTATTCTTGCCATATATTCTTGCTTTCTGCCATCTATCGCAGTCCGAAGTAAACTTTTATGACATTTTCTTAATTTTTCGGTTTTCTAATTGTAGAGTGCAAATATTATTTTAAGATTATTGAAGAACAGTAAAACTTCGTAATAAATGGCAGTTTTTTGAAAAATTTGGAGCCATTTTTAAAAAACTGGCGTTTAAATGGTACTATAAATTCAAAATTTGATGCTCTTTTTCACAGGAAGTTTTTGAATTTTCGAAAAAATTTAATTAAATTGAAGTCATTTTAAGTACATTAACTCACAAATACAATTGCAGGAAATGTGCTGGAAATTGCTTATTGCTCGAAATGTGCATATCATCTGCGTGAGAAATCTTAAGAGAAAAAAGAAAAAAATACTCTGAAATTAACTTTACGTTATATTTAAGAGTGCAATTCCTCTATCCGTTTGAAATGTTTGAAGAAAAACTTTAGAGCCGTTTTTGAGAAAATGGCTTTTGAGCGTTTCTGAGAAAACATAGAAAACAGTAGAGTTTACGAGAAATTTTACAGGATATTATTAAAAGCACATGTACTCATAAATATAATAATGTGAACAAATTGCCGCTACTATAAATATTAACAACATTAATTTTGAAGTTGTAGGATGACAGTGCAAAAGATTCATACTTTTAAAATTTTCGTACATTCAGTGTTAAACCTGAAAATCGGACCTATCCCATCTTTATATGTGTATTTTAGTATATTCTTGCAAAAAATTAAAGAAAACATTTGGAGCCGTTTTCGAGAAAATTTTGAAAATGTCCGAAGGGCTTTTCGTAAAATAATTTTAAATATTTTTTTCAAAATCTCAAAGTTTGAATTGAAGCCAACACCAGACAGGCGGGCGGACACACCGACGTTTTCAAAAGAAACATTTTTTCGGTATCAGGAGACTCCAAAAAGTGTATTTCATTCGAAATTTCGAAATCGATTTTCCGCAGCATTACATAACTTTCCCTTTACTTGATTACTAAATTAAATTACTTCGTATATACGTACGTATACGGAAAAGTAAAAAGGTAGTTATGAAATCACTGACCAGTCAGACACACTGATTTTATTTATATAGATCTGTTTCAGAATACGTAAATTTTGATCACTTTGAGAAAACGCGTAATTTATTTGTAAAAATTTATTTCATGTGGTGATTTTAACCTCTATTCTTTCATCAATTTTTTTATATAGGCCTAGAATGGTATAATAATAATTATAAACACCTCGATCAAAATTAACTTCCAATTGGTCAATTTTATAAAATCTATAATGCAAAGGCATTGCATCGTTTCCTCGAATTCATTTGCTAATCAGCACGGTTCGCTTTCGATAGCCCGCCACATCATTAGCGAGTTCTTCCGGAGCGTGGAAAATCACCGCTCCAAAAGGCGGTGTTGGCGAAGGGCATCCAGGCGCTAGCGGTCGCCGTTAGGGCGCGCGGCCGAGCGAAGGCGATGCCATCGCCAGTTGATCAGGCGCGAGCAACGAACCGCGCCGGGTGTGCGGGCGGTGACGGCGACGGTGACAGCGAGTACGGCAGGGGGAATGGCAGGGGCGATGGCTGAGATGCAGCCGTAGAGCTGGAGGGAGCGGTATGGTGGTGATGTTGGCGGTGGTAGTGATGGTGGCGGTGGCAAAGTGAGTGGTGGTGGTGGTGGTGGTGGTGGTGGTGGTGGTGGTAGTGGTGATGGTGGTGATAGTGGAGATGATGGTGGCGGTGATGGTGGAGGTGCGTTTTGCGAGGAGGCAGAGCCCTCCGCCTCCGCTCCGGTAGTCTTGACGGCAGCGGTGGCGGACGTGCTGAGGTGACATTTGTGGTGGTGGTGGTGGTGGTGGTGGTGGTGGTGGAGGCGGCGGCCTCAGGGGGAGGGGCGACGGAGATGGCAGCGGGGGGCTCCAGCGTCAGCGAAGGCTGGGGGCGGTGGTGGGCGCGGGCGCTCGGCCGATGCGGGCACCGATTAGCGAAAGGCTCGTTACCTCGCATCGCCGAGTGCCGACCCCATGGCCCGCGCCCACAACCACGCCGCCGCCTCCGCTCCGTCTCCTCCTCAACCACCGGCAGAGACTCCTCACGCACGTCCAGCTACAGAGGCGACTGCGGTTACTTTGCCCAGTCGTCCAACACATCACTGACACTGAGGGCAGAGGGCAGTTGTGCGGGACAATTTTAATATGATTAAATGCTGGAAATCTCGGAAGAGGAGATTAAACGTCGTATTTCATTGTTATATAATTTATTAATTAATTTCTCTGGGAGATGAATTTTCGTAATTATCAACACATTGGGCGAAGGATCGAGAGCAGAAGATGAGTACGTACTTCAGACTCGTGGTTACGAGAAACAGAGATTCCTGGAGAGGTAGCGCAAGAAACACCGTAAAAGTATTTTGGGATCATTCGTCATATATTTCACCGAGTCCAGTCGCATGTTTTATTAGCCATTTTGCTAAGAGTAAGACTGTTTGAGCACAGTAGGCAGTGTTATCTGTAAACACCCAACTGGGAAAGTTGAAGGGTTAGCAAGTTTTTGAAGGACACATTCTCAGGCTGTGTTTCAGGGTGAATAGCAGAAGTAGAGACGAAGACTTCAAACACAGTGCACTAAAAATAGCCACGTAAAGTGATAAGCTTTACAGACATTAGATATATAACTAACTGAGAAATACCAGTTAATATATGCTCTATTCTATAATATGTGCTCTAAAGCAACATTATCTTTTTATTGTAAATGGTAGAAATAAAGTACAGAATAAGAAAGTAAACTTGTATTTCAAAGAAAAAGTTTCTGAACTTTTTCAAACGATTTGTTGAATTCAAACATTGAAGTGTAATATTTAGCACTTTCAATTGTTTACAACGAATTATATGGACGGAATTATAGGACTAATTGGGAAACACTTTCACAGAAATACCTTTTTTTTAACATGGAGGGATGTAATATCAAGATATTTATCGTCACATTTCAAAACGAAACAATAGGACACAGATTAAGGAAATTATCCTACTCATTCTTAAGAAACAATTATTACAATTAGGAGTATTTTACTATATATATCACTGTTATTACATATATATTTTCTGAGTGATTGCAATCCTTCAAGCAGCAATTTCGGTACTGTGAATGTGTTTGAATCTGTATTATTTTTGAACGGAAATATTATACTGTTTTTACAATTTCATTGGTGACAGTGTGAGTCTGTTAATAATTAGCGCAGATTCAATTAAATTCAAACTTGATATCGTAAATTTATCAGTTTAGAAATATTCTTATTAAATTACGTCCACCAAAAAAAATGAATACTATAGCTCTTTACTTGCCGTAAAAATCATACGATTGATTCTAATCTTTGAGGAAGAGCAGGGCGAAAACTAAATTAGTGTCTGGGTTAAGAATGGGAGAGGGAAGTGTGTGTTGCACCCCACACATTTCATGACAGAGAACGCAACGTTGCTGTGTGGAAGCATTTGCTTACCGGAAGGCCGTTCATTGTTAACACTGTTAGATGTAGTGTCACATCGTTTCAAGAAAGGGCAAGAAAAATGTTCCTTAAACTGCAAGAAAAATATTTCAGAAAGTGCAAGAAAAGTTTTAGAAAGTGCAAAACAAAATGTTTCAGAACGTGAAAGAAAAATCCCAAAAGTGCACAAAAAATGTTTCAGAAAGTGCAAGAAAAATGTTTCAGAATGTGCAAGAAAAATGTTTCGGAATGTGCAAGAAAAATGTTTCAGAAAGTGCAAGAAAAGTTTTAGAAAGTGCAAGAAAATGTTTTCAGAAACTGAAAGGAAAACATTTTAAGACAGTGCAAGAAAAATGTAATTTTGGGCAATCGGCAGGGTCGTCTTAGATCCCATAGATCGATAAGCGCCAATGGCGATTTCCAGGCCAGCAAAGCGTATTCCGAGTGGTGGTTCCGCTCCCAGCCACCGTACGACGCTGCTGCACCTCCGCGCTGCCGTCGCCGCCCGCCGCAGCCATTGTTCCCTAACGACAGCGCAGCGGCTGCGTAATGGCGCAGGTGAGCGATGCGCGGCGCCAATTGACAGTAATTGGCCCGCTCCCGCCCCGCCCTGCGGCCCTCTCGCGGCGCTGCCCTCTCAGATTATCCCTCAGCCCGCGGCCCACGGACCGCAACCACCGCCTCCGACCACGCCTCCTCCGCCCTTCCCCAACACAGCTGCCGGCGCCACTCGGTACCGCCTCTGTCCACGCAGATTGCGCCTCCCCTTGCGTTATTCTCCTGTGTTTTGGCTCCCTTTGCCTCCGTCGGCACCATCGCCTCCGACCACGCCTTCTCCGTCCCCTCCCCAACATCACCGTTGCCGGCCGGCACCTCTAGGAACCTCCCATGTCCATGCAGATTGCGCCTTCTTCTGCGTTATTCTCCTGTGTTTTGGCTCCCTTTGCCTCCGTTGCAACCACCGCTCAGACCACGCCTCCTCCGTCCCCTCCCCAACATCACCGCTGCCGGCCGGCACCTCTAGGAACCTCCTATGTCAATAGATTGCGCCTTCCCTTGTGCTATTCTCCTGTGTTTTGACTTGCTTTGCCTCCGTTGCAACTGCCGCCACCGAACACGCCTCTCCCCCCCACCTCCATTGACGGCACCACCCTTCCCACCTCTGTCCACGCAGATTGCATCTTCCCCTTTTCCCGCAATACTCTCCTGTGTTTTGATTCCCTCCGCCTCAGCCATAGACAGCTTCCGATCACACTACTCTTCCTTGTCTAGCCACAGTCGGTACCACTCTGTAGCACCTCTGTCTGCACAGATTACGCCTCCCCTGTTGTCCGCATTACTCTCCTGTGTTTTGATTCACTCTGCCTCTGTCGCAGACACAGCTTCCGGCCTCGCTGCCCTTCCACGTCTATCCTCCGGCGGCGCCTCTGCCCGCGTAGATGCTGTCTCCTCCTTTAAACGTATTCACCTCCGCTGCTTTCGCCTCCACTTTCTCCGCGGTGACTCCACAGCTTGTCTCGTAGCGGTCATCTAATCCTCTCCAACTCAGACTTCTGTTGGTCATATTTCTCCATCCTCTCCAGAGTTCATCCTCGTGTCTGTCTCAACCTCCGCTCCACAGTTACCTTCTACAAAACCTCTACCTCCCACCAACCACCACCCGCACCCATACCTCCCCATCTATGTCTATGCATTCAACGTCACTTCCGTTACCTACATCTACCTGCTACACTTAAGTTCCAACTTCATCCAATGCCGTCGTCGCTGCCAGGCGTCAGGTTCTCTCTTTCCCACGTAACTTCAACCCCGTCAATTCAATTTGAACACCGCCTCGCACCATTCACACATCGACTTCTCCGTTGTCCAGATTCATCTCAAATGTTTTGATTCCACTTTGGGACGTTTCGGAAACTCCCTCTGGCACTCTCCAACCCACATTTGCGTTCCTACCATAAATACATTCGTGTCTAAACTTCAAGTTTTTTCCAACCGAATCACTTACGAATCTCCACCGATCACTTTTTTAGCTACCTCATGTATCCTCTATGCAGCAGATGTACGTCTGACACGATTCTATGTTCACGCCAACCCACTAACACATTTTGCCTTGCCGAAGCAGCCCATGCCGGTACGTGTAGTTATAACCGTTTCCCGTTATTCTCGTTTGTTGCTGCAATTCCTGCCTCTATCTTCATCTCTGCCGGCTCCACCATTTCTACTACCCTAGCCGTAGCCCTCGCCTCTCTTCCTTGTTTTCTCTCCGTAACGTCAATCCACTTCGTCAATTACAGTTGAGCGTTTTGACAAAATAAAATATTCATATGCCGTTCATAGTTCAGTTATACATAAAATAGTGAAAGTCGAAGAGGAGAGGGAATCGAATACATTTTCTAAAACTGAGCAAAATGAAAAAATCGTTGATTCAACTCGACAAAATTACTTTAAGAAAACATGTTATTACATGTTAAACATGTAATAGTTATCCGGTCCCTAATAATAATAGTAATAAATATTTAAAAAAATGATATATTACTGGTAACTTAAAGTGAACCATTAGAAATGATGGTAAACGTTCTTTTAGTTTCCGAAATTATTTGCCAATATTTTGCTTATATACAGGTATCTTTGTGAGCCATTTGCTTATTAATTACCGCGAATTCCGCCTCTGCCTGCAAAAACTATCCCAACTTCCACCCCTTACCCACCTCCTGAAATATGAACTGGTTCTCTGTCTCCTCACGTCGTCCTGGTCGACTGCCCTTTCATGCCCTTTCATGCATCTCCACGGTGCCTAAACGCACACCTGCCCTTTCCCCGAGCCTCCCCCTTCCGCCGCAGTTGGATCTTCACCATCATTACCCCGCTTCCCCACCCCATCACTTTCTCGCCCTCCGCCACATCTGTTGCTACTACTGTGAGTAGCCGCGTTCGCCGTATACACTCAGAAATATATGCTATCAAAGTCGCCTTTTCACCAGTTCGTGCACATTCACATGTGGAAAATTCACGAAGTTAGCCGCGCGTGTGAGAATCTTTAATTTAAACCACAAATATATTACTCATACAATGATTTTTCTTAGTTACAAATTCACCGAAATTAACATGAAGCTATAAAGAAAATAGAAACGATCACATTTTCATTTTCTTCTTCGAATAAACGACAAAATACTTAAAATCAATACGAGGTAAACTCCTCAAATGTTTGCGAATTAACTATTTCCACAACACAATCGGTGTAAATTCACATAAAATCCACAAATGCGTGTATATAAATGAGCTATGCTCTACATACCACCCTTGAAACATCGAAAGGAACATTTCCAGCAATCTTGAAATCATTTTTGAACTTTACTGACTTACAACGTACGTACAAAAGAGAAAGTATTGAAATGGTGCAGAAAAAATCAGCACGTTTTAGATTCAAACAAACAGGGCTGTGAAGCCCTGAAGTCTGTGGTATCTAAAACGAGGATAAATAATGTTCCTATACATAGTAAATTACGGCCTAAAATACGTTGGGGGTCCTTGATACCGAAAAATTGATTATATGCAATATCGAGGGGAGAAATCAGAAAAATTACATGCAATAATGTAATGATACGTACGAAGACTTTAATGAGTAGAATTTATGTTTAATATTTATTTTCTATGTTCTCAGAAGCAAAAGACATTATATTTTTACTTGTACTTCCTTATTTATAATAATTTCTTCTTGCACTTCTGTTTCTCTTTCTTTTTTTTTCCATATTGGAGTAGAATACTCGCTCGGTTCCGGTGTAAAAAAATGAATGTTTTCATTTTGTACGTCATATGACTTCGCTTCAATAGCCTTTTCCTAAAGGGCCATGACTTAAATTTTATAAGATCGTAATCTACACATGAGACCTTTGTGGTCATTCTATTACTTTTCTGGATAGTGTTCTTCGTAACCCATGTTGTTGGAATCCAACACGAAGCTACTTTGAGTTGTTTAATAGCTTGAATTCACCTCGTATTCATTAAAACCACAGAAACTATACATATGAATTATATCTAGAATTCCCATCTAGGCAGTTGACAGCTTCCACCCACTTGCGTGGTAAGCAGTGTCGATACATTGTATAGAAAAACTCGAACAAGAATCTTGCCTTACGCAAACTTTCAATTGACGATTCGCCACTAACACGTAATTGCATTCCACGGGCAGAGCATACATAACTCTTAACTTTGCATGGGGTTGTTTATTTATCTCCTTGAGACGATGGGATCACGAGGGCCATTGGCGCCTAGCAGCTGCGCTGCCCGCGCGGGCGATGGGCCGCTCGCAGTGCGACGCCGCCTGGGCCTCCGGGGCGCGGAAGCGTCCGCATGGGCCAATTTGGAGCGCAGCGATGCCGCAGATGCAGCGGGCGGTGGGCGGGATAACAAGGTGCTGCTAATGAGAGAGTCCCGCTCGGAGCAGACGGTGCGGGGGCGGTGCGGTGCGGTGCGGGGCGGGGCGGAGCGGGGCGGGGCGAAGCGGAGCGGGCGGGGGCGAGGCGGGGACAGAGCGGGGGCGGTGCGGAGGTGGCGCTGAGAGGTACGGGGCGGGCGAGGACGGGGCTCGGGTGGCTGGCGGCGTGGGGGCGGCGCAGGTGTGGCCCGGGGGCGGAGAGATGTCGGCGCGGGATGGGCGCGAGGCCGGTGCGAGGAGGAGCGGAACGGGGCGCGGAGCAGGGCGGGGACGGAGCGAAGGCAGCGTGGAGGCAGCGTAGAGGTGGCATGGTGAGGCGGGCGGCAGGGGTGGCGCGGGCGGCGGGGGCGGCGGGGGCGGCGTGGCGGCGGGGGCGGCGGGGTGGCGTGCGCGCCGGGAGCCGGGCGGGAGCGGGGCGGGGACGGGTCAGTGGTGGCGCAGGGGAGGGGGACGAAAAGAGCGGCTGCTGCTCCGAACGTGTCGATGCCGTTCATTGATACTCTTCATAGCAAACGGACCAGTACTTCTTTAATATACTATAATAACCCGGCTCTCCGCACGAAACTCTTGCATGAACGACAGTGTTGAATGAAACAGATGCAAAGACACTGCAGCCATACTAGAATAGAGATGTAATAATGTATAATCTATGTATTCTAGAATAGAAATTGTTTGCATGATCAATAAATGCAATATTAATTGTGTACTGTGTACGAGAACATTGTTTCGTTAATAGCAATATTTTCACTAAAATATTATTTTCTTTATAATTTTTTTCTCGCTGATACATCCCGTTTTAACTACTTCGTTAGGCGGGTAGAATGACCTGGAGGGTAGATGATTGGACCTGCCCTGGTGAGTGTACCATGCCCAATGTGACCCGACACTCGACCCGGTGGGTACAACCTGGTTGGGTAGAATGACAAGGAATTTCCTGATCCACAAGGTCATTCTGCTCACCTAATGATTTTATTTTATTTGCACATTAGATTCGTTACAGTATTACCTATCTTCGGTACAATGACAAGAAAAGGAGATGTCTAATGTTTATACCTGTAATCGAATGTTTAAAAAGTTATGTGATGAGATTATATTTGATCTGTACACATGTACTGCTGAAACAGTAACATCAGGACTACACCAAAAACTATCTGAAAAGTGAGGAAACATTCCTACCAATACTATATTTGTTTATAATCCCAATCTAACTCCGGAACATGCAAAATAATTGTTTTTCTGTTAGTATAGAAACCTATATAAATATATAACAAATTGAAACAATTTTTATCTTTCAAACTAACGGAACGAGATACATACATTTTCTGAAAATATAAATTTTTGGACAATGCCATTCATTGCCTTATTGTAGTATTCCTTACGATCTAAGGAAGGTAGAGCAAAAAATTTACGTTGGGAAGGGCATATCTCCCCAGTCCACGATGTTTTACGTTTCAGTACTCTTTCTTTCATTCTTCAAAGGAACAGCAACCCTCGATTTAGCAGAAAAAAGAAGCGAATTCACTGAATCACATAAATTCATGATCGCGTGATTGTAGGGTGAATTTAATAAATGCTGTTGAAGTTCATACAGAGATTTCTTCACAGTACAAGGGGCTTCATTTGGGCGTGATACATTGAAAATTGCCTTATTCTTGCAAGGAAAAGATTGCCAGTATCATTCACCTCCTGTCAGGCGAAAAGGGGCGGGTTCCTGTCAATAATCGGCAGCCCCTAAAAATATTTTCCGTCTGAGCAGTTGCAAGTCGTAGGGAAGGGGGACTAAGATGGGGTTGGTAATACTACGGGGTGCTGGAATATCGTGTATCCTAATAGTAAGCATCGATACTGGTAGTCTCTCAGAAATCAACGAACATTGTTGCAGCAAAAATCATCGCATTTACAATTAGACTACCCTGGTTGTGGAGAATCCCTGTGGATTAACATTTTTGCTCCACTATATCTGCTAAGCCAAAATAAATGTTTCACCAAGATAATGGATTTTATTATTTCAGACGTTCAGTAAAATAAATAAACACCGCAAATCGAAAATTTCGAGTTCTGCATTTGAAATAAGATTTGTATTACTGTTTGCTGGGCGCATATTTTTATAAATAATACTTATATATCCTTATCTAGTTTCCGCGCGTTTTCCACATTTGATACTTCATTTCCCACACCCAAAATACATTAGTCTTTATAAGCATCAATTATTCTTTCGCTATATCTTCGTAACTATGTATCATCTTAGTACTCATACCTGTTTTCTTCTATTCTGCAGGTCTACTTCACAGCATTGATGATGGCCTAGCCTCATGTAATTTCACTCGCTTTATCTCGAAATTGGCGTCGATTAAGACTTCAGGACAGACATAAGTGTCATAGATGAACTGCAACAATTCTGTCAGTGGTATGTTTCTACAGTCCGTAAATGCAAGAAAAATAACTCACGAAATACTTCATCTGCAAACTCTTAGTGTATCGCAATAAAGAAGTATATTTTATGGAATTTGAACTATTTCCAGTATTATGTATATAGGATGTAAAATCATCAATTGTTTACTTGTATTGAAAGTGAACGAAGACCAGTTTAGTTCACTGTTTACTAGTTTACATATCTTGTACAAGAATATACACATATATTTGCAACATATATATATATATATATATATATATATATATATATATATATATATACACCGTATGTATCGTGTATTTTAGAGTAATAGAAGGAATCGTCTTTCAAGCATTACAAGCTACTGAGGAAATGAATAATTAATGTTCATATCTTCCGACACAAAATTACCGGTATGGTATAGCATTACATTACTAGCATCATGGAAACAAGTATATTATAACATAGTTAAAAATTACAATGTAATTACATTAACTTTTTAGCAAGATATCTTAGCTGATTACATTTCATAATTATTTAATGTTGTCGGTGATTTCACATGAAGTATTTTTTACATTTCAACCGAGAATCTCATTTTACAACCCTGGCGCAAACACGTAATTGCTCGAAAATAGTAAACGCTTCAATAGGTAATAGCTCCGCACGTAAGTATGAGTACAGAGCGCGGAGTTAATAAAGAGTATTATTTATCATGATTTTTAGTGTCTAAACCCTATGGGCCATTTCTGGAAATGAATGAAAGAATTTTATTGATTGATTATTTTGTGATTCTGGGTGAGTCAACTGCTTTGGTTATCAATTCCGTAAATATAGGGTGATTTTTAGCATGATACGGAGAGGTGCCCCCCCCCCCCGGTTGGTGAGAACGCGCGGTCTGTTGCTTGTGGGTACTGCTCCTCCATTTTACGTGGTATCGATTGGAGAAACCACGAAAAACTATCGATCAGAGCAGCCGATTGCCAGAATTCTCCTCCAACAGCTGCATTCAATCTACCTTTCTAACTAGTGTCAAATGAATCTGTCACAGCCAGGACTCGAACCTCTGGACCCTCCCGGTCGAAGGCACTGTAGTGAAATCAGATGAAGCGTTGAACCATCTAAGCCGACGGGAATGATTTTGATGAGTAGATGACAATGAAAATGTATTTATGATGGAGCAATGGTGAAATGAGAGGCAGAGGAAATGGAAGAACCATGAAAAAACGTGCCGCAAACTCGCCTAGTCACCCACAAATCCCATATGGGTCGAGCGGGACTCAAACGCCGGTGGCCGCGACTGAAAGCGAACCATCTCACAGCCACACCGCGCGTCTTCCCGACTACAGAGTAATCACCGTTTGCGCTGAAGACTCTATGGGTGACGGACGTATACTCCGATTTAAACAGAGAGGCACTTCAAGGTCACGAGCTAGAAGAAGAGGGGAACATTGTCATCCAACCGGGAGCTCCAATACCAAAAACTTCAGTCATAACAAAGCTTCCAATGGCATGACACTACCCCCTCTCCGACCAGCTTGTGGCCTTGAAGTTCCACTCTGTTTAAATCGGAATATAGAGAGGGGGGCTCGGAATGTCCCGCACTGCAGAGTGGCCGCCATAGATAACGGAGGTGACGGAAGAACCCATCGCAAAGCCCATGTGAATGATTGATTGATTGATTATTAATGATTCCGTGCGCATCAACAACTAAGGTCATTAGTCCTGTAAGTGTAGTACATGTTTCCCTCGGCAGCTGGCGGTGACCTTCCCCCCGCTTATTGGCTAGATCCGGCGCCGACCTACCGTTGGCCTTTCCAAGCCTGGTATCTCCCAATAGCGGAGCACCGCACAGCCGGGACACTATGTTTCCGACCTGTCTCCCAACATACAGTAGTGTAGTGTATGTTAGTGGAAGTATGTGTAAGGGTTGAAGATATGACAAGGAAGAGGAAGGAAAGATCTCACACAGTCCGTGGCCCGTTTGTTAGGGTAATGCTCGGTATTCGTCTGATTGGAAAAAACACGGAAATCTACCGATCAGAGCAGCCGGTATCGCGGCCAGAATTCTCCTCCAGACAGCGACTGAACTTGACCAAGTTGAAAGACGAGTGTCGGAACTCCTGCCACCGTCGGGATTCGAATCTAGGATCCCTCGGTCAGAGGCACTCCATTGACAACAGTAGATACCCTGAGCCACCTCTCCCGCTCCCATCTGCGTGGAGAGGTAAAAGCGAAACCCTTCATTCGCGCGCCGACGCTCTCCATAGAAGCTATCTTCATGCCCGGCTGCCGCACAGTGGTCCCAAGTGACGGCAAAAGGGGATGTAGCGTATGAATGAGATGAGCGAGAATGAATGAAATATCACTTTTTCTTCTAAGGTTCTCATCAATTGCTTCATTTACTCGACCCAACTCGACATTCACTTCTCAACTCTCACATAAGAACGTCTGTGAACAATATGTAACCATAACCTATTTACCTTAACGCGCCAATCTTCAATTTTATTATCGTTTCTAATTATTTAAAATATTTTATCAACCTTGATTGCATAAGTCCAACTTCATGGTACTGATATCAATGTTGTAATAAATGTTATTACAATGCAATTGTTGTAAAAATCCGTAGAACACAATCAATAAAAATACTCAGTGTCACAAGTAATGTTCTAACTAATACAGGACCTCGTATTAAAAACTATAACCATCAGTATGCCACTTTTCGCAGGACGAATATTCAAATTTAAAGGAAAATCGTAATATTTAATAGTTGTTCAAAACTGTATGATATTCGTATCGTAACACATTAAATATTTGATGGGCTATGATCTCGGACTATCGGCCTCGTTTGATAATTCGTCCATCTTGAATTGTAATAAGATGTCTTACGATACTCATGACGTAAATAATTATCGAGGAATGTGGATGTAACAAAGATATAACTAATTTTGACGCCTGTGACTTCTGGATGCTTTTGTGCGTTTCTGCCCAACGTGCGCAGCTTCCAATACCCGCGCCGCGTCCGCCTCCGGCTCTCGCGCTCCGTCCCCCTCCCCTCCCCTCCCCCGGAGCGAGAAGGGGGCGTGGTCAAGCATTTTCAATTTTCCCTCGCTGCTGTCACCGCCCGATGCACGTGAAAACCTACCCTGCGCCGCCCGCCCGGACGATGGCCTCGACGATTTTCTCCGAATGAGGGATCGCGGGGCCCGAGAGAATTTTTCTTCATGCCGTTGCTGGGGGAAGTGGTACTGATACGTGCGTCGTTGAAATCAAGGAAATCTGTGAAGTTGAGAAGGTTTTGATTTGAACGTTCAACGTTTACATAAATTGTCCGGTAGTACATGAAAAAGTTAGTTTCATAATGGTTGCCGAAACATGCTATTATTAACACGCGGGTAGCTCTGACGATCCCTTTCAACTATTACAATTTTTCCTTGTAGATCACCATCGGCGGTTCAGTGTGAGTGAAGACAGAAAGAACGGCGGTTCAATGTAAATGACAGAAATAACGGCGGTTCAATGGAAGGGAAGGCAGGTAATTCAATGGAAACGAAGGGTGAGGACGATTCGAAGAATTTATGATTGTGGTGCGACCCGAGATACGTCACGGGAGGAAGTAGCGTGCATAAGTCTTCGAGTGCAATTGAAGTTATATAGTTTGAGGTTTCCGAAGTTCGACTTCTGTAGACGGCATATAATCGACAACAGATAAATAGTTGGATTCAAAGAACACTCTTGAAGAATTCTATCTGTCTTTACACACCAGATGAATGTTTCTGTACAATATTATTTATTGATTCAAAGTGATATAGTTTATTTGTAGAATACATTTGCAGAATACATAGTGGGAATATGGGTATAACCTATTTGCATCGTAACTACTAAATAGCAATTATCCAGTTACAATGTTTATGCAAACATTCATTCTAACACAAAACTTAATTTGTTGTATTCCTGAAGACAAAAAGTCTGCATGTAGTTGATGGATTTTTGTCTTTTAAGGAATGCATGGCCTGTTGGTCTGTGTTGGAGTAAGAATTAAAGAAAACACAATGAATGTATGATGTCAAATAGAGAAAGTGATACATTACACTGAATGTTTTACAATTTACCATTTATAACTAATCTGAACACTATATCTAAATTTCCCGTATGTAAAGGCACTTTGAGAATATCAAACAAAAATAACTGATTATACGAAAATCATCAGCGAAAGCCAAACACGTCGACCACGCCTGCTCAAATTTCACATACTATTCACGCATAAATCCGTTAAATTTAATGAAAATAATTTTCAATGTGCTGTTTTGGCAAAAGAAAAGATTGCCAGATATGTAATACACAGTTGCGACAAACGATTCATAACTCTCAGAACAATGTAAACACCTGCAGTTAAAAATTATCGATGAAATTCCCTATTGTTTAATCAAATGAATTCATTTCTCGGTTCAGTAAACCACAATGGACTACAGGAATCTTTATTTTACCAATTCCCCGAAATTTTCCAAAACAAAACAATACTAATTGTAGAATATTTTGACAGTTTCCATTAGTTTAATGGAAATATTCGACAGGTTCTCAATCGAAAGGCATTAGCGCAATGGACTCGCACAGGTGTGCTTTGGAGGACAGAGCTACCTTTTCTCAATGACGTCAATACCGCAAATAACAGGCAGTGGAGTACGAAATCGCAATGAAACCTCTAGGCATTTTTTCATGGTTTACTTCGCAAATGGTTGTTCGCAAATGGTTGGTTTACTTCGCAAATGGTTTCATGGTTGTTACTTCGCAACTGTTCATTACATCAAATCGCTGCTGCTACTACTAATAGATCATTGAGTGATTCCTAATAGATGAATTTCTAAAAATTCAATTAAAATAACCACTAATTATTCTGAAAACACAGTAGCCTTAAAATATTTCAAGTGATTTGCAAGTAACATTTTAACATTATTAACAATTTTTAGTTTCAATATTCAAAGTGTCATTTTTAGATGATATATTTTGATTTACCAAAGCAAGATTAATTTGTCATTTCGATTTCATTGTTCGACTAAAAGGTCAGCAACATACAGTTACTATTTACCTCTTAACTATGAATATTAAATTTTCAATGAGTAATTACAAACTCTTTCTCAGAAGTTCAATTTATCAAATATTGCATTTTTAATTAAATTGTTCACTGTAATCTGAAATTAAATTTTCATGAGTTTGTTTATGATCATTGATGACTATATATTTGTTTAAACTGATGATTAATATATAGAATTTCAAGATGAAATTTTCTTTAAAAATGTAGTACTTGAGTTATTTGTCCCCAATACATATTCAAATATTGTTTTGTTTCAATATCGTCTGTTAAGTATATTTCATTTTGATTGTTTCGGGCGGAAATTTTGTGTAATTCCACATCGGCTTCATTTTTTTCAATGAAAATTTGCATATCAAATCAATTTTTAATCTTTTGTACAATAATTAAAGTTGTAATTCAATTCTACTTTTAGGAGACCGAAAAAGTAAGAAAATGAAAAAAAATGTATTTTAAAGCGCCGAAAAGTAGCACCTGGGAAAAAGGTGGGTTAATAGCGAGAAGATGGCGCACGAAACTAAAGAGTGCTAGAAAGACTGCGCCATCCTGTAGCCCCACTAGTTCTTTTGATTGAAGTCGTATGGGGTGTTAAAAAGAACTCACCATTGCAAGTTCACTCACAAATGTGTTAATCTATTAAAACGTCCATACTGTACATATCAACGTAGTGAGAGATATATCAAAAAGTTTACATTAGTGTAATTATTAAAAATAAAATAACACATAACTCTCACATTTAGGCATGTTATTCGGTGAATTTTGCACTCACACCCCACAGAGCTTAAAGGAAACATTTGGAGTGGTTTTTGAGAAAATCTTGTTTTTAGTATTTTTTATTTTGCTCACATTTTAAAATTTCCGAGAAAACTACCCAAACATATTCCATGTTGAGAGAAAAAATTAAAGTAAAATAACTTAAGGGTAAATATTAGGAATGATACAAAAATTTTGTACCAAATAATGAAAATACATAGGAAGATTTAAATCAAAAGAAGGTTTTTTAATGAATTATTGGAAGAAATGAAAGAAAAACGTTTTACGTATAACGTGAGTTGAAACATTAACATTTATTCTAATGATAAATTATATAATGTAATCTAATGAATATTTATATCATTTCTTTGATACACTCTCAAATTTTAAAAGTTCTTTGCCAAAGTTCACGTTTGTGCTGGTTCTTCATCTGAAAAAGGAAGGGTGTAGTGTGAGAAAATGATTTTAGAAAGGTCATTTTGAGGAGTGGCGTAAGGAACGAAATAAGATTTTGTAGGTAAGTGATATTGTGAAGTATTAGTAAATAAAACGACCTTCAATAAGGGGTTGCCCATGAATTTCGTAACGCTGAGGAGAGGGGAGGGGATATGAGGCAGCGTTAGCTGCGTTACATGGGAGTTGGGTGTCACAGTTTAGTATTACGTGATGTTGATATTTATTTTCAGATTCAACATATGTTGAAATAATTTCTTTTATCAGTCTTATACTACAACCTTTTCATATTGACGTATTAAATTAAAAATATAATGAATTAAAGAAGATATAGCCTATAAATTGTTACAATAAATGAAAATATTTTTTCATCAATGATATATTGATTGAATTTTTTAGATTATGACGAAAATATTCAAAACTGATCTATAGTACAATTGTGTATATTGTTATTCTGGGATCCAATTCGTTGGCGCAGTAGGCTTGGAGCCTATGCGTCATGCACGACGGGAATGAGCACGGCTTGTCAGAAATGTTCGGGTCTACGCGTCCTTCTTTCATTTCAAAATTATGAGCAGTCCGCACCATCTACTAATTCTCAAGTTAATTACTATAAATTTTAATGCATAACACAAATACAATTATTACTGTTAACTTGTTTCTGCTTTATAACTGAGTTTTACTTATTGGAATTGGAGAGGGGGGTTCTTGTCTCAAGCGTTAGGTAATTATGAGAGGGAGGTTCAAGCGCGCATTACAGGGGGAAAATTATTTCGTAAGTTTGCCTTACGTAATTTATAGACGTCTCCTAAGACCTTCAAATTATTCAACGACAGCAACGCTCTCAGTGATCTTAGTTTATTTATATTCCAACGTCTTTGATTGATTAATTAGTGAACAGACGCGCCAAACGCCAAGGCCATTAGTCCCGTAAGTGTAGTGCATGCATTTGTGCTCGGGGAGGCGGCGGTGATCTTTCCCGCTGTATGATGCGATTCGGAGCCGATCTACCGTCGGCTAGCAAGGTTTCCCCAACCAAATCCCTCCCAGCACCGGGGCACGGCCCAGCCGGGACAAGCTCTAAGCTTCCGACCGGTCACCGGACATGTGTTGTAGTGTAGTGCATGTAAGTGTCAGTGCGTATAAGTGAAGGGTAGGATAGACAAGGAATGAGAAGGAAAGCACGCGCGCGGTCCGTGGTCCGTTTGTTAAGGGTACTGCCCCAACGTCTTTGATGTAACCCGATGGCCAAGGCCCCCCTTGCAGCGAGCACGGGCCAAGGCGCAGGGGGCCGGGCGCGAGTGGCGCGGCGCGGCGAGGCGAGGCGAAGCGAGGCCCTCCGTTGGGTGCGGTCAGCGGCGCCGCGGCGCGACGACGGGGCACGAGGCGAGGAGCGGCGAGAGGAGGAGTCGAGGTGTGGCGTGGCGACGCGGTGCGAGGCGTGGGCGGCCGCCCGCCCTTGGGGGGTCGTTGTGGCCGGCGACGCGCGCGCCGGCACAGCGTACAGTAGACCTCCAACGACGCTGACGCGCCTAAAGCCGGCTACATACAGTCGGTGGTATTCGGCGAGTAGCGGGCTTCCGCTGGCCGATTCTCGAAGAGAGTGGATGGGTTGCTTGCTAGTTGCCGAGCGCCAAACATTTGGCTCTCTACCCGCAACGTGTCGGTCTGTCGACACTGCGAAGGAAGCGAATATGTGTCCAGCTTGGGATTGAGCTCGCTACGCGCCGAATAACGAATGTGTAGAACCGCCTTACTACATGTTTCTTACCGTTGTATTTCTTTATTTGTTGCATTCGACTCAATATTTTCACTAAACATTTCAATCTCGGTGGTGTAACGGTTTCCGTGTAGAACTGTTTCACTCGAATAAGCGCATTCAAATTAATCAAAACCGTGAACCTTCGGGCAAATAAATACTTCCGTAGGAGGAGGGGTTAAGCCGAATGTCCGTTATTGTAGATCCATGCCTCTCTATTGGACCATAGATCATCTGGCATTTCTCTTGCCGGTCATAGCCTCTTGCACTCCCTGCTGCCATGCAAGTCTGGGTCTTCCTCTCTTCTGTCTTTCTGTTGGCACCCATTTCAGGACTCGTTTTGGCCATCTTCCGTCTGTCATTCGCATAACATGACCGTACCAGACGATTTGTTTTTTTCTCTATTTCGTCAAGAATAGATTTCTTTACATCCATTTTCTTTCTTATGTCGTCGTTCCTGATTCTGTTACGTCTGCTATAACAGCAACTTCTACGCCAGTAGTCCATTTCAAGGGCCAGCAGCTTCCCTTTTGTTCTTTTATCGATCTCCCCAAACTTCTGAGCCGTATGTTGTAACACTCTTAACTAGCGAGGAGTAAAGACGTCTTTTAGTAGTGTTAGTGATGGTTTTGTTCCATAAGACAGAGTTTATACTTCGTGTCACGTTTCTCCCCAAGCTTATTCGTCTCTCAATTTCGTCATGGCTATTTCTCTTATTGTTAAAAAGTACACCAAGGTATTTATATTTGTTTACCCCTTTCATTTTTCCTCCATTTTCCACAAGAAGATCTTCTATTTCATTTTTTACCAACTGCCAGGTATTCAGATTTGTCCGTATTAATATTAAGTCCTGCTTTTAAAAAGTGTTCATTGAGTTTACGGATCATGAAACTCAAATCGTCTGCATCTTCTGCAATTACTACCTGGTCATCAGCAAAATATAACGTAAACAATTTATCCTCTCCGATCGTCATTCCCATTACTCTGCATTGTTTCTCCCACTGCTGTAAAATTTGATGCAGATATATTTTAAACAGTGTTGGGGAAAGACAGCAACCCTGACGAAGACCTTTGCTGACTGGGAATGGATCCGAGAGCCTGCTGTATATCTTAATCTGAGAGGTGTTTTTCTTATATAGATTCTGTGTGGCTCCAATTAAGTTTTTCACTGATTTGAAGTCCATCCATTTCTTCCCATACTCTAGCAACCGGTAC
Organism: Gryllus longicercus; assembly: GCA_038098605.1. Taxonomy (NCBI): domain Eukaryota; kingdom Metazoa; phylum Arthropoda; class Insecta; order Orthoptera; family Gryllidae; genus Gryllus; species Gryllus longicercus. Next base: position 4,497,716 of record JAZDUA010000068.1, read on the forward strand.
ATTGTCATAAATAAAATATTATCAAGCTTAAAAGAAACCTCTCAGCTAAACTCAAATCACTGGTTTCGTCGCCTGAGTCTTTTCTCTGCTAGATATCGAAACGAGCGTAGAGGAATTGGCCTCGCCCACGTAAAATAAGACATCATTGAATTGAATTACTTGCTGCTTCATTTTGTATTAAATATGATATTTTGTACATTAAAGCTTTTATGCGATATTTTAATACAGTGGTCCAGAATATTTCTTACTAATAATCTTATTAAATTATTGTCTTTTGCCAATGCGTCATTTTAAATCCGAGTGTTTGCTAGGTATGTATGCTGCTTTGATAGGTAGTCGTCCTACCCATGTTCTCAGATCTGGAACAACTATGAAGAATACAATGTGAAATCACATTCACCAATATCTACAAAAGGCATGAAAATATAAAACATTCGTGTTTTTTTATTTATTTTCTTCTCTTCTGGCCAAACTTTCATATTCCGTTTCAATTCAATTTCACATCTGTTTAGATTTATTTCGGCAGCAGGTTTATGAGAACTGGACATGAAAACGGAAGATCAAATTACTAACTATAAACTACAGTTAACATTGTTTACGGTAATGATTAACATAACAACGATTATTAATTAGCCCTTCTTATTCTTAAGCGGTTCGTGACTTGCTCTTGGTCAGCGTGCTCGCTTTCCACTACGCGGTTGCGGGTTCCACTCCTGGTCGAGCTGTGTCATTGCAACGACTGTGCTGCGGGCGATAAGAAAATTTCTTTTCGGGTTGAGAAGACCGGAATACGGCGTGGGGATGTCTACGTGCTAACCACACGTACCCCCATAACCCATGGCTGCAAGGCAGGTACGTCGTCGGTAGGCCTGAGCCTGTTCACGGGCTGTCGCGCCAAGAACATACATACATATTGTTAAGGAATTGTCACGAACCTGCTGCCTGCGTTACGGTATGAATGTTCATAAGGACATTCTATATTCTCAATTATTAAATTTATTAATGTTTCCGTTCCTCTCTGAACCACTGTGCATTCTCTCCTTCCCTATCGTCGTCGTCGTCTCCGTCGCCGTCGTCATCGTCGTCGTCGTCGTCGTCGTCGTCGCCGCCGCCGGGGCACACGGCGCTCCGGGGCGGCGCGCTTGAGAGGCCTCGTGCCGCCTGCGTCAGCAACCCGACACCGTAAAAACGGCGCGAAACGCCCGAGACGAGCCCGGCGGAGACAGCGGCGGCGGCGGCAAAGGGTGGAAAACGATGAACAAGGGTTGACGGACAGATTGCAGCTGCGTGGTAGAAAAGAAGAGGAATAAAATGACGTCTAGGAGGAGGAGTAGAACGAAGAAATGAAGAGGAAAAAGGAAGGAATGGAGATATCGGGTGAAAGGTTGACGAGATAAAGTGAAGAGAAGATGGCAATGGAGGTTTAAAAGGTAGCGAGATGGAATGGCTTTTGTGGTTACGAGCCCCTTCCACTGGCACTATAGACTTTTGTGGCCTCTGGAAAGACAAGAGAGATGAACAAAGTGAAAACCTAGTGACTGTACATGTGGGATATATATATATATATATATATATATATATATATATATATATATATATATATATATATATATATATATATATATATATATAAATTAAGAACGTCATATAAAAAGTAAAGCAAGGAGGAAACGCAGAGCTACGCGGAACCGACGGAAGCAACGGAGAGACGAGGGAAGCACGTAGGACGCGAGCGCCGGGCCTCGCCTCGGGGGCCTGAGACAGCAGGCGGGGCGGTGGGGGCGGTGGGGGCGGCAGGGGCGCGTGCCGCGCGTTTGTCACCGCCGCCACCGTCGCCCCAGCGCAGCGCCGCCCTGCGCCTCAGACAGATGCGGCGCCCGTGCCGCGGTCGAGACGGCGTCGTGCACCGCCTTAGAAGCGTCCCCCGCCCTGCCCCACCCAACCACCCGCCGCCGCAGGCGTCACAGTCCGGTCGCACTTTCTCCAGCATCCGGCGAGCGCTTCTTCGTCTTCTTCGTCTTCTCCGTCTTCTCCGTCTTCTCCGTCTTCTCCGTCTTCTCCGTCTTCTCCGTCTTCTCCGTCTTCTCCGTCTCCTCCGTCTCCTCCTTCTCGTCCGTCTTCGTCGTCTTCGTCGTCTTCGTCGTCTTCGTCGTCTTCGTCGTCTTCGTCGTCTTCTTCGTCTTCTTCGTCTTCTTCGTCTTCTTCGTCTTCTTCGTCTTCTTCGTCTTCTTCGTCTTCTTCGTCTTCTTCGTCTTCTTCGTCTTCTTCGTCTTCTTCGTCTTCTTCGTCTTCTTCGTCTTCTTCGTCTTCTTCGTCTTCTTCGTCTTCTTCGTCTTCTTCGTCTTCTTCGTCTTCTTCGTCTTCTTCGTCTTCTTCGTCTTCTTTCGTCTTCTTCGACTCCTTCGTCTTCTTCGACTCCTTCGTCTTCTTCGACTCCTTCGTCTTCTTCGACTCCTTCGTCTTCTTCGACTCCTTCGTCTTCTTCGACTCCTTCGTCTTCTTCGACTCCTTCGTCTTCTTCGACTCCTTCGTCTTCTTCGACTCCTTCGTCTTCTTCGACTCCTTCGTCTTCTTCGACTCCTTCGTCTTCTTCGACTCCTTCGTCTCCTTTGTTTTTTGTTTTGTTTTCAATTTTTGACAATTTAGAAATTTTAATAAAAATCGCATCTACTCCAAATTTATAAATGCATTTTGTTATTCTTGGGAAAATTCTTCGTATGGTTTAGTTACTACTTTTCTCTATGAACGGATTTGTGGAGAGACGAAGAGACAAACTTTTATTAAAGAAAGGAAAATTTTGCGGGACGCCCAAAATGGTATTTACGTCAAAATGCTAAATTGATGTTTTTTCACCGTACTTAACATTCCATATATTACGTATGCATTCCTTATATGCTAAAACATGAGATAATTCAAAATCCAATCAATGTAATCAAAAATTCAAATACAATTTATAGGAGAAATTAAACAAAAGCATATACAAAATACATTTAGTTTAAGTGTAGCTAAGAGTCTTTATAAAATTGGAACTGTTTAATTGTACTGTGTCATTAACTGCTTTTAAATCAAAATTAGTATTATTGCTATTTTTTCAAATAGAGAATATGTAAATATTGTAAATAATTCAAATTTACTTTTACATCTAAATTTGGAAATATACCGTTACACGTCTGTAACAAGAAAAATAATTTATACAGAATTTATATTTCGGCGGTATCCTGCCAACTTGCTCTGCCCTTGAGACGAAGTGAAATGAGAATAAATTCAAATAACAAAAATAAAAGTAGTATATTGAAAAGTTACAGGCTAGTTACAATAAATTGCTAAATTTAAACACTCCGGCAACCTTTTCCTTCCAGTACCCTGCTTTACCGCAGAAAAAAGCCACGCGTGATGCGAGCTGTCGGACTTCCGTCCCGTGACAATTACCGTCACATGGCCTGATGCCAAAATTTAAACTGGTCGCCGTCTCGCGGACCGCGTGCATGAAGCACCCGAGATCGCCTGGCCCTTACACTCCGGACATCTCGCTCCCGCTCTTACGCTCCCTGTACTTACACGTACTAGGCCCTCTGATGTAAACTGAATGAGAACGCGGGCGCAGATGGCGCCGCGTTAAATAGTTGAGGGCTACACCCCCACCTCACAAGTTCCTTAGATAGGCTCGCCTGCTGTCCGCAAGCGAGGGCTCGCTAGCCAGCATCTTAGGAGGGGGGATACACCCCCACCACACAAGATTCCCAGGTAGGCTCGCCTGCCGTCGGCAAGCGAGGCTCGCTAGCCAGCTTCCTAGGAGTTTACAGCCTAAGGTTATTTTTGGCTCTGCCACGCTGTCTGCGTCAACTGCCAGAGCGCAAAATCCCGGAAGTTCAGGCTCAACCCCTTCCTCTCCCGCAGCGCACTTTCACCGACCTAACGGTTCTGGGCCTCGTATTAACGACGCCACACCCTCTTCGACCGGCGAATGTACCGCCTAGATTTGTTACATATTGCCTTAAAATAAATTGGGTATAGAAAGATAACACATTAAGGACACAAACAAAATTGTGTACAAAAACAGCACATTTTGTGGCAACCCCCGTATGTCTTTCCTCATTCACTCGAAAAAACATTTGTGCTCAATTTGGGAGAAATCTCTCCAGTGATTAAAAAGTCTAGAGAAAACATACACATTCATTTGTGTGTAATGGCTTGAAATTGAATGCAATCGTAGACGTCCGCGGCCAGAATCATGTGAAGGAAGATGACAGTGGATTGAAATTCGTTTGGAAGAAATTTTGACACCGCAGTTATCCGAAAGGCTAAGAGTAATGATTTTAGAAACCCAGAATATTCAGCACGTGATTTCACATGGACTGTTTCGCGTTCAAAATTGCTCTCTCTACATAGCGTTTTTATTCTCTAAACTGTTTACGTTATTCGTGAGCTTTTTATTAGTATGTAATGAAAAATTACAAAATCTTCTCTGCATAATTAATTCCTATACAATTGTTTCTTTCATGTAATTTCTCACTGTTCTCATGCCCCACAGTTTACACATTTTCTCAGCCCACAAAAAATGTGTATTTCATTACTTAGAATCTAACATACATTTATAATTAAATGCAATCTATTTCGTTTATTAAAATAACAATGCCTCTTTTTGTCATTTAAATTCTTGAGTTATGAAAAATATCTGAAATAACGTCGTTCGTATAATTCATTTTCCACCCCTACCGCTACGAGTATATGTAACCAGTCATTGTGATATTTGAGGTAATGCCATTTGTTGCGTTTGGAGTATTATATGCGATTTATTAAACCGAATGCGGTTTGAAAACAAGACTCCCGCCCTGTCAACAGCTGCTAGTGAAATGTTACGTCTACGCGCACGCAGCGACTATTCACTAAACACAACAAATCTCGGGAGGCTAGAAGAATAAATAACGTGTGTTGAGCTGTCAGAGTACCACTATAAATGCATATAGCTACACATATTTTCATAATGATTTATTACTTGCAACTGTATTTTCTGAATTTTAGGGACCTTTGCGTTTTGTTTCATGTGTTAAAGTTGAATGCAATTGTGCAATTAATATACACAGTGATAAAAGAGGTGAAAATATGATAGTCATGACCATAAAACAAACTAATTTTGTCTTCACTAAATGAACAATAGATCTCTAAATTTCCATGTACCTAGAGTAATGTGAATTCATCGGGTGGCCAATAAATAGATTAATTCTTCAAAATTAGTCTATTTTCGATTTCCACGTACGGTGTCACTAGAAAAGCATTCTATCATTTTATTTTCCAATAAATTTATCTGGACCGTGATTTAGTTAAAATAATTTAAAATACAAAAAAAATGTTTATAAATAATTCAGAGAAAAAGAATTTAAAGTCTGAGTGACAATTGTGACACATACAGGGCAAACTTGATAAAATGGAGAAGTAAAATGTTGGTTTGAAAAAGGTCAATAACGCATTATAGTATTTAGAGACAATTATCTCTGTGTACAAATTTCCTCGAATGTTCTGGTCACATGCGTTTCTCCAATACGAGAGTTAATATGCCAAACCGAGAAACGTTTGTACAATGTGGAACCCCTGTTGACACATCAGGCCGAATATACTACTCTCCGAGTTAGTTCGCAGAAATATAAAATACTGCATTGGCATATTGGGGTTACACTACACAAAATACGCCTAGTGATCGCAGGATTTCTATTTGAAGTAAATTTGTGTCACCAGCTTAGTCTGGCTCACTTCACTTTACAACCAACCGACCCAACAGGTTACTAAACGACGTTAATCCACAGCTCTCACAATGCTTTAGAACAGAAGCGGAGTTAATTCTCTATCACAATAAAATACGACAGAATTTTCTGACACGATTTCCACAAAAAAATAATTCCAGAGCATATATCTTTTCATTGTGAGTATCCGAGTACCTACATGTATCGGGTAAATAATTCTGTGACGACATACTGCTTTTCTAAAACGTGACGCGCGGTGGCAATGTATTTTCAACGTGAATTTTGTGCTGGAAAGGGCAAACGGGTATTAAATGACCCCCCATGGATAAAAAAATTCATCGACTTTTTGGCGTGAGCACAATATTTTAAACTAAAGATACCCGAATCCAGTGTACAACAATTAAAATTGATGAAGCGACTAATTTTGTTAAAATGAGACAGTCGGCTAAATATGAGACACCTGCTACAAAGTTTATTTTAATCTTTCAGTAGATTTTTGGCATGTCTACGTCTCTTTATATCACATACATAAATTTGTACATTTCATATAAAGGGAAAAAAGAGAAAAAATAGCCTGTCACCTTTGAAAATCTGAATGCAAACAGGTGAGGGCCGAAAAAGAGAGTGCTGAAAGTTCGAAAGAACACGCAGTGTTCGAAGAACGTTTCTTTGTGGTCATAAATATTGAATTGATTTATCTTGTTTACCTTCAGCTTCTTCTCTACTAATAGATTGTTTATTTCTATTTCCATAATTTAAGGTTTCTAACACCAATCCATTCATCTAACCTCTAATCGATTACACGATTCTTAAAATTATTATGGTGCAAGAAGCGTGACATGTTCCTTATCGAAGGCAGAACGCGAAAACTGTTATGTGAATATATCAATAAAATGTGAGGAAAACGGAGAAAAGAAACGCAATAAAAGAAAAAAATACTCCTTTTAACAATTACAACACATAATACCCTAAAGACACTTCAACAAAAAACTACTAATATTCATATTTTGGAGACACAAACTTCACGAAAATCATGTGTATGTGTGTACACCATGACGAATTGAGAACAACTGTTTGATCAATATTACTGTTATTGTTTACTAAGACAAATGTGATCTTCAACAGAAGTTGAAAATTTCCAACCAGAATAAACAATGCTATTTGCCCATCCTACATTTAGTTCATCGTTCGGCATTTTTGATTACTGCTCGCTGTAACTTCATTTTCTTCATCAGTAGCAGGTACTCTTTTGAGATGACACTTCTTTCTGCGGTCCGCACGTGAAATTAATATACCCCAACCGTACTTCTTAACTAACAATACATAATATTACTTATGGTGGACTTCTTATTAAACAACTAACTTGTTATCAAAATTTCAAACTCAAAGAAAACTAAACTTCAGTACCCATAACATCGTCTGTGTGATACATCCTCCTCTCTTCACACACCTTTTAGAGAAAGGATCTTCATCATTTTTCCAAAAACATGAACATCCCTTACCTGTCGCCAAAAAAGCCACGAGGCTTCCTTTCCAACTGTGCATTGGCCACCGCCTTGCAACGCGCACTTCAATTATTTCGTGTCGTGATTTTATTGGGCATAACGACCATATCAGTATGTTGCTACCTACACATCTTTTGACTTATTTTCCTACGTATCATTCACATATGATAGTCCTTGATTGGATTAAAAATATTCGAAGAAAAAGCAAACCTAAATCTATTGATAATATTTGTAGTCTTTAGTTATATATTATTTGTTCAACTTTATCTTAAGAATATAGTATTATAATTATAATATTCAGTTACAAGCATACCCATTACCGTAATACCCATTTATAAAAAAGTTAATATTCATTGGTAGGATATTTTCCCAATTAGCTTTCAAGAGTGCAATTTCGTTTACAGTGTTTCAAAAAAGAAAAAAAATAATTCCGGTGTTTGATATCGGTGTGTTTGATTTCACAAACATCTAAATAGAACATTTTGCCTTTTAAGTTCTTATATTATTTGGTTCACAAAGTTTTACGGCTTCGTTCTTTAGATGTGGTAAAATAGATCGATAGGACTCGTATACAACTTTTGAGAAACATAAAATAATGTAACTATATTTTTATGAAAATGATGAGGTATAAAACTAAAACGGCTGAAGCAGAGGGCATTAAGTAATCACGTAGGGTATAATCGTTGAGAATTATGAAAGTGTCAATACACTTGTGTAATAAACTTTGCAGTCCTCAGTATTATTTTTTTTCCTTCCAGGGCATTTCTTTAAGGGTTAAAAATCATATTCTTTGAAAATTGGCAAAATGAACAAATTTTATCCTGTTCGTGAGGCATTTTGTCCCGTTCGCCAATCTGGCCCTGTCGTGACATTCAACACTTCCTTCATTTTTGCCCTTTATGAACCCTACAAGCGCCCTCTGTGCGTGGGAGGGAGCGGAAGTGGCGATTGTGCTCCTTCGGTGGCGCAAGGGCACAGCGCGCAGGTATTGCGACTGCGGTGGCGCACGACACACGGCAATGGCGGCATACCTCCCCCGCCTCCAGCACCGCAGCCAACGTTCGCGCACGAAAAGTCACAACGAATGGTTGGAAAGTAATTTACACAGAAATGCAAATATTTGAAATTAGAGAATATGAATTATGTGAACAATTTATTTGGAATTGTAGAATTTAATGAGAATTTTGTGAAAACAATTAACTCGCGGCGGTAACTGAACTAATGGCAAACAAAATTATTTACATTTTTCTACGAAATTATTATTTCTTTCAATGAATGTGGAAAAGCAATATATATTAGCAAATTGATGTTGCTTTTGTATTCTCAGAAATTATTTTAAAAATATATTAAAGTAATAAATGCAGTAAAAATATCAGCAACATTGGTTTTTACCAGAGCTATTCCCTTAATATATTTATTTTACTTTCATAGAAAATATTTTAACGAAGGTACAGGAATGGACGATTCTTATTAAATTAATATTTTGGAGAGATTATTAAAAGGTGTTTTACAACATACTTGGTTACTTTGAATGTGTAATAAATGAAGTGTTTGACGTGTTTTTTGAGGTTCAAGTTGTTGAGTTGTTTTGTCTTTCACAGGAGAAAGACAAAGAGCAAGAGAAATGGCTAGTCGAAATCAGAACAGATACAACCACGCAAGTAATTCATTCACCAGCGAAGGATTTTAGCAAACTTTCAAACATCGAAAAACACTACATACAGTGGCAAAGTCAGTGAATTGGCAACACTGGGCACCCGGCTTCGACTAGCGTTGCGGACGGAGTTGGCGGCGGCGGCAGCGGCGGCGCGCAAACCAGATTGGGAGCGCGAAATATCGACAGCGATCCGCGGAACGAGGAGCGCGGAACGGCCCCGCTGCCGACCGAGGGCTGCGGGATGCGACCGGGGCCCAAGGGATGCGAGCGGGGGCGGGGCGGCGCCCGCGGCAGCGCAAGCGGGGGTGGGCTGGGCTGGGCTGGGCTGGGAGACGGCGAGGTCAAGGCTGTTGCAAAAGCGAGTAGACGCGGATGGTATTTGAGGGTGGGAAGAGGGCGCGACGTGGCGGGGGTGCCGAAGGCCGGGAGGGTGAGAAGGTAAAAGGGATAGGTGGGGTAACTCGAAGGCGAGGACATGGACGACGGAAGTGCGGGATAAAAGCGTAGAGCGGAAAAACGTGAGGACGGGAAAACGTCGGAAGATCGGGAAATCAATAAGACGGGAAAACGGGAGAAGGGAAATAGAGAACGGGAGGAAAGTGCAGGGGGAGAGCACGTCGGCAGGAATCTGAAGCACTCTGGGAATGGCCGCAGAGTGGAAGGCGGAGACAGCGACTGCAAAATGGAGTGACCGGGAGGTGGGCGGAATAGGCCGAGGAGTGTGAAGTTCGGCGGGGAAATCGGCGATGAAGTAGACGATGGGAGAGAAGACAAAAGGAAAGAAGGAGGGAGAGAAAGTTACAAAAAGAAGTGACTTGGGGTTTTTGGCGGGGAAATCGTGATGAGCTTGTGAAACGGGAAATAGGTAGCAGAACGGTATAGCAGAGGAGGAAGGAGAGACGGACGTGGGGATTTTGGTAAGGGCTTGTGGCGACAGTGTGGACGAAGTAGTGGAGTAGCGTGCGGTGCAGCGGTGGCGGCAGCCGCAACCGTAGCAACGGCGGAAGGTGGGGGTTGGGGATGGGGGAGCAATAGCGACCGCGACCCAGTAGAGTATCGCCTCGTTCAATGCAACTTGGGAGCTTACGGAAGAATACAAGCTGCCGGAAGGGCACAATGAAGGGGATAGACGGCAAAGATTTGGAGCTGCAATTCGGCGCCGAGAAAATAAAACAAAATATGCACTGGAGAAATTATAAATGATTATGAAAGAGGGGAGCTAAGTCATGGTGATAAGCGGGCAGAGAAATAACAAACAGAGGTTACAGTTTTATAGGGTGTGGGATTGGGACCAAGGAAATGAATTGGATAGAATAAGAATTCTAGGATGTCAACCTATTTACATAGGCCGTAAATAAGGTGATGTATTACGTAAAGTTATTTTAGTGACGGAATAGTCGCATTATATTAGCGATATTTAGAAATATCGAATTTATGTGCGGATAATCGTAACCTATTGGAAGAGAAAATCGTGGAGATGGATAATATCTGATCAGCAAACAGTATGTATTTGCTAATTATACATTTCACGTCTTAAATTGAAACGCTGCTAGATGTTAATGAAGAATATTAGCGCTACACGTCAACTTGCAGGATTTTCTGACAACAAAATTACCGTATCAAAACGGGGGCGCTCAGAGGCAACGAGAGACTTAGGGCAGAAGATCCATGGGGGATCCAAGACAGCAGCCCCCCTAACCCACAGGAATCCAATTAAGTCCGGCCATGGGGCAAATTGCCCCAGTTGCTCTTTTTTTCTGTGCGCCTCTGTATAAAAATATACCGCTACCTCTGTTGGGAAAACGAAATCTCAGAAATCGTGACGAACAGTGAATACGGAATATAGAATCTTCTAGAAGAAGCAATATATTTTTATTGTGGTAGACCCTGTTAATAGCAGCTATCGGCAAAATTAACATATAATGTAATGCAAAAGCTTCAGGGGTTGGTATTACAATGTATTTCGCAAAACCTCGGCATATTGGGAGAATTTTGATACTTTTTTCCAACATTCAGTTGTTCTTAGAAAGTGTAGCTGAAAATATAAAATTTAATGCACATTCAAGTCTCGCTAAAAACTTAACCCAAAGATGATCGCCAAAGCTGAATGAGAGAGCGCGCAAAGACAAGTGCAGCAATCACAAGGAGATTCGAGGAGAACAGAAGAGAGGCAAACAAAACAATACGAGAAATGGTAAAAAAAGGGAAAGCAATGAAAAACATGAAAATCATTGGGATTGGAAGATAAAGAGAATGCGAGACAGAAAAGAGAAAAAGAAAATAATGTAGAAAAGTTCATGATGGCAACGAGAAAAAGTGTAGGAAAGAAAAGAGGATGGAAAAAATGTGGAGAGAAAAGGAAAGAATATGAGTACATAACCACAGGGAAAATGTGATTGAGGAAAAGAATCAAGGAACGCACGAAAAGAATAAAGAAGAATAAGAAAACTAAGAAAAATTGGAAAAACAACAATAAGATGAGGGACTAGGGGTCAGAAAATATACGGATGAAGAAGCTAAAGTATTGACCGATTAACAACGAAATAAGAAAAGTGAAAGTAGGTGAGTGATGGGGAAACATTAAGAAAAAAACAGGAGAATAAAAGGGATAATCCAGGCATCAAAAAAAGAAGGGAAGACAATAGAAAAGGAAAGAGATGCCGGTGGAGGTGGAAGCAAACAGAGTGTAAGAATGATAACGTAGGTGGGAAAAGAAGACCCATAGGAACGCGCCTGAAGGGATGTATGCAGGGGAGAGGCAGGTGACGAAAGAAGCCCGCCTGGTGCAACTGGGGCGTGTCAGCGCCGCCGTGCGCGCGAGGCAGCTTCCGCCGGGGCGGGGGGCGACGGCTGATCCGCGCGCGCCGCGGCGCCGCTGCAGGAAGGCGCGACGTCGAGGGGCGGGGCCGGGGCGGGCAGGCGCTAATGCGCAGCTTGGGCGCGGGCGGCGCACGGTGGGGCCAAATGCCAAAAAGCTGGCCAAAAGTCCAAAAAAAAAGTTACTAGATAGGGATTTTGTCGTTGCTACTTCAATAGGTTGGTATTTGGGCCGTTGAATTCCGCAATTAGTAACGGTTTCTCTCTTATACTTGAGGTAAGAGATCAGTTCAAAGTTGGGCCTCGAGCGATCGATATCGGTCAGCTGTGAAACGTGTTTTCAGAACCTTTGTGTTTCGAAGGATAGAGAAGCGTGCAGTCGGCCGAATTCAATAAAACAAAATGGAATCTATTCCTGAGAGTAAGCAGAAACATAATATGTATACTTAATTTTTTTTAAAATAATTTGTTAATGTAATAATTAACGTTGATTGTTGGCGAAAAATGAAAATGCTATAATCAAAAATTTGTGTTTAAAATGAAAAATAACTATGTGCACCGTCGTGCGAGGCTAAAAACTTAACATGACATTATTCGAAATGTTATTCTCTGTGAGAATCACAAAAAAACAGCTGCCCGTAGCTGCCGTTTTAGTGCCTGTGACAAATTTTCGTAGCGCGTGCAACATGTAGAAATACAAACTTTTGATGATTTTGTTCGCCATATTGGTCCGCCATTTTGTTTTTTTAGCATTTTTATTCAATATTTATTAATCAGCATGCTTATAAACCCAAATCAACTCATTTTTAATTATAAACACGATCATTTCGTGTTAAAAATGGAAAAAATTGATGATTTGGTCCGCCATTTTGTTTTTTGGCATTTTCATTCAAGGTTATTAATTAGCATCCTTAAAAATTCAAACTAACTCTTCTTTACTTATAAACATAATAATGTTGTGTTAAAAATACAAACTTATGGTAATTTTGTCCGCCATATTGGTCCGCCATTTTGTTTTTTTATGCATTTTTATTTAATATTATTAATCAGCATGCTTATAAACCCGAATGAACTCATTTTTAATTTTAAACACGATCATTTTGTGTTAAAAATGAAGAAAATGATGATTTTGTCCGCCATATTGGTCCGCCATTTTGTTTTTTTGGCATTTTCATTCAAGATTATTAATCAGCATCCTTAAAAACCCGAATGAACTCATTTTTACTTATAAGTATGATCATTTTGTGTTAAAAATACAAAATTTTGATAATTTTATCCGCCATATTGGTCCGCCATTTTGTTTTTCGGAATTTTTATTACAGATTATTAATTAGAATGATCATAAACCTCTGAATACAAAGTTTCAGTCAAATCGTACAACGCTTTCGACTTTTGACCAGCTTTTTGGCATTTGGCCCCACCGTGCGGCGGCTGATGGCGCGTTCCTCAGGTCGCTGCGCCTCCGCCGCCCAACCCCCGCCGCAACCTCCTAGCGCCTCCACCACTGCCTCCATCGACACTACCTCGCATAGCCCCGCTCCTTTACATGCACCCCGCTCTCCCCCAGCCCTTGCCTCCGACCCCGGACCGTCCCCGTCCCGACCCTGCCCGTCGTGTCCCCGACCTTCCCCGCCCCGTGCCCAACCCGACCCTCCCTGTCCCATCCCGTCCCTGACTCGAGCCTGTCCTGGCCCTTCCCGTTCTCATCCCCATCCTGTCTCGTCCTCGTTCCGTTCCGTCCTCATCCTGTTCCCGTCCCGTTCTGACCCTACCCCTTTAACGTCCCCAACCCCCCCTGCCCCCGTCCACACCCTTGCCCCCCTTTCCCACTCCCGTCCCACCCTGGTCTCCGGTCCCTTTCTTCATCACCGCTCCTTCCCCGTTTCCATCCCCTTCCATCCCCGCTCCATCTCCGTTTCCATCCACGTCTCACCCCCACCCCCGCTCCGTCCCCGCTCGAGACCCTGACCCCACTGCCCCTCATCCCGTCCCCACCCCGACCTTTTCCCCTATTCCGACCCATCCCCGCCCCCGTCCTTCCCTTCCTCTGGGGTTTTCACTACCGCTTCCGCCACCGCCGCCGCCTTCCCCACCTGCCTTCCTGCACACTGTGCCCCGCCCCCACCTCCGTCTGCGCCGGTGCCTTTGTGCGGCGGGGCGCGGAGCGGCTGCATTTACAGCGCGGGATTAGGCGCCCCGTCTGATGGAGCGCCGCGTTGTGCAGCGCGGGCCTCTGTGTTTTCCTGCGTCTTCATCCACTCGCACTCTACCGCCTCTTCCGCTTCGCAATGCTATCTTCACCCACCCCCCCTCTCGGCTATTCTTTGTTCAACACCCCGAGACAGATTGCATCCGCGGGCCTTTCTTCCGGTTGCCGACTCGTTTGCGTCTATTTCGCTCCCTGTTCTCGCAGTCAGTTTGTCTTCGTTCACTCCATTACTTCTGGGACTTTGATTTCTCTGTGTATTTTACTAACTATATATGTGTTCATCTACGACACTGTTTACCTTAACTGTTTGAAATCTTACTTTATATCAAATTTAAAATAATATTTTCCTCAAACTCGTCAATTTTCATTATTATTTTCATGCCTCTCTATATTTTTAGAATACATCCTTTTATTTCTCGTCGCCTTGGACTTGTATTAACTTATACTTTCTTTAATTTGTATTATTATAAAATTTGTTAATTTTTATAAGTACATAAACCCTGCAACTAGATGAACGCTCATAATTTTTCAATTTCCAATTTCCTCTTAAAACCTAAGTCTTGTTGAAGCATCTAACAACAAAATTCCTTGTTTCCTCCATTCTTCGACCTCGTTTTGTCGCACCTTCACCTCACGAGTTTCCGCAACTCCAATCTGTAACTTCACGCCGCCTCTCGGCCTCCGGTGGCCCGCGGCGGCAACAATGCCCATCTGGGACCTGCCCCAATGTTCCCGCGCGCACTCATTCTGCAAACGACGCCGCATTTTGCCCCGTTCTCCCGATGCACTCTGCGTTCTCCTCTAACCCTTGTTGCTGCCGGTGCAGCACTTCGCTGCTCTCTGTCCCCAGCGCCACCGTCCCGCCACCGTCCCGCCACCGTCCCGCCACCGTCCCACCTCCGCCGTCTCCGTCATTCCCCCGTCGCCCTTTCCGCCGTCCCCGTCCCATCACCGCCGCACCCGTCTTGACACCCCCGCCCCCCACCCCGTCCCACCGTCCCCACCTTCACCCCGCCTCTCCAGTCTGCGTCTCGCCACCGTCACCACTACGGCCGCTGCGCCTGCCGCCCGGGGGTGCGGCTGTGCGAGGTAATGAGCAGCCCGGTACACCAGCGCTACCAGCAACACGAGCTTTCTACGGGAACTGGAGCAAAATACACACTATACTTCGGCGAGTTAAAGAAGATGCTGCTACCGGCCTCTGCACATCACTTCAGACTTTTGGTTATCAACCACGATGTCCCTGTATAAATCATTGGTTAGCGAACGCATGCCTTCTATAAACGGCCTGACAAGCACTGATATTGCATTAATAAAGTCATCCAACCTTTGTGAGAGCGAGAGATTTTATGTAAAAGGTAGTTTTATGTAACGTTACAAGTAATACTGAATATTTGACTCATCATATAATAAAGCATCATTAATTGGTATATTTAATACAATTTATTACTCATTTAGAAAACACATTGCCATATGCAATTTCATGCACAAGTGCTTCGAAGGCTCAGTTTTCAGGTTCCCAATACATATCAATTATGTCATTTGTTCATATTTTCACCAAATATGCATTTAATAATTTATGAAATATATCACTAGGTTCACTAAGTGTACCTTTTAATCTTCTTTGTGTTGTGCACAGATATGAAATCTTTCGTAATATTTGTTTGCCCATCCCATTTGTTAATGTATTGTACTAATGCAAATAAAAACAAAAAGGTTTTCTTATATTTCCCTTTATTATTTATTGCTCAATAATTTCAACTTATGAATGAAGCAAAATATTTCTTCATTACACTTTTCGCATTAAAGCGTTGTAATTGAAGGGGCAAACCCACATTGACCTAGTTCTGACATATTAAGGGTTTCACTAGATCTTTCATAATATAACTCAGTACATTTTCATTTTTATACACAATATGCATGCATATAAGACTATACGGGATTTAATTAACACATCACACTGAACTAATGATATTTGAAGTTGTATTTAATACTAATAACTCACATTGAGAATAATGTGGGATAGCCACTTATTCTACTGAGCCCTTAATTTTTTTTGTTCGAATGCGAGTTCATGTACATATCAAAAAGTTTTGTATTTTTGAGTTCTTATATTGTTTGATGTTTTATATTACTAGCGTACCCTGGCGCCTCCGGGAGAAGGTACTTTCATGTTGGTAGTTTTTCTGGGTTCTATGGATGCTTCGAAATAGTGCACTGGCTACTGTACTTTGACGAAACCACTCTGCAAAATACTTGCAAAAGCACTCTGCATAAACAGCTAGAACCGATGACTAGCTACTCAAACACGAAAACCAGCACTTGATAATCTAATAAAAATGTGAATATTCATGTGAATTATTTGAATATGCATGGATATTTACTTCTACTCATAACGCTACTCGTATAATCAGAAATAGAATCCTACTTCGACAACATTCTTGTTTCCCGACATGGATTTTACAGTTTTGTTAATAAGGTGAAATTGGTAATTTTGAAAATGTATGTCCTGAGAGTGCGCGATGCATTAGGGTACATGTTGTGTAAATGCTTTATTTCGCTGGGGGGCAATATATAAATTGTGCCTAATTTACAATATGCGTGTATGAATACATTCATTGATCATGCATTTTGGATGTTTAACTTAAAAGTGCTTAGATTACATTGTAAACATTAAATTATTTTAGATTCTGTTAGTTTGCAATGAGATATATGTTTTCCCATTTCATCCTATTCCCTCGTCTCTTTATCAAAGCTCTTTGAATTTACCTCCAGCTGCAAAACAAAAACATAGATGAAAATGCATTTGAAATACAATGCGATCATCTCTGCAGTGTTTGTTATTTTGCACGTAGAAAAATATTCTGTAACCTACGAATTACCCAGGCTGGCATTAAGTTCATTATGAACCTATTTCGAGAGATCACTGATGATGAAAACCTATGGATCAGTGAATTTGATGGACGTTATAGGACATCCGATATCGAATTCTGAGTACATTAAAGATGAGAATAGAGAGTGTGTGCTGTTCATCAAGAGTACAGTCAGCATTACCGTTCTCGTTACCGTTTTAAATAGCAGTAGAGAAACCAGATTTTTGTTACATGCAACAGTTTCACATATCGCAAAAATATGAATGTATCTTAATGAACTTTCACACTTTAATGATCGAGATTTCAATAAATAAATGATACGAACCCTGCTAAACGTCTACGCACATCCTAGCATATAGTTAAGAGGATTATTTTTAACGAGAGGACTGGCATGATTCTAATAGGCCAATTAAATAGGAAGATTCAATGAAATATGCAAATGACTTTTATGTAAGCTAATTATTAGGCGGAACAATATTTAAGGTAGGTATTTGGGCGAGTGCAGAAAAGTGAACGTAGGTAGATGTATTTCACGTCGAGCGAGCGAATGCAGAGAAAGATCGGTTTACAGAGAGTTGTAATTAAAAAAGAAGAACTGGAGAATAGTGCCATCAAATCAAGGAGACATGACACATGTGAAACCCAGTGTAGTGTGTCAACTAATGTCTGTAAGTCGACTAATGGTCAAAGATGATGAGTATTCGCTCAAATGATCCGACAATGTGAAACACAATAAGCAAATACGGGTCATTACTTTAAACCACAATGAAATAACGTTCAAGGGCCAGTTTCAACAAACTCATTCAAGTAACTCTCTAATCGTGTTTACGTAAACATGATTAACATTAAAATTCCATTGTAACCTCGGTTACCAGTGCATTACTTTCATCACGGAATATATGAACTTAAGGAACTTAAGCGAGGTAACTTTCTATTGCGTGGACCAGAGTACGAGAGTGTGCAACACCAGAGTTGCACATTATAGAATGAAAAGAGGATAAAGTTAATACAACCTCTTTGATCCTAACAGCTCTTGACTTAATATATAACACAATAATCTAGTAAAAAAACAATGATTCTGAAATAGTAAATGTGAAAGTGTTATAAAAACTTTGGCAATGAATGCAAAGATAAAAATTGTATTAATATTTCAATACTAATATTCAAAATGAAAGTAATAATTTTACATTTTAATTTTTAACTAGCACCATTAAACAATCAGAAATCAACAGAATATACTAGGTCGGAAGGGCGAATAAATTACCAAAGTAATACATTTACAACGGCTACAATAATTCCTAAAAATGAGGGTGTGTCGGTTGGCGAATTAGTATATTGTAACACTACCAGGTACCTGTGAACCCGGTTAGCGGCCCTGTCGTTAGCTCAGTCGGTGATGGAAGGAATTGTCTGACAGATACAATGGCAGTACGAAACAAACACTGTGATCACTGGTAAAAATTACTTTTATTCCTGGGCGATAAAATTAATGCACCAGGGAAGTTACAATTTTAAATTAAATGAGAAAGAAAATGAAGAGATTAATTGGAAAGAAAAGAGAATTAGATGTTAGAAATCACAGTAAAACTTATAACTAGCAAGAATACACACTTATTACAGTTAACAATACAATGGAGTCAGATTGACAATTTAATGTGCCTATGCGCGGCACCGCTTTACATAAATCTCACAGGGGTGAATGCCCTGAATTATATTGCCTTGTAACAGTTCGTTCTGGGCCCGGGACGAGCGCGGCTCGGTCGAGAGGGCGGCTGCGACCTTCAAAAGGCGCGGCCGGGGCGATGTCCTTACGCGCTCTCAGGCGCGCACGTCAGCTGGTCGGCCGTCTGATGCTGTCACCAAAGGGGGCGACGGCCGGGCGGCACTTAACGGCGTCTGGTCGAGTCTGGTAGATTCTGGTCGAACTTGGAGGCGACCAGGATTCGCTCTCAATTCCGATAACGTAGCAGTCAATCATGAATTCCTCTCAAATACAATTTTGGAAAGTCTCGAAATCCTTCAGATACATTCGCCTCTCTTCAACGAATAACACCCCCTCAGAGAAGTTTCTCTCCCTACTGCTGGCTACTCACTGTCCTAGCCCTTTTTCTAATTTAATAAGTCTTTTAGAGGAACACTTGCCTCTAACCGACGAATAATACCCCCCCAGAGAAAGTTCTCTCCCAACTGTTATCAGCCCCAAAGCTCAGGCTCGCACTGAAGTTTTCTAAGTCTTTCAGAGACACACCGGCCTCTCTTCCCGACGAATAGTTTCCCCCCCAAGAGAAGTTTCTCTCCCTGCTCCTGGCAGCCCGGCGCTCAAATCCCTTCTACTGCCCTGCACTTTCTGATATTCTGTCCGTCGAAATCGTATCAAGTCAACTTTTGCCCCCACCCAATTTTCTCGTATGCCCCAGCTCCTTAGACACGTCGCTATTGGCCAAAGGTACTGACGCAGTACATTAATTTCAACCAATCGCGACGAGAAAAGCATTGGAAACTTCCACTCTTTGTGCCACTGCAAGCATACAGTGCTGTTCTTATTCCTGACCGAACATCGGGCATGCCTGCGTAAGTGCTGTCCGGTGAAGGAATTATCGATTTGGGGTTTCCCCGGAAACGAGCGAGCGATCTAGAAATTTACCAGATGCTCTTGCGTCCAAGTGCTGCTCCGTTAAGCTCTTAACACTGGCCCAAATAAAGATTTCCGTAATGGGCCGGAGGCGCAAGGGACGGTCATTAAGCGGTGGGTGGGCGTCTGACGTCGTCTGTTTATTCTCCCCGTAGACCTCAGGGTGGCCGAGTTTGTTTTATTTAATTGGTATGCGGAAATCGGTATCGCTACAATATCACCCCAATGTACCTTATTTCTCTGCTAGATATTATTAAATATACATGCATTAAGGCCCACAAACCGCTAAGGTAACAGATAAAATGTATTAAGAATATCAAGACAATCCCATTCAACAACAAAAAAGTTACCATTTCTTCAAATACTGTCTAACGCATTGTACGTTATCAGCACAGAGCAATTAACATTATTTTGAAAGGTATCTCACTACGAGCAGCTACACGAATAAATAAACAAGTCCTTACACGCTAACAACATTGTATATAAACAATGAATAGCGATGTTCTTAAAAACTCTATTGGGAAAGAGCAGCCAATCGTAGTTGATACACAATTACACATTTACCATAATTTCCAAGACTTATTTTTCAAAGAGTGTTACCCGTCTGCTTTGACCAATACTTTGAAAAGACATATGAGAGAGCGTGCTGAAATGAACAAGTAGGCACGAACGGTCGAGCGAGACGCCCGGACACAAACGAGCCAACGTTCGTTACAGGATTCAACGACGCGGTTTCGGTTCGCGGCGAAAAGCGGCGGTCGCCACCGCATAAAGCAGATATCTTAACAACAAATAATAACACAAATCATGCGTTTTACCACGCCCTCGCTGCCGCAGCAGTGCATTGGCTCGCGTCCCCGCCTACGTCCTCGCCCCCCGCCCACTCCACCACTCGCCCTCCCACGTCCTCACTCGCCCCTTCTCCCTCGCCCTCGCTTTCGCCCTCGCCCCCTTGCCCTTGCCCCCTTGCCCTCGCCCCCACGTCCTCGCTCTCTCGCCCTCGCTCTCACGCACTCACTCTCTCGCCCTCGTTCCCTTTGCCCTCGTCCCCTTGCCCTCGCCCCCTCGCCCTCGCCCTCGCCCTCGCCCTCCCCTCGCGCTCCCCTCGCCCTCCCCTCGCCCTTCCATCGCTCTCGCCCTCCCCTTGCCCTCATCCCCGCGCCCGCCCACTCTTCTCACCCTCTCCCTCGCGCCCGTCCGCCCACGCTCTCGAACCGCGCGTGCCCTCCCACCAGGTCACGTCCCCGCCCCCGCGCCCGTCCTCCCGGCGGTCCTCACGCCCGCCTGCCCGCCCGGCCACGCGGCCTCGCGGGCTACCGCAGCGCGGTGCCACCGGCGATATTTCGCGGTGAGGGCGCGACAACGCACCAATCGATATCAAAAATTAATCACTCAAGCAAAGGCGCCAGCGGCGGCCAGCGGGTATTCGGGTACTCTCCGCCAGAGCGTATTCATTCGCGCGAGCTGCAACGGGCGGCCGGCCCGCGCCCTATCTCTGCACGGGAGTAACTGTCGTTTCGTCACGCGCTATCGTAAAATCATAGTCGCACTTATACAACCGCACATACGCACGCTCTCCTACACGTGTAAGCACGCTCTTTCAGTCTCACTTATATTTAATACACGCGTGACCGCATACACACACACACACATTCTACAATCACTCTCTTGCACATTACTAAAACATTTATAGTATATATCTCTCTTACAGTAACAAATATTCCCAAAAATAGAGCCATACTAAGTGTATGTTTTCATTTTTGTGATCGCAGTGTTTGTAAAATATTGACTGGAAAATTTTGTCAGATTTTTTGTGCGATAATTCGGAAGGGAAATTTGGAGCATGCAATATGTACGGGCGAAACTCTGAAAAATGTGTAGTGAGAGTAAGTTAGTTTTTATTAATATTTTAATAAAGGGTCATTCCATCATTCCATAAAAATAGTCCCATAAAAATAAACCCATACGCACATTAGTGAGGTTATGCTTATGAGCTTTTGGTGATGGATTGTCGAAAGATATTTTTTTGTTTTTGTTCTATGTGTATCCACACACCTATGCCTAAACTCTTCCATATCTGCAGTTTTAGGTTTCAAAGCGTGCTGGATACTGTTTCAATTTCGTCACATCCATTTGGAGAAGTGCACCACGCAACACTTCCGATTTCGCAGAAAGTTTATTAGCCGAGTTCCACATGTCTCAAAGAACTTTTTGTGAAGTCGTATCTTCATAAATGAAATAATTTTTTTTAAATAGAACGTTCTATTTGACAACGTACAGCGTCGTTGTATAGCAGAATTTTACTACAATTTAGGCATTTCATGCGACCGATAGAAAATCAAATTAAAATGCTGCCAAGCTTCAAAAATTGCTGTTTCTAATGAGATAGATTTGAAGCTATTTCTAGTGAGCATTTTTCTGAAAAATAGCTTAAAATACCTTATTTTGAAGCGTTTTGTCAAAATTACGAATCTTAAACTTACTTTTTGAAATAACGTTAAGAATTAGGAAATTATACATTAGCTGTATAATGTTGATATATTGTGAACATGTTTCGCTTTTTTCCTCAATGGTTAAGTAATATATTCAATATTAAATGGATTTTTAACACTTCTTTTTTTCAGACACTTAATAGCATTGTACAAACTGTGTCAATAAAGGGAAAATTGATATTATGAGAGAAAGTACCATGACCCCCGGGACATTTTGAACGGGAACCTCGAAGTCTTACGTATTTTTTCCCATAAATACGTTAAATCCCTGATTAAAATTTGTGTGCTTAACTTAAAGATATATTTTAAAATGTACATTGATTACAACAAACGGATGAACACAGTACTCTATCCGTAGTTTGTTACTAATTATGTTTGGGTAAATATTTATCCCTTATTGTCTAAAATTTGAAAAAAAAATCGGCTCTTTCTGTAAACATCAACGGTGTGGTGCTGTAGTCATTTACTCTTTGACTGCCTACTTACTAATAATTTAAATTATTTTTTATGTTATTTCAACACTTTTCTACTTTTGTAAAATATACTACATATAAGCCAAAATGTGACAAAATTTTGTGTTAATTGAATGTTACTTTTAAAACGTTACTTCAAATTAAATCAGAGCATTTTTAATTTGCAAGCATAGCGGCGAGTTCATTTCAGTTTCCCAAAATATAAAGAACTTTTACACTGAGAGCGTTCTAACAAGTCGTTTTATAAACTTTATGAAATCATTAAATGTATTACATAAAAATGTTGGGAAACATGCTAATAATTCACCGAAAAATGGAAATAGTACATTGAGTACGAAAACCTACTGATAAATATATGGGGCAAATATTTGAAGAGGCAAATCTTTGAACTTTCGAATCTATCCTTGAAAGGCGACCATTGTAGATTTGATCTCCCATATAAAAAAACATAAAGTACGTCAAAAAAGCAAAAATTGACCGAAAAAAGCTAAAAACGTCGAAAAATGTACTCAACTATCCCGGAAAAATGCCAAATTAGAGTCTATTCTTCCTACAACCACCCAAAGTACAGTTGGAAAAGTTATTTACATTATACATGTAAAATATCGTATGTAAATAAAATGTTAAGTGGACAAGGGACTTCAGACATACTGTTGCTTTCTTATCTTGTTTTATACTGAACGTACCTTTATAAGCTTGCTATCACATCCGTTTCTGAATACTACCAAAAGCTGAAATCTTTAAAAGACTTTCAGCGCGTTGTGATTGAAGAAGGCGAAGAGTTCACCAGTGGATTGAAACATTTAGAATCAGTCAAACAAGTATGAAGGATGAGAAAAAAGCAAGTTGCCTAGTCTCATCCACCAAAGATCGCAGGATTGAGCAAATCCGTTCTCTGATTCTAAAAAATGAGTGACTGTTGATGAAGTGGCAACCCATATGCACATCAGTGAGGTTATGCTTATGAGCTTTTGGTGATGGATTGTCGAAAGATATTCTTTTGTTTTTGTTCTATGTATATCCACACACCTATGCCTAAACTCTTCCATATCTGCAGTTTTAGGTTTCAAAGCGTGCTGGATACTGTTTCAATTTCGTCACATCCAATTACAATGTCTGGTCCGCTAAAAATGCTTGAAGAGTCCAAATATTTGCCTCCAAGCAAAAGATGAGGAAGCAGTGTTTACACGTCTTGCTGCTCGATCAAAAACCCGTTTCCTGAGGAAATCGAAAAGCATGGTCACGGGGGGAAGTGTTGAGACGATCGTGTCCACACAACTGTCCTTTTCATTATATTCGACTTTCAAATGCACCTGCTCAATGTTCCTTTTACATTTCATCGATGTGCTCTTTATTTCCTTATTATTTTAATTTTACTTATGTTTGTATTTCGTAAAGGGTTTTCACAGTTATTAGAAACTTGAAATGACTAAATGAGAGGGGAGAAGTGAGATTACCATTCTGAAGAACGTAAACCTTCATGCAATACAGGCACAAACTACTCATGAATGATAAATATTTGCTCCATTCGAGGTTAAAATGCCCGATCCCATGGTTCTATAATGCCATGGAACTTCCTGCGGCTAACAGCAACGAGCGTGTAATCACGGCCTGAAATCGTCATTCCGAACGTACATAATACACACCCTTCAAACCACCTACACCTTTATAAATGGCATTAACAAGACGAGCATAGTGCTTTCTTGCTGCATAGTGAAACGCTTGAAAAACATTTTTAAAAGATCTCATTGTACTGGACGTAAGAGCGAATCAGAGGCAGCGAATGATATTAGCGAGTGCTGGTCGTCGCAGTCACCGCTGTTGTGTGGAGATGTGGACGGCGCCGAAACAGAGCCGGGGACAGCAATTGGTCATGGCGAAAAGAGGGGGAAGAGACAGGCGAACGCAAAGAGAAAGGTGGGTGTGAGAGAACCGGGATGGGGAAGAGAAGAGAGGGCATACGTCGGAAGATTCAAAGAGATGGGTGAAGTTTCTATAGGAATAAGGGGAAGAGAGGATTAACAGGGGAGGGAAGGGGATGGGAGATGAGAAGGAGGTGGGCGGAGGAGAGGGAGAGAGGAACTAGTTATGCTGGAGACGAAAAGGCAGGTATAGAGAAGTGAACGGGTTTAGTAACAGAACGGAAGAAGATGGAAACGTGATAAAGGCAGGCGCAAAGCAAATGGAAGTCTGGGATTGGTGTGGAAATAAATGGAAATGATGAAAAGAGAACTGAGGTTGGGGGGAGAGTGAGGGAG
The DNA here is from genome assembly GCA_038098605.1 of Gryllus longicercus. Taxonomy (NCBI): domain Eukaryota; kingdom Metazoa; phylum Arthropoda; class Insecta; order Orthoptera; family Gryllidae; genus Gryllus; species Gryllus longicercus. Next base: position 4,522,370 of record JAZDUA010000068.1, read on the forward strand.
ATGGAGGAGGGATAAGTGAGACCGCAGGAAGGGGGGCGGGAGGGTGAATGGGCGGGTGAGTGGGTGGGTGAGTCAGTGAGTGAGTGGGCGAACGGGTGAGTGAGTGAGTGAGTGAGCGAGCGAGTAGGAGGGCGGGAGGGTGAATGGGCGGGCGAATGGGTGTGTGGGTGAGCGAGTGGGTGGTTGGTAGATGGGCGTGTGGGTGGGCGACTGGGTGAGTGTGCGGGAGAGTAGGTGGGCGAGAGGGTGAATGGGCGGGCGGGTGGGCGGGCGGGCGGGCGGGCGGGCGGGCGGGCGGGCGGGAGGAGCATTAGGGGTGGGTACGCGAAGAATGGAGTTGGCAGAAAAGGAGATGCGTGTGCGGGAGAGGCGTGGCGTTGGCAGGAGAACACTTGGGTGCGGCGCGAGGGGAGTCACGTAGGCGGGAGAGGAGAGTGCTGTGACCTTCTGCGGGAGGGCGCGCGGGGGCGGGTGGTGCGGGCAAACGGGCGTTTTCATTTGCACTGACGATCGCGCAGGGCGATGGGCAGCCGCGAATGGATACGCGCCGCGACCAGCCTCGGGCCAGGTGCAGAGCGGGCAATGCAGCGGTGCGGTTGCAGGGAAGGGCGGCTGGCCGTCGGTTTACGTAATGTACACGACTAGATAATCCGAATGGACTGCCGGGTTATCTTCCGTCCCTTGGATAAAGGGAGAGAGCGAAACAGGAAGAGCGAAATTTGTGAGAGGCCGGATGAACAGCGGTTCGGGCAGGTGTGGCATTATTGGAACGGAAAGACCAATTCGATTATTTTTTTTATTTTCCACATTGTAAGAAATGTCTTAATTTTCGATATTTCACTAGCTCTTCAATAAGTATTTCTTCGCGACATGTTGCAATAATCTACGTAAACTAAGTTTAAATAAAAATACTACATGAAATGCTGTTTTTCGAGTAAACTAGAATGATTTTCAGACAACAATATTATGAGTTAATTACTCGTAAGACTCAGTTTATTCAGATGTCTGAAAGAGGAGTACGTAAACTCTTCAAATTCCTTCGTTTTATTTTGATAATACTAAGAACATTTTTATGAAGCGAATAAAAGATCGTATACACGGTGAAATAACTGTAACAAATCAAGAAATAATTTCTGTTACACACACACACACAGAAAAAGAAGAAACAAATATTTTAAAATGAAACTTAATGATTCAATTGAGAAAATACACTTATGACAAAAAAACTGAATTAACTTTAAAAATAGAATATATTAGTAAAAATTGATAGAATGGGTAGGTGAATGTAAAAATTCAATTAGATATAGTAATTCGAACGAAAGAGAGAGCTCACAACAAAAAGGGGAATAAGGCATGATTTCTGCTCTGGAAAAATCATATAATATATTAATATAAAAAAGGAGAATGAGTTTACAAAACAATAAAAAAGCAGAACAGTGCGAAAGAAAGGAGAAGCAAACGAACAGCAATAACACAATCCTTCCCAGAAACGTAAAGGACGTAAAGCTCAACTCACGAAACTACCATTTCGACGTTTCGAAATTAAACTGGCTTGTATCAACACCCCACCGGCGGGCGTGAATATTCCATGCGCGAGGGCGAGTGAGCTCAGCTCTTGCCGTACGTAGCCCGCACCGTGCGACCGCAGCCGCCCGTGAATCTGTTACCATCACCCCTCCGATCCGCGCTAGCGCCCGCAGCGCGCCCGCCTCCGCCCCGATCCCTCAACTGCCCTGAAACTGCCCCGCTCCCGCCCCGCCCCGCGTCCGACACGCGCCCCGCGCTCGCCCCGCACCCGCCAAGGAATACCCTGCATCCGCCCCGCACCCCCGCCGCGCATCCCCACTCACCCGCCACGCACCGCCCCGCACCACCATGCATCTGCCCCGCAACCGCCCTGCACCGGCCCTGCACCGGCCCTGCACCCCCCTGCATCTGACCCGCAACCGACGCGCCCCCGCCTCGCAACCGACACGCACACGCTTCGCACACGCTCCGCACACGCCCCGCACACGCCCAGCTCCCACCCCGCACTTGTCCGCTCCCCGTCCCCCGCCATCCCCTGCACCCTGCACGCTACATACCGTCTTGCGCCCCGCTCCACCTTGACCCAGGCTCAGCGATTCGTACCCCGCCCCCTCATCACGCTATGCACCCCCATCCCACACACGTCCTCATACCTAAACAACTCCGCTCCGCTCCGCCCTACCCTACCACTCTCCTCACCGCCCCGCCGCGACCCCATCCCCGCCCCTCCCATCCCATCGCGCGGCCGTCTAGCAATCGCTCGGCGTGCGCTTCGGCCGATCGACCGGCAGACCACGCGTGTCCCAGCGGTCGTTCGGCGGATAGGCTAGAATTTCTCAACTGACTAATAACACGGGACGTTTATGAAGCGCGGTCCATCTGCACGTCGCTTGCGGGAGTTATCTCATACATTTTGATGAAATCCGAGGGAAAAGAAAAGCTGTTTCGCTAACACGCTCGCGCGTGCGGCGCGTTTCGGCTCAAGGGCAAATGATCGCGAGGTGTTAAATTCGCGGGCGGATTCGGCGGCAGATCGATCTTTCATTATTCATAGCAACGGTCGTGGAGGGGATCTGTTCGTGATGCTCTGTAGTAGGAGCGACTAGAGGTGTAAATATTTCTGGTTAGTTGCTTTTTTTTGTTGAGACCACTGAAACGATATATCAGAAATCATATCAGATAAAATTACTTCTCGAAATAAGAACTGATTTGTAAAACATATAGAGAAATTAAACAATTTTCTTTTTGGTCAAACCACAAAGTATTTTAAATTTTATAGACAAAATTGCAAGGGTAGATTATTTCTAAATATTCTTTACTAGGCTCTATATTATTTTTGTCCTAATTTTATTGCCTTCTGCAAACAAAAAGTTATCTACCGTACAAAAACACTTTGTTAATGCCTTATAGATAGAATGTTCATGTTGTTAAGGTTGCCATCTTTTCCCTAAATAATGTTTCCGTTTTTTAAGATTATGTTTGAAAAAATATAACTTTGGATTCTGCAAAAGATCCTGAGAAGCAATGTAATCGTTAGAGGTATACAACATTAATAGAGTATTTATCACAACAACAACAACAACAACAATAATAATAATAATAATAATAATAATAATAATAATAATAATAATAATAATAATAATAATAATAATAATAATAATAATAATAATAATAATAATAATAATAATAATCAGTACGTGCATGAGGCTTCAAAGAATTCATCTAACAGTTTCACTCAGAATTTGGTGGCTCATGTGAATGTCTTATTTTCAAATTTAATTTGAAGAAGCTGTAGCATCTACTTTACTTATAACTACTTCAAAATTAATAAATCGAATAATCGTGCAGATCCAATTCTATACAGTGGTTACATAATGCAAGTTTCAAATTTAATGCTCAGACTTATTAATCGTAGAACAGCAGAACATAGCAAAAATGTCTCTCCCAGAATAGTTATAGTCATTGCCAAAACAAAAACGCAGAGAACTAGTTCGAAGTGCTCACGTTTTTACCACTTGCTGACCTGCGAAGTGAACGTTCATGCGAAACAGCCATTACTTTAAAGAACGGAACTACTTTAATTCTGTTCAGTCATGCTCCCCAGAAAATATTCTAGAATAGTTCTCCTACATAATTTTGCATCGTTGTACTATATTTATAAGCAATGGCACCTAAATTGATTCCGCATGTAAATTGTTGCAAATTCAAGTCAGAATATTAACACATTAAATATAAATCACTGATCCTAAAGCATAAAGAAAGTAGTTACAAAGTTTCTCAACAGTCTGTAGAGCAGAAATGGCTCATGTTAGAAGCTTCCATAATTTTTAAGAATCTTATTCTTTTAAATAATTGATGGAAGAAGTTTTTGATATAGATCACTACCAAAAGATGTCCATTAAGGCAACAAATGTATCCTGTTTTGCGTTACGATGAAAGTTAATTAAAACAAAGGAGGCACTCTGATTAATTGCAGTACACATCAAATTCAAAACAAATTGAATGATTTTCAAATTAAATTTCAGCCTAGGTTATTTTATTGCATACATTTTGCCGCTCTAGTCGAAGCCCACTACATTATGTTACAGATAAAGACTGAAATATGGCTAATATTAGGCTCTGATTAAATGGTACATTAACCAGACGATGTAAATAAAATTGCATTAATGATGATGAACAGATGATTTCGGACTTCGTCTCATACTGGGATAAGCCACTGGACGCCTGCTAATGTTACACGATGGTTTGACTGTGTGACATCTCGGGTGTTGACAACAAGTATTATGGAATATAATTGCGATGGAAATTATGCGATTCACCGACTTATAGTTCGTTTATGTACGTTGCGAAAGCAACAGGACGAAGACTCGTCGCTCATTAGGAAACTCATATCGAAGTAACAATAGGCACAGACAGATTAGGTTTGGAGGTATCGTATAAATAGAAATTTACAATTGACGCAATCTGGATGTATCTCGACATCTTCTGACTCAATAGCCACAGAAACGTCTCGCTACGAGCTTGATCCTCTTTTTTTCACTTATCTAGTATTTCAGGTCGACATAACTTCACCTACTCTAGCCACCTTTTGTTAACTAGTCTTCAATTCATTTGGCTAACTTTCCAGGTATGCTTCGTAGCTTTCGCACGTCAATATTCAGCCACTTTTGGTGGATAATGTGAACATAAATCTGTTAATATGGAAGTTAGACATATTCATACTTTATCAGTAATATACATGCAGAAAAAATCGTTCTTCTGACGTAAGAATACAAACGAATTTTGCGATTCCTTTCCACAGGGATATACATTTTAGAAGCAATATCGGTGCCAAAAGTATTCGCGATGAACTACAATTTCAGCACCAGGGGAAGTATCAAGCGTAAGAGCTTCATTGTATTTACATTTGATATATGGTTGTACTATGCAAACTAAATTGTAGGTCGGGTGCTGAAGTGGTAACATTAAGCATTATCAAACGTATAACTTCGTATGCAGTTTTAAAAGTCAGCTTTACTTTGTTTAAGTGCATAGGTAGAGCAGAAGGTTCTAAATTATCAGAAAGGGAGAGAGGAAAATTACGAGCATCAGTAATATGTAATGTGGGTTGCACATCTCGGAAGAATAATCTCTATTATATCCAGTCTTCAAATAGGTTTCAGAGTCGTTATTATTATAATTATTTATTGAGAGTGTTCTAATGACAAATGAGATGTGAACTTCACAGTGACTTTTTTAACAAACGAAGGAGAATCTTGAATTTCCGCAACCGTAATAACTGTGTTGAGGTTCAATGTTTTTATTATTTTCAATCTTACGCAACATCACGTTAATTAAAAGAATGACGTTCTAAAGTGTCACAAGAGTTTCCCACCTTTTACTTCAAAGTTCTTGGCTGCAGGAATGGGAAGGACAACTATGGGAACAGGAAGAGATCGAAATTCGTCATCGCAATGAAGTGCCGTAACACCCACTTCCCAACCTCGTCTATCTACTTCGCCTCCTCCCCGCTGTATTGCCGTTGCCGGCGCCCAAGAACAAAAGCCGCACGCTGCGCGCAGCCCGCCGTTTTCCCTCCCCTCTTTAGTTCACTCCACCCTTCTGCCCCCGTCCTTGTCTCCCCCTTCCCGCGCCCCCCCCACCTAGCCCAGTCCTACCACTCCCCGCCCCACACCGCCCTGCTCCCGCTCCCCATACCCGCACCCCGCCCGTCTCCCCGCTTCGACCCACCCCGCGCCGCTCCGTTCCGCTCCCGTCCTTTCACACACCAGCGACCAGCAACGGCGCGCTCCTGCTGCGCCCTGACGGCGGCGCGGCGCAGCAAGCGGAGCTGCCTTTTGACTTCTGCGAATTAATCCCCGCGAGTTAAATCCGCCATTAATTTCGCGTTCGTTACCTCGAAAGAAACCCGTTCGCGCCGCGCCGCTCGCGAAAGACGAGACGCCAAGACGCTCAAAGGAGCTGCTGGTGCTGCTGACGGCGATGCCGCCACTTGGCGCCGCTTCCGCAGGCGGGGGCTGCCTCGAAAACAGCGCCGGAACAAGCTAGCGCGGGGCCCCGGCGCGCCTCTTCTTTAATAGTTGGGGAAAATAAATTCAGGCGTCTCGTTTTCGAGGATATTTCTTCGCTACTCACTCCTCCGTCGCCGATCCTCTTATATTTTCTATGCACCAATAGCAAACGTCCAACTGTCTACTAATTCAATTAACAAACTGGGGAGTGCAAAGAGAAGAAGCGACCTGTCTAAATTTAGTTTTCTTTTCTCTAAAAATATGTGAGTTCGAATGGATTGCATCCACATCTTCGTTTAAATAACCATCATCATTATTAATTATATCGCTGGTGAGGTAGATACTTTTTTATTATGATAAATAAATAAAGATGTCTGATATCAATACTTTTTACTACAAGGCAGAACTTTGTTTTCGGCCCGGAAGCTGCAAGCTCAGAGGATGATCGCTATGCGATCGAAACGATCATAAGCTGAATAAAAAGTATTGGTATCAGACAACAGCTTTATTTATTTATCATCATTATTCTCTTGATGATATTGACAGTCTAGACTGCCTCATATCTTGATGATATTGACAGTCTTAGACTGCCTCATTTCTGAAACCATGAAGTTTGTCCCGAACAATGTTATATACAGGTCAGCCATTATTTTTTTAATCAAACTGTCACTTTGGTTTCATATTAACAGAAACATGTTGTTAATACAGACAACACACGCTTACTTTAATGGAAGAGCCATTCGGTCCTCACCATTTCTCGAAAGGTGAACACAGTGATGATTTACATTTTCCTGCTGATTATAGCATTGTAGGTTTCCTTTTGATTATAGCAAATATAAATTTCTAGACGGATCTTGTCCTGCGGCCATTACCACACTTTGGGAGAGTAATCCCTTACTAGTGTTTTCACATCGGGATTGTGGCTTAAAATGCAAAGCAGTAAATATCCACGCACCCAGCATATCTTATATCATCTTTCATAGTTTCAAAATATATCATGGAGTTCCTCTGCGCCTTTCTATGAAAGTTACATTAGCAACACGATAGGAGCCAAATTAATAATATATATATATATATATAATTACATATATATGTAATAATATATATATATATATATATATATATATATATATATATATAACGTAAACATTATGAAATCAAACCACAAGATACAGATTTACAAACGAAATTACTTCGATAGTATCCGTTTGCGTTGTGTAGGTGTTCATAATTTTACGAATGTTATCGTTTTGTACAATACGCAGAAGCACTTCCTTTGAGTTCGTGTTTAACTATTGACGACAAATCTATTTACTACGACTTTTGATTTGTTGTTTTACGAATATTTGCAATGCTCTATTCAATGCAAACGAGCAAATATTTTTTATCTTCTTCAGCATGGTATAATGTTTCAAATTACTCTCATGAAAGAGGTACACGGCCATTGAAATGTCTGTTTTCGAAAACATCTCTGAGAAGTAGGTTGGGTTTGGCTACATCTCCGAGACAGCAAACGGCACAACGGAGTTATTGGGTGAGAGAGTCCCATCTGGAGGCGCGATTGGACACAGAGGGTAAAGGAATGGGCGATGTGGAGGCGGATATGGGAAAGGCGGAAATGAGAGAGGTGGCGAGGCCGGGGAAGCTACAGTGCTCGACTTAGACGAAAGGGAGTTGTCGGTGGGACTCGACTCAGACGAGGGAATGGAGGCAATTGTTCGAAAAAATAAAGTAACTCAGTGGTTGAGGATCGATTGACTGATAGTTTGATTTTTCAGCGATCGTCAGCTGCTACGGTAATCAATCCCTTTGGTATATTAAATGTTGTACTTCGAGAGGTGTTAGTGTTCCTCTCCACTGGATGATGAAATGCAGCGGCGACCTACACGTCGCCTTCCCCCACGAATCTCCCTCACTGAGCCATCGCTTTAGCCGGAACAAGTCCTTAGTTCTCGACTGGTAACTCTCCAGACATGTGTGGTAACTTAGTGCTTGTACGTCAGAGATGTGCAATGGGAGAGGATAGGACAAGGACAGGAAATATCGCGAGAGGTCCGTAACCTGTTTGATAGGGAGGTGTGTCGGCACGCGCCTGGTATTGATCGAATAATCAACAAAAACTACCATTAAGAGAAGCTGGACGTTATAATTCCACTTCAGGGAGCGACTATAAACGATCTTGTGTCGAAAATCTACAACCGCTGGGTCTCAAATTCTAGCATCTCTCAGAGTTGCTGCAGAGATGGATGAGGTGGCGGGGTACGGGAAGAGAGGCAGGGATGAGGCAGATGGGGCGTGGCGTGGCATCGAGAAGAAGGTTGCTATGAAAACAAGGCAGGTAGCGGATATTGGATGGGAGGAACAGGCAACGGAGGGATTGAGTTGGGCGGGAAGTGGGTGGGCGAGGAGAGTAACACCAGGGGAGGAGGATGGGTTTAAGAAGGAGGATAGGATTGGAGTGGGTGGGAGGAAAAACCAACGAGGGCGGGAAGTATGTGGCGGGCTACAAAAGCGGGAACGGAGAGTCAATGCAGGAGACAGCAACTAAGGGGACGGAATGTGGGATGAGAAGAAATAAACAGGAAGGACGGGAAGTGACCGGAGGAGAAGGCAAGGCCGTGGGTGGAGGAGACGGCAAAAGCGGAGGAAGACGCGGGTTGAGAGCGGGAGCAGGGGCGGGGGCGAAGAGACTACGAGGGCGGGCCGTCTAGTCCAATTGGGCGTGTGGGCGGAGGCCGCCGAGGCACAGCGCTGTAAGGCGATCCGCCCAACGGCCTTCAGACGTCGCGCGCGGTGACGCTCGGCTGCTCGGCCCGGCCCCACCCTTCCCCGCCCGCCTCCCCCTCCGCCTTCGCCCCGACCCCTCCTCCACCCCCAACTCTGGCCCTGCCACAGCCGCGGACTCTCGAGAGCAACGCATCGCCCCGGACGTGCCGGCCTGTCCAGGGTGCTTGTGGGTTGCCAGGGCCGCAGTGGCGCCGCTACTATCACAAACAGTCACCGAGCGGTACTTCCCTTCAATACAATCCGATAAAAAACAGGTGTTGGAAGGATATCTCACTGTGTGTAGAGAGCCACTAAAGAGAGGTCGTGCTTTTAAAACACAGGCTAGTATTTTTAAGAAAGTGCTTTTACATTTTGAGTCAACCACTATCATGTTAAGATAAATTAAAAATTCGCCATCAGATACATAAGACATTTAAATTAACTGAATGTATAAATTGCTGTTTCTTTTCATAATAAGTAAAATTTCATTCAAATATTTACTATTGCAATTAATCTATACTGTTATCATGATATTGTTTCTGAAAAATATATAGGGATCATCGTAAGATGAGAACATCAGAGCTAAAAAAATTGGATTCCTGTGTCCCATTTCATCTTGATCTGCTCTTTTGTTATTAGGAAGTACGGAGGTTCATATTTAATATCTTGCAGAGTTTTAAAGAACGTTTACAGCAAAATGCGTATGCAGAAAAAAATTAATTAACTTGCGCGTAATTCAGTCATGTCTTTAGAGGTTGGTCTGAAATACAATTTTGTATTGAGATGCACAGGATTATTGTACAGACTGTGACAGTTATACTAAAAATACTCTTTTATATCAACGGATATGATCATCATGGATTTTCCCCAATTATTCCTTTGCAATAGCATTGATATCAAGATCTAAGGCACCATAAAAAGAATCACTGTCCAATGGAACAAAAACTTCAGCAAATATGATTTTAAACAATTGCAAGTGAACAGAAGTTTGAGGGTTTCGTTTTATATAACCAATATGAGTAGTTCTGCGCGGGAAAATGTGAATAGTGGCCGCTGATTTTTGCTTGCCGAAGTAACACAAATGGATTCACAAAAACAGGTGCAAATAACAACGATACTATACCCTACTAATGTTGGAAATTGTTACGAACAGAACGTAGCTTTACACAATTAGGATTACGCACTTCGTTTTCATTCTGATTCAAATCTCTAAAATGACAATTAATTACCGAAACGAACAAATCTCTCGTTAGCGTTATTTTCAATGTTTGTATTTGTTTCGTTTTTTGTTTCTGCAAAGTTCCAGGTCACGTTTTAATTTGCATTTCCAAATGTTTATTCTATAAACACGAGTTTGAATTCAATGCAGTAATTCTTCATGATGCTCGGTTCCCATAAATTTCTTTATCGGTTTATATTTATTTCATGTTTTTAGTAGCATTTTAACAGTCACAAACGAATATATTTAATTCAAACACATCTACAGTAATATTTACATATTTTGTATTTAAGAGAATAACCAGAATTGTGAGGTGGTTTATTCTTATAAAATGCTAAATAATCCTTCCCTCTTCCCGCACATCTCTGAAAGTTTTGATTTTGGGCCGCCAAATGCTCCGATTTCTACAAATACGGTACATACTTCTGTTTATTAAACTCAGCGAACGGTTTATTACAATTGTTCGTAATACGAAACGGGACTAGAGAGCAATGTGAATAAGTTAATTTATTTATTAAAAATAAAATCAAGTAATATCAACGTTTAAATATTACACATTGATATAACTTATTTGCACATAATACTAATTTTTCACAAAATTACTCGAGATAATCACCAAGATATAGAATTTAAAATATATTTTCCTGTGGAATGTAATATATTCAAATTATTTTCATAAAATTTATAAAATTACACCAACATATTTTTTAAAAGACAAACAATTATTTATATATTTGTGCAGTAAGTAAACAATATTATTTTGTTAGCTAAATGATACAATTTTATAAATATGTGGAAAATATTAAAGGTGTATGTTTACATATTTTACTGCTAGAATCCTTAACGTCTCGTTTTGCATTCTCCATTCACTCTCTCTCTCTCTCACACACACACACACACACACACACACACACACACACACACACACTCAACATTATTTTCAAAAAAGCAAATAGCATCAAAATGTGGCAAAATTTTCTTGTTCAAATAAATCAAAAAACTTTGCGCAAATAGCGAAAATTCCGTATTGTTTACTGTGAACATTCAAATGTTAGTAATTTCTGAGTAAGTGTATTACTTTCTAATTACGTTTATTTTATCAGGTTATTCACGTGTATTTTAATTGTTCCGTGATACAGATTCCTGAACTGTTAGTATGATTTGGACTGTTATGTAAACTCGTCGCCTGGAGCTAATAGTGGACCTGTGCAGCCACCAGAGCGCAGCTGGATTACCCAGGATTCATTGCGTGGTCTATTTTCCTCGTGAATCTTCGCAATGAAATTAGCCCATTCCCTCACTATACTCTCTCGGAGGAGTTTTATCATGACCAAGTCGGGTGTTCTCAGTACTCGCAACCATACGGCCAATTTTGCTGTTTAATGAGCGTATAAATTATGGGTTTTTCATTGACAGACATTGAAAATTGTTCGGTTATGTCGAAGAACATTTTCTACTACTGAAGGCGCTTCTATTCAACGCCTTAGAGGTGTAACTGGATTTTGTAGCAATGCTGTTCCGCAGAATGTGAGCAGGGAAATTCGCAGAATCATTAGAACCTCGCCATCAGCGCAACAAGTCTAATAACTTGGTTTTATGTCTGAGATCAATTTTTTGTATGGGAAAGCCTAAAGCCCATAGTCAAACCTGATACTAGGAATCACAAAATTACATTAGATTCTCTAGTATTATTCAAACTGAACTGTCAATGTCGAAAATAATTGTTTATATTTGAGATTTGTCATTTAAAATGTGTCATCGTATGTGTGTGATGTTTAATTTACTTATTTGGAAAATGCATATCACTATTTTGAGTGCTCAGAGGGCCACCCTGTGTTCGAAGGTGGGTGATAATTCTTGTAAAATAAAGTTGTATTTTGAGGGCTGAAAAGTCAGCCACTTAGACACAGACACTGGGTCTGCTCTGCGTAATTATTGATTTTGCATTGTGTGGTCACATTGCGCTAAATATTTATTGAAATTTGAAATTATTAGCTCAGATACGGTCTTGGTCTTTCTCTTAGTCAAAATTTTATTGCTGTTTGTCAGTGAATTAAACACCCACAAGTGAGTTATCAAGGTCTAATATACTTTTTAGAGCTGGGTACGTAACGATAGTATATGTACATTTTTATGAAAGATGTAATATATGAGCCTCGTTCAGTCTTTTGTTCCGAAGTCATTTTGAAAAATTGGTACATTAGTAACTGCCTTTTCACATTTGGTTTTAATGTCTAATTATATCGGAAATACATTCATATTCAATAAAATGTTTATTATTGTTGTAGGTTTGTATTTTATTGACTATATTTAGGTGCCTAGTCAGCCTCACATTTCTGTTTTGGCTCTGTAAGGAGACTGTCATTGCCAAGTTGGCACAGTTACCATGTAAGCAAAGTGAAGTAATGGATACCAAACCTCTGTTTAGTTTCGGTGAAGAATTGTGATATTATAATTTTTTGAAGCTGAGCTTCATGGTGATCCTAAAACCAATTAATATCAGTTTCATCGGTTTGAAATTCTTGCACACAATTTCCATTACGACTGTCTAAACTCGAAAATAAACTTACAAAAAAATTAACTTGTAACTAAAACCATTGGGGTAGTTTTTGAAAAATCTTTATAAGGTATTTTTAGAATGTTCACGATTTGACTCCAAATAATGGAAAAACTGAGCAATTTATTATTTTGTCATATACAATTTTTAAAAAGAAATATATAACATAATTTAAAGATATAATGTTGAGGGTTACATTCCATGAAGAAAAATTTATTGCTTAAATGAATGTTGATGGCCAGGTAAAATAATTTAAATTTCAGTAAATTTTTGAAAATCCCCAGGTTTGAATAAAAATAGGAGTTACATCATATTTATAAGTTCACATTTCGAGCAATTGTTTTTAAGGAAAATTCGTTCAAAAATTAAAAGAGCGTTTTAGATCCGTAGGGCTTTGGGATCGGACAGATTCTTCGAGGAATACTTTGGAGAAAATTCCATGTTCGGTTTAGGCGCTAGTGTATTCACATACGGAATAAAAACGGACGTGAAAACGATTTCGCAAAACGAACTTAAAACTTTACGTTTTAAGTAACCCTCAATTTTGCGACATACATTAATTATTTTCATTGGGCAATACATTTATTGAATAAAAAATTGGTTTTGAAATGTCATTGCTGATTCTAAAGACTAACTAGACGACTGAAGTTTTTTGCTAAAATTAAGTTCGTTTTCATATTTCGAAGCCAGCTATACATTTGTGTACATTTTTCCGTTACATTAGCATTGAAAATATTAACTTAATAAGAAACCGGAAATGACTTTAGAAAACTACGATTTACAAAGATTTAATAAAGGATGCTGAGTCTTTTCCCTAGGACCCGATACATTACGACACACCAACATCGTATTAAACAAGTTTAAGCTCCCAAGCCAAGTGCTGTATGAATTTCTGCTTACATAATTTGCCCGTGACAGAGATGGTGCACAAAACGACCCCATTTCGGCGAAGAAATCTCAGAAGAACTTGCGTAGAGTTAACAGGTACGGAGGAAGGAGACCGTTCCAGTTCTCATTTGTAATTCAAAAAAGAAAATATTTAAATGTTTAACAGGCACACATTTGTTTCAGAGGAAGTTTAACTTTGCGCAATTAACTGCACTTAAGAATTCCAGGCGACGATGGAAACGAACGGTGCCTCTAAGACGCTGTGCGCGCGCGCGCCCGCGAGCAACTTTTTACCAACAAATAAAAGAAGGCAGAGAGGCGACGCTCCGGGAAGCGCGCCTCTTGGCTGCATTCCGCCCGGCGCTGAACCCACGACCCTGCGACTTGGCGCCGCGAGATATCCACAAAAGGAGAGGCAGTGAGGATACACGCAAAGATTTAAAAGCGTTAAATAACGACCGAAAGGCGAATACGCTGAAGGCAAGCTATGGTTCAATGGAAATTTCTGGAAGAAAAGGAATTGTTTAGGTAGAGCCAAATTTGGAGATTATAATTTCTTTGATGTATATTTCTTTCAATGCAGTCACTTTCATGTGTGTGTATCATGTTTTTTTATAAAGATATTTAACGTCAACTAATTTATTTGAATGACATTAGCTAACTTTTTTAATGATCATTTGGTATCAATTAAAAACTAGTGGCAAAGCGCGGTATACTAAACATTTCCTCCTAGGGTTATTACGAAACACTTACCCAGATATTTAAAAAAGTTCATGACATCATTTGAAGATAAGCAATCGAATGGATTTATGCAGAACACATCCAAGCCACAAGAATGAATATGGTTGAAAAATGGCTTGGAAAGTTGGGTCATGTCTTTAAGTTTTGACAGCAAAGATGTAAGCTGAATATCAGATGTGTGTAGGATATAGCTGTAGAAACGGTCCAGATATTCACTAAACGGAAAATAGAAAATCCCCAAATCATTGTTTCATGTGGTTTATTAATAAGTCTCGAAGACTAATGAAATAAGGGAGGTTTACACATTCTGGAACATTTGTCACTATTTCCTGCGAACCAATAGTTCAACAGGATTCTGAAAATATAATGATGTTTTATATTTAGCAAAATCAAACTGTACAGTGAAGGGACATATGGTAATGAAATCCTACTGTACACGTTACCTTACGGCGCAAATCATCACATAATTGTAACAACTGAATTTTTTATGAAAGGACATGTATCAGGCGAGTGCTGTACGTTGTGTTTACATACACAATCAAAACTTGCAATAGCAAGATTGATTTGGGTGAGTAGGATGGAGGAGATCTGATATTTGGGATGCAAGGGTTTAATTTTTAACATTTTCATAGATTCGCAGTTCAAAGATGCCACAGATTCGCAATCACGATCAAACGCAGAGTGAAGAAAAGAAAGATACAAGAGGTAAATCTCTGCGGTTGTTTATTATAGTTTAAATTCACAGATTCTGTGAGAAATACTAATGCATGGGAAGTGTGTAAGAATTATGTGTATTTTACGAGCGGCTCACTCGTGTTATACAGCGGAAGTGGACATAACGTGTTATGACTACTGGCTTGATCTCTGAAGTGGTAGTCTCTTTCAGGCCATCCTCAATATTTATTCCATTTATAGAAGAAATTGATAAGTCGTGCGGTGAAAAAACCGAGCGCTTGGCAATCAGTTGGTTGGCTAGACGAGATCGGTGTCTAAGGTTCGGGAACGAGTTAGAACGCGGGGTTTGTCTAAACGGGGATAGCGACTTGGCGAGGGGGGGCGAGGTCAAACGTTGTGGAAAAGGGGTAGGGGCTGTGAGGGTGGCAGAGAGATGGTATGGGTTGAAACAAGAGTTGGGCAAGCTGCCAGACAGCCAATGTGGGGCGAGTTTGCGGCCCAATACACTCGAATGTAGACATTTTGGGTCACTGCGGCCAATTCCAATGATTTTCCTTGCCCTTGTCTACAAAGCGTGCTCTCTGTAAGAGATTTCACTGTTTCAAGAATCTAGTTTCCTTTTCATTTTATGGAAGGGATCTGACAGAAAACAATGGAAGTAAATAAACATTCTTTCAGAGTTTTATAAAACCTTCTTTTAACACTGTGTTATTCACAAAAAATAAGAACAAGAATTAAATGTAAACACGAAAAGTGGCACTAATTGTCCAACCTGCGTGTAACGGAAGGCGTGGCTGCACAGTGAGTGGGCCCTTAGAGGTATTCATTGACTAAGAATGAAATAACATTTTTATTACTTTTGTGTTACCATTAACAGCAATTTTGATTTTTACTTCTACCATGTACAATCTTCAAATAATTCATATCAGAGGTATCATACAAGATGTTAAAGTAGCAGAATGTAGTTAATGTCATGTTTTAGACATTTAATGCGGAATTAAATAATTTTCAGGGATGGTGTTATAAGTAATAAATATCCACGAATAATTGAAGTAAGTGTAATATTTTCTTTAAGCGTAGAAATGTTACTTTACCTAAAAAATACTTATAAATTTAATAATGAGCATATTATATTTATTAAAATGAGCATATTAAAAATTATAGACAACTCTTAATTAATACTTATGACGTCATATGTGGACATCAGAAGTCGCCATTATTTCGACGGAATTGGCTTCCTTCATTTGATTGTAAAAAAAAGTCTCATAGGATAAACTCAATTGGCATTATCCTGGTAGTTAAGGCCAAGATGTTGTAGTAATTCATTCTGAAGATTAATAAACTGTTGTAATGAACCATAATTATATTAAAAATATTTAATTTTATCAAAATTTTGGAACCAAACCCCAAATAGTCTCGAGGAAGTAAATAAAATGAAAAGGTTTAAAAGAGCAACCTATTTTATACCAATATATTTATTTACATAACTCAGATAACGTGGACAAACTTGAAACAATATTAGGAAATTAGAGAAAAAATAAAGGTGAAAAGAAGAATCGAACTTTCAACATTCATGTGGCGGTTTCTGAATATGAAGTGATTAAATTCACGATGGTGCTATTTTCAAATATGTTCATTTACTTGTGTAATTTTTTTTGCATTTTCTAAACATTTAATTAGGATCCTTTGTTTAAAATAGCAAAATTTGTGTAACGATACAGTATTTGTGTTGAATAAGTCGTAAAACAAAAGCTTACTGTTCCTAATTTAACTTTTTGAAAAACTTTTTCCCCTTTGAATATTTCTTTTGAATACATTAAATCCTCTATTTGCATCAATTTTGCATTTCTTCACTTACACCTTGTAAAGACTAAATGGATGTCCAATCACGGTAAAGTTCCTACGACCACGGGAATCTAGAGCATGTTCAGGAATAAAATTAGGTAGTCGTTCTGTTCTTGGCTCGGCAGACCGAAACGGGCCTTGGCCGTCCAGCGGCTGTCCAGCGTCTCGCCCATGGGATAAGGGGTTCGTGTGGTTAGCACGATGACGTCCCTCCTCCGTATATCCTGGTCTTCTTAACTTTAGGATGGGCTTTCTCATCGCTACACAGCAAAAGGTACTGGGACATTTGTAAGAAAATCACAGAGTTATAATTTTCCTGCATCTGGGAATCGAACCCGGGGTTGCGTCATGGAAATCATGCACGCTAACTCTTGGCGCGACCGAGAGCTTAGGTAATAGTGTAGAGCAAATAAATTCCTTTCAAATAAATAGATAAAGAGATCAACAGAAGAGCATCCCCAGCATGGAGAAAATTCTGGAGTTTATCTTTCACATTACGAGATAAAAAAATACGGATCAACATTAAAAATAGTGTAATGGACTCCTCGTTCTACATTAATGAGCTCGCACACACACACTAACGAAAGTTAGACAGAAATCAAAGAAAAACGGAAAGGAAAATTTTACATGTCAATCTGAGAGACAAGATCCAAAACACGGAATTGCAGAAGACAGGCATATGAGATGCGCCTATCCAGGCGACGAAACTAAAATAAAGATGCTGCAAGCATGGCTATCCAGACCGTAGGTGAGCTGGTGCGGGAACGTTATAAGTCAACAACTACAGCGACGGATTAACGTTACAACACAGTGGGATTCACGGGTGGGAAGGCGGAATGCATGAAGGCATCTTTCGTGATGGAGTGATACCTTCGGAAAAGTGATCGGAAACACATGGGCTAGAGAAACAAGAGGTAGACAGGAGTGGAATTCAATTCGAGTTATACTGGCAAAGGGAACTTAATTGACAATGTATGAGTATTTGAATAACCTCTGCTTTCAGGAGACATTTGCACTTAACGTGATTGTACTGGCTCTAAATTATTTAAATTAAGTTAAATCCTTTATTTGTATTTCCTACGTTAGTAAAAATATCCCAAAGTGTACGCCAACAACAAGAAACGTTAGGTAATATGGTTCAATACCCATGGGAACTGTGGTTCCATACTCTCCAGAAATAAATATTCTATAAAAATCATAATAACATTGTTAGTATAGTATGTTGAATTGCAATGATTGCAATATTACTGATGTAGGTCGGACAGACAAAAAATCATGTGTCGGACAGACAAAAAATTGTGTATTCAAAACAAGTTTATTTTTTTACGTCAATAGATTACATTTCATATCGTCGTCACTTCAAAACAATAAAACTGCTTGACATATAAATAATTCACATAATTCAATAGGTATTTAGCACCGAAAGGGGGGGAGGTGGCACAATTTAAGACTTGCCATTTTCCTTAAAAATAACGACATATTTACATTTAAATAAATCACATTCATTGAAGAAGAAGTTAAATACTTTATTATTTGTACAACAGTCTTCTTCTTATACGAAGATGTGGACCTCGTCTTCCCAGTGCCGGGTGTCGCAGAACGGCAGGGAGATACACAGCAAAACGCGCCGTTCACAGAGGAACAGAGGGTGGCAAAGAGTGCAGTTTCCACCGGGGTTTCATCCTGCGTCCCCAGTTCATCAAAAGCTGCCCCACTCAATTATTGTCGCCTCGCGGGAAAGGGGGAAGGAGGAGGGACAGAAGCGTCAGACGAAGGGTTCCCAGAATTCGCTTGAAAGATTTACGTTCCGCTTTCCGCAGCTTCCCCATCCCCCGAGCGGCCTTCTCCGCCCTCGCCACCCCCGTCCCCCTCCACGAGCAGACACCTGGGGCGACCGTCGACGGCAGCGTCGGGGACGGGCGAGGCACAGCGGGGGCCGGCGGTGAAGATGGTAGGTTCTCAAAAGGGGGATGAGAGCCGAGAGACGGTAGAAGCCTTAGAAAATGTCGACGGCGAAGTTATTTTTGATTTTATTTGATTAAATACTAGTGATTCCGGGCGCTTCAACGGCTAAGGTCATTTGTCCCTTAAGTGTTGTGCATGTTTTCCTCGATATGCGGCTGTGATCTTTCTACGCCGAGCGCTGCATCGGTGAGATCCAGCACCGACCTATCGTCGACTAACGGAGTTTCCCCAACCAGGTATCTCCCACCAGCGGGACACAGACCCAACCGGGACTAGCCATAAGCTCCCAACTCGTCTTCCGGTATGTGTGGTATTGTCGTGCATGTAAGTGTACGTGTGTGGAAGTAAGGGGTGATGATAGGACAAGGAAGAGGAAGAGAAGATCGAACGCGGTCTGTGACCCGTTTATTAGGGCTCCGTTATTCGCCTGGTATCCATCAGAGAAACCAGAGAAAACTACCGATCAGACCAGCCAGTCTCTACAATTCCCTTCCAGACGGCGTGTCAACTTGACCTAGCTATTTAGCTAGTGACGAAAATCCTGCCCCCGACGGAATTCGAACCTAGCGGTGAGATGGTGAAGATGACAACACAAAGACCAAAGAGCACGAAGAATGTAGTGATGACTTAAGAAGGAAGAGACACGTACGACCTACAAGAGATTAGTGCTATAAACAAAAGAGGAGAAGGAGAAGACAGAGACACGATGGAATGGAAACAGCAAACTACTGATACCGCAAACGGAGCTGAAATACAATGCATCATAAAAGTCAATAAAAACGTGGGTATGATATGAATGGGCGAAAGCCAGAACGGTATATGTGATATTTTATAATTTCTGAGAATATGTAATTTAAATCAATAACATTGTAAAGCCGTGGTGTTTTGTTTCAGCATTAAAATCACAGCATTTCAATTGTTCATTGAAACCGCGAAAATACATATCATATCTAAAATAAACACGTTTTTTCTCAGAATTTATAAAATGCCACTTATACCGCTCTGAAGTTCACTCATTTATATTAGGCATACAGATATCACCATAATAGTAATAGTGTGAGAGAGAAGGTGATGATGAGCAAGACGAATTATGGATCAGGTTCGAATAACTATGAGGTTCGCAACAATGAAGCTGACTACACCAGCTGATTAGGGGAAACAGCAAGACAAAAACTGTGAAACTCGAACATGAACCGAACCACTATAGATGGCATCGTGAAGAGTTATAAGAATAGTAGCAACCCAGACAAGGAAGCCTTTGGCGGGCGGGGCCACAGTGTGGAAAGCAGTGGGGGGTAGGGGGGGAGGTAGCCGGCTGGAAGGTCGAAAATCCGCGCCGTCCTCCTTTTCGCCCATTGAGCGCCCTCCAATTGTGGAATTAAGTCGGGTCGCCGCTGAAAAGGGCGGCATTACGCGCATTCAGGCGCGCGGCAGGTCAGTCCGCGGCGGGGGCAGCGCCGGTGGAGACGGGGGCAGGAGCAGAAATCAGACGAAGACAGCGTTGGTGGGGATAGGGGTTGCGGAGATGGAGGGTGGTGGGGATTGCGGAGATGGAGGGGGAGACTGAGGTTGGGGCGGGGGTGGGGGCGGACGCGGAGATCATTGTTGTGGAGGCGGTGGTAGATGCGGAGGGGGTAGAGGCGGACGCGGAGACGAAAACGGTGCCAATAGCACTGGCGGTGATGAAAGTGGAGGCGTTAGTGGAGGCAGTAACGGGGGCGGGGGCGGGGGCGGACGAAGTGGCGGTGGCGGTAGCGAAGGAAGGGGCGGAGATGAAGGCGGTGGCGGTGGCGGTGGCGGTGGCGGTGGCGGAGGCGGAGGCGGAGGCGGAGGCGGAGGCGGAGGCGGAGGCGGAAGGGATGTCGATGGCGCTGGCCGAAATGGAGCCGGAGGCGCTGGTGGAGGCAGTAGCGGGGGCGGTCGCGTAGGATGTAGCGGAGGCGGAGATGGTGGCTGAGGCGGAGGAAGTAACGGTGGCGGTGCGGGGGTGGCGGTGGCAGTGGCGATGGCGGTGGCGGAGGCGAAGGTGGTAGCGGAGGCAACGGTGGAGTGGGAGGTGGAGACAGAGGCGGCGGTAGTGGTGGTGGCGACACAGGTGTGAGGCGTCACCGGTCGCTGAGCCGTGCCACTATGCGAAACATCAAAAACTCAAAAGCAGCTCGGAAAAAAAGCCGCCCTCGTTTTTTAACCCTCCAACGGCACACGAGGAAAAAATGTTACTCCTTTTTAGAGATTGTATCTCTTTATGTTTTGATTGACGTGTTTATGCTCTGAGTTAGGGTATTGCGAAAAGGCAACAGGTATAAAAGGAATAACTTAAGAATTGATAAGTGAAGAATCGTGTATTTTGAACGTGGGATTCGCACGGTCAGGGCCTCAGTCTCGACAGGATATTTTCGCTCATTCTTAAAAGCAAACTGGTAACGCTGAATTAAAGGACAAATGAGCAAACAGTGAGAAGAAAAAGATGTTCCTTAATAATCTCTTGCACCGTTCACAGTTTTATGAGAAGAGATGTAAATATTTCACAATTACGTGTGTATGCGAATTTTAAATTTATCAAAGTGTATTCAAGTTAGTTCAAAAGTATTTTTATAAAATTTTTTGATGGAAGTTGACTCTTATGAGCATTTTCTTTTCGTATTAACTCTGATATATTATTCCTGTTATTTGTTTTATACTACTTCCATTTTACTTTTATGACGTTTAACTCAACCAAATTTACTCTCTTTTATTTACTGTCACGCAGATATGATATATAAAAGGATATAGGACAGGTTTAATTATAACACGTGACAGTGCATTGCCGCAAAGAATATACATGGAAGTTGGCTGCTTTACGTTTGTATATTTAGAACATGAACATTATTGTCAATTTTTCAATCTGAATCATGATGTGCGAAATCAAATGCTGCATGAAATTCATGAGCATTAAGCTGTTTTTGACAGCGAAAAATAAAAAAATTAAAAGATGTTTATAAGAGTATCATAAAACACTCAGAAACATTTTATAAAAGAGCACAAAGTACACCTCGTGGAGAACAAAAATTATAAAAACACACATAGTAAAGGTCACAATGACATTCCCGTGTTTAAACGTAAAAATTGATTGATATTGGACTAAACTCTGAACGTTTGTGATATCACATTGGTCAAAGTGAATTCCTTCCAAACATTTAAGTATATCATTCAAAAAGATATCATTTTGCCGATGCGGCATAAGACACTAACTTGTGTTCTGTAAAAAATGAAAAAAAGACGATTTTAAGGGCCTAAGATTGTCTGCATGTTACGTCTGATGGAAAAGTTTGTTACTGTATTGCATTTGTTGTAGGTTGCGTGTGCTCTTCCTGGTTTTCTTATATCATAATCAGCAGAAATCAAAACGTTTGTCGTTTTTAATCCTGTTTGATGCACCCCTTTGGAGTAAAACGCTTTCTAGCAGTCGCACACTTACTGTGTTTGGTGGCGATGGTGCTTTATAAATCTTACAAAACCGTACTTTTTCCTTAGAGCATTGAAGAGATGATTTCATGACAATGAGCTTCTGAACTTGCCAGTATCTTTTTCAATGTAATTTGTCAGTATCTTGCCATACATCCATTGCCATAAATGTTGTTCATAGTGCGAAAGAAGACATCGCACGCCTTTTTCATTTCGTTTGGTTCGGACGTCTCGTAGTAAAGAAGCATTGAAATGCTGGCATTGCCGCATTTCGCATCAGGCCCTGTAGTACTCAAATTTGCGGGTTCAACCTCGATCGAAACCGTAGATTTTAAGTGGAAAAAGTCGCCTTTTTTCGGTGCCTTCCTTCAGAGGGAAACTTGAAAAATGTTGCAGATTAAGTGCATTTCAAAGATTCTCGAGCCTAAAAAAAGCCTCTGAGCTAAATTCAAATTACTTTTTTTGTCGCTCGAGTGAGGTCAGATACTCCAAGCCTCGCCACTTAAAATAAGGCATGAACTAATCGAAACAACATGCGGCGGATCTGCCCTAAGTGGTGTGAAGTGGGTTTTAGTCGAAGTGCTTTAAGTATTACCCTAAGCATTCGTAGATGTCTTTACTACAATCTAGATACAATGGTACATATATCTAATGCCCTACATTAAATGGGTATGCAGAAATGGTCATTTTATGAATTAAACAATCATTAGTAAACCAAATTATCTAGATATAATATGGTGGTGTAGCATTATATGTAAGTAGTTAACGCTCAGCATGCGTTTCTCAACGTGGTTTCAGCAAGCAAACAAAAATATGTCTTCACATTTAAAATGAGGTACGTAATCTGCCAGAAGATAAAAACCCTGAATCACACTCACAAAAACAAATTCTGGAACCCACAAACGTCAAGATGACACCGTATCGTGTATCTTTCTCATGAACTGAAGTGTAGAGCATGTACAACCCCCAGGCGTTGGTGGCGCCCTGCGCGGGCCGACGTGCTCCGAGGCGGCCGGGCGGCGCGGGGCAGGGGCAAGGGGAGGAGCGGGGGCCATAACGCGGCGTTTACGGGCCATCCGCGGGCCGTGGGTTACGCGCCACTCCGCGCGCGAGCGCCCTTCGCGGATCAGCGGCGTAAAGCGCGCGAATGGCCGCGCGGACGGCAGAGGCGCCCATACGCTTTCATTTGCGCCGCGCCGCCCCGGCCCTCCTCACTCCGCACCTTCGCGCTCGGCCCCGCCACACTCCGCGCCTTCGCGCTCGGCCCTGCCCCGCGCCGCGCCGCCCCGCCCCGCCCACCCCTCGCCTCACTCCACGTCTTCGCGCTTGGCCCCGCCCCGCCCTCCCCGCCACACTCCGCGCCTTCGCGCTCGGCCCTGCCCCGCGCCGCCCCCGCCCCGCCCAACCCCCGCCTCACTCCACGTCTTCAAGCTTGGACCTGCCCCGTCCTCCCCGCCACACTCCGCCCCTCGCGCTCGGCCCTGTCCCGCGCCGCCCCGCGCCGCCCCCCGCCACCCGCGCCGCGCCGTCTCGTGCCGCCCCCGCGTCCTTCCACCCTCCCCGCGCACCCTCGTCGCCGCTCCGCCCCTGCCCCGCCCACCCCACCTCCGCCTCACTCCACGTCTTCACGCTTGGACCCGCCCCGCCCTCCCCGCCACACTCCGCGCCTTCACGCTCGGCCCCGCCCCACCACACCAACCTTCCCTTCTTAGCCGTCCCCGTTCTCGCAAATAATATAATCTCCTGATATCCAGTGCTATTTCATTGACCAGAAGAATCTCGCTCCAAAATTTCCGTGTCATTGCCTCTATAATGTTATTTCTACAACATATATTCATCCACTCTGGACATATGTTTGTTTTTTTCATTTCACTCAATTTTTCTGCCTTTAACTCACTTTAGTTTCACCATTTCGCACGGATCTTTCGGGAAATATTCGCGTGTCTTGGCTGACTTGTCACGGTTGGCTCTCCGCTCGACAGCTGAGTACACCACTTGATGATTTGACACGTCCTCTGTCCCAGTTTCGTCTCACCCGTTCGTCGCCTTGTTGCAACTCACGAGACGACGCTGTTCATCGCCTCTACTTCCTCTCCCAGCGAACAGACTGCTCCTCGCACCTCCACAAACGCCTCGGCTCGTGCGCCGCCCGTCCCTTCAGCTCCGTTTCGTCGACTTCTTTCTCTTCCACTTCGCGTCCTGGCGCGCGCCAGACGCGTCGCTCGCAGTCTCGCTCGTGTTACGAGGGGCGCGTGCCGCCGCTACGCTGGCCTCCGCACTCGACGAAGAGGGCAAAATCGCGCGTTTTTCAAATGGAAATCTACTTGAGATTCTACACTTTTTTATGACCAATTATTGACTTTATTACTCACTTATGCAGCAAGTATTATTGACTTCATTTTTTTTCGAAATGAAGATGCGTTTTGCAATTTTTGAGTTTATTTTTCGTACTTTGAGAAAGACAATAGTAACATCACTATTAAATTTCTTTTACAAACCTGGTCTTGTATGAAGAATTACTTTGAATTTTTTAAATAAAAAAAATTGCATTTATGTAGAGAGCAAGGAGCTCCTGAAATGGAAAATGCTTTGAGCATCTCTGCTTGTGGAGACATAAACACCAATTCATCTGTTTCCAAAAGTTGAAGTTTAATATGAAGGTGTTCATATAGTATTTTACACACAAAAATTCCATTCCACATTATTTCCTGGCACGAAATTTGTGGATTATTAGGCTTCGAAACACACCAAAAGATATTGCGTGCCTTACAAACAAGTTCACTCGCTACCCTCCATTGTGTTCAGTTACACGTTAGATTAACCACCTTTGCCATCCACCTCATAACATACTACCAGACAAAACTCGATTAGCATTCATTCAAAACCATTCACGTTTTCAACTGCATACGTAGGTAATATGTGAACGTGGAGGTAAAGCTTCACCAAACAAAGCGAAGCGAAGAGATTTTTGCCCGTGGGCAGCCGCCAATGAGCCACCGTGCCCCCCACCCCCGACACACACACATGAAAAGAAGAGCATCGCGACGACGCACTCCGTCCGCCTCTCAGACGCGCCGCCGAAGTGGTATTTACAGCGCGGCTATTGGGGCGCTGTAAGGAGCTTCCCGAGATATACAAGCTCCTCCTCGGATAAGAGATTCCCTGCGAGTGGCGACGCCAGGGTCGATAAACGCGATGCCGTCCGCAGCGCCGCGCCACGATGAGACGCGCTGTACGCGACGCCTTCCGCGTTTTATTTGTCTGCGCCGCATATTCATGCGAAAACGGCGCCGCGCTCAGCGTTCGTTCCCCGTATAACCGCGCGAGTCGTGTGACCTTTCGTTTCGACGAGGTGGCCGTTTTCTTCCTCCTTCCTCCTAAGTTTTTGCCGCAGGTGTTTGGAAGGAGGTAAGGTGACGTTTCTTCTCTCCGTTTCATTTATCTTTCTCTGACAAAAATACTTATCTCCGATCTGCTGTTGGTCTTCACCGTCCATTTCATCTGCCCGGTTTTTATAGATCTTTGCACGTTTCTGTATTTTCTCATTACTTTTCTTCTGCAAATACGGAAGACAGGGATGATCCGTCTAACCCTGGGGGTGTGATCTTTCGTTTCAACGAGATTGCCTTTTCTTCCTCTTCTGCTTCCTCGGTGGTGACGGTAGCAGGTAAGGTGACGATTTCGTCTTACCCTTTTAATCGTTTCTACTTTCTATAATCTTGCTCTACCTTGCTCTTCCCTGACGTTTCGACTTTCATCGTCCATTTTGTCATTCTTATGGTTAAAAATCTCGGCACATTTTAATCATTAATCTTATTTTATCTTATTACTCTCTAAAGTTTCGGATTTAATTTATGTACCTTTTGAATTCTTAAACTTTACTGGAAGTACGTTCTAACTGATTTTCTCAAAGCACTGAGAAAAACTAATTGTAAATATGAATAGTAAATAGTGGGGGCATATATTTCGTTTGAACCTAAATTACGTTACAGAAAATCATTGGGGTAAGATTATTAAATTTAGATCATTGTAAGTATGCATAGCGAGAGTTTGATTTCTCATTTAGTGTGATTTAACCCCAGGTGTGATTGCTTTACTGTTTGTGAGTGTACTTGTTATGACAGACATATCTTTCTTTAAAGATTAAATGTTTGGTTGCTTGGTTCGAGGCTCTTATTTTAAGGAATGAGTAGTTATGATTTTTCTCACTGCATCGTTTCATCTACATTTCGTCCTCTAAATATCATCGTAAAAAGATTATACATATTTGAAAATTGGGGAAGGGGGAGGAAATTTACGATCTATGGACTGAATCAAACGCATATAAATGTTACCTTATTCAGCAGACCGCTTGGTAAATACATCGGATTTGAACACCAAATCGATTACATTTCAGAGAACAAATTTTTAGAACCATTTAGTTCAGTTGTCTCTTCATTTGCCATCTATCCGATCGTGTCAGCGGATAAACACTGAAAATTGAGAAAATTCACGGGAAATGAACTAAAATTTACTGCACTTAATTTAAGTGGTGATACTCAGGCCAAACAAACTGCGTCACAAATAAGACCTTGAAGTTAGCAAGAGACTAAAATAGTAACTGAATTTTTCAGAGTACTTTATGCCGGAAAGCCAATTTTATGATTCCGATACTTTCCAAAAATGTAGATCAACTGACCATTTTACTACATTTCATTTACGTAGCTATCTAATAATTTGGATTGGTCCCAAAATTATGCTGCATAAAATCAACTCTGGAAAACTATTACTCTACCTGAAGGCCTGCGAGGATTGACGAGAACCTAGTGAAATACAAAGACGCTTACATAAATCACAGCTACAAAGGGTAGTTTCCATAACATTTCTCTAAATTACTTTTGAGAAGTTGACATATGAGTAAAAATGACTCAGATATGAAGTTATCTGAAATTAAGTACTCACGTAAGACTTAAACATTGAACGTACAGCCTCGTTTCATGAAAAATTATTAAAACTGTTTGCATTGTTTAAAAAAATACAATACCCTAAAAAAGAAACTGTTGCAATATTTTCTATTTTTTAACAACCTAAGCAATATGACATACAACTTAAGTATCGTATTCATTATATTCTTTGCGTTCTTGGCAATTCTAACCCAGAACATTGCATTTCCCTCACCTCCCCCTCCAGTCACCTAAGCCAGAGTTTTTTATTTGTCACCGTCACATATTCCCGGAAGGCCCGTGCGTTTGCTGCAATATAGCCAACCTGGGCGAGTGGTGTGCCCTTTGTTCGCTCACGAGGCTGCCTCCATATCCCCTTAATCTCTTCTCCTTTTGTAGGTTCAAAAAGAGTGAAAAAGTTGTCCGTGAAAGAGTTCTCACAACTCATTTCTCCTCCTTAGAGAAGCTGACGCAAACTGCTGCGGGCGCCTATGCGCCCCGTCTTTTCTTCAGCCGTCTCCCCGGCTCAGCCGAGCGCCCGGGACGCGCCTGCCGCCGCCGCCGTCTCGACAGCTCCACAAAAATGCTACTGTTGCAGACGCCCCATGCCCTCGGGCGCGGACACAGGCCCGGTGAGGCAGGCGTGGGGGCATGTGTGTTGCGAGATGGCGATGGAGGAGGAGATAGTGTGGCGACAATGGGAGGGGAACTCAATTGTGATGAAATGGAGAGAGAACAATGCGTCGTAGTAGCTGAGGGTGTACGTACTGGTAAAGGTTGTGGTGTTGACGACTGGCAGGGTGGTGGTGTCGGTGGAAGGGCAGAGTTCATAGTAGTGCTAGAGCAGCAGAGGTAGTGGTGGCAGTGAAGGAGATGGAGATCGATGGAACTTGTGGGGGAGGTGATTATGGAAGTAGAGACTCGTACAAGTGGTGGTGAAAGTGAAAGCGGTAGTTGCAAAACACGGTGAAGGTTGCGCTGCCTTTGGGAGGTTGGAGACAATGGTATTGAAGGTAGTGTGCACGACATATCTGTACTCAAAAACCGTTAGAATGCGCACGTGTGTCTGGATTATAACGGTCGTCGAGTGCACGTCTCGTGCAAACTCCAATAGTGATGGCTAATGCATGTCACGTAGCTGATACCGCGATGATATTGACACTGAAGCATAGGTGGCCTAGAGTTGTGGGTGTTTGATAGTCTAGAGTAAAACTATTACGTATGGTTTACACAATGTATTTTCACTTGAGATGAAAGCGCTTGACATTTTTTGTTCAAGTCATTCGTATGATTTCTGGAGAAAATTCAGGAAGTGCACATGTATGAGATAAAGATTTGGGAAAGAAAAAAAGTAAACCCAGTGAAAAGAAATCACTGATACCCGAGAATATTCTCGAAATGTACGTTATATTTATCACTACGTTAACAACGTACAAGCGCAACAAGAAGACAGGAAAGAGGACGGAAAACACAAATAAAAATGAAAGGTTTTGGTGAAGAAGGTATTAAGAAATCGGAGGTAATGGAAAGTTTTAACATCATGCATCTTGCCTTGCATTTGATTCCACAATTTACATCCCTAACAATAGTCAATGCGCATGTATTTGTATGGTGTGGAAATGAATGTAATTTCTGACTGGAATGTAAACTGAAAAACTTACAAAATGTTTTGATTAAAATACCACGTCAGTAAAACCCACGATTCCTGCTCCTATCACATTTTATTGTTTGTGAACATTTTCAATAATGTGAATTAAATAAATAAACTAATTTCAAATGAAAGTAAAAATGAATTTCATTGGCACCAGAAATGTTGGTGAGAAATCAAACAAACGAACAGGAAACGAGAAGAAAAGAGATTGGCAGAGAGGAAAAGTATTATACGATGATTATTAACAGTTCAAGATGTCAAGTAAAAAGCATTAAGTAGGAATTTGTACGAATAGAAGGGGATATTGATAATAGACTTGAATATCAAGACTACAACACCACATTAATCCTGACACCATTGATGAACATGCGGTTCAAGTGAAATATCCAAGGATGATACAGTAGTGCGAAATGTACTATGCGCGAAAGTTTTTGTGATATTCCACAGCGGGGGTGCGGGGAGAGGAGGGCTCTGGCTACGTCACGGCTTAAAAGTCGTACAAACTGTGGGCATGAATTTACTCGTCAAATAGTGCCACGAGAAATACTACGATTGTTTTGAAAGTACAAGGTGGTTGTTGCCAGCATTGTAAATTGGTATGTGTCGTTCCGAGGCGAACCTAAGTGCCGTGCTATTCAGCGCTGGGTCAGGGCTAGGGAGATCGTGTATCAAGAAAACTTGCGTGAGTAATACATAATATTGACAAGTGGCTGCGGAAGAAGTGTAAGCGAAGAGAACGAAAAGAATGGCGAGAAAACGGGGAACTGTATAGAGGTAGGAGCTTTTGTCACGCCCGTGAACCCAGCGGCTGCGTGGATCGGAGCAGTGGGGACAGCGGTGGCAGTGGTCGATGGGTCTGTCAGCGCCCAGCCGCAGGCGATCTAGTCCGACTGAGGAGGTTACCACGTGTGACAGTTCCCCGTGCCCTCCGGCGAGCGATGGCGGCGGTGCAGACGACAATGCTGCGGATTGGAGAACACAGGAGAGGGCGGCTGAGACAATCATGATGGCAACTACGGAAAGAATCAATAGTTATTGGCGTTTTATCTGCGTGGTTTGCAGTAGAGTTTCTGTCTGGAAGTTTCCATACGGTTAGTTCTATGGATTTTGGATTTGAAATTCGGGGCGGGATATTCAGGTTCTGGAACGGAGAGTGGAGGGTGCAGTTCATAAGGGAATTCAACAAGGAATGATGCACCAAAGGAGGTAGAACAATAATATAAATTTTCGGCTGTGTGGGAAGGACGAAAGTGATAGGGTGGCGTGAGATGAGTTGGAATAGTAAGGAATGGGTGAGATAGTGTATGGTGGGATGAAATGAGGTGAGGTGAGGTGATATGAAATGAGATGTCCTGAGGCGAGTTATGTAAGGTGAGAATTAGTGAGGTGAGATGATGCGAGGTCACGTCAGATGAGATGAGAAGAGGCGAGTTCAGTAAGATGAGGAAAAAAGAGGTGAGATGATGCGAGGTAACGCGACGTGAGGTGAGACGATACGAGGTGACGTGAGGTGAGATGAGGAGAGTTACGTAAGGCGACGAAAACTGATGTGAGATGCTGCGAGGTGACGTGATGTGAGGTGAGACGATACGAGGTGACTTGAGGTGAGATGGGAAGAGGCTAGTTCGATAAGGTGAGGAAAAAAGAGGTGATGCGAGGTAACGCGAGGTGAGTGAGATGAGATGAGGCGAGTTACGTAAGGCGAGGAAAAGTGAGGTGAGATGATGCGAGGTGACGTGAGATGAGATGAGAAGAGGCGAGTTAGCTAAGGCGAGGAAAACCGAGGTGAGATGATGCGAGATAACGCGACGTGAGATGAGATGAGAAGAGGCGAGTTAGCTAAGGCGAGGAAAACCGAGGTAAGATGATGCGAGGTAACGCGGGGAGAGGTGAGATGAGATGAGACGAGTTACGTAAGGTGAGGAAAAGTGAGGTGAGATTATGCGACGTGACGTATGGAGAGGAGCGCTGGATGTGAGAGGGGTTGGACAGACTGAGTGGATTGAGGCGGGGCGGGCCGAGGCGAAGTGCGCCGGAACGAGGGCGAACGCGAGGTGTGGCGTGCCGCAGGGCGCGATGCGAGGCTGGGAGCGGGTTATATAGTGCACGGCGTGAGGGGTTGAGGGCACGGGCGCGCGGAGAGGAGCGGCGCGGAGGGGCGTGGCGCGGAGGGTGCCGCGGGCGCCCCGCCACGTGCGCGCGTTCCCAACGGCGCGGCGCGGCGGGCGGGTGCGGGCGGGGCGGGCGGCTGCCTGGCTGGCTGGCCTGCGGCGACGGCGCTATAGTCGACGCAGCGAGTGGAAGACGCGTGGGCAGACCTCGCAGCAGCCCACACGGAACGCGCGCAGAGAGGGCCGCCCCGCACCGGCGTAGGTGGCTCACGGTTGACGCCACTGCGGGCCTCTAACCAGGAGGTCCTAGGGTTCGAGACCCGACTGTGGCAGGATTTTCGACTTACTATAAATAAGCCAGGTCGAGTTCAGTGGCTATCTGAAGGAGAACTCTAGTGGCCGGCGGCTCTGATCGGTTGTTTTCCGTGGGTTCTCCGATCAACACTAGGCGAATGCCTGAGCAGTGACCTAACAAACGGGCCACAGACCGCGTGCGATCATTCCTTCATCTTCCTTGTACCATTATTACACACCCCTTACTCACACACACACACACACACACACACACTCATTTAAACGTGTACCACACATGTCGGGAGACCAGTCGAGAGTTTACAGCGGGTCTCAACGGGGCTGTGGCCCACTGGTGGTAGATATCTAATTGGGGAAAACCCCGCAAGCTAAAGTTTATGTCGGCGACGAATATCACCATTCAGTGGGAAAAGATCACCGCAACCTCCGGCAATTAGAACATGCACTAGGCATACCGAACGAATGTCTTTAGCAGTTGACACGCCCGGAAACAGTAATCAATCAAACAAAAACCCGCCGCCCTAACGCCTGGCATCAGCTGTGAAGTGTTGTTTCGTTGCACTCATCAGCGAGGAGCTGTGCACTGCTCCCTGTATCCGTTCGGTTGCGAACAAGACGTTTTGTGCTTCACGGACGCCCGCAGCTGAGTAGCGCTCAAGTCACGTCAGTCCCACATGAACTGCACTACAAGTCGACCACGACGTCGGACAAATGTACTTGCAGCTTCGTGTATGCAAATGAGCACGCTTCTTGAATAGATTAACTTCTCTTGATAAATAAAATACCGTCTGATTTCATTGTTCGAAGAAATAGTCGCTAGGAAATACTACTGGACAGGTAACTAGCAAATCAGAGACAGACTCAAATCTCGAGTGTTACAATGTTCACTGTTCATTTGTTCTGCACACTCGCGGAATCTTTCTTTTCTTACACCCTATTCCATCTACACCTCGTCCTCCTCCACATTCTCCGCTCCTTCTTTCTGAATATTACTCCCACTCATTACTTTCCGTCTAGAATTCTAGAGAGATTTATTTTTCTACCAACTTTCCCGCCAATCATAAATATGTTTCCCATTCCCTAGGCACGTTCCGTAAGATTTGCGTAATTTGTGTATGTGAAGATTATTTATTATTATTATTATTATTATTATTATTATTTATTCATTATTTAAAGATTTTATTAAAGAAAAAATAACTATTTTCAATATTGTAGTTTAAGAAAAACGCCAAAAATTTCAACATTGGCAATTTTCGACAATTAACACTGTTTAAGGAAAATGAGTCCTGCGCATTGCTTTAAACGCTCTTTGCTCTATCCGAGAAAAAAATCAAACAATTTGGAGTAATATTTCAGGAAATTTTGAAAAGATTGTTATTGCTTCATGTAAAGTACTCACAATATTCAAAATATGCGTTTCAAACTCACGGGGCCTCAAGTTTGGTGAGGCCTCAAGATCGATGAGGTTTTCGATCATAATTTTGAAGAAATACTTTGAACGGCGTGGAACATGCTGTTCCAATTCAGCTGCCTGCGGGCAGGCACGCGGGCGCCCGCGAGCTACCGCGGGCACTGGCAGAGAACGGCAGACACAGACTGCTGTCAACACTCGCTGCCAGCGGCTTGTGAAATATAAGCCCTTGGGGCGCGAGTGGGCGTTAGCCTAGCCCTCGGCGGCATTACGTCGCTGATAGCCTATACAGGGAGCGGTTGGGATGGGGGGGTGGAGGCTACACCGGGGCTCATATTCAGAAATAAACTTTTATGTATAGGAAAAAAACGTTCAATTCGATTCAATTTAACAACAATAATTTATTGAGATAATATTAAAAATATATTTTTCTTAATAAGTAAGCAAAATAAGAGTACAGTCCTTGAGGTGATAACGATGCGTAGAACGCTCTTCAATGTCTAGTCCTGAAGTTGGGTTCTTTCTTTGTTTTTTATTATTCTTTTCATTGCAGAGGAAAGCTGCAAACAATATTTTGGCCCAAACATTGTTATAATTTTCGCTGCGTTGTTACGAAGAGAGAGGAAGACTTCTATGTTTACATTCTAATACTATTGTGAAAAATTAAGGGTGTTACGTATAAAATATCTCCTTTAGAACTTTGGAGTTCTGCAAATCTATTATCTCCAACTGCATCGGCGATGGCATGGTATCCGGTGAGACAGAAAAAGGGGTTAGGGCTTCTATTGCCAGTCATGAACTACTCGCATTGCTTCCACGAATAGTAAAGCGAAAATGAGAAGTGAGCTTCCCCCTCCCCAACTCCTGGGCTACTCCCTCCACAACTCTTTCCTCAGCTGGCCACGATTGCACGCAGGCGCCCGTGCCCGTGGGAGGCCAAGTTGGAACAGTCTGATGTACAAGGTTGACCATGCACAATCAGTCAGTAGAACACCCGTTTAGACGCAAACCAATAGATTAACCTTAGTTAGATAAACCTAGTATCCGGGACCATCAGAGAGTGTGGATTTTGAAAACTGAACTGCTTAGAGAAACAAGATTTGTCGACATTTTCGGGATCAGAGCCCCATAACGCGAGCTTTTCAGACGAAGAATCATATTTTTACCCCAGCATTGCAATTCTTTCTATTGCTTAATGAGTATTCGAAAAAGTAATAATGAAATTAAAAACAATAGAAAAAGCTTGAAAACATTTCTGATAGTTAATTATGCACTTTCATCACTAACATCAAATGCAGAGATGTGAAACAGATGTGAATGGTTCATTGTTGTTTCTTGTTATGAATCGTTCAATTTTTGTATCTAGCACTAAATAGGTATTTTAGTGTACAAATGTTTTGCATTAATTTCCTTTGTATTATGTTCACGCCTTACATTAAAACGCTCAAGGAGGCAGTGATATGAAGAAAAGAATGTGTTAATTTAAAAGTGTGGTATGTTATATGAAAAAGTTTGTGTCATGTAAATATGTAAATGTAAAGGAGGTCCCTGATACATAGGGTTGAATCGTTCGAAGCAAATTTGATGTAATAAATGTCTGCGACGTTCATAATTTGTCTACCATTTGGTCTTCCATAGTTAGCGATATGAAGACTTTCGTAATGAGCTGAGCTGTTAAAATAATTATATTTTTCTGTTTTTGTGTAAATAATAGTTTTGAGTTTATTTACGTTTTTATTCTCGAAAAAGTTATAAAAAATAACTCTGCCCTTTCTCACTGCATACGATTTCAATATAATAGTATAAATTAAAAAAAAATTAATTAAAAGTCACGATTTCTCCACTGTTGTATTTTAAGATTTTTCCTCCTAACGTACCTGGATTAGTATATTTTTCCGTAAATGAAAAAACATTACAATTTGTGATTTTTATTTTATTAGCATTTTACATGAGAACGGGTTTTATGTTCCTCAATGCGTATATATTTTCCAACGTGCTTTTACAATATTTTTTGTACATCAAATGCATTTAGTGCTCACAGCTCATTTGAAGCTATTCTAGTTGTTATTTTAAAATAAAATTAATTCACTCATTATTTTATTTCATAAATGTTGTTTAAATATTTGTAAAACTGAATGCACGCAGAGCTTTAGAACGCGGCACAGTGTCGAGAGTAAAAATAAACAAATGAAACAGGCAACCTACGGGACGAGGATGGAAGTTATGGAATGGGAAACAAGTGGTGGAGAAATGTATTCATAGGTATGTGGGAATATATAGATAATACGTGTTGGCCCTTGAACGTTGAAGTTTTTAGAAAGATATAAAATGGTTTTACCCTAATTGAATACCTGCTGCATAGGTCTTCATTTCTATTTTTTATTACGTCGAAGAACTTTTCCACTCGAGGCCTGAGTAATCTTAACGGTGGTTGCCAAAGAAGGAGAGTGGAAATACCGTACGGGCACGAAAGGACATTATTTAATTATCTTTCCGATTCTTTACCAATTAAATATGGGGTCCCACAAGCTTCGATCTTAGGTCCTATTTTCTTTCTGTTATATGTAAATGATATGCCCTCGTCCTTTAAAAATGGAAGAACGGTTCTGTTTGCCAATGATACGAATGTTCTTTGTAAAAAATACATAATAAATAGTACGATTTCCGAAGTTTCAGATTGGTTTTGTAGTAGCAAGTTACTAGTTAACGAATGAAAACAGTTTTAATGCACACTACACACTGACAATAAACACCCAACAGAACGCTTGCGATCTAGCCGTATCAAGAAGTATTTAAGAGATGCGTAAGCACCCCCCCTAACTTCACTCGTCTTCGCTCGCCCGACCCCTCATCCCGCTGCCGACCGACGCTCTGTTCTTAAACAAGAAACACTCTAAAAAAACGCAGAACTTCTGTTTTCGGCTCGGAAGCAGAAAGATATATACGACCCCGTTTGCTTACTCATCTGGCTTGCAATGTCTATATTTTATATATAACAATTTGTATTAACTTATTCCTAATTGTTTATAATTCATGCTCGATAATTCTAATTTTAGCTCTGAGGATGATCGCTACGCGATCGAAACAATCATTAGCAAAATAAATTGTTAATACCAGACAACACCTTTAATTTACTGTACTTAACCATACAGAACAACAATGGGCTTAAGGACTCTCCTTGGAAGATTCCTGATATCTTCTGTTGAGATTTTTAAGTCATGCTGCCTTAAGGACAATATTCTCCAATTAATCATAATCTGATTTAGAAATTTTATGATGGTTTCATTACTATTGTGTATGCGGAGAACTTCAATAATCCAACTGAGAGGAACGCTATTAAATGCTTTCTTGTAGTCTCTGTAGGCCTGGTGCAAATTTTTGTGGTATTTAAGTGCTTGTTGGAGAATGGCCATATCTGTTTGAAGTTGTTCCTTACATTCTTTATGTAATCGTCTGCAAACTTTCTGTTGTAGTGTCATTATTTTTCTGTCCTCAATATAATCTTGCATTTTAATTGTAATGCATGATATTAAATGTTTGTACATTGTGGGGATGCAAGTGATTGGGCGGTATTGCGATGGGCTCTGAGTGTCTCTGGTTTCATGTACGTAATGCCTTCCGTTAGAAATAAAAGCCAACGTATGGTGAAGCGATGTAAATTGCTTGTACCAGAAGTTTTGAACGTGCTCTGAGCCAGGGGCTTTCCAGTTGCGGGTTTTTGCTATTGCAGTGCTGACGTCTTTTACTGTGATCTTCTTATATAACATTAGCTCTAGATTTTGAAAATTATATATTTCTTCCGTCTTCCAGTGTGCCTCACTATTGTGATGACGAGTTTCTGACCAATTGTCTTTTCAGTAGTGTTCTAAATTTGATTGATCTGGTGCGCTGTTGTTCTCTTGTTGGAAATTGCAGTTTTCTCTGAGTTGTTGATAGAACACTTTTTCATTTTGATGAAACATTGAATTTCGTTGTTTACGTTCTGTGGTTTCTTTGTACCTTCTGTGACTTTGTGATTTTGCTGCGAGTTTCTGTTTTAATTCATTTAAGTGTTCAGCTATTAATTTTGGTTCAATGGCTTTATCTCCCTGTTCCTTGTGTTTTCTGGATTCAGGTTTCTCGTAACTATGTTATCTGATATTTGTAAGCATTTTCTTAATTTTCTTGGCTAATTTTCTTGTCATACAACAAGAAATCAGCCAAGAAAATTACTCTGCCTATGTTATTGGATTTGATATTCGAGTCTGCTGCCAAGGCGTTTTACAATTTTTCTTATTGGACTACCCTTTTTGACTTTCTGACTGATTCTTACTTTGAAACCAGCATTTACAGCTACGGTAGCAACTCCACAGTAAACTATATGTATCTAAACTATCTGTAAAGGAGTCTTCTTCTTTGATCTGACAGGTCATTTATATATTGAATAATTTGGGTTTAAGCGTTGTTTCTATTGCTGTTGAGTTTCGGAATTCTAGGTGCGAAGAGTTGGATCTAATCCCGAGTACTTGAAAAAACGTCCCTGGTATATGTTAAATATGTCTGATATGATGTCTTCCTTGGCACCTGGAGTTGATGAAACCAGATTTGCTTCGTCTAATTGGGTTGAATTTGGAACTTGTGAATCTGTGATAGTTTGTGTCAAGGGGCATCCATTGCTGGTGGAAGATATTTCTGCTGCTACTTCCTGTTTAATTTGTGCCAACCTTAACTTTTGGAATTAGATTGTTTGGAAGTATAGCTCTTTTCCGATCTACAAGTCTCTGTTCTGTGGCGCCAATATGGGGAAACCTTTCACTGAATTCAGCACGCAGATATGGTCTGTATCCCATCATTTCTGTTTCTAAACGTGTGGCTCGGTAGTAGACGCGCATAATATGCTCATTCAAGTTACTCGTCCACATTATACATTTGCTTCATTTTCCCTGCTTCGGTGATTGCGAGCAGCTCAGGTAAAACACTGTTGGCACGGGATGTGGGTTGCTTGTTTGGGATTTGGCTGTTTGTTCGGCTGACCCGGTAGGCGCCCGCCTGTTCCGCGTTCTACCACCGGTGATTCGCATGCTGTCACGGCCGGCACCGCATCAGATGTGCCCCGGGGCTACCCGGGCAGCGGCTTTTTTTCCGAGGCCTTACGACTTCTTAGACGTCTCTCCATTTCGGTATGGGTGATAGCCATTGGTCCGAGCACCATTATAATTGGTGACAATTGCTCATCTTCCACTTGGCACAGTTGTTCTTGGTATCACGTAAGGTTGGACTTATTATGATTATTATTATTCCATATTATTACACATTTTTGTTGAAGTGATTAAATTTTGCAATGGAGTTTGTTGGAACGACGTCTAGACCTTTAGTATTCAAATGATACAGTTCTAATAGAATAAGAGTAGTCTGAGCATTACAGCAAGCAATGTTCATCCAAGATCTATCACGACGAAAACGTGCTCTACTATGTCGAGAACCTACACCATTGCGAGTTAAGAATAGCTCTATGAACACCCGACTCATTTAAATGAGTATAACAGATCATTAACACACTCAAATTCTTCTGATCACGCTAAAATCGATTTTGAATCTCAGTGATTATTTCAGCAATGTTTTAAATAAATGTTCACAAAAACTGAAAGTAAAGTTTAAATTGCCGTGACTGCATTACTTCATATAGTAGGTACAGCGCTTCCGCGCCAAAATGATTTGACTGATATAGATTAAGAAAATTAATAAAAGGAAAGTGTGAAACTATCAGTAAAATTGAACGTGATATTACTGTGATAAAATATACGTAATGTGCTTTCATTTATTTTTTCGAAGTCTCCAAAGGAAATGAAAAAGCATACAATGATCTTTGTGTACTCTGATTCACAAAAGAGCATTCAGAGGTACAGTCTATATGAGAGAAGACATATGCTCCTCTCGCACAAAAGAATCTCTCTTGGAAAGACGACAGTGTAATGAAAGAAAGTACAAGGAAGTACTTCGGGTTAGAAAAACGTTCTTTCAAAAGTGAAAGGTCGCATACAAAATGAAGTCTTCGCTTTGATGTGAAAAAAACAGTGAGCTCTTTAATTCTGACAGCATACATTTGTGATATTTTAGGAAACATACATACGTGCAGAAATAAATTCAAACAGTATTTAAAATTTAATTTTTAAAATTTAAATATATTTCGACATATACTTTTGATGCAATGATACATTTATGAATACTGATAAAATAATTTACTTTTATCCATAACGTCATAATTTCCTCGTATAACTTGAAATTTGAAGATGCTTGATTCTTTAATTTCTTTACTCTATATTCTACTACTTATTTGATTACTACATTCGTCTCTTCTTTAATGTGAATATTTCTTAAAAATTACTGCTTTACAATCTTTTTCATTGATGCACTTTTCTCAACATGACGTGTAGAAGAAACCAGTTATACAAAGGCTTCAGTTCGTAAGTGCCGATATTTCATTTAATCATTCAATTATCAGTTGAATTATTATGTTATAAATTAATAAAAACTTGCAGAGGATTTTGAAGAATAAATCAATTGATAAAGCAAGCCAATGTATTAACAGAGAACTGCGGATCGAATACAACTCATGTTTAGTGATTCTTCCAGCAGAAGTTAATTCACGAAGTTAAATATATCTACATAATATGCCCATTGGTTTAATACGTATGGTAAAATCATTGACACCGCTATATTCTATGCATACTACTATTGTATATAATGGGCGAATATTCGAAATAAATTTCCCAATCAAATTTATATGATTAATTTTGTAAAGAAGTAGCGTAGAACTGATTAATGAAATTATGAGATAAAAATGTGTCCATCCATATCTTTGCTCTGTTAAATAATCGAAAACTAAAGACACAGTTTTAGACAGAAACTAACAATACGCAAAAAAATATTAAAATGCCGCGTGACAATAAATAAAAAGATGAACAACTTCTGGACTGACTGGAAATAAGTTGATACTCATCTGATGTCGTGGAGATCTCACTACAAATCACAGACAAAAGCTCAACTATTTACACAGGTTTATTTACAACTAGCGGATTCCGACAAACGTTGTTCCGTTCTCCATCTCCCTCCCACTCCCTCTTTCTTCTTCCATCTCTCTTTCTCTCTCCATCTTTTTTTCCTCTCTCCGTCTCTCTCTTCGCCTCTCTCTCTGTCCCTGTCTGAGTCTGTCTCTGTCTGGGTCTGTCTCTCTCTGTAAGTCACTGGCTCTCTGTGTAGGTTTCTCTCTCTGTCCGTCTGTCTCTGTCTGTCTCTGTCTGCCTCTGCCTCTCTTTTTGTCTCTCTTTCCCTGCGTTTCTGTTTATGACTACGTTTGTTTCTGACTGTCTCTCTCTCCCTGCCTCGCGTCACCTGCCCTCCTCGGTCTCGTCCTGCATCACACGGCAACGCCCAGCAACAACGGAGCTCAGATTGAATGGAAATAGAATTAAAATGAAGCACAATCTTATGTTACAGAGTCATTTAGTATAGTTATAACAAAATAAATTACACAAAAATATTATGCGTGCAAAAACACGTAGATGTGCCTACTTTCGTGTAGGTCGGTCCAGTGGTTTTACCGCACCTCTGCTGACCTCTCGCGGAATTAATGAGGAACCTGTCACTTAGCGACAGGCGAAAAACAATGATTGCGGTGCATCTACCAGCAGATTATTTAAATTATTTATTTTCCGCATTTGTGTTGTATTAATCTTTACCACACTTTGTAAGGACACTGCGTCAAATCCTGAAGAAAAGCCTGTAAATATATCGTATCTATTCTTACACTCCATTTTGTGCAATCGCTGTCGATTACATGTGGTTGCATTCACGTTTACTAGTATAGATATCATTTACAAACAACAATAAATTAAAGATTCTATATTCGGATCTGGTAGATCTTGTTCCCGGACCTCATCACCGATCTCTAACTACCTGAAATAAATTGCTTCACTCATGGTCTTTGCCCTTAATCTACTCGTAAAAACTACGCACACAGCCTCCAATCACGTGGCCATTTTAACAAGTGGTTGAGATATTCCACTATGGCTTTCCGACACACGGGTTGCTCTACGAGAACTGCTCGTCAACGCACACCTTGGGCGACTCGCTTCGCCCGCGGATCGCGCTTTGAGTTTTATACTTTCAGTTCCACGTGGCTCGTGACGTCAGACTCGCGTTTCTGCGGCAAGCAACATCACGTGATCGCAGCGACACCACGCGGCGAGAGGATAAAAAAGTGTCGACAATTCTACGAGGAATGTATTTGCCTTGATGTAAGCTCTACAGTCGGCAATCACTCACTGTGAGCAGCGGTTGCATCAACTCGTGGTTATCGCAGGGGAGGAGCTGGAACCAGAGTGAGTGACCATGCACGATTGTTTTGTGATATTAAACGCGAATATGAAGTCTATGAATGTCAAAGAGTTCAAACAAATATTGTTTCTTTAAAACAAAACTCATTCAGCATTGTCTCAATAGCGTTAGTTGCAGGGAAGAGGAAGAAAAAGAGCCAAAAATGTTGAAAGAATGTTGAGCCAAGAATGTTCACTACCATTCACGCAAGCTCTTCCGCAAGCGATCACTGTGAGAAGCGGTTGCATCAACTCGTGGTTATCGCAGGGGAGGAGCTTGAGCCAGAGTGAGTGACGAATCCAGAAAGTGGACAGGTGAGACGCTGTTACTGCAGCCGCACTGCAGCCGAAGAGCGGACCGCATGCGTGTTTTTTTTTTTTTTTTTTTTTTTTGTGATATTAAACGCGCGTATGAAGCTCCTGTGGCGCCGGCGGGCTGGCTCGGTTACGACGTGACACAATTAGCAAAACACATAACATGCGCGTCCTGCCTGCGATGTCATTCCGGGGACCGGCGCTATATCAAGCGGCAACAACGGCTGTTTAATCTCTGGCGTATTGCGTGCTGTTTTTTAATGAGACGAAATGCGCCGTATATTCCGCGATTGAGCGTGTTGAGGGGTCGTATTCCGAGCCGCGAATGCTTTCCTGCTTCCGGTGCAGACACGAGGAAATGGCGGCAATCGTTGCTTTTTTATTTGACTTGGAGAGCTGTCCTGGCTAATGCGGCGGAGCCGTGCTAAACACAGGAACTTGTATAATGAAGGCTGTAGAATACTGAAAAAAGGCTTCTGCCAATTCTTCAAGTAATAGTGCTGCATTTTCAAAAGACGCCATTTGTTATTACAGTCGTGCTTTTGCAATTTACACTTCCGAGGTCATAATGTGGGCCATGTATCTAGTTTGTAGAAACGTTCATGTCAATTGGTTGACCAATTTCGTCCTCGCGCAACTAGCTCTGTTTTACGAACACCAAGTGATAAATACTAACATTCGGTTCTTATTAAGTATCCCTCATACGCAGGTAAAACACGAGTTACAACAGAGGAAAACGGATTGAGGTGTATTATAAACCAAAATGACACGCAATTGTGTAACGTGATCATAGCCTCCATTACAGATTTATCATTCATCAATATGATTATTATTCTGATCATAGAAAATGTTCACTACCATGTTCGGTGCTGTAAGCTGCATACTAACCAAACAATTAATGCACTGGAGCGAACTCTTCTCATTGCCGTTAATCAACCTATGTTGATGTTGGGAGATGAGTGCTTAAAATGATTTTCCGTATGATTTTCCCAGTGTCACATGAGTAATTTTAAGAAGTTAAAAAAATAATTTTCATCATTTGTAATAATTATTTAAACTGAAGTAGTTATTTGATACTAAAAATAAATATAATTGATCAAAAATGCCACATTGTTTCAGTTTCAAATGCGCTTTCACCAAAAAGTAAATTAATATTACATTTAACATATTAAGAATAATGTTTTTGATCTAACGCCATCTTGTAAATAGGGAGGGAATAGATGAAAGAAATCAAGCTGAATAGGGAGGAAGGGAGAAGTATACTTTAGAAACCACTACCATATGGTGGAGCTATAGTGAACCAACAGAAGTAAATTATTTTTAGTAACGGACAGATTTTTCCAAGGTTCCTAAAACATTTTTCTAAAACATGTTGTCAGATAGATTTTGAGAGTTATTTATTTGCTTATTGGATAGTTTAATGGCTTGATGTAATAATATGTTCAATTGTTTTAATATTATTCCTATATATTCATGCTATGGTTTTGATAATTTGCAATTCTTTGATTCACCAAACTACAATAATTGTAAGAATAAGTAATAATCCTGTAGATCCATGAGTGGAAAACCCAAAATTTTTATGTTAACTGTTTGATTCAGGAGAATTT
Organism: Gryllus longicercus; assembly: GCA_038098605.1. Taxonomy (NCBI): domain Eukaryota; kingdom Metazoa; phylum Arthropoda; class Insecta; order Orthoptera; family Gryllidae; genus Gryllus; species Gryllus longicercus. Next base: position 4,565,191 of record JAZDUA010000068.1, read on the forward strand.
AAACTATTGTTTCCATTTTCCAATTCCATTTTAAATTCTCAATACGTTACAAAGTATTTATTAAATAGCAATTTTCTGTACGTTGCTTGGGTAAGTATTGTTTGACATTTCTGTAATATATTATATTATTGCTTTTTAAATGAACAAAAAGTGGTTTTAAATTTATGTTGCTTTACCTCATTTCAACTGATTTTTTAAAATTTTATTTTAATCTGTAAACACTACTGTAGATAGAGAAATAGTCTCTAAAACCTGTCTAGTTAATAAGCGAATGAAATATAATTTTATTATTATTTAAGACAATGTAATACTGGTGTTTCTTTTTGTCTAAAAATCATAATACACAAAGTTGAATATTTAATTTAAACAAAACCAAATTTACTTACACATCTCTGACCTCTTGACGTTGACTCCAAGGAAGAAGTAATTCCTGTAAGTAAAAAAGAAAGATAAACAATCAATTTAAATCACTGCCCTTTTACAGATTTCTGGATATTTATATTTAAAACATTTAAGTTCCTTTTTATATTCAAAATAATTCACAATATTACTTCATAAATTGAAGAGAAAGTAAAATGAATGTGTTGTCGGTTTTTTCTTTAAGTAACAAACCACACAATTAAGTTTGCATGTGCCTTCGACTAATGTAAATGACAAAAACATCCCATTTGGAAGAAGCCAAAAACTTTTTAGAAAACTAATTAAGGAATGAACTTAACGAAACTCATGCTTTATTCTTAAACCAAAGGAGAAAATAAAACGAAATGATAACCCAAATCAGTAGTGATGGGATCGCATTAAAAAAATTGCAATGTCGCTGTGACACAAGAGAAGAAGAAGAAGAAGAAGAAGAAGAAGAAGAAGAAGAGAAAGAAGGGGAAGAAGGGGAAGAAGAGGAAGAAAAAGAAGTAGTGGAAGAAGAAGAAGAAGTGGAAAAAGAAGGGGAAGAAGAAGAAGAAGAGGAAGAAGTGGAAAAGAAGGGGAAGAAAAAGAAGAGAAAGAAGAAGTGGAAAAAGAAGAGGAAGAAGAAGAGGAAGAAGAAGAAGAAGAGGAAGAAGAAGAATACTAGCAAGAGGAAGGGGAAGAAGATGAGGAGGAGAAAACTAGCTAACCAGATCCCTCAAAAAAGTTCGCAAAAATCAAATTCCACCACGATCTGTACTTTCCTACGCGTTTCCGCCATTCTACGCTACTCTGCAGGATTGCTTACAATCCTACTCCCTGACCTCGTGCAACACACACGACTCTAATCGAACCCACCAATCAACAACCGGCCTGGATCAAACGCAACAATTCGCGCCTACACAGAACATCGTCGGCTGAAAAGAAAGAGCAAAAATAAAACAACAAAAAAACAAAAGCAAACACGCGAAAGAAAATGACCGAAGAGGAGCAAAGAAGATGAGAAAAAGCGCGTTGGGCGGAGCCGCATTGGCGCCCCGGGGACTGCCTTCTCCCCGAAGGCGCGGGGCGCGGGGCCATCGCGGTGTAATAGCATGTAAAGGCCGGGGGCTGCGCCGCCCCGCTCGCTCACAATGCCGGCGGCGGCGCAGGTGATTGTTCCCGGGCCGGAAGCGGCGGCGACGGACGTGGAGGCGGAGGCGGCACGGGGACGGACGAGCAGTCGCTAAGGGCCCAGGTGGGGGTGATGAGGGAGACGGGGGCAGAGGAGGCGGCGAGGGTGGAGACAGTAAAGGAAGCAGTCGGAAAGACTGGAGAGGGGCAAAATAGTGAGGTCAGGGTGTTGGTGGTGGTGTTGGTCGCAGTAGTAGTGGTTGGTTGGTGATTCCTGGCAGCTAAGGTCATTATTCCCGTAAGCGTAGTGCATGTTTTATTGCGTGAGGGCTGTGATCTTCCCCCGCCGAATGGTGAGATCCGGCGCTGACCTACCGTCGGCTAGCGGGGTTTCCCCAACCAGATATCTTCCCCCAGCGAGGCACCGCTGCAGCTAGGACACGCTCTAAGCTCCCGCCGGTCTCCCGGCATGTGTGGTAGTGTAGTGAATGTAAGTGTGTGTAAGTAGGAGAGGGACAGGACGAGGAATGGGAAGGGAAGGTCGCGCGCGGTAAGTGGCCATTTTGTTAGGGTACTTCTCCGGCATTCGCCTGGTATTGATCGAAGAAATCATGGAAAAAAATCAGAGAGAGCAGCCTGCCGCTAGAATTTTTCTCCATACAGCGTCAGAGCTCAAACTAGCTATCTAGCGATGGTTGTGGCGTAATGGTTGTGGTGATGATTGTTGTGGTCCTGAGGGTGATGGAGGTGATTGTGGTGGTGGTGGGGGTTAGCATGTAACGAAACAATGTGTGATGAGAGCTTAATTAGTTCCATTTCTGTTACCAGCGAATTAGTAGCAAAAGTTGAGATGATTTTGAGGCGATTAGGGCCCCCGGAATCGTCGGAGAATGCGGAAATGAAGGAGAGATGAAAAATGTGGAAAGGGTAGCGTCGTGGCTCAGGCTTTGCATGTAGAAGTAGAAGAGGTGGAGAAAGGCGACAGGGGCGATGACAGCGGCGACGATAGTACCGATGGTGGTGGTGGTGGTGGTGGTGGTGGTTGTGTCGCGATCATGATGATCCAGGAGATGGGAGTGTGGAGGAGGCGAAAGTTGGAGGAGATGAGAAGAGGATGAGAATGACGACGACGAAGCAGAGATATTGAGGCAGCTAGATATTAATATATGAGAAACAAGAGACAGCCGCAGAGGCTGCGTATGTGATAGCAATAGCGCTAGCAAGGACTGTGGGCATGCAATTAAGGTAGTGAGAGCGGTGGCGCAGTGAAGGCGGTGGAGATGGTGGCAGCGATTGTGGCGGCTGTGGTAGTGGTGGAGCGGCGTCTTTAACCTCTAAGTTTTCCCTTTACAGTCTACCTTTATATATTTTCGAGCCTGACCTCCCTTACTTGATGGTCACAGCAAATTTCGATGACATTTTTCCGACAGCGGTTTCATTTTTAGGCTGACAGATCACCCAACGGGTCTGTGCTACACTGCAGTACTGAGAATGAACTTTGTGTCGCGGTCACGACCTCAGTAGCATTGAGCTTAAACCGTAATGCAATTACATAGACAATTACACCTCAAATGTCTTAATTTTCAATCTGAAGTAATTTTCATTCGTAAATTGAATTACTAAAAAATTATATTATATATACTCATATTTCTTCATTATAAAAATTTGCTTACTTATGTAAGTATATTAAGTAGCCCATTCGAATTCTGATTACATCAGCATAGTATGTTTCTGAATTGCATCTAATTTCATATTTTGTTTACAATGTTATTACACCAACATTAATAATACCTCTCCCAAGCCTTTGCTTTTTCACTAGTGACGTATCTAATTCTACAAATCATCATTATTAAATAAATATGGCGATAATACTGTCGTCATAAACCAATTTATCGTTTAAATCTCTCGACTCCGAACTTTTCTCCAGACACGATGGCTCTACGAAAAGCAAGAAATAGTCTTCGAAAACACAAATTCTCGATTTCAGTTTGTTTCATTCGTGTTCTATTCGTTTCTTACCTTACGCTAGTTATTTTCGGAACAGGCTCGACTTTCACAGTCATTTGTTTCAGGTAATCGATGCGCAGATGTATAGAGACTCGTATTTCAACACCCGTGGCACTTTTTTCTGTTCATGCCGCCATCTACATTATCACCGCCATCGTATTCATCCGGTCAGAGATAGTTTGTTCCAACGTCACTGTCGTCACTAAGTAAGCGTTCACTAAGTATTTTCTTTTTATGTTTCTTGGCCACTATACATCCAATTTGCTAAATATTGTAGTATGATTGTATGATCCTTGCACTTTTTGGGTAAAATATCTTATGTTGCTTTTAGATCTTGTCGTCAACCCAGTTACAAAATGCAACCACTCAAAATTCGAAGTTTTGATATACTCCCTTTTTAAAGTTTAATTTTGCCTTGAAAACGACAGTTTCATCCCTTAAAATTGAAATGTATTATTAATTTTATACTGTTATGTCATTACTTTCAAATTGAAGTAATGTAAAGTCACAGGGTGAAATTGAAACTTAAAAAGGCAATGTCCAAAACTTGCAATTTTGAGTTGTTGCCTTTCGACTGGGCCGTCGAATTCCACATTGACCTACGGTTACTCATTGACCTTGACCTCAGCGTTTCCGACGACGTCCCCTAATGCCGACAGGGTCGGCAGCAACAGGGTCCTAACATTCCAACGACAGCGCTACAAAGCGTTCCAATTGCTCGCTCGAACTCGCTCGAGCGTTTCATCCTCAAGAGCCTATGTTCAAGTGCCCTGCGCTCGCTTGTGGGCTGATTCACAGGTAGGAGCAATGGCCTCTTGAGGAACGAATAGATGGCATGTCACGTACATTACAGAACTACGTCAGCAAGTTATGCGATGAGCCTTTAATGTGAATGTTCCATTTGTTTTATCTTCATTTACTGCACATATGCCAATTAAATTATTCTAAAATCTAATTACTTAATAAATACTATATTTTTCCCCAAACTATAGATCAAATGAATTACACTAATTCATTCCGAATCAGTATTGCTTTTCTTTTATAAATTTTTATCCCCTGCATATAGTATTTTTTTAAAGATTTATCCGCTTCATAGTTTTTTTCGCTTCCTGAATTTGCAGCTGCAATACAAAACAGGCTAATAATCTCGCTATTTCCGCCAGCCTAATATAAAGCTTCATTTCCACGTTTGTTGTTATTGTCTATTAGTACCACACGTTTGTACTTGTTTAGATATTTCGTTTCGTTCAGTTTTCTTCACAGAACGAAATTTGCTCCATGCGTCAGC